>OZ038001.1:18009515-18022015 GCA_964035705.1 Porites rus | reverse complement strand
TGGAAAGGCTTTTTGTTGCTGTCAATAAAATAGCTCGCGAAAATGGGCGCAAAATTCGGCTATTCGGAGGACGGGTAGGATAGGAACCTGGGAACGAGGTTGCTGTATTCGCAGGCCATCGATAACAATCGATATCAAACGAAAGGGAAGGGGAGGTAATTTGGTCGCGAGACCGCGCGCAAGGAAAGTAAAAGGGGATTCTTAATGGCAAATACAAAATACCATCGACCTTAGGGAGGTTTTGTGAGCCCGCGAGACAGCAACCCCCACAAACCTTTGTTTTCACTAAAACCGCTGGACACAAAATGTCCCTTGGTTCGATGATGCATTGCAGGGCTGTCAACTCCCCACTTCTTCAAATATTGAGAATTGATAGGGAAGGGGTGACAGATGACGTCATAGCGCATGGTACATGACGTCATTTGTGCAAAAAATACTCGTTGGCTCCGATCGTCACAAATTTGTGATGACACAAAACGTGCAAAAAGGATGTTGAAGGCAATGTATATTTGAGATGACTGGTTCATGATTATTACAATGGCATGTCAGAGGTTATGAGGAAACGCTCAATGTTAACTTCAAAATAGTTGAAACAATGCAATATATTCTAAATTTAGCCTGTGAACAGGCTCCCTGTTCACAGGGTACCAGTATTTGAAATTTTATAGTCGGAAAGTCGAGTCTACCGAAGAAATAGAAAACTACTTCGATTGCGATTATCCGGGAGATCTCATACTTTTATCTGGAGCCTGGAAGATATGGTCTAAAATCTGGAGTCTCCCGGATCATCCGGGAGAGTTGACAGCACTGCATTGTTTCAACCATTCTTAACAGCCTGTACTCTTAAGTCGACCATCTGCTGACCAAAGAAACTGGATAGCAGACTGCCAACCTCGTTCCCAGGAGAAACCCTTTTTTCCCCTTAAATCCCAATGCACATGTGAGGATGGTGCCCATCCACTGGTGTAAAGTGAAACGTGGTCTCTGGGATTAAGATCTGCATACTATCAATGATGTCTTTTTACTTATGAAGTGAATGCAGTATGTCAAATACTTTTATTTACAGTTAATGTAAAGATCTATGAGAACATTGAAGTACAATCAGCTGTACAATAAAACAACGTTTTGTTTTAGTTATGATCAATCTATTGGTAACTTCATTGTCCAATTTGGTTTAATCATACTGGCCTAAATAAAGTTCAAAAACTCTTTAACAATTCATGAGGAAAAAACAAAAGAAATAGTTTCTTTTGTTAAGTGATTGTCTTTATATCTGGTAAAAACATGGCTAAACTTTACGGCCAGTTTTTTAGACCAAAATAACCTCAAAACTACTTATTAGTGCAAGAATGAGTTAATCTCTGTCAGACATTTTGAAGCCGTTCAAAAAACTTGCACTCATGTATTATCAGGTTTAAAAACTCTTGGCTTCACCGCAGGTTTTTAAACCTGATAATACACAACTCCTGTTACCTGGCATTCTTAACTGGCCAAAGTCAACATGTAACATGGTTTCTTAATTTTATTCTATAAAACATTAAAGAAACAAAATAATAGCACAGACTCTTAAGGTTAGAACCACCTCAAAAGACTCATTTTCATTCTGGGAGTGAAAGTGTTACTCAGTAATGTTGACAGACCAAATTGGACTTCAGTCAGCAGTATAGCAATGAGTAGGTCTAATTTAAAACTAAAATTGCAGAATCAAAATTAGCATATTTACAACAATAAAGACATATCTAGAAAGAAAAGACACCACATTATTTTTAGTGTCAGTGTATCTCCTACTGGAGACAGGACCGCCATCTTTATACAAAGTCATCTGAGCCACGTGATGGTCTTATAGCTGTTTGCAGGGCAATGGCAACACCTTCATTGCTCTTTTATTTTAAGACCCTGAGTATTGGTCTGGAGCCAGGCATTGCACCTGCAACCTCCCATATTGCAATCCATTGCTCTACACACTAAACTAAACCTGCTGCAGTGAAAATAGAAATAATTTCTGGAAACAAAGATTATTTCTGTTAGTCTCAATGCATACTGATGAATTTTTCCAGGCTTTTTGGAACCTCACCAAAATAAGGAAGGCCATATTTTTTCACTGCCCTGGCACTTACACATTTTAAACACAGTGTCTCGTTATATCGAAAGGAAAGAAAGCTTTCTGCTCTAACATTTATGCTCTTGTCCATGGCTGTCAAACCATCCTTGTTGGTATAATCAAGATGAGCGCCTCCAAGTAAAAGAACCTCCAGCATCTTGGTTATACGATGATATTGTGTCCAGTCATAGGGATTAAACATGGGTGCCCTGTGAAGTGGTGTATCTCCATTGCTGTTTAATGCATTTACATTAAAACCTGCATCTAAAAGTAGTTGCACTGTCTTAATACAAGGAAATCCAAGAAGAAGGCTCGAAGAAGGCTCGTTCCACCCCCTGTGCCTCTTAACTGGATCTCTACTAGCCGCAGCGATGTGTAACAATGTATTTCCTTCCTCGTCACGTGGGTTCAATGTACATAGCTTCTGTAGTATACATGACACACTAGCATTCTTGTTGTTTCCACAAAGTTCATCTTTGGTAAGAAACTGCAAAAGTTGAAGTATATTTCCAAATAATTTTGTCATTTCTTTTGCACTTTCCACTGTTGTCTTTTCTTTTTCTTTTACAAATGCTGTTATTGCTTGATCAAGCACTTCAAGTACATCTGTTTGACTAGGTACGTTTTTGTTGTCTATAAACACAGCACAATACAAAAATAATAAATTGTCTAAATCAAAGCCAATTGGTTGATTATAACACTGTGCTATTTTCATTGCATGTCTGCACAGTCCTACCAAAAGGTCATATTGGGTTTCATCACAAGCGTCCGTTACACCCCGAATTGCTTCAAGAAATTCTATGTTGTTCTCTCCAAGAATCCTTTCCATAATAAGGAGGCATTCTAAACACAGGGTGTAGGTGTCACTTAACTCTATTAGAGCAAGTTCCTCAAGAGTTTGGCATTCTATTTTATTTTGATATGCTTTAACAGGTTGTAAAGGTTGTTTCAATATGGGATCTGAGGTGTTTTGAAATAGCTTTTCCATTCCACGCTTTATGTATTGAAAAGCTGCCTGTTCTTCAGGCATCGTACCGGTAAGACACAGGGAGGCACCCTGGAGCTCTAGGGCATCAATTCTTTGCTCTCTTGAACATTCTGGTCGCTTGATTAAATCCTCCACCAATGAAATCTTACAGTGATTACTAGCAAGAAGGAGGAAGTCATTAAACACAACAAGTATTGGCATATCTCCTTTTAGTATATACACACTCAGTGATCTTGGTGATTCAAGCGAAGTAATTGGTTCCATATCGCGGACTATGACGTTATATTCACCGCGCTAGGCGGTGAATATAAAGCAAAACAAAATCGCTGTCGTAAACTGGGTGTTTTGCCAAAGTTTCAGAGTAAGACGGAACTTTTTAAAATACAAGAATATCCTAGTCTTGATGATTTTGAATGTTAAAGAAAAGAGTTCATGGTGTATAAACAGCCCTATTTATTGTGAAGTGATTCTTTGTAGCCGACTTTTTACACTCTCGGACGGCAAGGTTTACCCGGCTACAGAGGAAAACGAGGCCGCCTTCTGACTATTTTGTGAACTTGGGATTTCCTCGCAAGACTATTTTTGCCTATAAATAGACGCTAATTTATCGAGAACATTGTATGTACCAACAAGTTAAGAATTAAGGCAAAGAACACTGCAGATATTAAACAACGCTCCCTTTGATCGAAGCCGCTGTTGACATCGTATGCAAAAAGCGACAAAAAAAACGTTGGGACAGAAGCAAATAAAGCTCTACGTTTCTTCTCAGAAGGGGTAGTAATTTAAAATTTCGACGTTTTTATTTAAACCATGGATGTTAAAGGTCAAAGCTTACAAAAATGTAAATGTAATAAACGACCAACACTCGACCGATGTAGCTACCCCTTTTGACTGACAGTCGACTGAGATGTCGGCCGATACATCGGTAGACAACCGCTATAAGACATATGATCCTCTAGGGCTTGATATGCGACTTTTCCGAATCGATGAGGTCATGTAGTTGATAACTAAAGGCGGTGCATTGGACTTGCACTTAATTCGCCTTCACAATGTGTTACGAGCATAGTACATATAATTTTTGGCCTAACGCTAATGTTCAGATATGAGGATGTATCATATCAATTGCTGGAGCGGGGAAAGCTGGTCTTTCTGGGGGATAATTAAAGTTAAGACGTGGATTTTTGAAGTAACAAGCAATTTTTCTACCTAGGATGGCCCGTCTGCTAAGTGTGGTTATAACATTTAGACCGTTTCTTGGTCTGTAGCATCAATCTTTTGATTGTAGGCTGTACCAGAATCATATACTCATATAATTAACCCTGAAGAACCCTGAAGCGTCCAAATTCCTTTCATTTGTTTAGAAACATGCTGGGGTTTCTTGGCCGTCCAATCAAAAGCACGGATTTTTTTTTGCCCTAATATGGAATCAGAAAATGGAAGGCATCCCTGTCTGAAAAGTAGTTGAATCCTTTAAGTCCGTAAACAGTTCTCTTAGTACATCCAAAACTCAACAGTTACACACTCCGCCGTTTAACTTTTTTTACAGAACAAAATCAACGGACAAAGACATTAATATTTTTGGGTAGCGGAGCCGACAAGTGTGTTGTCAATTGTGCGCACTATGCTGCACTATGGCATGCACTAATAACTTTCTTTGCGAAAACTTTCTGTAAAAAATCGAGAAGTAGTTTTCCGTCTTAGTGATCATTGCAAAAATATACTATATGTTATTCATAGCAACCTTTGAAAACTATCGGGTGAAAATAAGGTCGCGTAATGTTGACACACACTAGGCTGATTTAGCAACAGGACAGGAACGTCAGTAGACGACGGGAAAGCGAGCGGAAAGGACTAAACACGACTTCCGGTGCTCAATTTGCAGCTCTGCCATTGGTCATTGTTTGATTTGCGCGCGCCGTAGTCAACTGACGTTCCCGTTATGTTACTAAATCAGCCTACTCTTTTGAAAAAGCGCAAGCTTTCGTCACCAAGTGCCAGGCCCGTAAATGTTTATCATGATTAGTCGTCTTTGTCTTGTCTGGTTACCCTGGCCATTTTGAATTCCGATTTTCGTCAAATTTTAATTCATAAAACTGTTATTGCCCCTTGTAGCGCTTTGTTTACATCTCGAGACAAAGTTTTCATAACATAAGGGCGACAGTCTCCCGTATAAGTGATTACAAATTAGTTACGAAGTAAATTTTGATTGGTTCTCAGAAAAAAAACGCTTCGGAACAGCGTTGTACGCTTAAGGGTTATTTCTAATGATGCTTCTGCTTACGTGCCCTCCCGAAAATCGACGAGCACGCCTGAATAACCCGCGGTTTTTATTTCATACGCGCTCGACGATCTCTGAAGTCTGTGAACAGTCTAGTTTCGCTGTAGCGATAATTTTTTTCCTTACTTTGACCTCATGCCGTCATTCAAGACTGCGGAATGACTGCTGAGCTTTAATAAGCACCATCTCTACCATCTCTCATCTCTAAAAGGAGGTCGGGACCACACATTCTCTCTTGAAAAACCCAAGGAGCCTGAAATCAATTCGTTGTTCGTATGTTATCAAATGTACCGGCCTGGTGTGGTTTAGTGAAGAGATTTTTGGTGTCAGCGTGCATAAATGATTAGTCAACTGACCCTACTACACATATCACAATCGGTAAAAAAAGTACACTGCATAAGAAAATGTGGAGATAAAAAATCGAGATTGAAGCAAAGTTAATGAAACGTGCGAAACCTCAGGTGATTAGGGCAGTGCGGGTAGGTTTCAAGTCATTATGGATGACCTTCTCCTTTCTGAAGTTCAGATTATTGTAAAGAATCGTGAACAAAGCAATAATATACAGTAGGGTTATATTGGCAAGTATACTTCCGAAAAACAAAAGGAATTATTAAAAAATTGGTGAAAAAAAAAAAAAGAAAAATACTGAACCCAGCGGTATGAATCAAATCACGCAAACGTCGTAACGCAGGAATTTCTATTGGCCATTTTCTCCAAGTAAAGTTCAAACCAAGGTTTAGATTTTCAGTATCAGAAGGAAAATGACCAAGAGTATACTGTAAAGAACCCGGCGTTAAAATCACTGGGTAGATGAAATGAGGAGGGAATGGGAGGTAGCTAATAAGCGCGCTAAATTGACCGGAACCGCCACGCTAAGCAATCGAAGATGCCGCGACTAGTGCTTGCTAATCACGCCATCAGCACTGCGAATTGGGGACAGCTTTGCTAGGTTGATGGGTATCACTTTCGACAGCGATAGAATTTGACGAATGCAAATGGCATTAATCATCCAACTTGAAATTAGTATTGTCAGTTTCAGGGGAACAACCGTCCGTAAGTAAGTTGCTCCTCTAAATTCTTAAAAAGTTGCTTCTTCGTTGGTTTAAATCATAATTATTTGTTGTGATTACATTACAAATACCAAACATTCCCTTTACGTATTAAAGCTTTGGAAAGCTTATTAATTCGGAAAAAAAAGGATTGATCGCTAATCTCCTCTTTCAACGCTTATACTGACAAGGACACTAAAGGATATAATTAGCTGAGACGTCATGAAAAACAAACCGACAAGTGCCTCACAGTAGTAATGCACAAACAATCACTATGAATCACTTTGGCATGGCAGTGCAGTGATGAAACTTAATTTTACTTTTTCTTCACGGAGCAAGTCAGATTGTCTGTGCACATTTTGAGAGAAGCGAATAAACAGCCAATGAGCTTTGCAATATATCAGACACAAAAAGAAGCTGCAACTCTTGACACTTGAAGAGCAAAGCAAAATAGTACATCACGGAAACACGGAATTAAAACGAAAAGTTAAAGTCAAAGATTTAACGTGCAGTTGGATAAGTTGTCTTTGGAAGAAAAAGGGAAGGTAAAGAAATAAGGTTAGTGTATATATGTAAAAATTCCCTTATTGTTTGTGGACAGGAACTAATGATATACATGTATAAGTGCATGGAAGATGTTTATTTAAAACGTCAGGAGTAAACCATTGTTCTCTAAGGGGCAAAATAGTGAGAGGGGGAGGAAAACTTGGAAGGAGAAGGGGCCTGAGGGAGTTCCTGTAAGTTCTTCCCTCTTCCATTTTTTGGTCATTTTTTTGTGAAATCAGAATGATTTACTGCAATACTAAGGCCAATTCTCCGAAGAGCAATTTCCCCCCCTTTACTCGACCCCAACTTCAGGACCATGATAAATTATGTCCATTTTAGGTAATTCAGTGCTTTACTTCTCCATAATCTGTCCACGCAACAGAAACGATGCCTTCACGTAAAGACAATCTCTATATTACTCGCATGAGATGGAGCATTTCTTCAGTTAAGCCAAGATGGTGGGAGAGCAACACCTTCCGTTTGTCCTCTACGCGGTATGCACTGCTGTGCTTCTTGCTCAAGGAAGTCAAGGTACCATGAAGTATTTGCTTATTGAAATGTTTCACGAATATGCTTTTAAATACTGATATTTGATGTTTATTTTCTACGGTAAAATTGATGAAAGTTTCATTTCAAAAAAAGGATACAGGAATCGGGGGAGGGGCGCACAAGGAAAGAGCAATTCACGGAACTATGTTCAAGGCCACTGCGCTCAAGACGTTTTAAAATTATTAAAAGATATAGCAGCCACCGTAAATAGCCCAGAGGCAACGGAAGCTTACTTTTACTAAGACACTTTTCTTCTCTTTATAATAGCAGTAAGTTTCAAAGCTGGAAAAACCAACGTCACTGTCAAAAGTCCAGGGTTGTTCGCTTGTGAGACAATCACATTTGCTGAATCGTTTTCTGGTGGAAAGCAAGTAAAAGTCTTTGCTTCCTTTGGTCACTCAGTTAACAACCAGGCCCGTGGTAATGGTGCTTCTATTTGGGTGGAATCGGAAGAAAGAACTCAATTCCGCGCTTGTATCTACGAGTACAGCAACGGCTCAAATTCAAGTGCCGAGATAAACTGGATTGCCCTACAGTCTGCTCCCAAAGGAGCACAACTGGGAACCACTTCCCTGGACTCTTGGACTACCGGAACAGAATGTAAAAAGATCGTCTTTCCTCAGGTACGTTCCGTTTTGTTATGATTACCTACAAGGTGCCCATGTAGGAGTAATCTAAAAAAAGCAGAAACGGGTGAGTCACGCAAGGTATAGTCAAAAGATGTAACTCACGACCGCAAATGCGATTCTTCTTATGGAACTTAACCAGCTGTGTTGACAGAAAACTGACTTCACTTTAAAAGTTTCAAGTTCAATTACCTATATACAATGTACATGCTGTTATGCACGGACTTCACGAATTAACAGGAAATGACGATAAAAGTCTAAAGGTGAATCGTTAGTTTGTTTTCAGAACGATTAATACAATGAAACAGCTTACTTTGTCTGTGATCTTTTGTTGCGCGGCTCTTCCCCTTTGTTTTCCTGTATTTTGCCTGGCTTTTTTTTTTTTGGAATGCGCAGTATTATAACTAAGACAGATGTCCACTCCATGACCCACACTAGCCCACTCATATTATCACCTACCCCCACCCCCCAACTTCAAACCCTCTTACTCTTTCAGCCGTATTTGACTATTACACTCTCATATATACCAGTCTAAAAGCAATAAAACATCGGCATTAGATTTCAGCTGTTACGCTCGCCGCCGTAAGTCTTTTAGAGAATCTTTCATGAAATATAATCACTAAACACGGTACACAAACTGAGGTTAAATTAGTTCGGAAAAATAGAAGATATAACTTGTATATTTTGCCAAATTTGTTTTGTAATTTAAATAACTTTACAAATAGTAATTATATTTTACGATAGCTGGTACTGTTTGTAAAATATTTTTGTCCTTTTCTCACGGCTTCGATGTGAGAGTCTCCTTCCACGAGAAATTTTTTCCGTTTAATATCATGAATCACGGGTAAATAAATCAAAACAATTCTTGTTGTTGTTGTTGCAGCTGCTGCTCTTGTTGTTGTAGAGAGACGAAGCGCTGTTTACTAGATTGCTCCATTTAACTTAAGTCACGCTCCCTTATTATAATTTTTGGTGTTTACACTGTGATGAATGGGTTGTAAATTTCCTTTTTTTTTCAGTGTCTTTTAACTCATTCATCTTTTTCCTTTCCTTATTTAAAGCGTTTTGCGACTCCTCCAATAGTACTCGTGACTGCTAGTCACCAGTTTCCTGAGAGACCTCAAGACGCCATGGCAGTGTGGGTAGAGGAGTTGACCGAAGACAGTTTTAAAATCTGTCTTAGGGAAGTGAAAATTTTCGACGGACTTCACAAAGGCATTACTATTGTAAGCAAAGTTAATATACTTTTTTAAAGACCTGTATCCATTGCAAAGCTACACATATTGTATACAACGTTACCACAATACTTACAAAAATAAATAGTCGAGCTGGCCATACATTTTTAGTATCGAAATACCATTCCTCGCAGTTACTGCTATATTTAAGTGCCTAAACTACATAAGAAAGGACAAATATATGTACAAAATACCAACAGTTATAATAAAATAATTGATTCTATTAGAACAGCCCTCAAGACATTTAGTGAAAAAATCAAACAAAACCCAAATTAAAAGAAACAAAAACTGTGCAATCAAATCTCTGTTACCATGTGTACATGAGTAAAGGTACTCAAATTAAATGTTACCACAAGATGTTATAAAATAATATACTTGGGTTTTCGACTCAGTACTTGTTTTATGAAATTCTAATCAGGTTCCTACTTGAGTAAAACTTTGATAGAGGCTGGTCCCATTCCGTGGATAACTGACTGACTATACCTCAAATGTCTTTTGTTTTGATTTTTGTAGAACTGGATGGCTTACACAAACCTCCGAGTTGATAACTTCTCCTTATCTGACAGTCTTGTGTTTACGAGTAACAACTTTCCATCTCAACAGATTGACTATGCCTTTTGCCAGGTTAAGTATAATATACTCTTATTAATTACTTACTTACTTAATTAATTAACTGATTCCGAGCGTAGCGACTTTATAATCTTGTCGCGCGCGAAGCGCGCGCACAGTCTGCTAACCGCGCGTGGTCTTAGCCAGCTGCGAAATTCGAGGCTTCATAAATAAATAAATCTTTCTTTCTCTGAATATATGCTTGGTATCCGCCAATGACGTCATGGAGCATTTTGCGTTTCCAGGCAACATAGACTTCGCCGCCCGATGACCACGGCGCATTTTGATGTGTTTATTCATCGTCTATGAATCAAAGTTTACCATCGGTGAATCACGAACAATTTCCCATGCAAATGACACACAAGCACAGCAAGTGACTCCAAATCCTCGCCCAGGAAGATTTTCCACCGAAACTCCTCTGGAGCGAGAACGCCGACTTCCAGTTCAGCGTGAACAATGAAGGAGAAGACGTCAACAAGAAACCGTGGAGCAGAAGGAACATCGCTTAGCACAGCGAAGGCAACGCTGACAACAAGAGACAGAGGAACAGGAGACTGGAATCAGAGGCATTATGATCGTTCACTGTCGAAAACCCATCCCCGCCGATATATGTAGATCAAAGTCTGCAAAGTTTCAGCTCTGTATTACGGCCCGAACTATAATAATTTTCCGGCGAACTGCGCCGGGCCAGATTTGTTCTTTGTTTTTGTCTTTTTCTAAATCTGGGCGCCGAAATAATGCTAAATCTGCTTTTCAATACACTGTTAACAATAACACCACACAATACGCAAAAAAGAAGAAGAAAAGAAAGAACAACGTATGGACCTTTAAGACGATATTCGCGGTTAATCACCCATCCAGTTCTTAACCCCGACCGGCAGGGCTTAACTTTAGTGCCCTTACCAAACCCACTTTCGCGAGGCTTATTGCGAGATACGTATTTCTAGTTAATTAATTAATTAATTACTTTATTTATTAATTCGTTTTTTTATGATTTACAATTGTACCATGACTTGCACTTATGTATTAGGGTTTTCTGATTTAGCGGAAGTTCGAGCCATTTTTCCGAGATGTGAAATTGATTCCATTATACTGTAAAAAGCCGTCTCGATTTGTTTCGTTATAAGTAAATCTTTGCATGATGTCATTGTTTATGCAAAATATCTGGCTCGTAAAAGGATAAATGAGCACAAACATGTTTGGTAAATTGTTTTTAAGACAAGAGGACTCATTTACAGTATTTGCGTCTAGCAGTCGCATTTGGCCGATACGCGTATGCTGCAAAAAAATTCACACTCGGTGCTAACGGTTTTTAAAAGTCGTTTAAAAAAGATAAAGCATATCGCTAACAAGGAAAAAATAACTGCTTTTGTTTACTAGATAATATCCTGGGCGGGAAGGGAATCTCTCAAGATAACTGATTTTTCTTTATTAATCTGCGATCAGGCGGTCCTTAGATTTTCCTATTTTCTTTGGGAGGCCTGATCGCAAGTTATTTCTAAATTTGCTACGTCAAACGTAAATAAGTATCGTTTTCATTGTCTCATCGAGTGCCATATAAATACGATAATTTATAAACAGAAACCATCGTATATCTCCTCTCCTACAAATTGGGAAAGACGGCGGGAAGTCTCCATGCATTGTATCTGGCAATTTCGTCTACTTGTGGATATCTCTATTCGACTCTGTGCATAACTATGGCAAAAGCTCAATAAATTTATGTGCAATCATAGTTATCGATGCAAGCGAATGCAAATATTTTTTGACACTGGCGCGAAATTCCATGAGTTCCCAGTAAGGTGCGGGATCGCAGAAGAAAGCCTTATATATGACAAATAAAAAAAGAATAACCAAATTAGGCCGAGTGCCTGCTATTACTACTAACAGTTTTGATGGTAGAAAGAATAGCGTGAAAACCTTCTTCCTACGCTCCGTATAAAAACCCAGCTAGAAACATTATCGCTTTCCATACTTCAACACCTTTTTTTCTGAGAGCGCAAAGCCCGAAATTTGATTTGTAGGGGGGCTGAAGAGGAATATTGATATTCCATTTTTTTTTCTTGTCTTCTTCAGCCTCAGACTTTAAAGAGTTGGCCATGGAAATTATTTCCTTGAATCCTGATTTTCTTTGAGAATCGAATTACATGAAACTTTGCAAGAATAATATAAAATTGAGTGCTGCAGTTGGTCTCGTGAAGTGCAAGTTATAAAAAACTTAGCAATTTACTTACAGTAGTCGGCGTTAAAAGAATTTCATGTATAGAAAGGCTAGAAATTGAACTCATTTGAAACTGGCTAGTTCCACTTCCGCAGAACTTCCGCTAAATCAGAAAACCCTATTCTAAACGAGACATCCTCTCTTAAGCAAAAACGTAGTTAAATAAATTGTACGGTGATGATAATGATCATGGTGATGATGTTGTTGTTGATGATGATTATGATGATGATGAACTTAACTATGGCTCGTTTGTAAGTTAATTGAGTTGACGTTCAGTCAGTCTTCGAGAAGATATAGGAAA
>OZ038001.1:17979515-18004515 GCA_964035705.1 Porites rus | reverse complement strand
TGTCAAGACTAGGACGAAATAATTAAGGAACTGTGCATTATCGAATGCACTCTTATCGTCACATATCTCATTTTTCAGTATATCAACGCAACAGGAGCTCGAGTGTGTTTAAAAGAGTTGTACAAGTCAAAGTACGACCCTCTCTCAGTATCATATACTGTCTTGTCAGGTAAGAACGGGTTTATGGAATTGTCGTTTTAGTAACACGTAGGTTTTACTGATTACTCACAACTAATTCATTATGAATCATAAAGAGATAACTTATACGAGAGTCATTTCATTAATAGAGGAAGGCGATCATTTCAAATATTAGCTCCCTGGAAGTCGTTAATGTTTTTGCTACTGATTATTCCATGTACAAAATGCTCTCAATTTGGCATCGTCAGTTTTTTTTTTCCTTTTTTCCTCCTGCTAAGCGCGTCGGCCGTACAAGCAGTTGGGATGATGTTTGTGAAGTTGCCTCGTCCCCAGTCGCTCGCGTTGCTTGCCTACATTTCTCGCGCTTCTCGATTGTTCCGTTCTCCCTACTAAGCCTTGGGAAAGCTTGTGGACCAAATGTGTGGTGATTTCTAAACTGCACAGTCGTTTTATATCTTTATCACAGATATTTGCCAGCCAAGATGGAGTTATTTTGGTGGCTACTGTTACATTTCAAGTCGTGCATGCGCTTCATGGCTGACCGCTGAGTCAAACTGTTCTACGATGAGTTCCAATTTGGTAACGGTTCACAATCAAGAAGAAAATGTCTACATTCAACACCGTCACAACGGAGAGAGATCTTGGATTGGACTCAATGACCGAAGTGTGGAAGGCTCCTTTGTGTGGACAAACAAAGAAATAAGCAAATTTAGGTTCTGGGCCCCACAGCAACCGAACGACTGGAAAAACGAAGACTGTGTTCACACTCTTGGAGCCAAGCATGGTTACTCTTGGAATGATGTGCCATGTACTAACTGTTACAACTACACTTGTTTTAAAGGTACCAAGCGTGGCACTATGAATATTTATAACTATATATCTTAATCTTCATGTTCCCGATAGTGAATCTACTGAGTTAAAACTACATTCAAAAAGGTCGATACACAATTACAGCTTGTTAGGCAGATGGTTAAACAAATCAGTTTCATTATTAGAAACATAGGAAAACAAGTCGTATACATTTGCATTAAAAAATGTCCATTGACCTAAAAATGGCCGCAAAAGCCTGAAATCGGCGTAATCAAAAGAAGAACGAGAAAACGTTCCTACGTTGGAACCACGGGAAAAGTCGCGCTAACCTCCGCTTACCATTTAATCCGGTTTTCTAAACACCTCTTTGCAAATTATTAACGAACATAAGTACATACGTTAACTCAGGGCACGCTTACGAGCCTTTTTGCAAGTTCCTTTTTTGAAAATTTTTTTTTTTGCCTTGCCAGTGTACGTCAGTTACCCAACTGCACCACAGTATATTCTTTTTAAACAAGCTTCATTAACTAAAAAAAAGTCATGTTGTTTGACAAGAAGCCTTTGTGCGCTTACTTTTTAGACTTGGATGAATGTACCACTGGTTCCCATTCCTGTGACGTCAATTCCGTTTGCCAGAATACCGTAGGTTCATACAAATGCTCGTGTAATGCTGGGTACACAGGAGATGGAAAACCTTGCAATGGTATTTGAGATACAGTTGATCTTCCATGTGCGATCACCTCTCCTAAGCGACCCATAGGTCGACATGGAGCTACACATATTGTAACTTTGAAATTGCACACGATAAATTGTTTTTTCAAAAAGACGACCTGTTAATGTTCGATTTTTGTAAACGACACCGTCCCGTAAGCGACTCTAATCTGAAGGTTCTTAAACAAGACAACGAAACCTTTGAAGGTGCAATGTTTGTGTGCAAAAGCTCAACATTGTCGTGTCATTCTGGAAAAAAAGCCGAAAATCATATTTGTTAAAACATCAAAACAAGAAACAAACAAGAACAAAAAAAAAATGAATACATTACCTTAGCAACCAGATGTAAATCATCAGGTAGATTTAATATTAGTTATTCCAACGCGCTTTACGTAACTTACAATTCTCATGCAGATATCGACGAGTGTTCTACCAACTCTCACAGCTGTGACGTTAATGCGGTTTGCAGCAATACTGTTGGATCGTACGCATGCGCATGTAAAGCAGGATTCACAGGCGACGGAAAAACATGCTCTGGTAAGCTGTGGTGTTTTAAAAAACGCTTCCAAAACGATGTGTGTGCCTCTATTTTCTATATTCGATCTTTACATTTAAACAATGTAGAAAATGATGGACATGTAAGCTCAATGGTTTGAAATAATACAGCTGCAATTAAAGTAAAACTAGAAATAAGTATCTCGCAAAATTTCACTAAACTCGGTCTTGCAAAATTGTCAAGCCCAGCCGGTTACAAACTGATTGGAAGACCGTAGGCTCTAATCTGTCGTTAGACCTGTGAATCCTTTCTCTCGTGTCTTCTTCTTTGTTTCATTGTCATATTTGATATTTAAATGTCTTGAATCAACCCCTTATGAGTTTCTGATGTAATTTAATGTTTTTTTCCCTTCGTTTTTATGTAAAAAAGGCAAAAATATCGATTACCTATTGTACTTAAGCAGGATTAACGCATAGAGACTTGAGAGTAAATGACCTTATTGATCCAGAGTTTGCTGCATTACTAAACAAGAAGCCTTCCTCACTTTTTTCGCCAGATATCGACGAGTGCTCTGCCAACTCTCATGGCTGTGACGTTAATGCGGTGTGTAGTAATACTGTTGGATCTTACACATGCACATGTAAAGCAGGATTCACAGGAGATGGATTCACATGCATTGGTGAGCCGTTTGAGTATAATTTTGTTTGTTTGATATGTTTGTTTTTTGAGTGAACAGCAACGACAGCAATACAAGAGTCTTTTGTGCTCTTCTCGCCTGTTACAGTTAAAGTTTTGGTTAGGCTGGAATTTATATTAATTTTATCATTGACTGTATCTAGTAAACAAAAAGAAAAGAGGAGCCAAGCAGCCAGTTTATATGATAAGTGCAACGATGGTGCTTGTTCAAACCTACGATCATATTTTTAGGCCAAAAAGTCAATTTGTTCGATACTCTAACCGTAAAACAATGGAAAATAATGATGATAAACAATGATGTGTTATAATTGTTTCTGCTTTCTGCGACCAATAAGGAAACACCTTACGAGCAGCTCTTACATTACTGTTTTTTTTTCATCACGCTTAACATAATTTATTCCATTTTTTTCGTTCTGTTTTCTCTTAGCAATAGAAAAACGTTTTGATTATACATTTTGGTATTCTTCGTTTTGTAGATATTGACGAGTGCACCAGCGGTACTCACAACTGCCACAGTTCACTTGCTTCATGTACAAACACAGTGGGATCCTTTAGTTGTTCATGTAACAATCCTTACAGCGGAGATGGCAGAACTTGCAATCTACCATCAGGTAACCAACTCGCCGAATATTAGGAAGATGTCTATTTACTAGACCTCTAGTATACCGGCTTAGGGATCGTCGTTACTTCCCATGTATAGCTAATAGTCATTTCGTACCTACGTGACTAAACCAGCCTTCAACAAATGTTTGAACCTCTCACTCTATCTGGATTTTGTCCTGCAACCTCTTATGTTAAGGAACGGTCTAGCGATTAACGGACTATGATTCTTATAGTCATCACTTCTTTTGACTGCGGGAGCTTTAAGATAATGGTAGTTTCTTGGTGTTGCGGAGACGAAAACTTAGTAAACAATTCCCAGAACACAAAACAAAAGCGAACTAACATTAATTAGTTTCGGCAACACCAAGAAACAATGCACCCAAGATAACATATACTAGAGAGTTCAGTACTCCACAGAAAAGTGTAAGAAAACGATTTTTAGTCGCGACCTGAGCAAGTAAGAGGAACTGAAACGTTGCGACAAGGACCCCATTAGCCGCCATAAACTGATCAGATGGACTCATGATCAGTGGCCAACTTAAAACCTTGAGCATCATCAAAAAGGTTCTTGGTCCAATTTTTTACTAGAGATAAAGAAGCTTTACTATAAGAAACATATGAAAATGGAGCGTTGTAAATCCGTTGCACAAGGCGAATAGTACTGGGGTGCTACATACTTGAAAGGTTTAATTAGCAGAAATCACTTTGTCGTTAGACCCTTCTCACGAAAATGGTTTAAACAGAAGCAGGGGAGTGAGATTGGAAGGGGCCACAAGCTTGTAAAACAATATATCACCGTTTCTGATTGTCTGTCCTGCCGCTAAATCCTCACAACCTGCACACGGTTACCATATTTGGAAGCCGATGTAGGCAGTACCCAATCGATGACATGCTCCTCCTCGATCTGCATAATTCTACACATCATACTCAGCCTCAATCAATAACTTTTCAATATAAGAATTATTTGTGACTCAATGAGGTTCCCAATAGAAGAGGAAAACTTTGAACTTAGGCCTACTCTGGGACCTTAACTCGCCTTAACTCGCAACTTGAGATTATGTTCAAATTTCCTTATCTCGCCTTAACTCGCCTAAACTCGCATTATCTCGCACAAACTCGCCCAATCTCGCCACTGCCAAGTGGATACCAATTTTAATATCTCATACTACTCTCAGTGTAATTTCGCAATTACTCCATAAAGGGAAGATGCCAAAGAACACAAATTTCAAAAGTTTAACAGATAGTGATTTTTAAGGAAAACAGGGTTTTTACCTTTAAAAAAATATGTAATTGACCAATCCCATCCTTCTGGAATTTCCAATAGCCTCTGTGGTAAGGGTATTTCACCACTAAAGATTCGATGAGGTTTTTTCTTACTTAACATTGTCATGCCTTGGAGTCACAACTGGACTGTCAATGGAACTACCAGGAACAGCCTGAACATGCACTAACTCGTTGCCTAATGAAAAGGCTTCAATGCTAAGCATGGCAGAAATTCCAGAGGCATGGGGTCACGGGGTCTAACAAATCCCACATTCACTGTTTGTGTTTTGGTCCACAAAGTAAGTGACATTAACTAAAAGCACTAACAGTGAATCCACGAAAAAGTTTTCATAAAATAGTTTAAGTTTTAGTCTTACACTTCTACGCAAGACAAAGAAACACTCTAAATTCAAGATTTCTTTGAATCCCTCAATTGAAGAAAAAAATATTCTCCTATGATTTGTTTCTAATTTTTAGCTTAAAATAAGAAATCTCGAATTTAGAGTGAAATACAAAAACATAATACCAGAATATCAAATTTTTAGTTTTAAGCTGGCTAATGATTTACAAAAAAAGTTTACTTGTAATGGAAAGTTTAATTACTTTGCAAATATAATGCATGCAAGCTGTTTATGACATATGAAGAGTAGTAGCATACGTATCATCTTATAATCTGATGAAGCTTAATGAGGATTCCAGCTGACAATCATCAATGAAAGGCTAGGATGTAGCCAGAATCGAGAATCCTTTAAATAGTCCACATACTGATTGCAGTCCACATTTCTTATAAATAATTCTTATAAATATTTACCTCGTAATAGAAGATCTGTACATTGGTTCAACGTGACATCCTGTATGGCCTACATTGTATTCAGACTGGCAACCATAACCCAGGCATGATTCAGAAGACTTGTTACATTTAGCCCTTTACTGAATAAAGGATTGCTAAAGGTACAATATTTTGCATTGATAGCCAACTTCGTTCGCCATCTTTGAAATTACCCAGAAGATACTGGTAACTCGTGTCTTCCCAGGGCCCTCTCGCTCAGCCTATCGTCCTCGATATGCTTTCTGGGTAATTTTCAAGATGGACGGGAAAACTTCTGAAGAAAAGGAGGAGAACTCGTGCAAAACTTTTGATGTTAAATCGAGAAGTTTCAAAATGTATCACATGCAGGTAAGCTAAGCTAAAGCCTTTTACCCTTGCAACGTTAACTCTATAAAAGCCTTGTTGATCCCAGTCCACTGGCAAGTTTTAGGTTGGAAGCTTCAATGTGGCGTACGTGACATAAAAACACGCACAAAACGCCTGAGCCGGTGATCATTTTGTAAAAATGCGAAGCAGGAAAGTCAGGAAAGATTCATCAGTGACAACTCTTAAGAGTTTGGAAGACATTAAGCCGATAGTAGAGAGTGTTTTCTTTTTAATCAAGTTAAATAAGGTATAGTCCTCTGCACAACTATGAACACTTTCTGACATTTTGTAAAAAATAAGTAAGCCTAAACAGAAAATATGGTCATTTATTTTTTGCTGTTTTGCTAGGCTAAGAATGATCAAGAGTTTACTATCAAGTTAACTTGATCCTCCTTTCTTTTGTAGAAATCAAGGTGTCTCTCACAGGATTGTCCAAGTTTAAGGAGGGAGTTTCTAAAATATGGGAACTGCTGTCTTTGCGAAAAGGCATCAGCCTTCATTTGCAAGAAATTAGAATAGATTATCCGAGGAAACGAAAAGGCAATCATTTCTGGCATTGAAAACAAACAATTGAGCTGGACTCCAAGGGAAACCATCAGTGACGTGGAGAGAATGGATCAAATGGGAGACTTAAAGATAAGTCGTAATTTTCAAGGAGAAAGAAATTTCATTTCATTTCAGTAAAATTGATTGTGGCATAAAAATTTCCTCAGCTGAGTTGTAATTCGTCAGCTTCGCCGGATTTTTATACTAGTTCTTTGAAGAACATTGACACAGACTGCAAAAACTTTTTTTTTTTTTTTCAATTCTGGAGTTAGTGATAACAATTGATGACATGTCATGTGATACCTATTATGCTCACCTGCCTATTAAAACATAGTGTTATTGATTTAAAAAAATAAATTAAATTAAATTAAATATCCTACCTGTGCTTATACTACAGCTACATTTTTTTTTATCAATTCATGATTGTTTTGTTTTCATTTTTTTTCCTCACTACTGGTAATTTATTACTCTGCCAAATAATTATATAGCTTTAATAAATAATATATGATGATGATGACAATGATTATTATTATGATACAGCCACCAAATGGTCTAGTTTGGAGTCTAAATGCTATATAATTGATAAAGAACAGGACTCCATATCACTAGCATATCCATACTTAAGCTTGTCCAATTAGGAAAATATTTCAGTTAATAAATTTAAACAAGATTTGGCTTCATTCAACTTTGGAGCTCATCTGAAATTTTTGGTTTAATTTTTTCGTAATTGGACAACATAGAGCCTACTATATATAATTATATAAGACATACAAAGATTCCAAGGCATCTTTATATGTATGTTACTAAAGCATTTTATAAGTTTTAAGCCTTATAACCTCAACATAAGATGGATCATTTTCCCTTAACTCGCCTTAACTCGCCTTAACTCGCACCACCTCGCAACTAATGGGCGAGCTCAATTTTTCCTTATCTCGCCTTAACTCGCCTAAACTCGCATTAGCTCGCACAATCTCGCAGCGAGTTAAGGTCCCAGAGTAGGCCTGAACTTGTTTCCGCCATGTTAAGGCGGGGAGTCGAAAAATCATCCACATTGATCACGTCGAGTCAACCATTACATTAATCACGACCTATGCACTATTACTTTCAATACGGAGAATTGATTTCTCTAATTTTGCCGATTAACTGCGAATGCGGTCAACTTTAACTGTCGAGACCCAACTGTTGTCTAACGGAAAGTTCGGAAATAGATCCTCAGATGATTCTCCCCTAAATCTTAATTTGCTAGTTAGTATCTTTTTCTTTTAGTATTTTGTGTTTGGATTTTATTTTTTGTTCATTCACGTAACGTTTGAAAGAAATTCAGTTTGCTATATCCGCTTTCATTTCCCTTACAGTGTATTTTATTTCGCTCTTCCTTCCCGTTACCCTCGTTGATTAATTCTGTTCCAATTTATTTTACTACCTTCTACCAAAAACGCCAAACGAAGATAAATGCGACTTCAATCAGTAATGTATTCGTAGCGTGCAAAAGTCACTACAGGAACGAGAACGTCACAAAAATAATAAATTTAGACTAGGGACGTACCTTCCGGCAAGTGTCAACGAGGCGAATTCGTTTGTCTTTTGTGGAAAGTGCCTATTCAGATCTTCGCGATATTTTTTTTCATAATTTTAGAGGTTTACAATGGATTCCGCTAAGAAAAGTATGGCAACCAACTTCAAAACAACAACTTTGGCGCATTCTAGGCTTTCACTTTTATTAAACAATAACAACATGGCTTGAAGCTTTGTTGGTAAATCTGAGCAAGTTAGCAGTTTTGTTTCATGGAAAATTCCATTGCATCAAAGCTATATACGTTAGAAAGAAAAATATAGTTTAAATGAGGCCTTCGACTGCGTGAAATTAAAAATAATAATTAAATTCCGAGCAACAGCGTCAACAGGGATAAGAAAAATATTTCGCGTGGTAATATACATAAGAAAAAAATTGGTGTAAAATAAGATGTGTGAAAAGCGCGAAAGAATGGGGCGGAATTTATTAGAGGTATAAAAATATAAACTTGAATAAAATACAAAGATTTATAGTGAGGGAGTGTCACAGGACAAAGAGTCTGTTGAAAGGCATAATGATAGTCTTCAAAACAAAAGGTCCGCAAATTCATTGGATTCCTCACGGGAGTTTTGAGCGGTCTCAGTGTAAATCGAGCAACAAAAAAACATGCTGGTTGACAAAATCTTTCGAAAAAAGACTAACAAATTCTAAAAAAAGGTCCGCAAATACTTTACAGTCCTCATGGGAGGTCTGGACTGGCTCAATGTAAATCGACCTGCCAAGAACACGCTGGTTCTGATATAAGTTTTGAGAATATAACCCTATGCCTTGATCAACTACCGCTTAAAATTCAATTCACAGAGGAAAGGAGAACACTGAAAACCTCGGTTCTGAGTCGACAAGTGAACACGCTACCTCAATATATAAATCGAGCTACAAAGAATAACCTAGTTCTGACAAAAATTTGAACGTAAAATCCTATTCCTTGATCAGCTGCTGCTTTAAACGCAATTCAATTTATAAAGCAAACCAGAGCACTAATTGCCTTTTCAAACTAGAAATCGTATTAAAGCTTGCTCACCAGTTAGGTCCTCTTGAACCGACAACGAACAGCTGCACACTGAATCACCCAATTTCGGACCACGAGTTGTAAATACAAGACCATGACGTCACTACCCAAATATGGGGTCTTACTTACATCCAAATATGGTAAAAAATGCAAATGTTAGAGGGTTACGCAGAATTTGAGAGTTTTTGCCTACATTGCGCGGCCTTATAATTCTGCCGCGAGGCAACCTTGCTTCTTAGCTCGGTTACCTCGTTGGTAATTAGCAACGTTGCCTGTTTATCATGCTTTTCAATAATGTGAAACTTCCTTTAAAACTTATCAATATTCAGTAGGGGTATCGTCCTATGGACTTTACGAATTCAATCACTTGGGGCGGGGGGGGGGGAATTTTAATTCGGTCTGAGGAAAAATACGAGTTAAAATGACTGAAACATTTAATGTAAATACTAATAAACATAAAATGTTACGTACTACGGTCATCCTTATTTGAAACAAATTTATAAATTATTTGCTAAAACTTATTCACAAAAATGTCGAAGTTTTTTAGTTGAGGAATCACCAGACTAATCCAATTTCACGACTGTTTATACATCGAGCCAAGAATAAGTTGGTAAGGTGAGACGCAAACAATTCTTAAATGTACCAGTCACTGACCGGTTTGCAATTCCGCAAAAATTAATTTATATCAATTCCCATTATGTCACGTCGTATCGCAGTTAGATGTAGTGACACTCTCTTCGAACGTTTTTCCCTCTTGTACGATTCAGAATAACTGTGAAAATTTCTTTAATTTGGATAGCCGTTTTGCGAAGGCTGGTAGACGCTTAGGGCCTGTTTACATGGAGGTGGGGGTCCCCAGGTAGGTGAGCTAGGTGACCCGCTTAGGTAGGGTACCCGCCTGTTCATACAATCTCTCATATGGTCACCCCACCTACCATGTAAACTTGATCAAATTAAAATGAGAGATTATAAGTACAGGCGGGCTAATCACCTACACGTGAACAGGTCTTTGAACTGTGTACTTGAGGTTGTACAAAGCATTTGCATAATCATATCTGATCATCAACCTTTGTTATTTTGGCTGCTTTTGTGTTCTCATTTTATTAATTTTTTTTTAGTTAAAAAGAGAAAACCGTTATTTAGCAATCCTGTTG
The DNA here is from genome assembly GCA_964035705.1 of Porites rus. Classification (NCBI taxonomy): domain Eukaryota; kingdom Metazoa; phylum Cnidaria; class Anthozoa; order Scleractinia; family Poritidae; genus Porites; species Porites rus. The sequence goes on along the minus strand of OZ038001.1, from coordinate 17,994,321 downwards.
CAATGAAATATTAAGTAATAGTTATAGTTTATCAGCCGACCCCATAAAATGGCTTTTGAGCCAACTTTACAATTGCAATTTGATAATTAAAAGCATAATTATTAACTTTACAATATGTGAAATTTATTGGAAAAAAAAAATGAAATAAGGAAATGACTTTTCCATGGCTTCTTCACTTCAGCCTTAAGCTGCTTGAGATTCTCTATATTACCTAAAGATTCTGCAAAGTCATTCCCGAGGCGGACTGCTCATGGCCGCTGATCGGCAGTCAGGTTTCTTTTTCCGATATTACGAGAGTGCGCATCGACCATTTTCTTAAACCTGTTACCGGTAAGGGGCTGGGCAAGTCCCTTAACAAGTGTTTAAAAAACTCGAATTTTTTTAAGGGTTGTCAAAAAACGCAAGGCACGCGTTTTATTACTGGCTAAAAAATCTTGCGCTTATTACGCTCGAATGTTAAACCAGTGATAAAACACTGCTGTTCGTGTTTTCAACAGTACTAAACACGGAACGCTTTCAGACTAGAAAACGATTGTTTTTCCTTTTCCTACATTGAGATACATTACCTTAGAAATTAACGCCAAAAAACATTCACCAACATATGACAATCAACTTGAACGAAATGGAACAAGACGCTGTTTGAGCGTATATTTGGGCGTGGTCGTACTACGGGTATGATACTTTGAACATGCCTTATTGCAGTTAAAGAACTGTCATCATATCTTACCAGAGAAGACAAATCCTTTACTCCACTTGTTTGCTGAACCACACAGCTTATACAGTACGTCCCAATTCACAACAAAAATAGTGTCATTTCACGACAATGTTTGAAAATATGCCCATCTTCAATGCAGACATGCTTGGAGCCAAATTGCAACATAGGACATAAAGTGGTTACAGCCCGGAGAGTAAGGTTTATGTCAGCTCCACTGATACTGACAGATGTGTTTTCACACCCATAACTTTGTACAGTGTATTCCGGTTACAAACAAGGGCAAATACAGTTCCTTAAGTCCAGTATCCACAAGGATTAATAAGAGAGTATCACATTGCATAAACTGCTATAGGGCAGCACTGTTAACTGAAGGAACATTGGTAACTAGTAACATTTGATATACTACAATTTTCAACATTGCTTGAGAAAAGATGAGGTTCAAAGGTGGCAATATGTACACCTTGAAGTTCATATATATCCTCATTCCTATGTAGAGTCTAAAAATATTGCACTAATTTATGCATGGATGGTATTTCCAACAATACACATGTCCCTTCACTATGACTGTTATGATACATATCTCTAGCATGAGAATCAAATACATTATATCCCCAGCCTCAGTGCTGTAGATACCAACACCAATAATTGCCACCGTTAAAATGAATGAGTTGTAGTTCATTGCCAAGAGTGTTTGAAATGCTGTAACCTGTGAGTGGCATATACAGTAGTGATGGATGTTACAAGTATAACTGTCACTGTATTCAAGGTGGAAAAATTGCTCAAACACTGTAACCATTCCTGGCAATTCTGTTAACATTGATATAGATTGTCTTGCAAGCAGTGACAGACAAGAATATAATTGAATACCAACAATCATTATTTGAGTCATATCATCAACTGAAGTCATCTTTGTTATCTTACTGTAAATTAAAGCGCACAGACTCATTGCGACACATCGTTGTCCACCATTTTCCCCAAATCCTGTAACATTTCCTTGACAATATGGAGCATTAATTGCTTTTGTAGCATCTACATAAACTGAAGGTCCTGGATTCTTCTCTTTATCGGTACAAAGCTTAAACTCGCCATAATTAACCCGTTGATTCAAACTGTTTTAAGCACCATAAAATGGATAATTACATGTACAGAGGGGCAAATTCTTACTTAGAAGCCTATTTGGATATCTCATTCCACCTAAATCGGCTGTACTCTGATGCTTGGACGACAGATACACCTTCCCTCGTTTACGAACTAGTTTTGGAGTTGCCCCTTAAGTAAAAACCTCACACTGTTACTGTTACTTCTGTACCTGTTTAAGTGTAAACCTTTTGTTACTTTTAACGTAACAATGAATTTCGGACGACAATGGTGTATTTTTCCGAATACTCTTCCATACAAAAAGTGTCACTTTCCGTGTTTTCTGTAACAAAGATTTTAATTTGTTCATTGGTAGTCTGCTAGGGGCATGACGGTAACCGGTCATTTTGTTCCATGGTCAGATCGTTGACATCGTTCCAAGTCAGATCGTTCCAATCAATACTAGAACTAATAGTCAGATCGTTCCATAAAATAGTCAGTTCGTTCCACAAAAAAGTCAGTTCGTTCCACATATGAAAAGTCAAGTAAATCTTTCTAAATTTGTTGAGTGAACTTTATCGAGAAGAAAAAGGATTCGTTCATACCACAAGCTGATAAAATGATAATCGATCCAAAGTCGATTCGATCCATCCTAAAATCGTTTGAAAACAAACAAGAGACGATTTCAACCAGCCACGGGCTTTAACATTTAAACCACTGCTTAGAGAGTTTTGAGCTAGAATCGATCGATGGTTCTGAAAGATATAGCACAACAAGTAGAAGCTATGCCGCTCTGAAGGTACAGTATTTCGAAGCGCTTGTAACCTAAATATTTCTTTGCAGCGGCCGATTTATGCAAATTTTGAAAACAACGCGAGTTTCGAATTACAATCTCGATTTTATGATAATTTGTCATGCCGAAAATATAATGGACTAACCTGGTTTAAACCAATGAAATTGTAAGTCCTGTTATAAATAAATTTCCCACGACGAGATCTCAATTCAACTTCATTTATTTCCTCCACAACACAATTTTCCTTCTGTACAACTAGCTCATTACCTTCTCTTGTCTTCACCTCGCTGCCATCAAAACACTAACACAAAACTTGCTGATAATGCAAAATCCCGACGCACAGCATCGTATGAAAAAACACAACACGCAATACAAAAACAAGTACATTAACCGTCACCCTGCTAAACAAAATTGAAATAATAAAAAGAATTGTTGCAGTTATCACAGTAGTTCCAAAAGAAGCCTCAGTCCCTTTTGGTTTCAATTGTTGACAATCGTCTCTTCCTTCATCGGAACAGATTTTTAACACAGGCAACTCGCTGTGTTCCGCAATGCAAAAATCAAAATCACCATTGTCACAGTGATAACCAGCTACACAAATCTTGCGACTCTCAAACTTGTTCGACACTCCTCTATTCAAAATCTTATATCCATTTTACACGTACACTCCTGATATTCCGGTTTGTTATTACGTCTATGGGGTCCATGAGTCTTTGATGTCATTGAACGTCTTGATAATTTCCTTTGTTTTTTTTTTGAGTTCGCGGACCAGCCCATTCCGAAAACACTCACTGTTATTTTTTAGTGTGGGCCTACCGCGAACAGTGTGTGCATTTGTAAGTTTAACCCGGGATAACATGATTGAACAATATATTAACACGTTCCTTGAAACGTCGCGGCCAAATGTTATCCAAACTGATTCTCACTGTTGCTTCGAAAAATTTCGGATCAAGCGATATCCAAATCGTCCCTCATTGGATTATCCACTCGACCTAACAAAATCGACCAATCACAAAAAATGGACATAAAATAAACAAAACAGCAAATTCAGATGACCTCTTAGGAAACATGCAATTAAATCTGTCTTTCTATGATTGGTGCATTTCGATCCTCTCGTCAAAAGAATGTCAGACGTCAATCATCTTAGCGGACCTCTTAGAAACGAAAGTTTTCTTCAACGGGTTCAAAAGGTCATTGTTTATGATTTGTGATTGGTGGATTTCGGTCCGTTTTTTGTGTTTCTGTGTTTCAAGGTTCGTTGCTTGTGATCTTATTGTGACCAAGACCCGACGTTAATATTCCAAATATTTTTGATAGATTTCATCCCTGGACTTCAGACTTCCAAATTTCGATGAGGCAAAAATACTGAAGATTCAGATTAACTTTAGAGATCGTAAAAGTGCGATTAAGTGGCGTGTGCAAGCAGAGCTTTCTTTCCCACATGCCTCTTACCTTGTACAAGACGTTCGCACGGCAGACATTCGCCTCGCTTCGCTTGTTTACTTGCCTTGTTTACGTTAGCATGTATTGCGTGCCTCTTGCACATTTGCGTCAAAACAAGCCGTTTCCATTACTCTATTTGGGCCACGCCCAAATAATAAGAGTGATAAAATTAATTTGAAAAAGCGTAAATACAATTTTTTTGTGCTGTTTTCGCTCCATGCCGTCGCAGTGGTGGTTGCTTAATATGCTCCTTATATGGAAAGAGACCGTGACTGCAAACAGGAATAGTTCATACTTCCTTTTGAGTTCATGGGCAACCTAACTCAAGGGATTTTGAATCTCGACCTTGGTGCCAAAGTTTCAAGAAGGCAACCTCATAACACCAGACCACTCAGTAAGATTTTTTATTTTAGAGTTACAAAGGTATAAAGTAAAAGTCTCTTACTACCGACACTACAACGTTTTTATAAGCTCCATTTTTTTTTACAATAACTGAGTGAGCTTTTCTCGCGCGCTGATTGGCTAATTTCTATCAATAATAAGAGGACAGACATAAAATTTTAATTTCTGCTAGACGGAACACCCGACCCGTATACAACGGACAGTTTCTAAAATTTACTCGCAGCTTAATACGGACACCTCTTAAAATGGATAACGGACACTTTTTTGTGTCCCGAACAAACTCGCATACATTGTTAACCCCTGCTATTTACGGACATTGGTAATCTGCGCACTGTCTATTTTCCTTGTAACAATCACGTACTAATCGTAGATATTGTACGCTGTTCAATTACAAACAATGACAGATTTCTTTGGGTTTAAGAAGCAGAATAGCATGATATGTTTGATTTTAAGTCAGTCTTTCTTCCCATGTTTGACCCTTGTATTATATAGCCATTTAATTTTTTCTGCTACAAAAGTTTCACTTCCTTGGCTTTTCGAAGCATATTCGAAGCAGTCAGTGTTCCTACCCTTCTTCCTCTTTGTCTACCATAGTCCTTATATCAATACAACATGTGTCCTAGACGTTTTTTCGGAGAGCCCACTTATTACGGCCATAAGCCTGAGGATGATACGGACACCAAGGCATTTCCCCTAATTGTCCGTGTTAACCAGGTTCTACAGTAGTTTCTTTTTAAAAAGTATTTTTTTTACTCATCCTTTTTTCCAAATATTTGTTATAGCGAAAAGCAAATTGACGCTAGATAATAACATTGTCAAATTTTCTACTAGATTCACTCGCCTGGGGCTCGTGCTACGGTGGATCCACATCACTTTGACAATGTCATGATGCAATTTTGTCATCAATAAGAGGACAAACGATAAAGAAATTAGCGTCGATGTGATGAATTGAACCAATTTTAGCGCATAAAATTATTATCTAACCTGCTGTTTCCCTAATTCATCATCCATTTGCAGGCGCAGATCGAGGCAGCTTGAGAATGCCTACAGATAAATTTGTCTCCCTTTCCAATAAGATTTCTTAAACTTGACTGTATATCTACCAGTGTGTGAAAGTCAGTAACCAATCCTCAATTACTCGTATACAGACAGTGATCGCCACAGAGGGCAGGTGCTGGGGGATCTCCAAGGACGTGAGAATTACCCACATTGAACCTGCTTATGTACAGCGGATTAAACTTAAAAAAAATCAGTTAAACTACAAGAAATATTAAAATATCAAATAATTTTCTAGCTTTTTAAAAGTTAAATTAATTCCTATCATAATAATTATAATAATTGTTGTTGTTTTTTTTTTTGTATATCAGAATGTCAGAATTACGGAAGTCTTAACAGCGGTGACAGAAAGATTACGTATACTACTCGCGGCCATTATTGTGACAAGGGAATCGGACCTGGTTGGTTTCGTTTCGAGGGGTCAGCCGGAACAAGAATGCCAACTTCATGTCCACGTTTATACAGATGTGGCACTGATGCACCCGGATGGTTGAATGGTGGACACCCTACAGTAGCAGATGGTCAGGTCAGCAGGCAGGTGTGTTTCTACTTGGGTAACTGCTGTCGTTGGTCAACAAACATCCAAGTGAGAAATTGTGGTTCATATTATGTGTACTATCTTAGTGGTACACCTGCTTGCCATCTCCGTTATTGTGGCACTGACTGAAAACAAGGTGCAAGTAAAGTAATACATAATGCTATCAAAAAAAAGGAAAAAAAAAAGACTTCAATATTTGAATTTCTATTATAACTTAAAGCAAACGGAGAAAAAAAAACTATATAGCACTTTAATACAACTTTAATACAGCTCAACGTATTACTCGAGTTAACAAGCAAGAACAGTTTCCTTTAAACTTAAAAAGAGGATATTAAATTTTGTTTTAAGTTGTTTTGAAGATCAAGTAAGAAATACAGTTATAGTATAGAACTTACCAGGAAGACAAACTGGGTGTTTTGCCAAAGTTTCAGAGTAAGACGGAACTTTTTAAAAATACAAGAATATCCTAGTCTTGATGATTTTGAATGTTAAAGAAAAGACTTCATGGTGTATAAACAGCCCGATTTATTGTGAAGTGATTCTTTGTAGCCGACTTTTTATACGCTCGAACGGCAAGGTTTACCCGGCTACAGAGGAAAACGAGGCCGCCTTCTGACTATTTTGTAAACTTGGAATTTCCTCGCAAGACTATTTTTGCCTATAAATTGAAGCTAATTTATGGAGAACATTGTATGTACCAACAAGTTAAGAATTAAGGCAAAGAACACTGCAGATATTAAACAACGCTCACTTTGATCGAAGCCGCTGTTGACATCGTATGCAAGAAGCGACATAAAAACGTTGGGACAGAAGCAAATAAAGCTCTACGTTTCTTCTCAGAAGGGGTAGTAATTGAAAATTTCGACGTTTTTTTTTTTAAACCATGGATGTTTAAGGTCAAAGCTTACAAAAATGTAAATGTAATAAACGACCAACACTCGACCGATGTAGCTACCCATTTGTGACTGACAGTCGACTGAGATGTCGGCCGATACATCGGTAGACAACCCCTATAAGACATATGATCCTCTAGGGCTTGATATGCGACTTTTCCAAATCGATGAGGTCATGTAGTTATTAACTAAAGGCGGTGCAATGGACTTGCACTTAATTCGCCTTCACAATGTGTTACGGGCATAGTACATATAATTTTTGGCCTAACCCTAAGTTCAGATATGAGGATTTATCATATCAATTGCTGAAGCGGGGAAAGCTGGTCTTTCTGGGGGATAATTAAAGTAAAGACGTGGATTTTTGAAGTAACAAGCAATTTTTCTACCCAGGATGACCCGTCTGCTAAGTGTGGTTATAACATTTAGACCGTTTCTTGATCTGAAGCATCAATCTTTTGACTGTAGGCTGTACCAGAATCATATACTCATATAATTAACCCTGAAGAACCCTGAAGCGTCCAAATTCCTTTCGTTTGTTTAGAAACATGCTGGGGTTTTTTGGCCGTCCAATCAGAAGCACGGATTTTTTTTTGCCCTAATATGGAATCAGCGAATGGAAGGCATCCCTGTCTGAAAAGTAGTTGAATCCTTTAAGTCCGTAAACAGTTCTCTTAGTACATCCATAACTCAACAGTTACACACTCCGCCGTTTAACTTTTTTTACAGAACAAAATCAACGGACAAAGACATTTATATTTTCGGGTAGCGGAGCCGACAAGTGTGTTGTCATTTGTGCGCGCTAAGCTGCACTATGGCATGCACTAATAACTTTCTTTGCGAAAACTTTCTTTAAAAAATCGAGAAGTAGTTTTCCGTCTCACTGATCATTTCAAAAATATACTATATGTTGTTCATAGCAACCTTTGAAAACTATCGGGTGAAAATAAGGTCGCGTAATGTTGACACACACTAGGCTGATTTAGCAACAGGACGGGAACGTCAGTAGACGACGGGAAAGCGAGCGGAAAGGACTAAACACGACTTTCGGTGCTCAATTTGCAGCTCTGCCATTGGTCAAGCCAGTTGTTTGATTTGCGCGCGCCGTAGTCAACTGACGTTCCCGTTATGTTACTAAATCAGCCTACTCTTTTGAAAAAGCGCAAGCTTTCGTCACCAAATGCCAGGCCCGTAAATGTTTATCATGATTAGTCGTCTTTGTCTTGTCTGGTTACCCTGCCCATTTTGAATTCCGATTTTCGTCAAATTTTACTTCATAAAACTGTCATTGCCCCTTGTAGCGCTTTGTTTACATCTCGAGACAAAGTTCTCATAACATAAGCGCGACAGTCTCCCGTATCAGTGATTCCAAATTAGTTACGAAGTAAATTTTGATTGGTTCTCAGAAAAAAAAAAAAAGGCTTTGGAACAGCGTTGTACCCTTAAGGGTTATTTCTAATGATGCTTCTGCTTACGTGCCTTCCCGAAAATCGACGGGCACGCCTGGATAACCCGCGGTTTTTATTTCATACGCGCTCGACGATCTCTGAAGTCTGTGAACAGTCTAGTTTCGCTGTAGCGATAATTTTTTTTCCTTACTTTGACCTCATGCTGTCATTGATGAGTAGACTGCGGAATGACTGCAGAGCTTTAATGAGCACCATCTCTACACATCAACAGAGAAAGGAGGTCGGGACCACACATTCTCTCTTGAAAAACCCAAGGAGCCTGAATTCAATTCGTTGTGCGTATGTTATCAAATGTACAGGCCTGGTGTGCTTTAGTGAAGAGATTTTTGGTGTCAGCGTGCATAAATGATTAGTCAACTGACCTTACTAGACATACCACAATTGGTAAAAAAGTACACTGCATAAGAAAATGTGGAGATAAAAAATCGAGACTGAAGCAAAGGTAATGAAACGTGCGAAACCTCAGGTGATTAGGGCAGTGCGGGTAGGTTTCAAGTCCTTATGGATGACCTTCTCCTTTCTGAAGTTCAGATTATTGTAAAGAATCGTGAACAAAGCAATAATATACGGTGGGATTATATTGGGAAGTATACTTCCGAAAAATGAAAGGAATTATTAAAATATTGGTGAAAAAAAAAAAGAAGAAAAATACTGAACCCAGCGGTATGAATCAAATCACGCAAACGTCGTTACGCAGGAATTTCTATTGGCCATTTTCTCCAAGTAAAAAACAAAGCATTCACTTTTCAAGTTCAAAGTAAGGTTTAGATTTTCAGTATCAGAAGGAAAATGACCAAGAGTGTACTGTAAAGAACCCGGCGTTAAAATCACTGGGTAGATGAAATGAGGAGGGAATGGGAGGTAGCTAATAAGCGCGCTAAATTGACCTATTTGGTGACGGAACCGCCACGCTAAGACGCTAAGCAAGGGAAGATGCCGCGACTAGTGCTTGCTAATCGTTCCATCAGCACTGTGAATTGGGGACAGCCTTGCTAGGGTGATGGGTATCGCTTTCGACAGCGATAGAATTTGACGAATGCAAACGGCACTAATCATCCAACTTGAAACTAGTATTGTCAGTTTCAGGGGAACAACTTCCGTAAGTAAGTTGCTCCTCTAAATTCTTAAAAAGTTGCTTCCTCGTTGGTTTAAATCATAATTATATGTTGTGATTACATTACAAATACCAAACATTCCCTTTACGTGTTAAAGCTTTGGAAAGCTTATTAATTCGGAAAAAAAAGGATTGATCGCTAATCTCCTCTTTAGACGCTTATACTGACAAGGACACTAAAGGATATAATTAGCTGAGACGTCATGAAAAACAAACTGACAAGTGCCTCACAGTAGTAATGCATAAACAATCAGTATGAATCACTTTGGCATGGCAGTGCAGTGATGAAACTTAATTTTACTTTTTCTTCATGGAGCAAGTCAGATTGTCTGTGCAGATTTTGAGAGAAGCGAATAAACAGCCAATGAGCTTTGCAATATATCAGACACAAAGAGAAGCTTCAACTCTTGACACTTGAAGAGCAAAGCAAAATAGTACATCACGGAAACATGGAATTAAAGCGAAAAGTTAAAGTCAAACATTTAACGTGCAGTTGGATAAGTTGTCTTTGGAAGAAAAAGGGAAGGTAAAGAAATAAGGTTAGTGTATATATGTAAAAATTGCCTTATTGTTTGTGGACAGGAACTTATGATATACATGTATAAGTGCATGGAAGATGTTTATTTAAAACGTCACGAGTAAACCATTGTTCTCTAAGGGGCAAAATAGTGAGAGGGGGAGGAAAACTTGGAAGGAGAAGGGGCCTGAGGGAGTTCCTGTAAGTTCTTCCCTCTTCCATTTTTTGGTCATTTTTTTGTGAAATCAGAAGGATTTACTGCAATACTTAGGCCAATTCTCCGAAGAGCAATTTCCCCCCCTTTACTCGACCCCAACTTCAGGACCATGATAAATTATGTCCATTTTAGGTAATTCAGTGCTTTACTTCTCCATAATCTGTCCACGCAAAAGAAATGATGCCTTCACGTAAAGACAATTTGTATATTATTCGCATGAGAGGAAACATTTCTTCAGTTAAGCCAAGATGGTGGGAGAGCAACGCCTTCCCTTTGTCCTCTGCGCGGTATGCACTGCTGTGCTTCTTGTTCAAGGAAGTCAAGGTACCATGAAGTATTTGCTTATTGAAAAGTTTCACGAATATGCTTTTAAATACTGATATTTGATGTTCATTTTCTACGGTAAAATTGACGAAAGTTTCATTTCAAAAAAAGGATACAGGAATCGGGGGAGGGGCGCACAAGGAAAGGGGAAAAACGGAACTATGTTCAAGGCCATTGCGCTCAAGACGTTTTGAAATTATTAAAGGATATTGCAGCCACCGTAAATAGCCCAGAAGCAACGGGAGCTTACTTTTACTAGGACACTTTTCTTCTCTTTATAATAGCAATAAGTTTCAAAGCTGGAAAAACCAACGTCACTGTGCAAAGTCCAGCGTTGTTCGCTTGTGAGACAATCACATTTGCTGAATCGTTCTCTGGTGGAAAGCAAGTAAAAGTCTTTGCTGCGTTTGGTCACTCAGTTAACAATCAGGACCGTGGTAATGGTGCTTCTATTTGGGTGGAATCGGAAGAAAGAACTCAATTCCGCGCTTGTATCTACGAGTACAGCAACGGCTCAAATTCAACGGCTGAGATAAACTGGATTGCCCTACAGTCTGCTCCCAAAGGAGCACAACTGGGAACCACTTCCCTGGACTCTTGGACTACCGGAACAGAATGTAAAAAGATCGACTTTCCTCAGGTACGTTCCGTTTTGTTATGATTACCTACAATGTGCCCAGGCAGGATTAATCTAAAAAAAAAAGCAGAAACGGGTGAGTCACGCAAGGTATAGTTAAAAGATGTAACTCACGACCGCAAATACGATTCTTCTTATGGAACTTAACCAGCTGTGTTGACAGAAAACTGACTTCACTTTAAAAGTTTCAATGTACATGCTGTTATGCACGGACTTCATGAATTAACAGGAAATGACGATAAAAGTCTAAAGGCGAATAGTTAGTTTGTTTTCAGAACGATTAATACAATGAAACAGCTTACTTTGTCTGTGATCTTTTGTTGCGCCGCTGTATTTTGCCTGGCTTTTTTTTTTTGGAATGCGCAGTATTATAACTAAGACAGATGTCCACTCCATGACCCATGACCCCTCCATAGCCCTCTCATATTATCACCTACCCCCACCCCCCAACTTCAAACCCTCTTACTCTTTCAGCCGTATTTGACTATTACACTCTCATATATACCAGTCTAAAAGCAATAAAACGTCGGCATTAGATTTCAGCTGTTACACTCGCCGCCGTTAATCTGTTTAGAGAATCACGGGTAAATAAATCTATAAATCAAAACGATTCTTGTTGTGGTTGTTGTTGTAGCCGCTGCTCTTGTTGTTGTACAGAGACGAAGCGATGTTTACTAGATTGCTCCATTTAACTTAAGTCACGGTCCCTTATTATAATTTTTGGTGCTTACACTGTGATGAATGGGTTGTAAATTTCCTCTTTTTTTCAGTGTCTTTTAACTCATTCATCTCTTTTCTTTCCTCATTAAAGCGTTTTGCGACTCCTCCAATCGTACTTGCGACTGCTAGTCACCAGTTTCCTGAGAGACCTCAAGACGCCATGGCAGTGTGGGTGGAGGAGTTGACCGAAGACAGTTTTAAAATCTGTCTTAGGGAAGTGAAAATTTTCGACGGACTTCACAAAGGCATTACTATTGTAAGCAAAGTTAATATACTTTTTTAAAGACCTGTATCCATTGCAAAGCTACACATATTGTATACAACGTTACCACAATACTTACAAAAATAAATAGTCGAGCTGGCCATACATTTTTAGTATCGAAATACCATTCCTCGCAGTTACTGCTATATTTAAGTGCCTAAACTACATAAGAAAGGACAAATATGTGTATAAAATACCAACAGTTATAACAAAATAATTGACTCCATTAGAACCGCCCTCAAGACATTTGGTGAAAAAATCAAACAAAACCCAAATTAAAAGAAACGAAAACTGTGCAATCAAATCTCTGTTACCATGTGCACATGAGTAAAGGTACTCAAATTAAATCTTACCACAAGATGTTATAAAATAATATACTTGGGTTTTCGACTCAGTACTTGTTTTATTAAATTCTAATCAGGTTCCTACTTGAGTAAAACTTCGATAGAGGCTGGTCCCATTCCGTGGATAACTGACTGACTATACCTTAAATGTCTTTTGTTTTGATTTTTGTAGCACTGGATGGCTTACACAAACCTCCGAGTTGATAACTTCACCTTATCTGACAGCCTTGTGTTTACGAGTAACAACTCGCCATCTCAACATATTGACTATGCCTTTTGCCAGGTAAAGTGTATATACTCATATTACTTACTTACTTACTTAAATTAACTAATTAATTGATTAATTATTTACTTCATTTATTAATTCGTTTTTTGATGATTTACAATTATACCATGACTTGCACTTATGTATTAGGGTTTTCCGATTTAGCGGAAATTCGAGCCATTTTTCCGAGATGTGAAATTGATTCCATTACACTGTATACTGTAAAAAGTCGTCTCGATTTGTTTCGTTATAAGTAAATCTTTGCATGATGTCATTGTTTATGCAAAATATCTGGCTCGTAAAAGGATAAATGAGCACAAACCTGTTTGGTAAATTGTTTTAAGACAAGAGGACTCATTTGCAGTATTTGCGTCTAGCAGTCGCATTTGGCCGATACGCGTATGCTGCAAAAAAATTCACACTCGGTGCTAACGGTTTTTAAAAGTCGTTTAAAAAAGATAAAGCATATCGCTAGCAAGGAAAAAAGTAAACAATACTGCTTTTGTTTACTAGATAATATCCTGGGCAGGGAGGGAATCTCTCAAGATGTCTTATTTTTCTTCATTAATCTGCCATCAGGCGGTCCTTAGATTTTCCCATTTTCTTTGGGAGGCCTGATCGCAAGTTATTTCTAAATTTGCTGCGTCAAACGTAAATAAGTATCGTTTTCATTGTCTCATCGAGTGCCATATAAATACGATAATTTATAAACAGAAAACATATATTGTATATCTCCTCTCCTACAAATTGGGAAAGACGGCGGGAAGTCTCCATGCATCGTATCTGGCAATTTCGTCTACTTGTGGATATCTCTATTCGACTCTGTGCATAACTATGGCAAAAGCTCAATAAATTTATACAAACGGCAGAATGTGCAATCATAGTTATTGGTGCAAGCGAATGCAAATATTTTTTGACACTAGCGCGAAATTCCATGAGTTCCCACTAAGGTGCGGGATTGCAGAAGAAAGCCTCATATATGACAAATAAAAAAGAACAACCAAATTAGGCCGAGTGCCTGCTATTACTACTAACAGTTTTAATGGTAGAAAGAATAGGGTGAAAACCTTCTTCCTACGCTCCTTATAAAAACCCAGCTAGAAACATTATCGCTTTCCATACTTCAACACCTTTTTTTCTGAGAGTGCAAAGCCCGAAATTTGATTTCTTGGGGGCTGAAGAGGAATATTGATATTCCATTTTTTTTTCTCGTCTTCTTCAGCCTCAGACTTTAAAGAGTTGGCCATGGAAATTATTTCCTTGAATCCTGATTTTCTTGGAGAATCGAATTACATGAAACTTTGCAAGACTAATATAAAATTGAGTGCTGCAGTTGGTCTCGTGAAGCGCAAGTTTTAAACAACTTAGCAATTTACTGACAGTAGTCGGCGTTAAACGAATTTCATGTATAGAAAGGCTAGAAATTGAACTCATTTGAAACTGGCTAGTTCCGCTTCCGCAGAACTTCCGCTAAATCAGAAAACCCTATTCTAAACGAGACATCCTCCCTCAAGCAAAAACGTAGTTAAATAAATGGTACGGTGATGATAATGATCATGGTGATGATGTTGTTGTTGATGATGAACTTAACTATGGCTCGTTTGTAAGTTAATTGAGTTGACGTTCAGTCAGTCTTCGAGAAGATATAGGAAACGGAACTGTTTTTTTTTTAATACTTGGCTTTTTTCATTAATTCATTAATTAACTGCAAAAAAATGACGGTAAAAAGCTTAATATTTTTGTTACAGAAAATCAACTTTACAGATCAATTCTACGCTCCCCCAGTGGTAATGGCGACAGCTGAACGAGTTAACAACGATTCACATTTGTCCGGATGTAACGCAATCACTGCTTGGGTAGAGGTAAAGAAAGAAGCAGGCTTGTCGACAGCATACTTTACCCCAGTTTGGTCGAGGGGGTTTTCAAAATACTACAAAATCACACAAAAAAATAGTATTTTACAAAGGAATGACTAATTACTTGAATACCATTTTCAAGCGAAAAAACAATATGAAAATAAGGC
>OZ038001.1:17917015-17974515 GCA_964035705.1 Porites rus | reverse complement strand
CTCGCGTTCCTTGCCTCCATTTCTCGCGCTTCTTGATTGTTCCGTTCTCCCTACTAAGCCTTGGGAAAGCCTGTGGACCAAATGTGTGGTGATTTCTAAACTGCACAGTCGTTTTATATCTTTATCACAGATATTTGCCAGCCAAGATAGAGTTATTTTGGTGGTTACTGTTACTTCACAAGTCGTGCATGCGCCTCATGGCTGACCGCTGAATCAAACTGTTCTACGATGAGTTCGAATTTGGTAACAGTTCACAATCAAGAAGAAAATGTCTACATTCAACACCGTCACAACGGAGAGAGATCTTGGATTGGACTCAATGACCGAAGTGTGGAAGGCTCCTTTGTGTGGACAAACAAAGAAATAAGCAAATTTAGGTTCTGGGCCCCACAGCGACCGAACGACTGGAAAAACGAAGACTGTGTTCACACTCTTGGAGCCAAGCATGGTTACACTTGGAATGATGTGCCATGTACTAACTGTTACAACTACACTTGTTTTAAAGGTACTAAGCGTAGCACTATGAATATTTATAACTACATATCTTAATCTTCATGTTCCAGATAGTGAATCTACTGAGTTAAAACTACATTCAAAAAGGTCGAAACACAATTACAGCATGTTAGGCAGATAGTTAAACAGATTGCATGCAAAAGGAAGGGAGGGTAACACAAATCAGTTTCGTTATTAGAAACATACGGAAACGAGTCGTATACATTTGCATTAAAAAAATGTCCATTGACCTAAAAATGGCCGCAAAAGCCTGAAATCGGCGTAATCAAAAGAAGAACGAGAAAGCGTTCATACGTTGGAACCACGGGAAAAGTCACGCTAACCTCCGTTTACCTTTTAACCCGGTTTTCTAAACACCTCTTTGCAAATTATTAACGAACATAAGTACATACGTTAACTCAGGGCACGCTTACGAGCCTTTTTGTAAGTTCCTTTTTTCAATTTTTTTTTTGCCTTGCTAGTGTACGTCAGTTACCCAACTACACCACAGTATATTCTTTTTAAACAAGCTTTATTAACTAAAAAAAAGTCGTGTTGTTTGACAAGAAGCCTCTGTGTGCTTACTTTTTAGACTTGGATGAATGTACCACTGGTTCCCATTCCTGTGATGTCAATTCCGTTTGCCAGAATACCGTGGGTTCATACAAATGCTCGTGTAATGCTGGGTACACAGGAGATGGAAAACCTTGCAATGGTATTTGAGATACAGTTGATCCTCCATGTGCGACCACCTCTCCTAAGCAACCCATAAGTCGACATGGAACTACACATATCGTAACTTTGAAATTGCACACGATAAATTGTTTTTCAAAAAGACGACCTGTTAATGTTCGATTTTTGTAAACGACACCGTCCCGTAAGCGACTCTAATCTGAAGGTTCTTAAACAAGATGACGAAACCTTTGAAGGTGCAATGTTCGTGTGCAAAAGCTTAACATAGCAACCAGATGTAAATCATCAGGTAGATTTAATATTAGTTACTCTAACTCTTCGTAACTTACAATTCTCATGCAGATATCGACGAGTGTTACACCAACTCTCACAGCTGTGACGTTAATGCGGTTTGCAGCAATACTGTTGGATCGTACGCATGCGCATGTAAAGCAGGATTCACAGGCGATGGAAAAACATGCTCTGGTAAGCTGTGGTGTTGTAAAAAACGCTTCCAAAACGATGTGTGTGCCTCTATTTTCTATATTCGATCTTTACATTTAAACAATGTAGAAAATGATGGACATGTAAGCTCAATGGTTTGAAATAATACAGCTGCAATTAAAGTAAAACTAGAAATAAGTGTCTCGCAAAATTTCACTAAACTCGGTCTTGCAAAATTGTCAAGCCCAGCCGGTTACAAACTGATTGGAAGACCATAGGCTCTAATCTGTCTAATCTATCGACGAGTGCTCTACCAACTCTCACAGCTGTGACGTTAATGCGGTGTGTAGTAATACTGTTGGATCTTACACATGCGCATGTAAAGCAGGATTCACAGGAGATGGATCCACATGCACTGGTGAGCCGTTTGAGTACAATTTTGTTTGTTTGATATGTTTGTTTTTTGAGTGAACAGCAACGACAGCAATACAAGAGTCTTTTGTGCTCTTCTCGCCTGTTACAGTTAAAGTTTTGGTTAGGCTGGAATTTATATTAATTTTATCATTGACTGTATCTAGTAAACAAAAAGAAAAGAGGAGCCAAGCAGCCAGTTTATATGATAAGTGCAACGATGGTGCTTGTTCAAACCTACGATCATATTTTTAGGCCAAAAAGTCAATTTGTTCGATACTCTAACCGTAAAACAATGGAAAATAATGATGATAAACAATGATGTGTTATAATTGTTTCTGCTTTCTGCGACCAATAAGGAAACACCTTACGAGCAGCTCTTACATTACTATTTTTTTTTTTTCATCACGCTTAACATAATTTATTCCATTTTTCTCGTTCTGTTTTCTCTTAGCAATAAAAAACGTTTTGATTATACATTTTGGTATTCTTCGTTTTGTACATATTGACGAGTGCGCCAGCGGTACTCACAACTGCCACAGTTCACTTGCTTCATGTACAAACACAGTGGGATCCTTTAGTTGTTCATGTAATAATCCTTACAGCGGAGATGGCAGAACTTGCAATCTACCATCAGGTAACCAACTCGCCGAATATTAGGAAGATGTCTATTTACTAGACCTCTAGTATACCGGCTTAGGGATCGTCGTTACTTCCCATGCATAGCTAATAGTCATTTCGTACCTACGTGACTAAACCAGCCTTCAACAAATGTTTGAACCTCTCACTCTCTCTGGATTTTGTCCTGCAACCTCTTATGTTAAGCAACGGTCTAGCGATTAACGGACTATGATTCTTATAGACATCACTTCTTTTGACTGCGGGAGCTTTAAGATAATGGTAGTTTCTTGGTGTTGCGGAGACGAAAACTTAGTAAACAATTCCCAGAACACAAAACAAAAGCGAACTAACATTAATTAGTTTCTGCAACACCAAGAAACAATGCACCTAAGATAACATATACTAGAGAGTTCAGTACTCCACAGAAAAGTGTAAGAAAACGATTTTTAGTCGCGACCTGAGCAAGTAAGAGGAACTGAAACGTTGCGACAAGGACCCCATTAGCCGCCATAAACTGATCAGATGGACTCATGATCAGTGGCCAACCTAAAACCTTGAGCATCATCAAAGGGTTCTTGGTCCAATTTTTTACAAGAGATAAAGAAGCTTCACTATAAGAAAGATATGAAAATGGAGCGTTGTAAATCCGTTGCACAAGGCGATAGTACTGGGGTGCTACATACTTGAAAGGTTTAACTAGCAAAAATCACTTTGTCATTAGACCCTTCTCACTAAAATGGTTTAAACAGAAGCAGGGGAGTGAGATTGGAAGGGGCCACAAGCTTGAAATCTTGTTTCTTCTCAATATTATTTAACAATATATCTCCGTTTCTGATTGTCTGTCCTGCCGCTAAATCCTCACAACCTGCACACGGTTACCATATTTGGAAGCCGATGTAGGCAGTACCCAATCGATGGCATGCTCCTCCTCGATCTCCATAATTCTTCACATCATACTCAGCCTCACTCAATAACTGTTCAATATAAGAAATATTTGTGACTCAATGAGGTTCCCAATAGAAGAGGAAAACTTTGAACTTGTTTCCGCCATGTTAAGGCGGGGAGTCGGAAAGTCATCCACATTGATCATGTCGAGTCAACCATTACATTAATCACCTATGCACTGTTACTTTCAATACGGAGAATTGATTTCTCTAATTTTGCCGATTAACTGCGAATGCGGTGAACTTTAACTGTCGAGACCCAACTGTTGTCTAACGGAAAGTTCGGAAATAGATCCTCAGATAATTTTCCCCTAAATCTTAATTTGCTAGTTAGTATCTTTTTATTTTTGTTAGTATCTTTTTCTTTTAGAATTTTGTGTTTGGATTTTATTTTTATTCATTCACGGTAACGTTTGAAAGAAATTCAGTTTGCTATATCCGCTTTCATTTCCCTTACAGTGTATTTTATTTCGCTCTTCCTTCCCTTTACCCTTATTTATTAATTCTGTTCCAATTTGTTTTACTACCTTCTACCAAAAACGCCAAACGAAGATAAATGCGACTTCAATCAGTAATGTATTCGTACCGTGCGCAAGTCACTATAGGAACGAGAACGTCACAAAAATCATAAATTTAGACTAGGGACGTACCTTCCGGCAAGTGTCAACGAGGCGAATTCGTTTATCTTTTGTGGAAAGTGCCTATTCAGATCTTCGCGATATTTTTTTTCATAATTTGAGAGGTTTACAATGGATTCCGCTATGAAAAGTATGGCAACCAACTTCAAAACAACAACTTTGGCGCATTCTAGGCTTTCACTTTTATGAACAATAACAACATGGCTTGAAGCTTTGTTGGTAAATCTGAGCAAGTTAGCAGTTTTGTTTCATGGAAAATTCCATTGTATCAAAGCTATATACGTTAGAAAGAAAAATACAGTTCAAATGAGGCCTTCGACTGCGTGAAATTAAAAATAATAACTAAATTCCGAGCAACAGCGTCAACAGGGATAAGAAAAATATTTCGCGTGGTACTATACATAAGAAAAAAATCGGTGTAAAATAAGATGTCTGAAAAGCGGGAAAGAATGGGGCGGAATTTATAAGAGGTATAAAAATATATACTTGAATAAAATACAAAGATCTATAGTGAGCGAGTGTCACAGGACAAAGAGTCTGTTGAAAGGCATAATGATAGTCTTCAAAACAAAAGGTCCGCAAATTCGTTGGATTCCTCACGGGAGTTTTGAGCGGTCTCAGTGTAAATCGAGCAGCAAAAAAACATGCTGGTTGACAAAATCTCTCGAAAAAAAGACAAACAAATTCTAAAAAAAAGGTCCCCAAATACTTTGCACTCCTCATGGGAGGTGTGGACTGGCTCAATGTAAATCGACCTGCGAAGAACACGCTGGTTCTGATATAAGTTTTGAGAACATAACCCTATCCCTTGATCAACTACCGCTTAAAATTCAATTCACAGAGGAAAACCCTGGTTCTGAGTCGAGAAGTGAACACGCTACCTCAGTATATAAATCGAGCTGCAAAGAACAACATAACCTAGTTCTGACAAAAATTTGAACGTAAAACCCTATTCCTTGATCAGCTGCTGCTTTAAACGCAATTTATAAAGCAAACCAAAGCACTAATTGCCCTTTCAAACTAGAAATCGAATTAAAGCTTACTCACCAGTTAGGTCCTATTGAACCGACAACGAACAGCTGCACACTGAATCACCCAATTTCGGACCACGAGTTGTAAATACAAGACCATGACGTCACTACCCAAGTATGGGGTCTTACTTACACCCAAATATGGTCAAAAATGCAAATGTTAGAGGGTTACGCAGAAGTTGAGAGTTTTTGCCTACATTACGCGGCCTTATAATTCTGCCGCAGAGGCAACCTCGCTTCTTAGCTCGGTTACCTCGTTGGCAATTAGCAAGGTTGCCTGTTTATCATGCTTTTCAATAATTTGAAACTTCCTTTAAAACTTATCAATATTCAGTAGGGGTATCGTCCAATGGACTTTACGAATTCAATCACTTGGGGGGGGGGGGGGGGTTTAATTCGGTCTGAGGAAAAATCCGAGTTAAAATGACTGAAACATTTAATGTAAATACTAATAAACATAAAATGTTACGTACTACGGTCATCCTAATTTGAAACAAATTTATAAATTATTTGCGAAAACTTATTCACAAAAATGTCGAAGTTTTTTAGTTGAGGAATCACCAGACTAATCCAATTTCACGACTGTTTATTCCTCGAGCCAAGAATAAGTTGGTGAAGTGAGACGCAAACAATTCTTACCTGTACCGGTTACTGACCGGTTTGCAATTCCGCAAAACTTAATTTATATCAATTCCCGTTATGTCACGTCGTATCGCAGTTAGATGTAGTGACGCTCTCTTCGAACGTTTTTCCCTCTTGTACGATTCAGAATAACTGTGGAAATTTCTTTAATTTGGAGAGCCGTTTTGCGAAGGCTGGTAGACGCTTAGGGCCTGTTTACATGGAGGTGGGGGTCCCCAGGTAGGTGAGCTAGGTGACCCGCTTAGGTAGGGTACCCGCCTGTTCATACAATCTCTCATATGGTTAGCCCCACCTACCATGTAAACTTGATCAAATTAAAATGTGAGATTATATAAACAGGCGGGTTAATCACCTACACGTGAACAGGTCTTTAAACTGTGTACTTGAGGTTGTACAAAGCATTTGCATAATCATATCTGATCATCAACCTTTGTTATTTTGGCTGCTTTTGTGTTCCCATTTTATTAATTTTTTTTTTTTTAGTTAAAAAGAGAAAACGGTTATTTAGCAATCCTGTTGCAATGAAATATTAAGTAATAGTTATAGTTTATCAGCCGACCCCATAAAATGGCTTTTCAGCCAACTTAACAATTGCAATTTGATAATTAAAAGCATAATTATTAACTTTACAATATGTGAAATTTATTGGAAAAAAAATGAAATAAGGAAATGACTCTTCCATGGCTTCTTCACTTCAGCCTTAAGCTGCTTAAGATTCTCTATATTACCTAAAGATTCTGCAAAGTCATTCCCGAGGCGGACTGCTCATGGCCGCTGATCGGCAGTCAGGTTTCTTTTTCCGATATTACGAGAGTGCGCATCGACCATTTTCTTAAACCTGTTACAGATAAGGGGCTGGGCAAGTCCCTTAACAAGTGTTAAAAAAACTCGAATTTTTTTAAGGGTTGTCAAAAAACGCAAGGCACGCGTTTTATCACTGGCTAAAAAATCTTGCGCTTATTACGCTCGAATGTTAAACCAGTGATAAAACACTGCTGTTCGTGTTTTAAACATTACTAAACACGGAACGCTTTCAGACTAGAAAACGATTGTTTTTCCTTTTCCTACATTGAGATACATTATCTTAGAAATAAACTCCAAAAAACATTCCCCAACATATGACAATCAACTTGAACGAAATGGAATAAGAGTGATAAAAATTAATTTGAAACAGCGTAAATACAATTTTTTTGTGCCGTTTTCGCTCCATGCCGTCGCAGTGGTGGTTGCTTAATATGCTCCTTATATGGAAAGAGACCGTGACTGATAGGAAGATCGGGTATGCCAAATATGGAGAATATGGAATCTACGCCTCCGAGTGAGTTTAATAAACTTTGGAGGGCCTAAACTGTAACGTCACTGAAATTCGTAGTAGGTTTGGAGATTAAAACCGTACCATTTGAAGAGAGAGCATCATGCCACGCAAGCTCAGTAAGAAAAAACTTTAGAGGCGTTTTTTAATATTGCGCTATTCAGCCTGATCATTATGATAGCAAGCTTCAAGCGTATCTGACACTTTCTAGCTTGCTTTTATAACGGGAAGATCTCCAGGAAGTCTAGTTCGCTGCTTTCCGTTATTTGCTCTATAAGAGTCCTCGACGCACACGGATCCGTGCAGAAGAAGAAATTGCGTGAAATTGCAGGCAATGAAAAAATCAAACATGAATAGTTCATACTTCCTTTTGAGTTCATGGGCAACCTAACTCAAGGGATTTTGAATCTCAACCTTGGTGCCAAAGTTTCAAGAAGGCAACCTCATAACACAAGACCACTCAGTAAGATTTTTTATTTTAGAGTTACAAAGGTATAAAGTAAAAGTCTCTTACTACCGACACTACAACGTTTTTATAAGCTCCATTTTTGATATAATGTATGCGAGTTTGTTCGGGACACAGAAAAGTGTCCGTTATCCATTTTAAGAGGTGTCCGTATTAAGCTGCGAGTAAATTCTAGAAACTGTCCGTTATATACGGGCCGGGTGTTCCGTCTGGCAGAAATTAAAATTTTATGTCTGTCCTCCATAATAATTATAATAATTGTTGTTTTTTTTGTACATCAGAATGTCAGAATTACGGAAGTCTTAACAGCGGTGACAGAAAGATTACGTACAGTACTCGCGGCTATTATTGTGACAGTGGAATCGGACCTGGTTGGTTTCGTTTCGAGGGCTCAGCCAGAACAAGAATGCCAACTTCATGTCCACCTACACACAGATGTCACACTGATGCAACCGGCTGGTTGAATGGTGGACACCCCACAGTAGCAGATGGTCAGGTCAGCAGGCAGGTGTGTTTTCACTGGGTAAATTATGGCTGCTGTGAATGGTCAACAAACATCAAAGTTAGAAATTGTGGTTCATATTATGTGTACTATCTTAATAGTACACCTTATGGTTGTTATCTCCGTTATTGTGGTACTGACTAAAAACAAGGTGCAAGTAAAGGAATTACATATTCTACCATTTCACCCAACTAGGCTTCATTGTATTAAAGAAAGGATAAAAAAAGAAAAAAAAGGAAGAAAAAAGGTATACTGCACTTAACTTCCATATCTGAATTTCTATAACTTATGCAAAGGGAGAAAAAAAACTATATAGCACTATACAGAACAACGTACTACTCGCGTTAGCAAGCAAGAATAGTTTTCTTTAAACTTAAAATGAACATAAATTTTCTGTTAAGTTGTTTTGAAGATCAAGTAAGAAATACAATAACAGTAATAGAACTTGCCAGGAAGTCAAACTAGGTAAAATAATATATTCAATTAGCAATGCAGGTTTCTGTGTTACTTGTCACGGTGATCAGAAATATACACTGAGTCCAAGAATGCCATGTAGTTGCTAAATAAACTACGATGGACAGATTTTTTAACTTAGAAGATGTGCCTGGAAGAACGGGGGTATGAATCTACTTACTTGTTTTAATGTAGGTATAGGGATACAGTCTGTAAAATCGGAAACGAAATACATAACGACTATAGGAACAGTCAACTCTTGTCTTGCGCACACGCCGGCAATACGAACAGCAGCTTAATCCCCTTCTACTACAGACTGCTAACTAGGACACTAACTCGCGGTCCCGAAGGGGACTGCTCTATGTTGAGGCAATTTTTGGATTAGGGTTAAATTGTCTTTGAGAAATAAACGTACAGTTTATAGTGAAACACCTGTCAAAGGCGTTTGTTTTTATTGAGTAAGACAATAGGCTATTTGCACATTAGCGTCATTTTGCTCACTACCAGAATCCTCTAAACCCCGGATTGCGGAACTAAATCTAGGCCAGACGGTGGAGTTTTACAGTGTGAATCAAGTGTGCAAGTTGCGTCAAATGTCAATCGTATACTTGCGCGTGAAAAACACAACGACGACTCGACGACTCTAGAAAGAAAATTGACATTAACTAGGAACCGAAGACAAATTTTTTTGACCCTGGCGAGATTTAAAGAGGCTGTCATGTAGCCTGCGTAGCCGGCGGTATTGTCTCGGTGAGCGATTAAAGTCTTGCCGGCGGAGCCGTGATCCAAAAAAGGGAAGTGGGGACGAGGCACAAAAAAATACCGCCAGATACGCAGGCTAGCTGTCATGCTAAGAAGAGGGTCCCCAAAAGTTTTCTCGGGACACGGGATTACCCTTATTTGAAGCTCGGGATTCGGGATTTTAAAGCAAAATTAGGGCGAGATTCGGGATTGACGGTATACGCGGGACGGAGCTAGGGATGGGTTGCCAAAAAACCCTCGGGATTACGGGATTGAAGAACCCTTTTGGGGACCCTTTAAGAATGACAGCCTGCTTCAGTCTCTGGGTCTCCATTACAGATCCTCCGTCGTTATCCGTTTTGGGAAGCTTCATCTTAACTCACATTTTATTTGGCCACTTTCTAATACTCCTGCCGTATAAAGGCACCGAGCTTGTTCACACGTACAGCTGTTATACAGTTGGATTTTAGTCGACTCGCTGTGTTATTACTAAATACCCTTTAGACCTTTCCCGGCCTTACCTTATTATTGTCTCTCCGAGAACCATCTTCATTGCTAATAACGCTACCCAAATAAATAAAATAAGTCATCAATGAATTCCAATTTCGCCGAGCATCTGTGGTGAGAGCATCACCTTGTCGCCCCATATAAGGGAATTCAAGACAGTCCCGGATTCTGGATTCCACGCCGTGGATTCCGGATTCCAAAGCCCAGGATCCCGAATTTCTCCATCAAAATTTCCAAGATTCCAGATTCAACAGGCAAAACAATTTCCGGGATTCCGGATTTGGATTCCCTTGCATGGCGCGAGCCTTGGGCTTCAGGCAAATCCATTTACTGTCTTTTTCCTCGCAAAGATCGAGAACGATTACTCGAGAGTATAGCCAAATCATCAGCACATCAAGGTGGGTAAAGAAGGTCGTCGAACTGTATACCTCTATATATGTTGACCTATATCTCTCAGGATGGCAACGACCTATTAACACTAGAGACAGAGGATTCAACCATTCAACTTGCCTTACTTGCCTTACTTGTACTCCGGAGTTAACAGCAAATGCCTCTGAGAGCGTATTGTGAAGAAAGATTTCGGATTACAATTAGCCTGGGACCAGGCTCCGCATTGGGGAAAAAGGCAAAAAACG
The DNA here is from genome assembly GCA_964035705.1 of Porites rus. Classification (NCBI taxonomy): domain Eukaryota; kingdom Metazoa; phylum Cnidaria; class Anthozoa; order Scleractinia; family Poritidae; genus Porites; species Porites rus. The sequence goes on along the minus strand of OZ038001.1, from coordinate 17,964,004 downwards.
GGGTCAAATAAGAAAAATATCGGCGAGCGGAGCAAGCCGCGCGCGATTTTTTTTTTTCGCCAACGCCGATTTTTTCCCTTTTTCGCCACAATGAGGAGCCTGGTCCCAGGCTAGTTTACAGTCAAACCGAGAAAACTGTGAACACCAGAAATATTTCTGGAATGTTATTGTGTTGCGAGAAAAAAGCCAATCAGGCCCGGGTTGCTCGAAGCATGGTTAGTGCTAACCAGCGTTAAATACCATGGAAACCTATACATTTTGATACCTCTTAACCAACGGTTAGCGCTAACCAGGCTTCGAGCAGCCGGCCCCAGGAGTGAGAAAACTAAACGGCAAGCAAGAACGTTAATTACAGTTTGCGGTTTTGTGGCTAGTTCGCGTGTCCTGATCTTTGCTGTATGAGTTCGACTAATAGTCGCGGGTCGCGGGTCGCGGGTCCAAAGTCGCGGTCGCGGGTCCAATGTCGCGGTCGCGGGTCCATTGTCGCGGTCGCGGGTCCAATGTCGCGGTAGGGGAAAATGATTTGGGGTTCGAGGTAACAGCAGAGTGAAAACGACTGATATGAACACAATATAAAGGGAAAAAATCTTTTTTATGCACGATACTCTACGGTAGCGAGTTCGACTAATAGTCGCAGGTCGCGGGTCGCGGGTCCAAAGTCGCGGTCGCGGGTCCAAAATGTCGCGGTCGCAGGTCCATTGTCGCGGTCGCGGGTCCAATGTCGCGGTAGGGGAAAATGATTTCGGGGTTCGAGGTAACAGCAGAGTGAAAACGACTGATATGAACACAATATAAAGGGAAAAAATCTTTTTTATGCACGATACTCTACGGTAGCCAATTTACAGGTTACGGATGTCAGAGTCAACAAAATAATGTCTTAAGAAAAGACCTAAATGAAAAAGCTGGCCGACTTTGGTGTTCACCGCAAGTTTATTTTGTTTTTCTTTCTATCGGGCCCAGTTATGTGTAAATTCAGCTTTGAATATACTTATGCATAACAGTATCTGATAAAAAAAGTTACCATAAGTTACCACTGCTTTCTTCTTGTCGATGAATTGCTCACAAATGCTTAGGGGTTCATTTTCTGAAAAATATGCGATATACTTCATAGACTACAGATTATAAACGTTACAACAGCTTAAAGCCTTTTTTTTAAAAAAAGCGAACTCGGGCTCAAAAAGCTACGAGTCTGTCGGTAGAAGAAACGAGAACTCTTATATTTAACAAATGTTTTCTGCAAAACTGAAAGAAAATGTAAATAGGCGCATGAAACTTCATTCAAACGGTATTCAAGGCATGAATTTAATATGGAACAAGTAATAATCCACAGAAAGGAGTCTGTTCTTGGAAGCAAGATTTTCGCTTAATGCTTTTATTTTTACAACTGAGACGGCAACCCAGAGTGTTCAATATAACTTCTTGTTCTCTTCACCTAAATGACAACCAGGACAACCTGACAATAGGAAGCCATTCAAAGTGCGTCTCAGTCAAATCTTGAAAACATGCATCGTAAATAACTAAGTGAGTAAGTAGGTAAGGAAGTAATAACGCCCGATATCATGAAGCTGAAAAAGAAAGTAAAACAGACACTGAAAACGGTAAGTTATCAACTCCACCAGAGCTAAGAAAAGACAATAAATTAGGTAAGTAATTCCAGATTCCAGGTACTGGATTCAGGTCTTTGTCAGTAGAACCAAGAGACTATGGGCGCGATCCATTCAACTAAAATTCCAACCGGTCCGACCGGGAAAAGTGGTCCACCTCAAAAGGTGGACCCGTTTTTTCGAACATTTTCCGGTTGGACCGAACTGATCCATTGAGTTTTGGACCGAAATTTCCGGAAAATTTGGTTGAATGGATCGTGCCCTGTGATCTATTCTCTGTTGGTAGAACTTGGATTCCGGATTTCAATCGTTAGTGGGAACAAACTCCTATCTGTGGACAAGAGAGGATAAAGCTCGAGCTTTATCCCCTCTTTCTGTGGATTATTACTTGTTTCTATATTAAATTCATGCCTTGAATACCCACTTGAATGTACTTTACTGGCACTTCAAGCCGAACGTCTCTCCTCCTCTTTCCAGTTACTTGTGCAAAGAGTTTATTTTGAGAGTTTGCGACCAGGAAGTTTTTCAACAAGCGTTTTCTTTATTTTTGCCGAAAACATTTTTTAAAATTGAAACAGTTCTCGTTTCTTCTACCGACAGACTAGTAGCTTTTCGAGCCCGAGTTAGCCTTTTTTAAAAAAGGTTTTAAGTTGTTGTAACGTTTATAATTTATAGTCTATGAAGTGTATCGCATATTTTTCAGTGAATGCACCCCTAAGAATTTGTGAGCAATTCATAGACAAGAAGAAAACAATGGTAACTCATGGTAACATTTTTATCAGATACTGTTATGCATAAGTACATTCAAAGCTGAATTTATACATAACTGCGCCCGATAGAAAGAAAACAAAATGAACTTGCGGTGAACACAAAAGTCGGCCAGCTTTTTCTTTTACGTCTTTTCTTGAGACATTATTTTGTTGACTCTAACATCCTTAACCTGTAAATTGGCTACCGTAGAGTATCATGCATAAAAACGATTTTTTGCCCTTTATATTTTTTTCATATCACTCGTTTTCACTCAAGTACCTCGAACTCCAAATCATTTTCCCCTGCCGCGACATTGGACCCGCGACCCGCGACTATTAGTCAAACTCTGCTGTAATTGGTCATAACACAATAAACATTCCTGAAATTATTTCAAGTGTTCACAATGATCCCGGTCCCTCTGTAAAAGTGATCATAGAAGAGGCCTATGCACAAATTGAATATGTGATCGGCGCAGCCTCTTCCTCCGTGGAAACCTGCGTGTTCTTCGCTTAGTCTGCTCTAAATCGCTTTTTTAATTTTTTTAATTTTCGCCCCAGTAAGACCCTACAGACACTTACAGATTATCTAACATTGGATCAAAAATGTGTTTCCTCTCACAGTTGGGTGGGAATTCTAGTCATATGAAATGTGTAGATCCGAGCTGATACAACAACAACAATACGAAATGAAAATCCGCAGGATGCAATGCTGAATTCATTGCATTTGCTATTATTCTGGGAAGTGCATGAATCAAGGCATTTGGAAAAGGAAACAACACTCGAACAAAATAACACGGGTTAATTAGAGGCAGGATGTGGATTGCCAAGTGAAGCCCGACACTCAAAAAATACTTCAGGGTTGAACCCCTGCTTCCCAAATAAATGAGGCCAAATAAGAGAGAGGGGGAGAAAGAGACCATTCAAAAGGAGACTTAATGAAGTGTGTTCATGTCAGTTTAAACGTTTTACATTTTGAGGCCGCTATAATGTGATTTGAAAAAAGGGTTTAAAGGTTTGAAAAAGGTTAAGGCTTGTTTATGGTGAAAAGTGCACTTAACGCATCCAGCTAGTTTACAGGCACTCACTCAAATACTTAGAAACAAATAATTCAAATACTATATGCTTTACTTCTGATGCGGATTACTTCTCTGTGCTTTACTTATCCCTTTAAGAGAACACAAAGGAAATATTTTTATCAAGAAAGGAAACATTACTTTTTAGTTAAAGCAAGATGTCGAGAGAGCAACACGTTCTGCTTGTCCAGGTGCGCTATTTCTATGGACGCTACAGTGTATATGCTTCTTGCTCAAGGAAGTCTAGGTATACCTACCTTTTAAGATTAATATGTGCTTACGCACTGCTCTTAACCAACACATTTTTCTACGCTGAATTGCAAGTGTCGTTGTAAGGAAAAAAGAAGGATATCGGGTGGGGTGCATGTGGAAGAACCTACTTTAAAAGGACATTACGCTCCCCGGTTTAACAGTACGCATATTGAATCCACCAAAGATCAGGTATGGTTCAGAGCTAACGCTGCCCAAATATATAAAAGGTCCTCAGTGGAATCCAGTTCCGTTTCGTCTAGGGTGAAAGCATCGCCTTAGTCTTTATCTTGTTGCTGGGGATCAAGCCAAGAGGACTATTCCTTTGTGGGCAAGGGCAAACGGAGAGGTGGAGCGACAAAACAAGTCTACCCGGATGAGAGCCGAGCCAAGCTGCAGGCTTGTTAAAAATATGTTAAGAGACTAGTTGATTTTGATATAAGGACTTTTCTAAGTTTTTGACCAAGAGAAATTTTGTTGAGAAGAAACTATTCGTTGAAATCTTCAAACAGTTTTATTAACTCTCCTTACGGGATTGTTACAGTTCTAGCTCAGAGTTTTATTTGTTTCATCCTCTATTGCTTCATTTCAAAAAAGGGGGAGATGTAGTGATCGTATATTGGGTTTCCTGTACCTGTGCTTATAAGGCATTGTGGAAAGTGTGTGAATATATGGCGGACCGAAAATGTGCGTTATTTTTTCTGAGGCGTAATCCGTAATCATCGAGGACCAGTCTGGCGTGCAGTCACTACGCCCCTTTATTTAACAACGCTGACAGAAAGGTTACGTACACTTCTTACCACGGTTATTGTGATAGTGGAATTGGACCTGGATGGTTTCGTTTTGAGGGCTCAGCAGGCAGAAGAATACCACCTTTATGTCAACCAACTAACAGATGTGGGACTCACTTCAAAAACTGGATAAATGGTGGACACCCCTCAGTAGCAGATGGTCAGGTCAGCAGGACGGTATGTTTCCACTGAACTGCAGGTCACTTTTTGAATTTTCAACAAACATCAAAGTGAGAAATTGTGGTTCTTATTATGTGTACTATCTTAATGGCATACCTACTTGTTATGGCCGTTATTTTGGAACAAGGCGCAAAGAGAGTATTACATGTTCACTTTAGTTTCACTCAAAGTGGCTTTTTTCTCTTCTTGTATTAAAAATAAAAGAATGGAGAACAAAATTAAGGTAAGATAACTTATAGTCCTGTTTGAAAGTTTTATAAGGTGTGTTGCAAATCAATATGAGGATAAATATTCCTACTCTTAGGCTGCTTTAAAATAATCGAAATTAAGCAAACAGTAGTAATGGAACTTACTAGGAAGTCAACAATGCCTTTGATTTACAGATCAATTAGGATGGACAACAATGACATACCGTTAAGAAATGGACAGAGAGAAAAATGTTCATTTGTTAACTTAAAATTTCATGTTGATCGCTATAAGGGCATTGACACAGCTCACACTCTTATTGTGAATAAATTAAATCAGGACATAAATTAAGACATTTTGGCCAACGATAATTTTCTTAGTGAAATGACTGTACTACAGCCTAGTTTACGCTTTACAGCTGCTAGGTAATTAACTAACAAAACCTCAAAATATTGAAATACTGATCAGCAACAGGCAAACGGTCACTTATATTGTATGACGCACTGTTAAACAAATTAGGTGTTAAACGGTTACTGTAGTACAGCTGGCATGCTCCAAACGACAAAATCGAGCGAACAACAACAGAAGAGTTACCAAGAACAGCATAATGGAGGGCAGTATTGCCATTGTTGTCTTGAACATCCAAGCTAGCTCCCTGTTCAACAAGAAAGTTTACTATTTCTATGTGACCATATTCGCTTGCTATCATTAGGGGGGTGCAGCCACACCTGTCTTGAAAATCTTTTGTAGCTCCATGTTCAATAAGATAGGCTACTATATCAGCATGACCAGTCTTGCATACTTTCATAAGTGGAGTGTGGCCATCTTTGTCCTGAAGGTCTATGTTTGCCCCATGCTCAACAAGAAAGGCAACCATTTCAACATGATTATTTTCACTTGCTCTCATCAGAGGGGTGCAACTTGAAAATCAAGGTTGGCACCATGTTCAACAAGAGAAGTTGCTACTTTAACATGTCCGTTTTCGCTTGCTGACATCAAGGCGCATGCGTTAACTGCAGCTCCATTTTCAAGCAAACAACTCACAACATCAGCATGTCCGAGTGCTGCAGAAATACCCAGGGGAGTGAATCCTTCGAAAATTAAGCCATCTTTGCATCTGCTTTCCACGTTTGGTTTGTGCTTTAGAAGAACTTTCACAAAATCAAGATCTCCATTTATAAAAGCAACTATTAATGGTATGGATTTGATTGAGTCACCTTTAAAACGACTGGGTTTTAAAACATGAACTGTTTCTGTTTCTAACGCGGAATTTATTTCGCTCGCGTTCATTTGTTGAAGGATCTCGCCAAGGAAAACAGCATCTCCAGACTCAAAAGCGTCATGCACTCTTTCTACTGGATCATCGTTCAATAACCGAGCAGACAGCCCCTCTGCGGCCATGTTAATGTTGATCAGCTGTGTTGATCCTGGATGATCGACGGACAAATTTCAAGCACTTCAGCTACCCCAAATTTTGTAACTTCATCCCTGTCATCCCCGAAAGAAAAGACGGATAAACAATGAATTGTTTTCTTTAGGAATCTATCAACCGTTTAACAGGTAGATTAAAAAACCCTGCTTGTGCGTTCAGGAACCACTACAAGGGAAACTGCAGTAAAAAAGCGGAAACACGCAAATACATGCGCGGAAGCGGACGTTACGCTGACGTATTTCCGGTTAAAGAACACAGACCACGCAGACTGCAGACTGCAGACCGTGAACAGACCGTGCAGAGTGTGCAGACTAAGTGTTATTTTCATTTACTTGTACCTTAATTTTTCTCGTTGGACATTGATTGAAGTAATAAATACTAGTTTCCCGCTTCTTCTCGTTACACCTCCGTGCATCATATATGTAACTCAGGGAAGAGGGGTTTGGCCTGGGTTGTCAATCGTTCCTGTTTCTTGGTTTGCAACCACATGACAAGGCCACCATGTTGGGGGGTCAATTCTCGAAGAATTTATATGAATCCCAGAGGAGAGAAATGATTTTGTTCTTCTTAAAGTCTTAAAGTCTTTATTGAATATACAAGTAAAAATACATACCTATATTTACATGTTTAAAATTATTAGTTAGAAATTTAAAAAGTAAAAGTATATTTACAGTCTATTAATAAAACTAGCTTTAAAACGTTCCGGGTTCAAGGAAGTAGGCTTGTTTGAGTTCTCAGACGTTTTAAAGATTCTTTAACTTTGGGCAACAAATTATACAGCGGATGAGTAGGTAGGCAACTAATCCTCTTGGAGATTGACCTGTCTGTTTTTTCAAGCAAATCATATATATCTATAGCATAGGATATAAAACGGCGTTTATGACATCTACGAAGGAACTGCCGCACAGTATTAAGTTCAGGCACGGAGGCTGCATACACCGGTAAACCATACGAAATTTACGTAAAACTAAAGACTGAAACAAATGATCAATTTCCACTTGGTTATATCCTTCCTTCCTTAACCTCCTTAACCTCCTTAACACATAGAGGCACTTATTCGCTTCGAAGGGTTTTCGTTTAATGTGTTCTGTAAATCTGCCATTGGCCTGGAAAGTCACTCCGAGTAGCACTAGAAATTCGGCCTGCTCTATATTACCGGCAATAGGACTAGGATTTGCTTGTCCTTTCTTCTTCAAAACTAGTTCTTTACACTTGGATAGATTGCAAGGCATATAGTTAGTACTTGACCAGCTAAGGTATTGCGAAATTACATCACTAGCACAATCAGTGACCTCTCTTTAACCGGAAATACGTCAGCGTAACGTCCGCTTCCGCGCATGTATTTGCATGTTTCCGCTTATCTTGACCACCAACATGGCCACCGTGACGTCACCTGCAAACCAGCCGAAGAATTTACATAGCTTGGTTCCCTGAGGAGAGAAATGCTTTTGTTCTTGACCACTAACATGGCCGCTGTGACGTCACGTGCAGAGCTTGGCCATCGTGACGTCACGAGCAATTCTTCCGTGAAGTTTAGGTTTTCGTCGGGGAAAATTGTTTTGATGCTGTTGACAGAGAAAATCCGTATCAAAACAATAAAAAAGCTCAAGGAAGATGGCTATCAATGTATATTGCCTCTGAAATTGGCATTATTCTCTAGAAAATAACATTTCCACTTTCATGAAACAAGCATTTCTTGTGATGGATCGTTGCAAACGTGATGAGATAGTGACAGCCTGCGCATCTCCCGTGACGGATATCAAAAGAATGCAAAACAGTTGAAAAACGATAGAAACACATGAAATCTAAATGGCTTGGGTCTTTAAGCATAAGAAGTGAAACGTTTCGTAAAGTAACACAAATGATCCTCACTCTTAAGTTAGTGTAAGTTACCACCCACTTAGTCCAAATAATACAAACACCCCATACTAAGAGCAGTTTCTCCTTTTTGCCACGCGCGTGACTGAAGGCGCGAGGCGGGAGAGGCCACTGGACAGATCAGAAGAGAAAGAGAAACTGCTCGCAGTCTGTAACAACTCTGGAGATCTCATTTAAAGCACAAAGTATTTATGTGGTATTCACAGAAGAAAATTGAAAGTAGCTCCATTCTCGGTTGCTGCTGTATGATTGTAAGCCATAGTGTGTAATGCTGTATTTATTTTATGGGCTTGCATTTGCTTTAAAATGTTCCGAAGTTTGTCTACATCTCCAGTCTGAGAAGCTTCGAAGACTTGTGTAACGCCAGGGTTTAGGGAATATGAACAGAGACGTACCGCGTTACGCTGCAATTTCCAATTTTCTTGGCTTAGTCTTCGAATCACACGCTCGTGAAATAAACTACTGCTCCAATAACTTGATGTAAACGCTTGCTCATGACCGTTTTGTTCCCCACGAAACCTAATATTCTGGCTGTGGTCGAATTAGCCGGTTTTACGTCACATTTTCGTGTTCTGAGCCTTATTAGAATATTAATGGGCATAACTGATGATACGATGATACGATTTATATAAGTAACAGCTGCGCAGTTTCACGCCTTACAGCAATAGACCTATTTAGCTTGTATGTTTCTTTTCCTCTTTCAAACCACGTGATAGTATTCCAGAAAACTGTTTCTTTCAAATTTCGTCTTATCCACGTGCATACATAATTGATGAATTTTCTAGAGAACATTACATGGTCTGAATTGGGAAAACAAAACATACAAACTAAAAACGTCTACCTTATTAGAGGAAATTAACGTTCCATGAAATTAACGCGAATCGTTAAAATTCGCGTTAATTTAAGTCGCGTTAATTAAGTGCAGCGTTAATTTCCGCGCTCTTAATTTCCAATATTTTAACCCCCAATTTTGGAACCTGTCCAGACATTCTTTACACCTAAAAAACATTAACTACAAGCTTTCCTTCTTTCCATTTACCCTTTATTTTTCATCTCTCACAAAAGCTAAGGCAAAGGTTTACAATATTTCGAATTCATCTTCATCGTTGTCGCTGTCAGAAGTGATGTCAGCTTAGTTTTGTTCAGTTTTGAATTTTTTTACATCCAGTGTTGAAATAAATTTGTTCCAGTTGTCACCACCAACTGTGTCTTAATCGCGTTATTTTCCTTTATTATGAAATTCTACCTACTCTTTCGCGTTAATTTTCTTTATTCGAGAGTCGTTTTCCATTAAATTCGGGTTAATTTCCAATACCTTAATTTTATGAAGCGTTCATTTCCTATAATAAGGTATTCCAAAAGGCTTTTTGTTGCTGTCAATAAAATAGCTTACGAAAATGGGCGCAAAATTCGGCTATTCGGAGGACGGGTAGGATAGGAACCTGGGAACGAGGTTGCTGTATTCGCAGGCCATCGATAACAATCGATATCAAACGAAAGGGAAGGGGAGGTAATTTGGTCGCGAGACCGCGCGCAAGGAAAAGTAAAAGGGAATTCTTAATGGCAAATACAAAATACCATCGACCTTAGAGAGGTTTTGTGAGCCCGCGAGATAGCAACCCCCACAAACCTTTGTTTTCCCTAAACCCGCTGGACACAAACTGTCCCTTGGTTCGATGATGCATTGCAGGGCTGTCAACTCCCCACTTCTTCAAATATTGAGAATTGATAGGGAAGGGGTGACAGATGACGTCATAACGCATGGTACATGACGTCATTTGTGCAAAACATACTCGTTGGCTCCGATCGTCACAAATTTGTGATGACACAAAATAGTCAGGTGGCTAAAGGCTCAGATCTATACAGAGTGGACAAAAGCACCAAACTTTGCATGGTTGTAGCTTAGGGCATGTTAGTCAATATTAGGATCGGTGCTCACAACTACCTCTTCAGGATTTGCAGCAACAGCTCGCTGAAGTTCTTCAACAACCTTCCATGAGGGGTGCCCTGTGCTAAAAATTGCAATCACTTGTTTTTTGCCATTTTTTGATGAAAATCACATAAAAAGGGAAGTAGATGGAAAACGAAAGTGTATTAATGCTATTGTTATTGAAACCAATGACTAAAACAAGTCAACTTAACGATACAGCAATTATGATGTACCATGGTGGGTATCCTGTGCTAAAAATATGAATTCCTTGATTTTTGCAATTTTTTTGATGAAAATCACATGAAAGACAAGAAAATAAAAGAAGAAATTGTATTATTATTGAAACCAATGATAAAAACAAGTCAACTAAATGGAAAATCCAAGGAAGATGTTTTCAGACGCGTACTTAGTCCCAAATAGCCTTTCAAGATGGCGGCTTGAAGGTGTCTTTTCATGGACTGTAAGTATCTGCTAGAAGAAATTGCCGTTTTTTAGGGGAAATTGTGCACAATTTGAATCACGACAGGTTTAAGTGAAGTTTTCAGCTCTTCTTGGTGATAAATTTGTTATCGAAAGCCACATTTTCGCTTCATGTTTTGTGCCGATTATGAATGACTATACTGAGTTTATTAACTTACTGGTTAGTTGAAGGTTTCTGAAGCTGAGATGTTTTCTACACACCAGGGTGGATATTAACTGGGATCGTTGTTATATTTGCCAAGAATCAACAAAATAAGATTTGAGAAGCCCACTGGTTTAACGGTACAAGCATTAATTTATAGAACGCTCCTTGAAAATGTACTAAAAAGGCTGACGTGCGAAATAGGCATACATGTCAGAGAAACGCAAGAAGAAAAGTGGAGCAGCTTGGAAGGCCGAGGAAGACGAGAAATTAAATAAATCAAGAGCATTTGTTGAACTCACTGAGTACACAGCGAATGCAGTGGACAATGATACACATTTCTTTATACTTGCCGAACTTCATATTAAGCTGTATTCGTTACAAACAAAGGCACACACTTTGCAGTCCCACTATAGTGTCAGCCTTACAGGCTCGTTTGGTGCCACAATCTCCAACTTGCTGTTTCTGATATGCTTCAACACGCTTTTTTCTCTGTTCTAGTTTGCTTTTTCTAACTTGGACGTAAGGTGACAGGATTGATGCAATTTTGCACTTCAGTAACCTGTTTACTACTGTAGTGATTTCAATATGAAACATAATTGCAACAAGACGGCACAGTCCTCTTTCTTGAATTCTAGTAAATTGTCAAGGAACGTTCTATAAATAATTGTTCCGTTAAATTAATGGGTTTCTCAGATCCTCTCTTTTCGATTCTCTCCCTAGGTAAATATGACAACGATCCCAACTGATTTCCATCTTAGTGTGTAGAAACGAGTTTAAACTCAATCATAAGACTGAAATCATGCTTATCTTGTCGATGTACCGTCCACCCTTTAGCGACGTCATTATGGGTAATGCAAGGCTAAGAACCACCACCAACAAAGCCTGGGAGTAGTATTTGATGACAACGTGCTGTTTGACCCACGTCTCAGCATTCTTTTGCAGATTATCGTTTCACCAACTCAGGAACTTATCAAAGATAAGATTGTGCCTCACACAGGAGTCTAGCGAAATTGCAGTGCATGCTTTTATTACATCTAAAACAGACTATTAATTGCAATTCCTTGCTCTATGGTTGTAAAAAAATGCACTTGAAGGAACTTTTAATAATATGTTCAGAACACTGCCCCCAGGATCGTTACTCGGACTCGTAAATTTTGCGAACACATCATTTATTTGACCTTCACTGGCTTCCTGTTAGTTATCATGTTGTTTTTAAACTTATTTTGTCAGTTTTCAAATCACTAAATAACCTTCCACCTAGCTATCTAGCGGACAGTTATTGAAGGCCTTCCAGGAACTTGTGGTCCGCGTCTCAGCAGCTCTTAGAACAACCTCGAAAACTCACGGGGAAAAGACTTTTTCAGTGTGCCCCCCTAAACTGTGGAACTCACTACCTTTAGCTAGATTTTCACAAGTCACCATCTTTAGCCAGTTGAAAGAAAGGACTGAGAACATATCTGGGTAAGTCAATACTTTTATAAGAGTAAGTCAATACTTTTGTAAAACGTCTTTAATATCTGCAGATCATATACCTATACTAATGTAATGTATATTTAGTTTTTAAGTATGACTTATTATAATTATATATAAACTTTAAAGGCAAAATAATTTTAAAACAGATGAATTCTTGTTTCCTTCTCTTGTTCTTTGTGAATTGCTAATAGATTTTAATATATGTTATTTCATGCTCGAGATATAATTTTTTGTGCTCTTTAACATTGTAAAGCACCATGTGCTCAGGATATGAGCGCTATAGAAAGAAGCTATTTTTACTATTATTAACTTTAACCAGTACGAAAGTAAACTCAGTATACAGTCAACTCTCTCCAAGACGGACACCTTTGCAGGGGCGGATCCAGGATTTTTTTTAGGAGGGGGTGCACTCGTCTCTTGCTCTACTTCAACTCCAATACACCACATAGTTTTTTTTTTTGGCAGAATACCAGTTGTATTAGAAAACAGCAGGTCATCTCAGGGGGGGGGGGGGGTGCGCACCCACTGCACCCTCCCCCTAGATCCGCCTCTGCTTTGGGACCGGCGCTAAGTGTCCGTCTTATGAAGAGTCAAATAAAGGGATAAGCAAAGGCAGGGACCAACTCAAGGTGTCCGTTTTACAGAGGTGTCCGTCTTATAGAGGTGACCGTTAAGAGAGAGTCGACTGTAGTCATTCATAATCGGCACAAAATGTGAAGAGAAAATGTGGCTTTCGATGCCAAATTTATCACCAAGAAGAACTTAAAATTCACTTTAACCTGTCGTGATTCAAATTGTACACAATTTCCCCTTAAAAACGGCAATTTATTCTAGTAGATGCTTACAGTCCATGAAAAGACACAGCCGCCACCTTGACAGGCTATTTGGGACTGAGTACGCGTCTGAAAACATCTTCCTTAGATTTTCCATTTAGCTGGCATGTTTTTTTCATTGGTTTCAATAATAATACAACTCCTTTTTTTTTTTCATGTCCTTCATGTGATTTTCATCAAAATAATGGCAAAAAAAAAAGGAATCGATATTTTTTAGCACAGGGCACCCACCATGGTACATCATAATTGCTATATCATTAAGTTGACTTGTTTTAGTTATTGGTTTCAATAACAATAGCATTAATACAGTTTCTTTTTCCATCTACTTCCCTTTTTATGTGATTTTCATCAAAAAATGACAAAAAACAAGTGATTGCAATTTTCAGCACAGGGCACCCATCATGGAAGGTTGTTGAAGAACTTCAGCGAGCTGTTGCTGCAAATCCTGAAGAGGCAGCTGTGGGCACCGATCCTAATATTGACTAACATACCCTAAGGTACAACCATGCAAAGTTTGGTGCTTTTGTCCGCTCTGTATAGATCTCGCCAAAATTTTGCACTAAGCCACCGGACTAAAACGTGCAAAAAGGATGTTGAAGGCAATGTATATTTGAGATGACTGGTTCATGATTATTACAATGGCATGCCAGAGGTTATGAGGAAACGCTCAATGTTAACTTCAAAATAGTTCAAACAATGCAATATATTCTAAATTTAGCCTGTGAACAGGCTCCCTGTTCACAGGGTACCAGTATTTGAAATTTTAAAGTCAGAAAGTCGAGTCTACTGAAGAAATAGAAAACTACTTCGATTGCGATTATCCGGGAGATCTCATACTTTAATCTGGAGCCTGGAAGATATGGTCTAAAATCTGGAGTCTTAAACAGCCTGTACTCTTAAGTCGACCATCTGCTGACCAAAGAAACTGGATAGCAGACTGCCAACCTCGTTCCCAGGAGAAACCCTTTTTTCCCCTTAAATCCCAATGCACATGTGAGGATGGTGCCCATCCACTGGTGTAAAGTGAAACGTGGTCTCTGGGATTAAGATCTGCATACTATCAATGATGTCTTTTTACTTATGAAGTGAATGCAGTATGTCAAATACTTTTATTTACAGTTAATGTAAAGATCTATGAGAACATTGAAGTACAATCAGCTGTACAATAAAACAACGTTTTGTTTTAGTTATGATCAATCTATTGGTAACTTCATTGTCCAATTTGGTGTAATCATACTGGCCTAAATAAAGTTCAAAAACTCTTTAATAATTCATAAAGAAAAAACAAAAGAAATAATTTCTTTTGTTAAGTGATTGTCTTTACATCTGGTAAAAACATGGCTAAACTTTACGGCCAGTTTTTTAGACCAAAATAACCTCAAAACTACTTATTAGTGCAAGAATGAGTTAATCTGTGTCAGACATTTTGAAGCCGTTCAAAAAACTTGCACTCATGTATTATCAGGTTTAAAAACTCTTGGCTTCACCATGGGTTTTTAAACCTGATAATACACAACTCCTGTTACCTGGCATTCTTAACTGGCCAAAGTCAACATGTAACATGGTTTCTTAATTTTATTCTATAAAACATTAAAGAAACAAAATAATAGCACAGACTCTTAAGGTTAGAACCACCTCAAAAGACTCATTTTCATTCTGGGAGTGAAAGTGTTACTCAGTAATGTTGACAGACCAAATTGGACTTCAGTCAGCAGTATAGCAATGAGTAGGTCTAATTTAAAACTAAAATTGCAGAATCAATTTAGCATATTTACAACAATAAAGACATATCTACAAAAATAGACACTGCATTATTTTTAGTGTCAATGTATCTCCTACTGGAGACAGGACCGCCATCTTTATACAAAGTCATCTGAGCCACGTGATGGCCTTATAGCTGTTTGCAGGGCAATGGCAACACCTTCATTGCTCTTTTATTTTAAGACCCTGAGTATTGGTCTGGAGCCAGGCATTGCACCTGCAACCTCCCATATTGCAATCCATTGCTCTACACACTAAACTAAACCTGCTGCAGTGAAAATAGAAATAATTTCTGGAAACAAAGATTATTTCTGTTAGTCTCAATGCATACTGATGAATTTTTCCAGGCTTTTTGGAACCTCACCAAAATAAGGAAGGCCATATTTTTTCACTGCCCTGGCACTTACACATTTTAAACACAGTGTCTCCTTATATCGAAAGGAAAGAAAGATTTCTGCTCTAACATTTATGCTCTTGTCCATGGCTGTCAAACCATCCTTGTTGGTATAATCAAGATGAGCGCCTCCAAGTAAAAGAACCTCCAGCATCTTGGTTATACGATGATATTGTGTCCAGTCATAGGGATTAAACATGGCTGCCCTGTGAAGTGGTGTATCTCCATTGTTGTTTAATGCATTAACATTAAAACCTGCATCTAAAAGTAGTTGCACTGTCTTAATACAAGGAAATCCAAGAAGAAGGCTCGAAGAAGGCTCGTTCCACCCCCTGTGCCTCTTAACTGGATCTCTACTAGCCGCAGCGATGTGTAACAATGTATTTCCTTCCTCGTCACATGGGTTCAATCCACATAGCTTCTGTAGTATACATGACACACTAGCATTCTTGTTGTTTCCACAAAGTTCATCTTTGGTAAAAAACTGCAAAAGTTGAAGTATATTTCCAAATAATTTTGTCATTTCTTTTGCACTTTCCACTGTTGTCTTTTCTTTTTCTTTTACAAATGCTGTTATTGCTTGATCAAGCACTTCAAGTACATCTGTTTGACTAGGTAGATTTCTGCTTTCTTTAAACACAGCACAAAAAAAATATGATAAACCTTCTATATCAATGCTGACCGGTTGATTAAACCACTGTGCTATTTTCATTGCACGCGTGCACAGTCCTACATAAAGGTCATAACAGCTTTCATCGCAAAATTGAAGGTCACATAGAGTTATAAAACTCCGAATTGTTTCAAGAAGTTCCACGTTGTTCTCTCCAAGAATCCTCTCCTTAATGATGAAGCATTCTAACGTAAGGGCATCAATGTCTCTTTCTATTTGAGCAAGTTCCTCAAGGGTTTGGCTCTCCATTTTATTTTGATATGCTTTAACAGGTTGTAAAGGTTGTTTCAATATGGGATCTGAGGTGTTTTGAAATCGCTCTTCCATTCCACGCTTTATGTATTGAAAAGCTGCCCTTTGTTCAGGCGCTGTTCCGGTAGGATACAGGGAGGCACCCAGGAGCTCTAGGGCATCAATTCTTTGCTCTCTTGAACATTCTGGTCGCTTGATTAAATCCTCCACCAATGAAATCTTACAGTGATTACTAGCAAGAAGGAGAGGTGTTAAACGGTTACTGTTGTACAGTTGGCATGCTCCAAAAGACAAAAGTGAGTGAACAGCAACAGAGGAGTTGCCAAGAATAGCATAATGGAGGGCAGTATTGCCATTGTTGTCTTGAACATCCAAGTTAGCCCCCTGTTCAACAAGAAAGTTTACTATTTCCATATGACTGTAGTTGCTTGCTATCATTAAGGGGGTACAACCACACCTGTCTTGAAAATCTTTTGTAGCTCCATGTTCAATAAGATAGGCTACTATATCAGCATGACCAGTCTTGCATACTTTCATAAGTGGAGTGTGGCCATCTTTGTCCTGAAGGTCTATGTTTGCCCCATGCTCAACAAGAAAGGCAACCATTTCAACATGATTATTTTCACTTGCTCTCATCAGAGGGGTGCAACCATCCTTATCTTGAAAATCAAGGTTGGCACCATGTTCAACAAGAGAAGTTGCTACTTTAACATGTCCGTTTTCGCTTGCTGACATCAAGGCGGATGCGTTAACTGCAGCTCCATTTTCAAGCAAACAACTCACAACATCAGCATGTCCGAGTGCTGCAGAAATACCCAGGGGAGTGAATCCTTCGAAAAAGCCATCTTTGCATCTGCTTTCCACGTTTGGTTTGTACTTTAGAAGAACTTTCACACAATCAAGATCTCCATTTATAACAGCAACTATTAATGGTATGGATTTGATTGAGTCACCTTTAAAACGACTGGGTTTTAAAACATGAACTGTTTCTGTTTCTAACGCGGAATTTATTTCGCTCGCGTTCATTTGTTGAAGGATCTCGCCAAGGAAAACAACATCTCCAGACTCAAAAGCGTCATGCACTCTTTCTACTGGATCATCGTTCAATAACGGAGAAGACAGCTCCTCTGCGGCCATGTTGATCAGCTGTGTTGATCCTGGATGATCGACGGACAAATTTCAAGTACTTCAACTACCCCAAATTTTGTAACTTCATCCCTGTCATCCCCGAAAGAAAAGACGGATAAACAATGAATGCTTTTCTTTGGGAATCTATCAACCGTTTAACAGGAAGATTAAAAAACCCTGCTTGTGCGTTCAGGAACCACTACAAGGGAAAAGGCAGTAAAAAGGCGGAAACAAGCAAATACATGCGCGGAAGCGGACGTTACGCTGACGTATTTCCGGTTAAAGAACACAGACACGCAGACTGCAGACTGCAGACCGTGAACAGACTGTGCAGAGTGTGCAGACTAAGTGTTATTTTCATTTACTTGTACCTTAATTTTTCTCGTTGGACACTGATTGAAGTAATAAATACTAGTTTCCCGCTTCTTCTCGTTACACCTCCGTGCATCATATATGTAACTCAGGGAAGAGGGGTTTGGCCTGGGTTGTCAATCGTTTCTATTTCTTGGTTTGCAACCACGTGACAAGGCCACCATGTTGGGGGGTCAATTCTCGAAGAATTTACATGAATCCCAGAGGAGAGAAATGATTTTGTTCTTCTTAAAGTCTTAAAGTCTTTATTGAATATACAAGTAAAAATACATACCTATTTGCATGTTTAAAATTATTAGTTAGAAATTTAAAAAGTAAAAGTATATTTACAGTCTATTAATAAAACTAGCTTTAAAACGTTCCGGGTTCAAGGAAGTAGGCTTGTTTGAGTTCTCAGACGTTTTAAAGATTCTTTAACTTTGGGCAACAAATTATACAGCGGATGAGTAGGTAGGCAACAAATCCTCTTGGAGATTGACCTGTCTGTTTTTTCAAGCAAATCATATATATCTATAGCATAGGATATAAAACGGCGTTTATGACATCTACGAAGGAACTGCTACACAGTATTAAGTTCAGGCACGGAGGCTGCATACACCGGTAAACCATACGAAATTTACGTAAAACTAAAGACTGAAACAAATGATCAATTTCCACTTGGTTATATCCTTCCTTCCTTAACCTCCTTAACCTCCTTAACACATAGAGGCACTTATTCGCTTCGAAGGGTTTTCGTTTAATGTGTTCTGTAAATCTGCCATTGGCCTGGAAAGTCACTCCGAGTAGCACTAGAAATTCGGCCTGCTCTATATTACCGGCAATAGGACTAGGATTTGCTTGGTTATATCCTTCCTTCCTTAAGCTCCTTAACACATAGAGGCACTTATTCGCTTCGAAGGGTTTTCGTTTAATGTGTTCTTGTAAATCTGCCATTGGCCTGGAAAGTCACTCCGAGTAGCACTAGAAATTCGGCCTGCTCTATATTACCGGCAATAGGACTAGGATTTGCTTGTCCTTTTTCTCTTCAAAACTAGTTCTTTACACTTGGATAGATTGCAAGGCATACAGTTAGTACTTGACCATCTAAGGTATTGCGAAATTACATCACTAGCACAATCAGTGACCTCTCTTTAACCGGAAATACGTCAGCGTAACGTCCGCTTCCGCACATGTATTTGCGTGTTTCCGCTTATCTTGACCACCAACATGGCCACCGTGACGTCACCTGCAAACCAGCCGAAGAATTTACATAGCTTGGTTCCCTGAGGAGAGAAATGCTTTTGTTCTTGACCACTAACATGGCCGCTGTGACGTCACGTGCAGAGCTTGGCCATCGTGACGTCACGAGCAATTCCTCCGTGAAGTTTAGGTTTTCGTCGGTGAAAATTGTTTTGATGCTGTTGACAGAGAAAATCCGTATCAAAACAATAAAAAAGCTCAAGGAAGATGGCTATCAATGTATATTGCCTCTGAAATTGGCATTATTCTCTAGAAAATAACATTTCCACTTTCATGAAACAAGCATTTCTTGTGATGGATCGTTGCAAACGTGATGAGATAATGACAAGTGTGATGAAAAAACTGACTGTATATTTTGTAGGGTGAGATAATAAGGAAAATGATTAAACCAAATGGATAGCAAATCAGGTAAGGTAAGACCGTATGCATGCAGAATGGAAATAATATCATATTTGCAGTGCACAGTAAATCGCAGCCATTTGCTGGGTATTTTTTTCCTGTTATGTTACTATAAACTTATCTCGGGAAAGTCGCGTCACACGCACCACGCCAATTTCCCGCGGTAAAAGGGTCATTTACCACGCTAAAAGTGTCCCGTGTGACCGCACCACTATAGTTGCCTGACAGGGACGTCTACAAATGGGGAAACAATAGAAAAAATTCTCAATAAGTCCCGAAAGTAAGTTCACCCATTTTGGCCAGTGAAATCAATCCTTTGCGGTAAATTTGTTTGTTTTTTCGCGTTTTCGGAAGGGGCGGAGGGGGGAGTTTTTTATTATGAAATTTTAAAGAATTGTTGGAAATAGATGGTTGCGAATTCAACAATACACTGTGTGTAAACTGTTTAATACTTTAAAAGAATTGTTCGACAAATATGGTTTTCAATACAATACTACTGTGGGTAAACTATTTAATACTTACTGCAATGTGTTCAACACACTTTAATTACCGAATAAATTACAGATAAGACCAGCGTGTAAGAACCTAGTGGTTTAAGAACCTGCTCGCAGATATTTGCCAATTGAATGACTAATTTTATAGCAATTGGTTAAGCCAATGCAAGAAGGATCAAGAAGGTTTATGTGGGTGACAGTTACACCATGGTAAATATAATAGTTTAACCGAGAAGTATTATATTATAAGATAATATTTTAGTTTATAGTTCTGGTAGTTATCGAATGTCTCCTCCCCAGAAATTTAAGAACCTACCTAGCCTAATAAAATCGCCTGTAACTACCCCAAAATACAAGCTTTCTCGTCAGACTTATTGGTTCTTACACGCGGCTTTTTACTGTACTATAAGTTACCACCCACTTAGTCCAAATAATACAAACACCCTATACTAAGAGCAGGAGCAGTTTCTCCTTTTTGCCACGCGCGTGACTAAAGGCGCGAGGCGGGAGAGGCCACTGGACGCTCGCGCGTGTGCACTCCCCTCACTAAATCAGAAGAGAAAGAGAAACTGCTCGCAGTCTGTAACAACTCTGGAGATCTCATTTAAAGCACAAAGTATTTATGTGGTATTCACAGAAGAAAATTGAAAGTAGCTCCATTCTCGGTTGCTGCTGTATGATTGTAAGCTAGAATGGTAGGCATTTCCGGTTGTCTGTAATTTCCTGGATGATAATTTAGTAACACCAGGACAAGTTTGCCCAACGTATGTAGTTTTCGATTTCCGCCATATCACTGATCACAATAAACGGAACTTAACGGTATTGAAGCTAACGCGAAAGTTGCACCGGGGAAGAGGGCCACTCTCCCAGCCGAGTCAACTTTAGCGATCATTTGTATGAGGGCTGAACACATTGCTCGCGCATGCTCTGATTGCTTTGCCTTGTTCTTGACCTAGTCTGAAATGCCAGCCGTCTCTTCGCCCCACCAATCCCCCCGCCTCAGCCCGTTGGGGGCGGGGGGTGGGGAGTAGAGACGGATGACATTTTAGACTGCGTCGCAAACACCCTAAAGCTTCTGTATAAATGGTCTAGACGACGCTTGGGCCGGCTGCAACACAGGCTATTCAGACTACCCTTGACCAAGTTGTTGCGGCTGGGCGGGCGAGGCAGGCCTGGCTAGAAGGCTGACCCTACTATCGAAAAAGGCGAGTCAACCTTCTAGACCAGCTAAGGTTTTATTTGTAGTGTTAACGGTTCGCCAAGAAGAAAATGTAGAAAACGTTAACTCGCCCAAGGTAGCTCGGGTAGGCGAGTGACCCGTCAACCCACAACAAGTTGTCTCTATTTAGCCAGAGCCTAACGTAATGTCTCTAATGCTACCTGCAACGATAATAAACTACGTGATTTATCAAGGAAGTCAACCTCTTTTAAGCAACCATAAACAGTGATCTCGGTCACGCTGAGGAAATAGGGAGCTTTAGCAACGACGACGGCGACGGCAGCGAAAACGTCAAAAAGACAATCGGTTTAATTAGTAAAACAACAAATTTGCACGTTCATCACGCTTTTTTTGTTCATTTCTCTGCCGCCTCTGCAAGACTACGACGTAAAAATGCCTAATTTCACGTTTTATGGAGGACGTAAGCAAGCGACGCCGAATTTTTCTTTCTCTTTCTAAACTTTAGTGCGGTCCCCAAGAAATCAACTCCAGGGAAATTCGCCCCCATTTGACATTTCAAGCGAATTGGAATAAACGCGGGAAAGTTTGAAAAAACGAGAATTCATTTTAAAAGTGATGTTTTTGCTGCCGTCGCCGCCGTTGGTGCTAAAGCTCCCTAATTACTCTCCTTCCTCCACCTTCAAAAAAGGAGATAATTTAACAAATCCTATACTACTTACTTTAATTTGTGAAATAAACTAATACTTGGATAAAGCTCTCTACAAAATAATTGTTTTCTAATAATATTTATTCTATAAGAAGCATTCATTGAATTAATCTCTTGCAGTGTCATGTCCGCCTGATACTTGTTGCGGCTCTGCTTCTGCAAGAACAAACCACACTGTTTTAAAGCTAGTGATACCCAAAGGTTAGGGAGTGCGCATGCGGGTGAGTTTCAGGCTTCCGATCAAAGGTCAAAACGCTCTTGCTGGTAAATCTGGTGCTTTGCAAGTGCTTTGCGTAAATACACGTGATAGAAGGTCAAAACGCGCGCGCGTGATCAGAATACAATTGATGGAAGTGGTACAAACGCACAAACGCGCGTGATCAGATTTGCGTTTATGCTTTCCATTCATTCTTAGTGGAAGTCGAAACGAATGCTGGCTTGTGTACGCGCCAAACATACGTAATATCAACCTGGCCCCAAATGTTCAAAATTTGGATAGCGCTATCGACCGGATGAATCACTATTAATAGCAATTACGGCTCTTGTCACTATCTGGTGGGTAAGTGTTAGGGAAACTAATAGCGTTATCTTCTGGATAGTGATTTATCCGTTGAATTAGAGTTATCGACCTTTCCAACAACTGGAGCATGGAGATTAGGAGCGCGGGCTCCTACTGACAGTGTAGGAGGGCAAGGAAATAATCTTGGATTCTAAAAGAATTTTTTTTTTGGACGACCTAGAACATGACAGGGTTACCCTTGCGAAATAACTCTTGAAAATCCTAGTAATTCCTAGGAATATTTAATACGGCTTTCACGAACTCAAACCTCCTAACTTGAATATAAAAACATCCTTCACTAACCTTTGGTTCTTAAACAATTTCATTGTCTTTTTCATCATTGGTGCGGGCACTGCAGATAAAACAAGAAATAAATAACGGTTTACTGACAGCGTTTCCACAAAGGGGCGCTTCATCTGTTATACGTATATTTTAAATTAACTTTTTCTTATTAAAGCTCAACATTACACGAATTGGGCGACTAGCACAGCACTTGTGCAACAGTTGTGAAAGCAGCAGCAGTGAATAAGAAGGGAGGGAGAAGCTTTGTACAGGAACTGTGCCACCAGTTGTGACTATTACTAAGATAATTTGTGCGTGGCAATGGAATAGTTAATTTATTCACAGAATCTCGAAAAGTATAAGGAGCTGTATCAGATCGACTACTTAATTTGGAACTTAGATACTCAGGAACAAGACCATTCAGAGATTTGAAAACTAGGAAGGCTTTTTGAATGTCATGCTAGGGACTAAATACAACTCGGGTCAGGTTCGTACTCTCGGGTTTTTCCTGTAGTTCAATCGTACCTGCTTGTTTCTTTGCTGGCGATGAACCCACATTCCTATGGTGTGCCTGTGACATAATTCGTGAGGGAGTTTCCACAGGACCACTATGATGAACTCCTGTACCAGTCCCAAATTTAGCCTGCTTTCTGCGAACCGCGGGAGGTGGTTTGGCTACTGTTTCGACATAAGCAAGTTTGACTTGACGTTCTTGACAAGAAAAGTAAAGACACAAAGAAAGATAAGGCAATATAGCCTCCCCGCAGACGTCCTTTGGGGTTCGTTTGTCACGCATTCATTTCTCCCAAATGAATGCGTGACAAACGAACCCCAAAGGACGTCTGCGGGGAGGCTAAAGGCAATACTGAAAACATTTTTTTCCAAAATAGCCCTACGCTTATATTTTACAAAGACCTGTTTGTAGGCTGCTTATGACAGGAGCAAGATTTGCATACTACTTCTTACGTAAAAAGCACTGAATGGCATGGCGCCAAAATATATAGCAGATCTCCTTCAGCCCTATACTCCGACGAGGCAATTACGATCTTCTTCAAAAAATCTGCTTGTAACACCAAAGTCTAATCTCAAGTTTTACGGTGACAGATCTTTTCAAGTTGTTGCGCCCAGGCTCAGGAACTCCCTAACCGATGACATAAGATCAATCCAGAACCTTGATGTTTTCAAGAATAAGATTAAAACACTACTTTTTAGAGAGGCTTTTATTAGTTAGTTGACTACCCTTTTTTTCTTTTTATTGTATATATTATTTTCCTTAGTTAATCTTAACAAGTCGAACTGATGTATCTTATATTTTAGAAATTATTTTCTACAACTGTTATTTTTTTTCTTTAATAAATCAAATGTTTTTTATTTTTAAAATTACGATTATTGTAAAGCGCCATTGAGCTCACGGAAATGGCGCTATATAAATTCGTGTATTGTTATAATCAGTTGGGCTTATACAGTGACCAGTCGTTTCGCCTACGAGTCGTTTCGCCAACGTCCCGTTCGCTAACGTCTTATGTCGTTCCGCCAAGAATTGAAACGAGCGCTGCGCATGTTTATACTTCGTTCTCTTAGCCGTGATACAAAAAAAGCGATACTCATGTATATACCTCGTTCTTTCGGCCACTGATCAGGCGAAAGCAGTTCGGGAACTGACCCAACACGTATGAAGCGAAACGACTTAAGAAGTTAGCGAACAGAACGTTGGCGAAACGACCCTAAACCGCTTATACACCTTTTTCAATAAAAGTTACTTTGACAATTGAGAAAACGGAGCTCATGCACAGCAATGATATGCTTAAGTGACCTCCACATTATAGCTTTCTACTGCGCAATTACATCCTTTATTGAATCAGGTATATTTCATAAGGCCTCAAGCGTTGACCACAGGGCGCCCACACAAATTGTGTGAAGGTTTCTTGTTCTTGCTTGGAGAAAATTATATAAAGAAGTGTTTGACTTTGACTTACCAGGTTTTTTAGCTTTCTGACTAGCGGTAATTTTTTCATTTATTCTCTTCAGCCTGGCTTCTCTATCTTCTTCATTTTTCTAAAAAGACCAAAAAAAAAATCGCATTAAAGCAAATAACCTGCTGTTAACGGCTTAAAAATCTGTAATTACTCTTGACTGAATAATTGACAACTTGATTTTAGTTTGGGTTGTAATCATACGAGTAATTAAGCTGTCTCGTCTTGGTTTTCAGTAATCATCCTTCCTCTATTCAAACAGCAAGGAAACAGGAAATAGAATTGTGCCCATTTATATAGTATAGCTTAGGCTTTCCAAAAAAGTCATTTTCTTCGAGATCAACGTATCCATGGCAACGCATTAACGCCATTAACACTTTTATATTTCCTCATTTCTTGAGAAATCTATAAATTACTCCTAAAACTGTTAACTGGTCTTCCAGTTCATATAATTATCTCCAGTTCTATCGATTTCAAGCAATTTATTCGAGAGCGTTTCGAGAAAACTCTGGTTGAAAATTTTGTTTCTTTCGCTGGGGATTAACAGCCCTTCTCGGCATTCCTGAAAACAAAGGCATCAAGTCGAGGCTCGGGTGGACAAAATACAGTGATTTGTATGAAATTGTCCACGCGAGCCTCCCCCTCATTTTTTTTGTTTGCTCACTGGAGCGGAAGGCGGGAAAGGTCTACTATGCTTCGTTTGAGAAAAAATACATTTCGGGGAAAATTTTTTTACGATCGTAGAATTTGATGATAAGAAGTGCAGGTTGGCAGTGGAAAAAGATTTTTAATGGAATTTTGCGGTTAACTAACATTTTTTCTTCGGCCTGCTTGATTGAATTATTCGTATTCATCGTTTGTTGTCAATGACCGTTAAAACTGATGACGTCACAATTAAGCGCTACAAGAACGGTTAACCTGAGAGATTTTTGCTAGAAGTGGAGAAAAAATATTCGAGTCCAACTGTCCTTTAGCGTGTTTGATGGCTCGGTATGGTTCAATGGTTACGCATGACGTGTATTACAATCAGATTGGAACCAAAACACGGCAAGCCCAAAGACTACTGCAAAGCGGATCACAACAACGTGTATTGCTTTTCCGTAACATCTAACATCTAACATCCGTAAACCTGAAGAAGGCTGGTA
This sequence comes from Porites rus, assembly GCA_964035705.1. Lineage (NCBI taxonomy): Eukaryota > Metazoa > Cnidaria > Anthozoa > Scleractinia > Poritidae > Porites > Porites rus. The sequence continues at coordinate 17,938,447 of OZ038001.1, read as the reverse complement.
TGGCCAGCTGAAATAATAGCGACTTTAAGATCCAACGACGCGGACGTCAAAAAAAAACAATAGGTTTTATAAACAAAACAACAGCTTTGTATGTGCATCACGCGTTTTTGTACATTTCTTTGCCCGTTTTTGCACGACGACTACGACTACGACGTGAAAATGCCTAAGTTCGCGTTTTATAGAGTACGTAAACAAGCAACGGCCGAATTTTATTTCTCTTTCCGAACTTGGATATGGTCCCTAGGAATTCTATTCCAGGAGGGTTCGCCTACATTTGACATAGTAAGTGTTTAGGAAGAAATGCGATAAAGACTGAACGCAAATTAACTTTTTAAGCGACGTTCTCGTTGCCGGCGCGTCGTTGGATCTTAAAGTCCATATTGTTATGAAAAGGCAATACACGTTGTTTTGATCAGCTTTGCAGTAGTATTTTGACTTCTCGTGTTTTGGTTCTGAATATTTTAGCTGATTTCAGATCCCTTTTCTAGAGATCCAACGATGAAAACCAGCAGGGTCTTCGTCCACGGTTTTCTTGTAGCAGTTAATTTCTTTATCGATCAGATCGGAGTCGTTTGTTGTAGTTATGATGATGGAGAAAGACGCTAAAACTCATTTACCATATACAGCTCTCTCCAGGTCTGACCGCGATCAGGTTTTGTTCCTTTGAATTCCCTATAGCAGTGTTTTTCCCAAAGTGGTTCAGTATCATCAATGAAATACTGTAAAACAAATCCAGAACTTGTATTAATTCTTTCAAGGTCAAGATAAACTTGAAACAAAACAAAATTTAATTTTGAAATTACTTACGGTATAATTCCTTGAATTAGTATTCTTTTGAATAAGTGTCCTTCACCCTAAGTGAGCATTCCGGCTTTTTCCAGATATTCAGCCCCTTCCCTTCCATCGCTTTTTTTTCACCCCCAGTTAGGAAGTATAAGACAATTCCCCCCAGGCCGTTAGGGGTGTAATTTTTATACTCCCCAATCTTCCTCAGTAGTAACATTAAAGCTTGCACATGGCCATAGAATTATAACCACATACATTTTACGCGCGTAAATAAAACAGAGACATTGTATGGAAGGTCACGCGTATACGTTCAAGTTGAACCTCGGTCAACTTTTACGTTTACGCGTCGCCTTTCATACATTGCCTCTATTTCATTTACGCACCTTCGCTCTGAAAAATTATGCGACAGTGGAAATCAACCCTAAGAGACGACTAGGGATGAGTCAGAATGGTCACAATCAGTGGCAATCTAAGATTTGCCAAAAGATCAGAAAATCTTGCAAACATTTGGTGCAGCTGGTCATCAGGCCCTCTACACTAATCTGAAGTTCTAAGCAACTTAGAAACAGCTGCAGTTGTCACAACAATTAATTATACACCATCTATAGAAGAAAAACACAACTTACAGGATTGCATTCTTCCACCTGAAGGAGCTGCTGTGGACTACACCTGGAATAAAGGAAAACAATCAACACAGTTCCAAGGAAGATCAACATCAATTTTTTCCTAACATTATAAATGAATAATCAAGGGAGAAGGCCATGAGAATGAATAGAATGTTAATGACTACTAGCCTGTAAAGCAGGCGTATTTCGCAGAGCGATCCATTTTGGGGGGGGGGGGGGGGTGGGGGAGTAACGCTATCCCGTCATCCTGGACGTTAATACTACCAGAGAGTTGGGGCGAGTCAATAACTGATTTTAAGGGAGAGGTTGATGGGTTTAACATGGATGAGGGAGAGGGGGAGGGGAGGAAAAATCTCTCCTCCCCGCCCCTTCCCCTATAGTCTTTTCCTTGGCTTTTATAGATAACGGCGGTGATCAATGTACCTCTGAGATTCCGTTAAAAAAACGCCTGCTGTGCAGGCTAAATGACTACCGTACATAACAAAAACAAATGCCTTCATCTTTTATCAAGTTTTCGCTACTAATTCTTTACGGAAATACGTGGAAATCAATCTGGAGAATTTGTTTTCGCACCAGGGAAAAGCTAATTTTCCCCAAAAGATCGCAGAGTATTTTTTGAGTTTCACAGGAAGCAAAATTTACTTAAGTTTCCTTACGTAACAAGGAAAACTTTTTAGCCAGGGATGTCAGGACACAAGTATGCACAGTACATGCATACTTGAAAAAATAAATTACAAAAAACAAAATAGAAGAACAAAGCAAAGGAATAGAAGGTGAATAACAGTTTTTTTTTTCTGCTCACATCTCTTTGCATCATCCCTACGATCTGAACGGCCCTGGAACAGGTTAAATATCAGGTAGCTGCAAAACAACCCAATTGTCTTTGGACCCCTGTGCCAGTCTGGACATTTTTAACTTTTTTTAAAACAATTATAAAATGCAGCCAAGGCTTTGCTCTAAGGAAAATTGAAGGAAGCCCATTGCTCTGGAACTGTAAAATCTAGGGTGCCTGGCATATGATTTGTATGAAGAAAGTAAGATATCCTCGTCGCCCAGGAGCAAAAGTTAGGCGCCAGGGGGTCACCGGGCTCTGCTAGAACACAGCTAAGGGTGTTTTCTCCAATATTACTAAATGAGAAAGCCATAACAGTTGCCTCAAGAACATAGTCCTAACGACCAAGGGAGATGACAAAACTGTGAAAACAATTTGGAAAAAAGCCAAGGAGTTAATTTGGAAAGCTATGCATATAGCATGTACCTGCAGAAAAATCAAGCTACATCCCCATAATTGTACAAAGTTTACAGCAGTAAGTGACAGTGAGTGGGCAACGTTTGCAGTTAACAGCGTACTCTACTGTTAAGCCCTCTGACATCACTGGCCCTCTCAGCAGCTTTAGGCAGGAAATCATTTTTTATAACATAGCGCGCGTGCTTGCCCTATATAAGTCCTATTGAGCCGCTATGAACAAAATCTTTATTTACGCACGCCCGTGCGTAAATAAGATGACGTGAGCATTTTTTTTTTATCTGGCTGCAAAGTACAGTTGTCGTCTTTTAAGTTGCAGTGCAGTGCAGTTTTTCTTCTCTTTAAATTATGGACGAAACCAGCGAAAAACTGCCCAATTTTTGTATCGGCATTGACCTTTTAGGTCCTAATCCAACAAGCAGCAAAAATAAAGCCGATTGAAAAAAAACTCGCAAGTTGCGCGTTTCGCAAATTTGTCGGAAGACCAGCTGCAGCAAAGTTTGGCCAAAAGACATTCACTGGGAACAGAACAGACACCAAAAGGTCATCAACAACATTTAAGGGTAAAATTTCCGTTTTTATTGTTGTTTTTAACTTTGTTACGCACTTTTGTTATCTCCCAACAATCTGACTGAAGCAGGAAAATTTCTCTCGCAATAACAACACAAATTACACAAGAAGACATAAATTTATTACTCACAAAAACAACTGCTGCCAGGTCTTCTCAAGAAGCCGTAATGACCAGCCAATGTTCGTAAACGAATATAAGTTTAAAGATGGATGACAGTCGTCTTCGCTAAAAACATGTTTTCTGGATTTCGCCGAGCAAAACGTAAACATCTTTTCAGCAAATCCAAACCATACTCCACGACTTTTTACGAACATGTCAGTATTTTAACTTTAGGTGAACTTTGAGACTCTTTTACCTTTGCTTCTGCTTAGTTTCCATTGATCGTTAACGAATAAAGAAGCAAATTTTCTTTCTCAGTTTTACAGAAAGAACATTTTCATTCAAACTAGACGATTGTGGCGTGTTCGTAATCAGCCAATAGAACCGTTTGTTATTGTGAGCGCGTTACGAGAATTTTACAGTTAATCAAAAAGCAAGCATTTTTTAGCTATGTTATAAAAGAATTTGCTCATGCTTTTAGCTGTGCGTATATCGAGTTATGGATGCACTTGGAAAGTTTGGAGAGCACTCAAGAAGCTAGAGTTGCACTCGGCTATCGCCTCGTGCAACTCTTACGCATCTTTCGTGCTCTCCAAACTTCCCGCGTGCATCCATAACTCGATATACGCACGCTAAGCATGAACAAATTCTTAAATTCTGAGATGTCATGCAAATGAGAACACACACTATTGGAAAAAATTACAATTGAAAACTTCCATGGGTACATGTATAAAAAAACTGGCATTGCACAGATTAGGTTAATGAAAGTACAGTTAGGTTTTTGGTGATAATACATACTTCTCAAGAACCGGCTGAAGAATATCATATGGCACTCCTCCAGTATCACCAAGAGCTATAAAACAATTAACACAAGACATGTATTAAACATTAATAATTATAATAAACTACGTCTAGCTAGTTTAGTGTTGGCTAGGCTGGCCACATATTCCCTGGAAACCCTGGTCAAGCCAGGTCATTCTCTGACTTTTTGTACTGACCAGGCTAGAGGTGGGTTCCCCAATTTTTTAACCCTTGGCCACCCCGGGAAAGCCCAGCTAGTGGCCAGGCTGATCAAGGCTTTTACGCCGCACCTTGACCCCAGTCAACCCAAGTCTGGCCAGACACCATTGTAATATATTGACATTTTTATCAGTGACATCAAAACACAATATGTATTGTGATTTGTAACAGTCATAAGGTCTTAAAGTGTTAGTTATCACACTAAATATTTAAGAAGGAATCCATCAGGAAATTGAGTAATTTAATTTTCAGTGGACAAAAACCTTGTACCAGAATAGTTTAAATAATAGCGCATTCTTTTTCATACTTTTGAAGGGTTATAGATGTAATTAGTTATCTGTAATAACACCAAACAAAATTTCTCAGGAGAGAGTGAGAAAATAAATGTCAAATTTCACAAAATGACAACCTACACATGAAATATTTTTTGACACAGCTATATGTACGCCATGAAAACATACATTCACATCCTTCAGGGCAGGGGAGAAATAAAGCAATAACATTATATAAAAGCTTTCTTACCATCAATATTTTCCATTAGCACTCTGATACACAATTCAAATAAAGACGTGACAACTACATCAGTGACAGGAAAGAAAAAATCAAAAGATCAGAGGGATTTCTCTAATGCTAAATGAGATTAATTTTGTTTTAAGTCAACCTTGTGGAATACAGCAAAATTGTCACATATCCACAGTGCAAATGGCCACTTTAATTTTTTCACCAACAAGAAGGACTATATGAGATAAGATAATAAGTGGATAATAAGAACTTTAATAATAATAACAGTAATAATAATGATAATATTAAATAATCTGTGGGACATACCCATACACACTGACAGGACCATTGCAGCTAATAGGCCGGACATTGTGCTTAAGAACAAGAAGGATAAAACCTCCCTTCTCATTGACATGACTATACCCCTTGACACCAACACCTCAATCAAAACCATGGAAAAGCTCAACAAATACAAAGACTTGAAATCAAGGTTGAGCGAATGTGGGGGCTCAAAACAACAACAGTCCGGGTGGCTATGGGAGCACTTGGCACCATCAAGAAGGACATGGAAAACTACACCAGCAAAATCCCTGGCAATATCAACATTCATGAACTTGAGAAGATAACTCTCCTTTCTAAAGTCCACCTTCTCAGGCGGGTCCTCTCCATCAAGTAAAAACCCTCTTTGCTTCCAAAGTCCATGGTTTGGACTCAAATATTGAGAGAGAAAATCACTCGCAATAACACTAGCATATCTTATATAATAATAAAAATAAGATAAAAATAAGAACTTTAACAAGACAAAAACTTATTTAAGTGCCAGAGTCATTATAAGAGTTAAAAAGAACCAATGATTGGAGACACTTAAAAAGTAACATTTTATCATGGACATATATCATAGACAGGTGATTAATTTATTGGTCCAAAGATACCAATAGTCAATTACTATTCCATTAACTTCTGTAATACAGACACCTCCTGCAATCTAGACATAGTTCCTTCGCCTTGAGGAGTTTAAAATAATAGGTGTGACTGTACATACAATAAAATTCTCTAACCCTGAACTTTGCAGCGACTGGGGACAAGCACCTATACACTTGAAAACTTTTGCTAGTATTTGTAATAACAGATGCATTAAAGTATAGCTAATTGATACCCGTTCGTACCTCCCCAAGAAGTTGCTACCTTTCTCCCAGAAAACACTTGTGTGCGAGATTTTCTGGACATCAAGGCATGCTCATCAAGTTCTCCACTGACCACACCTTAAAATCACACAAACATCAAATGAATTTCACTCTATATCACAACGATTACATGATAAATAATGAAATTGCAGTGTAAAAGTCTTTGTTAACACATGATGTTACCTTTGGTAAGCAGGCTAAATCAGTGTGACTTGCAGTCCAGTAAAAACCATAAATTCAGACATACCAGTCTGAGTTCTATATCTTCACTGAGCCGCCAAGGCAAGGGAATGAAACAGTGAATGGTGTCCAAATTTGGACACATGGGTGTACCCATAAGGGCCATGACCTATGGTCCCCACCCCTCAGGCCAACACCCTTAAGTTAGATGATTGCATGTTTGCTACCCTGGAAAGAGACGATTTTGAATGTAATTCAAATTATTTACAGTCCTTTTTTAAATTTTGTATGTATGTAGATAAGACATCTAAGAAAGTTTTTTTCAAACCTTTCCTAAGGAAACCCCTTTTATATCATTACAGTTTAAATTTGAAACATGTCGGTGAGGAGAGAGGTATCATAATATCTGTCATCATAACAGAAGACAGAGTCTGAGCACTTTGGTTATATTATACCCTATAGTGATCTTGTCCCATTTATCATTAAGGGGAGAATAATTAATAGGAAAATGTCACCCAGAAGACCTCAGGAAGGATGGCTGGATAAAAAGAAGCATGGCGACCCTTGCATAGCAGTCAAGAGATGCGCCTTTGATTGAGAACAATAAAGAAGAACCTGCATGTTTGCAGAACACACACATGTCACGTCATTACATTACTTAAAGAGAATGATACATTAATTTCCCTAAAAATCTTCTTTACAAATACCCCAGCTTCATTTGTAAGAGACTGATCCAATCATGTAATGAGCAGCTTACCCTTTTTCTTCTTTGGAGATATTTCCCCAAACCCTGACATCCTCAGTGGCCTATAGGTTGGCTGGATTTCTGGAAGCAGTGAGTTTTTAACTGACAATGATGAAGGTAAAGGAGGAAGTTCCAAGTCAGGTCTAACACTGTCACTAAACGTCATTTTGGTTGCTATGGCGACAGATGCAGAGCTTGTGGGTCTTTTCTTCTGTTTAACATTTACTGGTTCACAGCCAAATGAAACATCACAGAGCTGTGGTGCTGATCGTGCCTAAATAAACAAAAATATCTGATGTAATAAGGTAAGTTAGAATAGGGCGCTTAAGCAACAGCGTTGTTGAGCCACGGACGTCAATTGGAAGTCGACCTTTTGCATTATTGGGCAGTGGTTTGTTTGAAACTCTTGGATAAATCCTCTTCATAAGAGAAAAGAAACTTAGCAATACAAATTTGTTAGCGTCAAGGCATATAAAAAGGGAGAAAGGCTCACTTCGGGTTGACGTGCGTCCCTCAAAAATGTCTTTGCTTAAGCTCCCTAATCACAGGATTCAGCCTAGGTTGATTCTCAATTAATCCTTTGATTCCTAATCCTAAGTATTCATGATCATTCTAACCCATCTACCCCTGAGCCACCCATAACTGCCCATGCGGATCCACAGCACTTCTACCACTTGTGATGTCATCAGCTTTAATGGCCAAGGACAACTTTGTCCACTAACTCTTAAGCCCAAAAACTATCTCAAAAATTTGCTTTCTGCCCCAATGCGCGAACTTCACAAGCTAATAGTTTGCATCTGGATCAGAAGGCTGTGAAGTGTAGACCTGTACATGTAAATGGCTTCATGGTAACTGTTAGCTCTTTATAGCACAACAGTGACCAGAAAACCGCTCTGCTAGCTTCAAAACGTGTTTTTCAGCAAAATTTGTTATTTCTGGGGGCAAATGGGTTAACCTGAATTCCAATTTGGCCTACAACACATAGACTTTTAGTTTTGTATACTACAGTGTTTAAGCTCAAAAGCTAGCAGGACTGAGCAAACATCCCAGCTAGAAGCACACAAAGTTTATAATTAATAATTCAACTGACAGATAGGGGCAATCTGGCTGGTTATTTGCAATCACAGCTAAGGCAAATTCAAATGTACTGCTTTGCATGCCAATCCTACTTTAACCCACTCTCTCCATGAAGACGGACACAATGTTAAGAGGCAGCCATCTTATTCCACTTCATAGGGAGTCAAACAAAGAGTGTCAACCCATTTAAGGTGTAGTCTTAGAGAGGTGACCTTTAAGAGAGAGTTGTATAATATGAAATTGATGAGCTGGGCTGGCACAGAGGAGTACAGCTGTACTACTAAAATCAGTTTGGTTTGGCAGTATTCAAAGTTCAATGGTGCAAAAGACAAAGTTTGGTCAAGTTTTTCTGATTATCTGACATGAAGTTCACAGCTGATTCATGCACCATATGTTTTATAGCCGCCTGATGCTTCCTAAATAAAATTTAAACTAACGCACATGACCCTCAAAATGTATACAAAAGTAGGGAAACAATTCACACTAAAAATGAAAATTTCACACTAATTACCTTTGATTTATTTTCACCAGTTTTGTTCTTGGATTTCACAACCGCATGATCCATTTCCACCTCACTCAATGAGGATAAATTTACATTCCGTTTCACATCAGCAATTCTTTCCTCTAGTTTTAGGTCCATTTTTAATTCATCAATTGCTGTTTCTCCTTTAATCTTAGCTTTCACTTCAGCAATTTTGTGCTTGAGTTCCATGTGCTTGTTATTTACATCAACTGTGTTTGCCTCTTCATCACTTGTGCATTGTCCATTTGCCTTATTAGCTCTGACTTCGCCTGTTTTGTGCTTGAGCTTTACATGCTTGTTGTTCACATCAATTTTCACCTCACTTGCTGATTGTCTATGTGTTTTAGCTTTTATTTTTCCAATTTTTTGCTGGAATTCCCTATGTTTGTTATCTACACAGTCCATGTCTATATCATCACTTTCTGAGGGTCCATCTATCTTTACTTTCAACCCCCCTGTTCTGTACTCAGATTTGTCATGTTTGATTTTTAGTTGGTTGTGGTCAAATTTTGCCTCACTTCCTGAAGACACACTGACACTTTCTCTTTGTGAGTAGTCACTATGGCCGCTGCTCAAGTGAAATATGCCTTTACAACTGTCATTTGAGGAAGGGTATTTATGGCTGGGGCCAGGATCTTTTTTCAACAACTCCTTCCATTTTGTCACCAGGCCTGATGCAAGATCTCCAATTTCACTGCCATGTTTTCGATATCGATTGACAGCTCTACCGATTCCAGTTGCCTGAGGAAAACAATTGCAAATGAAAAGCATCACCACAAAGTAAATCAAGTCACAGATTCAACTATTAATATTATTTTTTTTTAGTGTGAGACTATGATAAATTATCATGAGGAACTTCATTGGGATGATCTTGTTAAAGTTACAGAATTGATAAGAAATTAAACAGCGTCCTCGTAAAATGTCTTCATATTGACAAAACATTTTGTCCATGACATTTTTTATGGGAGATCATTGCATGCTCTCCATTTCTTTCCCACCCCTTGCATTCGCATCTCCTTTCGCATGTTGCTCTCGTATGACTTCTTGTGACTCCTCCAAATGGAGAGCTTGCACGCAAGCTAATACTTGTTCAGGTAAGTTTTTATTCATTCAATGTATTGCATAATCAGCTAATCTTTATAAGCAGCTGGCATTGACCACAAGAGGATGTACACAAAAACCAACCAGTTTAACCCTTTAAGTCCCAATGGTGACCAACAACAATTTTCTCCTAACGATGTCCATACATTGTCAACAGATAAAGTTACCAGAATTAATAAAATGATAACCAAAAAAAATTTTAAAAAATAAAAAAATGTGTGGATATCAGTTTGGAGAATTTGCATGTGGATATTGGGGCTTAAAGGGTTAATGGTTTATTGCCCCATTATATATAAAATATAGCAACTTTGTTTCCAGACAGTGGTGTGGCAGCTAGCTGCTTAATATGGGTAAATTAACTCAAACAAATTTTGAAAGAGTCCATGACTATCTGAATGTGAAATGGACAAATTTCTGACTAAAACTGAAAGGAAGAAATGCAATAATATGCTTAAAATATGGCTCAACGGATGCCATCTAATTTTTGAGGAGCATCTGCAAGAAAAAAACATCTGTTTCAACCCTGACACCCTAGTGACTAATAGAGCCAATATTTTAACCCTTTAGCCCCAATATCCACAAGCAAATTCTCCAAACTGATCTCTATTCATTTCTCTAAAGAATTAGTTAAGAGAATTTGAGAAAAGATCAAAGCATTTTCTCTTTGGTGATCATTTAATTAATTCTCATAACCTAATCTCTTGACATTGTATGGATATAGTTAGAAGAAAATTGATGTTGGTCACTAATATTGGGGAAACTGTTACAGTACTAATTGCACTCGGTTTTAGTCATATTTAGAGTGAGTTTGGTGAAAGAAAGTCCACAAGGAGATAAAGTTGTTGAGAACTTAGAATTATACTTTGAATGAATTTAATAAAACAATAATTGAATTTGGCTTTTGTGCATGTATGGTGTGATGAGCCGTTATCTGCCTCAGCCTTTCAGCCTTGATGGATAATATTTCCTTTGATCTGTATCTAGTACTTCACATCATACTCAGCCCCATTCAAAAATTGTTTATTATTATTCATTCAAAATATTTCTCCGTTTCTGATTGGCTAAAATCCCACGCATAATATTCATCATAACAAGCTATTGTTGACCAAATTTGGAAGAATTTTCTGATATGTGAAAAATGACGTCAATCGTGCCGCAAATTGCTAGATTATTGGACTGTTAACCGAGAAGACCCGGAGATGAGGTAGAGTTGTTTTGGTAGTGAGTAAAAAATGGCGGAACAATTCACTCGTTTCTCGAGGAATAAATGGGCAAACTATTTGCTAAACACATAACAAGAACCGCAAGAAGACAACTTGATGGATGACATCTTCTATTTGGGGAATGTTTGCCGAGCTGAACAACCTTTGAAGGTAAGCATGTTTTAGCTTGTTTTTAAACTAGGAATTATTTTGAATAAATAATAAAACAATTATCGAATTCGGCTCTCATATCACCTGAAGAATTATTGAGATCTCAGAGGGTGTCAACATCCTCCATGGATAATACCCTCCTTGATCGCCATAATTCTTCAGATGATACTCAGCCTCATTCAATAATTGTTGTAAATTATGCAACCGAATATATTATAACAATATTAAAAAACTGAACAAAACTAAATTCCCTACCAGTATTTTTTCACACAATGTATATACGTTTTCATATTTCATACAGCTTCTTTTTAAAGCTTTAATACTCTTTTTCTTAAAGACGATGCTTTTTGCCTTATGCCAGGGTTTTTAATATCTATTTTTGGTTATTTTTTTTTGTCCGACGAATCAAAATGGCGTCTTGTAATTTACATATCAACTTACTTTCAAGACATCCAATGTGATCTGAAGGCGATCAAGCTCTTGAAGATATTTCTTGACCTGCAAAAATTTTTAAAGAACAGTACTCGATTATCAAAAATAACCATGCATTAAAATAACCAGGATGGAATCTACAATATGTCGAACCTAATTGTAAGCATATTCAAACTTATCTTAATTTAAGTCTAAGTGAAGTCAAAACACGTAAGCATAACAAAAACCAAGTCATACCTTTCTTGTTTCGAGGCCTTCGTTGTTGAGTTTTTTGTGAATTTTCTGTACGTAATTCTCCAGCGAAGGCATTGGAAACAAAGGTATCACGTTAAGGCTACGAAATCACAGCAAAAACTGGTTACATATAAGGAAAACTTTGCTCCCGAATACGAGGAAATTCATTTTTGTTCGCGGAGAGAGCTGTTCATTGAACTGGAGCATTTTGAAGCCTCGATCGCACAACGAAATAACTTCCGGTGTATCTGGTACTTCCCAGGCTCCACGCAATCAGGGTTAAGAGACCGGAAACCGCGCGTAAAAACGTGCGCATGTCCCGACTGCGATTTCCAGAAATCATCACAAAAAACCTCATCCAATAACTTCCAAAGTTTTAGAAGCTTTTATTGCAGTAGAAAGTAATTTGAAATCTCCTTGCTTTATTACCGAAAGTCACGAGATTCAAGTCAGTTTTGATTTCCAATTTAAATTCAAGAAATTTGATTGCCAAATATATGACTACAAGACATAAAGAAGTACAGCAGGAGTTTCAGTTACTTGAAATAACGAGTTTGAAATTCCAGAATTTAAATTCAAGAGTTTGTTATTCCAAATTTTTCAAATGAAGAGACTGATACCAAAACATTTCAATCCACGACTCTTCTCGAGTTATGTTTGAATTCAAATGTTTGCCTTTCAAAGCTTTTAAATTCAAATGTTTAAAAGTCAAACCTCTATCTTCAATTCAAATGTTGAGAACTCCAAACTTGAATTCAAATGTCAATTCAGACTGTTCAATAGCGCGTTTTCGAATTCTACTCCCACAGGATTGTCTTGGTACACCAACATGACCGCCGTTTCATTGTTTTGAAACACCAATAATATGGCCGCCGTGACGTCATGTGAAAACGCTCTATATAGGCCATTTCCGAGTTGCCTAAACCTTCTGTTTTATAGCGATGTCAGGGGCGAAGCTATAGATGTCATTGATATGAAAATGACTATTTATTCTCATGCCCGGGGGGGGGGTACCCCTGGGAATAGTTGGTGGGGGTGTGCCGCCCCGTTCTCCAAATCCTGACCCTATTTCAGACCAGAAAATGAAATTTTCCACACCCGCTTTCAGACTAGACCTCTAAATCCAATACCCGTTTTCAGACCTGGCACGAATAACTCTGAAACAATTGACAAAGTTTAATACCGGGATTGCTTACCTAAGATTTTTACTTGTTAGTCAAGCGTATTCGAATTTAAAATCGACCCATGAATCTGTCGACCAATTGACGATCCTTGAAAACGTCGAGCGTCTTTCATGATGCTCTCGGTATATAATGCAGATAGTAATAATACATGTATTGGTTCGCTGGGTGTAAACGTTGGCATTTGAGAGATTATAAAAACAACTGACAGAAAATCTCTTTCACATCCACTGGTCATTCGTTTGAAACATAAAATATAGTAACGGTTAAGAAATTTCCGTTCTTGAATCACAGTTCAAAACAATGCTTGGTGGCGATTTCGTTGGTGGCGAGGTGACCAGATATAGCCTGCGTAGCAGGCGCTAGGAAATAAATGGGCGCAAGAAAAAACGGGCGCGCGCGAGGAAGACACTCTCCCTCATCCCTCGCGTGTATCCCTCGCGTCGTTCTTTCTTGCGCCCACTTATTTCCTACACTGGCTAACCAGATACGACCCTTCTGACCAGGAGACGTTTTCTTGAAAGAAACTGGACCTAAAGCCAGGATACAAGAGCCACCTTAACTGTCTGAATCATGGATAATAGAAATTTCTATTATCCATGTCTGAACGCAATGGCCTGTTATGTAGGCTTATTTCAGGGGCACCCAACGAGAATATAGTTCAAAACCGCTTAAACATAGCAATGTTGAACGTATTTTACTATTTAAACGGTAGATATAGGTATATTTATTACCTAATTTTTCATCTCTCCGGATTTCCTAGCTGAAAGACTAGTGATCCGAAAATTATAGGGATCAAAACTTACCTTTTCGAAAATTTCAGCCAGAAAAAAGGCTCCCGAAAATTCTAGGTGTCCTTTTTACAATAAAAATCCGTTGAAAATGGGTAATTATACCATTTTTTAGATGTTGGAAAATCCTAGGAAAGGCAGGCAAGCAAGAAATTTTACAACAAATGTTCCGAAAATTCTGGATCTCAAATCGTCTTCCGAACAGATATTTTAAAAAAAAATTGACGTTGGGTGCCCCTGTTATTTGGGCTGATTTGATGTAGCATCTGCCTTGTCCCCAGCCGGCAAGGCGCAAGGCGTCATGGGAAGGGTGTAACTCGCGATCGAGGCACCGTTCACTGAGAGCCGTGCAGTCTTCGTAAAGCTGCCGTAAAACAGGCCAAAAAAAAAAAAAAAAACGTGCAACTTGTTTTGCAACATTGCAAAACGATTTGAAAGGCGATGTTACGCGTTTTACCACCCACGTTCAAACCTGTCTTGCAAAAAAATTAACGTTGCTGCAAGTTGTGTGTATACTGACTTCTGATTGGATAAAATTACGCGGGAGTCACGCCATACACGGGTACACGGGAGTTACGTCACTTGCTGCAAAACAAGTTTGCCTTGGGCCGGTAAAACGCGCAACACAAGTCGATGCTGTTGCAAAAGTAGAAGTACTCTCTACTTTCTGCGACAACCTTTCGCGACCTACAACAACCTGATTGAACGAGGGTGGTAAAACGCGCAACATTGCTTTTCAACTTATTTTAAAGCAATGTTGCAAAAACGTTTTTCTGGCCCGTTTTACCGTACCTTAAGGCACCACGCGCACTATCTGCGAGCAGGAAGAGACCCCTGGGGAAGAAGTAGGGCTGGTATAAAGAAACTGAAAACAAGTCGTTTACTCTTCAAGTATAAGATTTAATCAAATTTCATTCCACACAATTAATCCAATTTGTGGTGCTAAAGTCGAGTCAAACGACCAAAGTTTGGGTTAAATTAGCTTAGATACAGGTATAATTTACGTTCAAATTAATCATCTGGTTGTGAAAGCTGAATTCCTTAAGTAACACTTATTCCTGCTTTTTAATCTTCTATACATACATTTTAGTACCAATAAACAAACTCTCTTCAATATTCTATTTTTTATCGAGTGGCTAGTTACTCACACTTTTATGTATGAAATAGTAGCACGTTTTTGCCTGTTTTCTGTCATGTTCACAATACGATAAAAAATAGGCCCTTCCAGCATTTCCGTGAAAGGTTCAATGATACTAGCAGAGCCTTTCTTTCACTTGCATGCTCGATTTTGCGGACTTGAAAATAATCTGCACGACTGATCGAGTAAAAATCTTCGTTGAACATGCGTTGCATGTTGATAGAATACTGTTTTGAACCCAGACCTAATAGCTGTGCGCTTGGTTCAGCGGGCTCAGTTATGACCATCGGTTTATCCGAATAAACGGATGCTCGCGATCGAAAAACTAGTTTTGACGAGAGAAAACAAGATTGACTAGTTTAGAAATTCGGCCTGAGGTGATTTCAAAGCCTTGACGCGGTTCAGGAAGAGCCTACCTTTCTCCTTCACGATAAAGAAGAGACAAAATGGCCTGAGGCTTGATGAGACACAATCAGCGATTTGTATGGAATTCTCCACCCAAGCCTCGACCTCGTTTTATTGTGTGCTCACTGAACGGAATGCCGAGAAGGCAACCTCGTTCCCAGGGTTCTCTCCTACTTGTCATATCCCGCTCCCGGGACGAGTAGAGGACAGCCTGGGGACGAGGGAAAGACGGAAAAGGTATAAAGTACGACATAGATATACGACCAAAAAAAAACAAAAACAAATCAAAAACAAAAAAAAATACAAACTATAAATGCATCGAAAGACCGGAAATTAAAGGCGGATTGAGGAAGGTACATTAAGTGGCAACCCTTGACCCTTACAATAAGCAAAATAAGCAAAAAAAACATAAATAACTATTATGTAAAATAAATTTACTAGAAAGGTGTTTAATATTAACTATTTTTTTTTTGTTTGTTTTTGCGCAATTACAAACAGATTAATGGCGACGTTCGGTAAATTTTGATATCAAAATTTATACATTTTTTACCAAACAAATTGGAGGCTTTTAATGTGTTTTACACTGGGATAAAAATGTCTAGTTTAATCTCTGAACACATATTTTTTTCATTAAGTGCCCAAATGCAGTAAGCATCTAGTGTGTATGTTCTTTAGAGAACGTGATCAGTCAAAAAACACACCATCGAACAGGAAGCAGCGTCTGGTGACGACACAAAGAACGCATGCCGGAAACATACCGGAAGACTGAAGACAGCCTCGTTCCCAGTCTTCCTCAGCGATTTCGGACGTGGCGTCATGTGTCAAGCTTGTCGGAAAAATGTCACTCGGTTGGCACGAACTGGCCGGCGGTTTCAGGCCTTCCGGTCTTCACAGCCGCGCCTGTTTCTCCTCGGCAAAAACGACAGGTAAATGGAAAAAAAAAACGCAAATTACCGAACGATATTTCCGAAAATTTTTGGTACCTAGTTAAAAAGCAATTTTGTGTTTATGCGTTGTGTTTATGTTTACCGACATCTAAAATAGCTTATAAAAGTAAAGCAATAGATAAAGACTGTTTTCTGCAAACAACAGCCGACGTGAAACGTGACATTAAATCGTTTTAAAGGGAAAACGCACGCTTGCAGTAAACATATTCCTGTTCAATTGAGCAAGCTTTAGTGACTAACGTGTGTTACTCATACTCGTCACCAGAGCCTTGGGTGTTATGGCTCAGTCATGCACAGTGGAGAACAGGTCTGGAGTCGAGAACCTCGACTTCAGCCTTGTATTGAAAACGAGTACCTCGCGGGAGTTCAACTACCATTATTGGATTATGCGGACGATTGTGAAAATAGCGAAATCTAATTTCAAACTAAAAGTCTAAGACGCATACAAGATACCTATTACTAGTTGGGCTCACGACGAAATGTGATGGTAAATGTAGCCGGAATGTCCGACCAACTTAGTGTTAATCAAGAAACCACGCAGAAACGACTTCGTCCATTACATGACGCCATTCCCGCCACTAAGTGTCCATTCCCTGACGATGACATCGAAATCCGGGACATTGCCGGCCTCGGAAATTTACCGTTCTTATCAGGAAGTAGCGGACGCGGAGGCGAGTCTAGATCCAGTCCCACCGGGTCGTGCCTGCAGTCGTTAGTACCTTCGTTGACAATGCGCACTTGACGACCATTTTTGGTATTGACTGGAATGGTGCGATTGTTTATCACCAATACTGTGCTGTCGGGATGTTGATACAAACCTGCCGCGCTGCACTGGTAAATGTCATTACTATCCACATATCCGCGCGCGTTTTCGAGAATATTTACGCCGTAGTGGTCGGTGGATTGTATGCGATTTCTAGTGATATAAGGATCTCCAGGACCTCTCAGTTCAACCCCACTTAAAACGTTGCAAAAAACGTCATTTTCCTTGATCAAGCCCTTTCCAGACACGACAATTCCATGCTTTCGGTTTCCATAGATACCGTTTCCGCTGACATTGGCACTGCAGGCTATTTCAATGCTTACACCGGAGCTGTTGTTTCTGCAGACACTGTTGTCCTCAATGGTGATTTCCGCTGGCTTAGCGATTTTAATACCGCAGCCTTCATTGTTGTGCACGTTATTGCCCCTGATAAGCAGCCCCTCGCTGCCGGAAAAATAGATACCGTGACCTGCGTTGTCGAAAATTGTGTTGTTGTCTACACAAGCAAAGTTCTTGTCTGGTCGAGGGCCTGTTAAACATAAAAAGAAAAAAGCACAATACAATCTACTCCTTTTATTTATTTGTAGTGTCTTCCCGAGGAAAAAAAGCCTAAGTGTGAACAAAACATTTCTCTGATGATGCCTTGCACAGCGGACTTCTAGAACAGTTTTCAACAGGGCAGATAAAGGTTGGGCCGCCCTGGTTTTCAATTTTCTAGCATCCGCGCTTCGCGATTGACTGAAAAATCTCGAGACAATTTTCAAGCCAATCAGAAGTGGAAGGCAAAACAAATCAGACGTTTTCCCGCGACTGGCGCCAACAACAATACGCTTAAAGATCTAATTGACTTATTTAACTTTTAGCTGTCTCGGGATTGGCAAGATTAATTATTTTGCGAGGCCTTTCCGAAAAATACTGCACTACGAGTAGTCTTTTATTTTCCTCTTAGATAGTAGAGCGATTGGAACTCGTGAGCGCGCGCGAAAAATTTCACCGACGAGAAAGCTGACAAGCGGAGGGAAAGAGGGAAGAGAGAATAAACCTTCCTCATGGGGAGCTTGCACGCGCACGCGCACTCGTGTTTTTCGCACGCCCTATCATCCCCGACAAAAATAAGGGACTCCTCCTGAAACAGCCTAACTGTAACATAGGTAACTTTGTTCTCTTACCGTTCAAATCAATTGACTGCTCATGGTCGTCAAAGTTGGAAGCGGAAGACAAATCTTCATCAAAGAATAACGGTTGCATTTGCTGTTCCTAAATCAGGGTAAAACAATTGAATAATACAGAAAGATTTCATGGTAGCCGTGCAGCCATCCCCTTCCCTCGGGAGGGGAGGGGATGGGGACTGTACACAGTTCCATAGCTAACGGTAGTAGGACGCAAGTGATGAATACACCAAACAACATCAAATAAAGTCGAATTAACCTCCATGAACGACCACCTATTCAAAACACCAAAATTTTCCCAGTAAAACCACTCAACAAGAAACGCAAAAAAGAACAGGCCAACACTCAGCCATCTTGATGAAACAAACTTGGTCAACAAAGGATTTATGAAATAGACAAAAAGAGAAATTTTTCTTGCAGGACCAACGCAGGATGGACCAGCAAGATGGGCCGATCTTGCCCGCTCCGATAGCCAATCAGAACAAAGGATTCGCTTCACCTTGCCCGCTCGCGGATTCAGCCATATACATATACAACCTCGTTCCCAGGTTCTCTCTCGCTCCGTAGGGACGGGTAGGAGAGAACCCTGGGTACGAGATTGACACATGCTGTGTTAACCCCTTCACTGCCAGAGTACTTGATGGAGTTTTGTAAGGCGACTCTAACTTTTGAGTCTGTGCACAAAATCCTATGATATGACCATTCAAATGAAAGCTCTCTGCCTGTACTTTCACATGATGCTATTTGTTTGTCAAAATTGTTGAAAACGAAATTTGGAAATTTGGTCGAAATTTGCCTTTGGCCACATTTGGCAGTGAAAGGCTTAAGACACGACATTACTCGACTTACCTCTTGCTCTGACTGCGAAAACTGTGAGCTAAGCTGTTGATTATCATGATGCAGGTCACTGTTACTAACAAGGGCCACTCCGCTGTCTCCACAGTCCGCGATTCGATTTCCGTAGATGAGTGGCTTGGAGACAGTGAGGATCCACACTCCACAACCACTGTTTCCTGGATGACAATAGAGAGCTTTAGATTCGAGGACGAGGACGACTACGAGTACGAGATTTTCCCAATACTAAGTAGTGCACGCGCGTGAACCAGCGTCATTTTGGCGGGAAAACGTGATCGCCGTCGTCATTCTACAACGGGTTTTAGGGAGAATGTCGTAGTGGCAAAAACAAGTTATGAAATGTACGAAGTTTTATCATTTTGCTATCGGGAGAGGGCTTAACCTCCCTCAGTATAAATAACCGTACTAGCTTTTCCGGTGAAAAAAAGGAAAATGAAGGTTTCCCGGGTGTCTTTTTGTTTGAGAACACGCGCATAAACTTTAAGTTAAATCTCGTACTCGTTTTCACCCTCAATTCTTATTATTTCTTATTACAAGAACAAGCATTAGCAGAATCTTAAAAAAAAACATGAATCAGATTCATTAACAAAGCCCTGGTTTCTTTAATAATCGTAGCAATCGCATATATACCCGTTATGCTATTATTTTCCACAGAATGCACACATGTAGGGCTTGGCCGGGACTGACTGCGAAAGAAGTGCAGGCATACGACTCAATGTGGACCACAAAAATAAATCGAAGTCCGAATTTCCGAAGTTTCATTTAAGGCTGGTTTCCATAAGATCACTACGCTTGACGAAATTTGCGATTGGAGCAATCATATCCGGAAACCGGGCTTTATCGTACTTTCATTACCGTCAGTGCTACAACACCGGCAGTGTCTGTGAGGTCAGGAACTCAAATCCCGGTGGGACATGATGAGCTCTTATTTTTAGGGGTGAAAGAGAGCTAGGAATTAAGGTGTGATAGAAGCAGGCAGAGGCAATCTTGAACAACAGCCAAATTCCCAAAAGACCTACAGCACAGAAGTGTAGCACAAAAACTGTTTTTTTTTTCCTCCGAAAAAAGACAAAATCGGTTCACCGGTATCTGGTCACCTCGCCACCAAAAGTAGAACTTGGCTTAGCACTGTTTGGAACCGTCATGAACGGAAATTTCTTAACCGTTGCCTTATTTTCATATCGCAAAGAAATGACTAGTGGTTGTAAAACGTTTCTGCCAGTTTTTTAATCTCTCATATGTCAAAGTTTACATTCACGAAACCTACACATGTATTATTAGTATTTGCATTATCGAGAGCGTAAGACGTTCAACGCAAGGATCGTCAGTTAGGATCGACAGATTTGTATTTGGGTCGACTTTAAATTCGCAGAAGCTTCACGAAAAAGTAAAAAATATTAAAATTAATCTTAGGTAAGTAATCCTAGGTATTAAACTGTGTCAATTATTTCAGAGTTATTCGTTGATGGCGAGTCTGCTGCATGGTAGCGAGATGTCATGAGGAAATTCATTCAAAACCCAGGTAAAAGTATGGGCTTTTCCTCCAACAACACTGAGAATTAAATACCTCTTATGTCATTATCCATGATGACTCCCTTGCCACCCTCTCCAATGACAATTCCGTCAGCATGTCCATCCCTGATCCAGTTATTAGACACCACAGGGTTACCACCATTGCGGATGTCTACGCCACCCCACTCCATTCCATAAATGTCATTGTAGAGAATGTGGCCCTTTCCTTCCTCTGTCACAGCAACACCAGCTGCTCGTCCTGACCAGATTCTGTTGTGTCTGCAATGAAATGTATTGGGCATGTTTAAGGTACATTTACAGGTTTAATCATAACTATAACCAAATTCTCAAATTTGATTGGCTATCAACTGTCCTGATTTCAGCACTAACGGGACAGTGTAATCGCACAGTACGCATCATGCCTATGTAATATCGGACAGTACGCGCCATCTGCACTAAAATGGCCTTTTTTTTCACTGCTAGCAAGAAAACTCTTGGAAATTCTTGTGTTTGTTTTATTTTCAAGGGGGCTAAAACGTCACAAATTGTGTTGTAGTTATGATTAATTGGTAACAGATTTTTACTTCGTGCAATTCTGTCTGCAATCACACTCGTGACTATTAAACAAATCGGACTCCAGATACATGGTCGTCCGATTTTTTTAATATCTCGTATGATTACAGACCGAATTGGACTCCACTCAGTCCTATTACCATTATTAGGGGGCTTAAGATCCGACGACGGGGACAGCTACGAAAACATCACTCAAAAAGTGAATGCTTGCTGCTTTAAACTTTATGACGCTTATTCTATTTCGTTTAATTCGTCAAATGCTGGTAAATTTTTTTGGAGTTGCTTCTAAAGGACTGTATTAAAGTACAGGAAAAGAAAAAGAAAGTTGTTGTCTTGTGTTCCCGTTCTCCAGCAAAACGTGAAATTGGGCATTTTCACATGTAGCCGTGCAACGACGGCA
>OZ038001.1:17847015-17912015 GCA_964035705.1 Porites rus | reverse complement strand
TTGTTAGTCCATCGTTCCCAGGCGTTTTATTTTTTGGAAAGGATTGTAAGACATTAAAACATTCATTATATTCTATCCTTCCTTCACATACCATTCGCAACTCTTCAGTCAAGGTAGGAACTTCTTTTAAATCATCTAGAAATGACGACGAATGACTATTATTCTCTTTGTAAAGACTGGAGTAAAAAAAATCTAATTCACTCATAATTGTTTTAGGATCAACTGCTATTGTTCCGTCGCTTTTTAAAATTTTCCGCAAACAACTTTTATTTTTATTTGATTTTTCCAAATTCAAAAAATATTTGTTGTTCTTTTCACCTTTTTCGTACCACGTTGCACGAGAACGAACAATAGCTCCTTGAGTAATGAAATCATACAGTTGGTCGTATTCTGCCTGTAAGCATTCTAAATCTTCAACATTTTGTCTCGATGGATCATTGTCACACTTTTTGGTACAGTTTTGTAATTTTTCTTCCAGTTCGTTAAGTTTAGCTCTCCGGTTCCGAGCTTTTGTTTTGCTATAACTTATAGTGAGCTGTCGAATTTTGTATTTTAGCAAGTCCCATAAGACACGCCTGTCAACAACATCCTTAAATTCTTCGAGCCAACTTTTGATGTTTGTGTCAAGGAGATCGCAATAATTATTATCATTCACTAAAGAACGATTAAACTTCCAAAAGCTTGGACCGCGTTTACTGTCATCTATACCGTTAATCGACAATGTAATTGCAGAGTGATCTGATTTAATAGATGGTATTATGTCAACTGAAACAATGTCGTCCTGCAAAGAATCATTTACCAACCAATAGTCCAAACGTCTCTGAATAATTGGGGTCTTCTGTCTCCACGTAAAGCGTTTCTCCGTCGGATTTCTAACACGCCATATATCTATCAAATCCTGCTCCAAACAAATATCCTCAAGAATTTTGACTGATTCCCTCGGTTTCTTAATACCCCCACTTCCATCAAGATCTTGGTCAAAAATCACATTAAAGTCTCCACCGATAACAAAAGAAGAATCCGCGAGTGTGAGCGAGCTTTTAAGCTCCTCTGAAATTTTGTTGAAAAAATCGCACTGCTCGGCACATTTATTTGGTGCATAGATGTTTAGAAGTGCAAATGGAGAATCCTGAATAAGGGCCTCAAGGAGAACGTATCGACCTTGTGAGTCAACCTTAAAGGATTGCAGTCTAAAATCTAGCTGATCTTTAACAAGAATAAGAACGCCTCTACTATGATTAGTTCCATGGGAAAAGAACGTTTTGCCTTTCCACTGTTTTTTCCATTCATTCTCCACCTCTGGGGTGCTATACGTTTCCTGAAGGAAACATATATCGGCAGAAGATTTAAACAGCCAATTAAAAATAGACTTCCTTTTATCAAAAGAGCGAATTCCACGAGCATTTAATGATAAAAGTTTAAAGTTTATGTTTTGGCGCCCCATGTCCGACGAGATAATCTGTAAACTTCAA
Source organism: Porites rus (assembly GCA_964035705.1). Taxonomy (NCBI): domain Eukaryota; kingdom Metazoa; phylum Cnidaria; class Anthozoa; order Scleractinia; family Poritidae; genus Porites; species Porites rus. The sequence goes on along the minus strand of OZ038001.1, from coordinate 17,910,543 downwards.
ATGAGAGAAGCCAACGCTAACGGTTCTTTTGAACAACAGGCAATCAGTAGCTTTAGCCGAGTGCACCACGCAAATAACAAAAGAAAACAGAACAATAAGAAAATAACAAACGAAGGCAATCAAACGTAAAACAAAAAGTAAACCTAGATCTAAATAAAGCAAGACAAATATTACAATAACAACTAGAGAACAATACAATACGAAAATAACAAGAAAAACAATGACAAAAACTAACAATGGCCACAAAGAACAAATACTATACATACAAATAGAAATAAAATAGCGGCCAGCCAAAGCTGTTAGTGCCACCTCTGACTGGCACCTTGCAATCTTGATCTTAATTAATAGCATTCAGGTTTTGCTCCACAGTTCTTGGCAAAATAATAAAAACACAACTAGAAAATATATGCGGCCTAAATGATTTTTCGAATGTTCTTACATCTCAACACCCTCAATAAACAATTTATCTGGCTCCGCTCTACTGAAAAAGGCCGTCTTACCGTCCTTTTTCGCTTGTTTAAATTGCTTCATCTTCTTCTTTCTTCTTTCCAAAATTTCACTTGGAAGATCCGGCGAAATTCCAAAGTTTTTTCCTTTTAGCTTTCTAGCATTGGACATAACTTCTTCACGTTGAGGATATTTCAAAAAACGTGCGATTATTTGTCGAGGTTTACCACTGGAAGAAACACGCTTTCCAACACGATGGACCCTTTGGAATTCGATTTGGTCTGCATTTTCCATACCAAGCTCTGTTTTAAGGAATCCAACCAAAACCTCTCTCGCATCCTCCTCCATATCGGCTTCTTCTTTAATTCCGAAAAAACGAAGATTTTCTCGCCGCTGATAAACTTCCATGTATAGTTTCTCGTCCCGGAGCTGATTAATTTCGCATTTCAGCTTGTCAAATTTCTCCTTGAAAGACTCGCGTTCCGTGTTCGCAAAATCCAATCCGTCTTCCAGTTCTTTTATCTTTTTTTCTGTTTTGTTTTTGAAAGCCTCGAAACAATCCACCTTTGCCTGCAAATTACTAACTTTTTCGTCAACTGCTTTTACATACCGTTCCAAATTCTCAAGTTTTTCCAACACTTGTTCAAGTTTCGGGATAACTTCCCCCGCCATATTCAGTATAGATAACACTTCGTCCGATTCACACAGTTCGGAATCTGAGAGCGAAGCGTCGTGTCTTAACTTTTTGCCATCTGGGGAAAGATTATCGTCAGTGGAAGATGCTGAAGAGCTTTTCCTCGATTTTCGTTTAACAGTTTCGGCCATACAACATTGCCAAGCGCGGAGCAAAATCGCACACGTCTACTCCGACATCTTGCCCGACCCAGTCCCCCCTATGTAGTACTATATATACTACTTTACTTGTTAACCTCATCCAATTGGCCATTACAGGGAAATCTCAGACCAAGGCCTTGATGTATTGACCGAGCGATAGACAATGTTAATAAGTTATTTATTATATGGCCTTTTCATCGTGGACCTGAGCCTGCGATCAATTAAAACCAACAACTGGTCAGCGGATAACTTTCAAAAGCACGTCACCTCAATGAGTTGTACACTTGAACCCGCGATACAGTCAGCTGACACTGGTCATGATCAGCAGATACCATTTTTGACAGCTGTCAATTGACCATAACATGGATGTCCATAATTAAAGATGACCACTATCAAGTCAAATACAGATTGTAATGCCTTGGACACCTAGCTTGTAATGCCCAGTCATCACAAGAAAACAGCCAATCAGAGTGTGTATTCTATTGAAGCCACATAATAAAATAATTTAAAGAATACACGAATAATGTTTGCTTTTTGAATTTTGCATTTTTTTGTCCCCATTGTTTCAAATCTTCAAAGTTTCAAATCTTTGTGTACATTGCCTTTATTTCATTCATTTTGAAATGTTACCCCCCTCTTTCCTTCATCTGAAACTACATTGTATATTTTTTTTCTTCAATATGGTAATTATTAACACAAGGGAAAACTTCCTGTAATATAAAAGGTGTAATATTGAGTCAGCGGGCAAGCAGCTGCCCTGTCGCTCTCCTCGGAAAACTCTGAATATCTAACATATAACTGAAGTTATGTTTGTAAGATATGATTAAATTGATTTTGTTTTCACAACTACTGTTAAAAACATTATGCATGATTATGTCAATGGCACAGAACACCTACATGTATTATGACTCTAATTCACCTTCTGAGCGTCAGATTTCACGTGTAGTTTCACGTGACTTTTGATGACCTTTGTTGTAAACAAACCCGCAAAGTTCGGACATCTGTTCTCTCTCACATACAGTACATGTACGAACTACGAGTCGCTGCTTCGAGTTAGCGTTAACTTATATATTTTCCTTCCCTTTCACTGTTTGAAAATCGAATAGTTTAAGGTTCAAAATGTCAAAGCGGAAGATCTGGAGTGACTTTAACCGCCTCGAGTGTGGTAAAACAGAAAAAATATTCGCCGGAACATGGAGTTTCACAAGCGCGTAGAAATCTCCTCTTCAGTTGAAAGAATGGTTTTGCAAGGTGGATCTAAACTTGAAGAAAATGAAACTAATGATGCAGACACATTTATAATTCATTATACGGCAGTGTGCTTACATTTTCGCCCCGACCGTCTTTTATACGCTTAAATATAAGCAAGCTTATGCTTATCTTGGCTGAAGTATAGTACACTGCCTCCTTTTGTCTCTACACGATTAAATACAAATCCAGTGTATGTTCACAAAAGCCTGCACTTTTTTGCTACAGACATCTTGATTCAACCTCAGTAAGTAAATGCCATCAACATAACCGTCATCAAAAGTGTCGAGTCCCTGTTTGCCGTAATATACAAATTGAAAAGGAAAATGTCAAACAACAAATAGCCAAACGGTCGTTGTTGCGAAAATGGATTGGGAATTAATAGCGTGTGATCGCGTGTGATCATGAATTTTGAAATGTGAATTATGTATGTATCATGAAATTTGCCTACATCACCGGTTTTATCTCTTTCGAGGTTTAGTTCCAATAGTAACACCATTTAAGCTGCTGAGACCGGAATTTCCATTGCAAGCACTCCTCGTTCCTGCCGTAACTTCTGCCATGTTCTTGGCCTTGAAATCGCTCTTATTCTTCTGCTCAGACATTTTTGAACCTTAAACGTTTCGAGTCTCAAACAGCGAAAGGGAAATAACATTTATACACTAACGCAAACTTGAAATAGCGAGTGTAGTTCGTACAAGTACAGTATGTGGCAGAGAACGAATGTCCGAACTTTGCGGGTTTGTTTACAACAAAGGTCGTCAAAAGTCACGTGAAACTACACGTGAAATCTGACGCTCAGAAGGTGAATTTATATAGACCGGGAGAAAAATTTTCTGATTTGTGAATGTGGTCAAAAACAGTGTACATGGCTTGCTAGACTCTATGATCTTTAAAATTACATGTTAAATGACAATCAAAAGAAGTGTTTAACACAACAGTCTGTCATTAAAAATGGGGTGGAAAAAGATATTGCACAGGAGATAAACCTCCAGTGCCATTAACACAACTATGACATATTCAAAACAGAACATTCATTGCACTGTGTAATGTATTCAGTAGAGAGAGGCTGTTTTCTTTCATAAGTGGCTTTATTATAAGTACAGAAAAAGCCAAAAAATAGTATTTAATTGACATAGGACAAGGTTTTCATTAGCTGGCAGAAAAAATTCTTGCTATTTTGGATCTTAAAAGTTTATCTCACTATCAAAATGATAATATTATCTTTTTTATTCTTGTTCAGTAGATGGAAAATTTGCCACATAATTTTATGTATTATAATGGCCATGCAGGAAAAAGTGTTTTAAATGATGTCATAATATGCAATATATCATTGTTTGGAAAAAAATTAACAGCTGCAAAATGAAGTGTTAAGAAATTAGAAAATATCCATAGCCTACTTTTTTTTCTATGATTTTCTCATTTGGAACAAGAATTAAAAAGCAAGAAAATATCTTGATTTGTCTGTCCACAATGTTGTAAATAGAATTTTTCAAAAATTCACCAGGCATTTTAAAATTCTCTCAAGAGTTTTACTCAGTGAAAAAATTATGTAAACGCATTTCATGGCAATGAAAAACATATGCCATACAAAGCTGATACAACTCATCAGCGAAGTAGGATGCAAGAAATGTTTCCACTGCTATTTTGAAGCTAATGGTCAAAATCATGTCCATTTTTGGCTCATACAGGTTCTCAAGAGTGGCATAGCATGACATTTTCTCACTTTCAGACCACTTTCCAGCCAGCTGGAATTTGCACATCCCCCGTGATCTTGGGGAGTGGAAGAGAAAATGTTCATCTTCTCGTCAAGTTCAACGTCTGGATGACCCAGTCCACAAGTGGAAGTTAACCATCGTAAACCTGAAAGTCTCCCTTGTGCAGGGCTCGACGTTGCGACCCGTGGGGTCGCCAATGCGACCAGCTTTTACTCAGTGGCGACCAAACTTTCACGCCTGGTCGCCAACCTGGCCCCCAAGATAGGTGACCTTCTTCTTTGGGAAAACGTACACTAATGATAATCCGTTATCTTTCACAAAACTAAATCCATTAATTCTTAAATATAATTTTTGGCCACCAGAATACTTGTTCTGGTGACAAAAAATGAAAACTTGGGGGCCAGCTGGCCCCAATATTTTTTTCTGAAAGTTGAGCACTGTTGTGTCTTAAATTTGGTAAGACCCCTAACTATGCTTTGTAGAAAATTAAATGAGGAATTAAAAGAAAAACAAAAAGCTAAGAAAAAAGAGGGGGAATAAAAAAGAAAAAATTCACCACTAGCCTAGGGCTCGAACCCCGTGGTCGTCATACAGGTACAATCAAAGAACTGTGGGGCAGAAGCATAACACAGACGCATCACAAATGTTTTTATACAATGATTTTTCCTCTTACTTTATAGCTGTTGGTCCAAACCGCTTCCATTTTCTCTGCAAAATACTTCTGCCATCAAAATGCATTGCCAAAAGCATTTTTTAAACTGCTTTTTTAATGCATGGCCACACTTTCAATCAGACCAAGATGATGGACTTCCTGTGCAAGTTTATGAACTTACTGACTTACAGATTAACTCACAGCGCCACAACATAGTGGTTACTCTCCCTTAAGCTGAAGGGAGGCAGTAGCCACAAAAACCTAACATGAGAACACTGTCATGTGATGACAACGTCATCACCCTTTTCCGATTTTTGTCTACCCTAGCAAAAGCTACGTAGCTGCAACCACAAATAATTTATGCATTATGTTTAGCACCTGAGAAGTTCGATGTATGAGTTGAAGTAAATCTTTTTCACTCTATTCAACGAGCTCAGTCAAATACAACAGTGGATCAATCCAAATACAAATCTCTTGATCCTTAGATTTGTACATTTATACATGCAATTGATTCATATGTCAAACCTTTGCATGTGCCAATTTTTGAGCAAAGTTTGATGTTTCCACCTGGCCTGTATAAGCACAAAAAAGGAAGAAAAAGAGCCACGCACCATATACATACAATATTTCACAAATATGCTAGCCAAACCAACTTCTTATTTTTTGTATCTAGCGGCTGGTTTTTGCTAGCTTAAATAGTACATGGTACAAGTATACACAAACAGAGGGGGAAAAGATTTTTTAGAGAGGAAATTAATTCAAATTTACAAATAAGATGTGATAAAAAAGAGAACTAACAAGCTAAGCTAAGTTTAGTCAACTTTTTACCACAATTTTCAAATTCAGAAGCTCTTACGGCCATGAATCAATTTGTGAAAATTATGGAAATATAACTGTAAAAAACTAAAAAAAAAGTTGTCAGTGTACTTTAACACAGCTATAAAAATATGACTTCAGGTTAAAAGAATAATTTAACTTTAATAGGGCGGAGAGAATATCCTGCAAAAAGTGATACATTTGAAGCCACAAATGTCCGAGAGGTAAATTTCACTATAAACTTAAAATATATTGATCAATATAAATTGTGTAAATGTTACCTAAGAATTACATAATATATAACAGACCTGGTTCGAGAAATTTAATATAAAATATCTCTCGGTGAATTAAATAATAATATGAAAGTCTTGACCAGAATTATGATAAAAAGTTAGTTCATAAACTAAGAATAGGAGGTCTGTTTACTATGAAATGTCGCATGAAGTACAATCGTTATAGCGCAGATCTTTAGCGACCACATAAGAGAGCCTGCTAATAAAACTAATTTCCCTAACGCCTTGGGTTTTTCACTACAAATCTGTATTTTTCACCCTACCTTTAAAATGACAGGGAGTGTAGTTTGAGATCTTTGCGGGCCAGGTTGAAGAATAATGTTTTGAATTCGTGTGGTCGAAGCTTGCTGTTCGATGGCTATTTGAACAAGGACATCGCCAAGTTCTCCTTCACCACAGATTTCGATTGGGAATTTCAAACTCAAAACATGCTGCTCATCATAAACACCAGGCTGAAGTAGAATGCAATCGAAAGGAGAAGCCGAAGCAATTGCGCTTTTAATAGTCTGGAATTCTCTGCCCGCTCCAACACGGAAGATACGTCGGCGATCTAATCTTCGCCTGAACAAATACAAGCAAGGTGCACATCGAACCTCGACACTGCGGTTGACCCACTGTTTCGAAGCCAAATGATGGACTTTGTAAGTGTCTTTCCAAGAGGACGGTTCTTTCTGTGTGTAGTTAGGCCAGTTCGGATGTTTCCACCGTTTTGAAGCCAAAAAAAGCTCTTTCCAACGAGTAGAATCTAAGCTTTTCACTAACTCCCTCCATTCTTGGCAAACTTGGGAACAGCGACATAGATCTCGCACTGAAAGATGGTTTAAAATAACCCGCCATAGTTCCAAGGGAAGCAGAACTTCTTTTTCGGGCATTTGTCTGACTGGTGCGAGGGAAATCTTAAATATCTAACTCGAGAAACCTTGTCAGGCTTCAAAAATAGTCAGGTATGCGGCTGCCGCCATTTGCGAACTGTTTATGGATCGCGTGAACAAATTATGCAAAAACAGTCCTTCGATTTGTCTGTATTTTGATTGGTTCGTATAAGCTGTTAAGCCAGTGCCAGTGACACCGGAAGCCGGAAAGAGTGGTAAGGCTAAGCTTACTTTTTGGATTTTAATTTCCCTCACCCAGATAAAAAAACAGACTAAATATCAACGAGTAAACATTAGAAATATTAAAACCGGAAATAACTTCTCGACCTTTGAGGATGGAATCCCTCGAAACCAACTTGGTTTACTCGCCATCCCGCGAAAATTATGTACCAGTCATTTGAAACCCTCGCACCCCCACCCCCCCCCCCCCCGCCCACCATCATATAGGGATACCTATATGGCAGACCGAATGATATTAACATGATTAAGTCAAATGGTATGGTGCGACAGTGACGAAGGATGCACGTTCAAGTGGCTCCTGGCCTTGCTCATACGTGGGCGAGTGGCAGAGGACACAGTTCCACCAGAAAATGGTTTCGCCCTGGTTACGAGGTTGCGTGTTTATGATACATTATCAGGGATGCTACAATTTGTCACAATCTCCCTAAACAGTAGTCTGATTAGGGTGCAGTAGTAATAAAAGCATTTTTTTCCTATTTTTCAGTAGCCTGCAAGAATTAGAAGAAATGAAGTCATCATTTTCAGACTAGAGCTCCAACAAGATTTCTTAAAAAATCTTTACGATTTCGCGTCAGTTACTCTGTCTTCCTGATTCATTTGGAAGTGAAAGGACAAATACGTTCATACACTCCCGTAGTTTCCTCGAAAACCATACCCGATTCCAGACCAAAATGGGCAAAATCTATACCCGTTTTCAGAGACCGAACTGATGGCGCAAAAACCCCACCTTTGGGGCGGTACATACCCCCGGCCAGGGAACAAAGCACATTCAGCGAAATAGTGAGAGGTGGTCGTTTACGAGTGGTTCCAACTATAGGGGGAAGGTAGTAAGTTAAACGTTGATAATTGCAAATAAAACGCTGATCATTCGGCAATGCTGCCTTCCCCGATGGAGGAATTCTCAATTCTGACTGTATGTGATTTTCCCAGCCCTATCCTGCTTCTGATCTGACAAAACCTCGACTCTATGTATTTTAGGACTGTATGATTATTAAGTCTACTGTTCTTTCTCCAGCCAGGTGTACATTTCCTCAAAACAGTCTCAAAACTTCCGAAGAGTTTTCGGGCCCGAAGAGTTTTTTTTTTAAATTCATTTTTAACCATCTTGTCGAGTTTTTGTGCAGAAGTAGGGCAACACATTTCTCGATCTCGCAAGGTTTTCAAATCTTTACAATCAACATTTATTACAGACCACATTTTCTGCTCATGAACTCTTAAAGCCTCGTTGTATTGTCCCCAACCTACCCAGTCCAACCCTCAACGGAAGCAGTCTGGTAACAAATCAAATGGCATTGAAAGCCTGGGCCCGACTTACCTTCTTTCTTTTCTCTTTCTTTCTTTCTGCTTCATCGCAGGAAAAAATGCCTGGCCGACGAAAAACGGGCAAGAATGCCCCGATTCTCAGCCATGAATTCGTCATTACCAATCATGGCGATATAGTCTCTTGTATCTGTATGGTTTTCATGATGGGACTTATGTTCCAGGTGAGATTTTTGCTTTTTGGGGGAGTAGTGTAGTCTTCGTGTTGGTAAAACCTTTCAAAAACCTAATTCTTTTTCTTTGTACTGCTGTATAACTAGGCAACGAGCAAAGTAGCGGCTGTATTTGTTGCACCTCAGCATAATCTGACCAGGACTACTAACGGTAAGTCTGATAAAGGAAATCACAGCCCTTTCTATTCAAAAGATATTAACAAATGTACATGTGAGGCCCGCACATACAACGACATATCAGGGTACCACGTGAAACGCAATGTATTTGTGCGGGTTTCAGATTTTTTGTCTCTAAAGACAGCGATCGTTGTTCAACTTTTATTTTAAACAAGTAAAAAATACGTAATGTCTTTTTCGAAAGTCTCATAAGAGCATTTCCCATCTTATTTTAGCTTGGTGCTTCTATTGTCGTGGGAATATTTGATTGGTCATTTAGTTGAAGACAAAAGGCCGGTACAGATATATTCCTACCATTCCTAATTTGTTAAAGATAATACAAACTTTACTATTTATCTTTCCTAAAATCTGCTAAGTAATATTTTGTGAAATACTTAAGGTTTTTAACACTTCCTTAACTAACTTTGTGGGCTGAAACTTAAAAAAATATTTGTTAAAGGACCTGCTTAAAGACCCTGTGTCAAATTTTCACCCGTAGTTGACCTACGTACAGCACAAAATTCTTTCAGCTCTTTAAGTGACCCTTGTATTGGTTTGAAATTTTTGTACAATTAAAGAATTTAAGTTACATTTTGAGAGGTTATTACTTTGACATATTCTATGTAAAAACAGTCTGGACAGATATCAGGTGTCCATTAATCTCCTAGATGAAACAGACGTTTGGGTTTTTTAGTGCTTTAGTTGGGAATTTTCCCATTTTTTCCTATAATTAGAAAAATTTCTTTCATTCATAGTACAATTCTTGGGACATTTTTGAACATATTTCATCACTGATGACAATTAACTTCATCACAATCTTAAAAGCAAATTCTGATGGTCTGTACATCATGTAAAAAAACTTACAATGCACTAAGCATGTTATAATTTGGGGAATGGATAGGGTGGTGTTGGTGGTGATAATATGGGATGGATGGAGGGGGGAAGGTGGGTGATGCAAAAGAGAGAGAAATAGATCTCCAGATTTCAGATCTCCAGATGTTGACATCTTTGTATCGGATTGACTCACCTTTAACAGTGCACACTGGCAAGAAAGGCTACAAAGCAAAACAGATGAAGGTGGACCGTTAAAACACTTTTTTATTTGATGATTAGTTTCTTGATCCTTGTGACCTCGATCTTTGATGGCATATACTTGTTTCACCCCACAGGTACTGAGGAACTGCCGACAACATACACAAATGGACCGAAAGATTTCTGCACAATTTTCTTTTACTCATTAGCATGGATTGTTGTTCATGCCATCATTCAGGAATATGTCTGGGATGTAAGTAGAAAAGCAAAACATTTCCAGCCCTTTTATGCTTAGGTCTTAGCCTAAGGAACTTTTTATTAATTTTGACACCTGAATGGCTTTCATTCCGGAATTTAGTTTCGTTCCAGAGTGAAGCTCACACTGCATTGACATGATAAAATTGACCATCTCAGCCTAAGGCATTCTCACTCAAGTGGTTTTTGAGCCAGATTAAATACGCGAGTGCCACTCGCTCCAGACTACATGATTTGTGATTTTTCATTCCGGAACAAAGATCCTTTTCAGTTTACATGATAGCAAAATGAAATTTCGTACCAGAATTAGAATTTCATGTGGATTGAAAACCATGCAGAATGAACTCATTCTGGAACGACTTGTATGGGAACAAAATGTCATTTTGGTATCATGTAAACAAATAATACAGAAAAATCTATGAAGATGGAATGAAATCTGTCCAGAATGAAAACCCGGTGATTCTGGTATTATGTGAATAGTCCCTAAGAACAAAATCCCATATGAATATTCCCTTACCCTTGCATTCAAATTTGTGTTCCTAAGAAAGAACATTCTTTTAGCAATGTTTCAAATTCACAAAAGTTCCAAATTCTTTTTGTAAAATCCAAAGAAGTGAATAGCACCATGTAAATGTTCTGCCAAAGAGAGCTCATTGGATTCAACTCCATAGGATTTCTTCAGTAGATTTGAACATAAGACTACTAAGTCATCCCACCATAACTTGTGTCAAGTTCTACTACGTATGGTGATTAGAACCAGTAACAAGATCCCTCAGCTGAAAATGCTTTTGACTGTCCCCAAGTGCCGTTATTTAAACTTGAATCCTGCTGTGGATACTGTACATCCTCGGAGACCCAGGGGCAGATAGTGGGGCCGTCAGGGAAAGTCTAAACGGGCGGAAAATAAGGCACGAAGAAAAGTAAAGAACGGCGAGAAGAGCCCCTGGGGACAATGTCTTACCAGACCAGTTCCAAATGGTCGCCTCCGTTCTGGTTTCTGATTGGTGCCAGAAAACTTGTGTTTTTCTTTTCCCTCGCCCCCACTATCTGCCTCTGGGTCTCTGAGGATGGATACTGTAATGAGTGTATTTTTTTTATTGATTACAGAAAGTCTCCCGTAAACTACGCCTTTCAAAAACAAAAAATACCAAGTTTAACGATTCTGGGATATTACTTCCATTCTACTTTTTCTTTGCTGCCTGGGGAGCAGATATCATTTTGAAGGTAAAACAGTATATTTTTGTACATTATGAGATATATTTGTATGCATGATACAGTAAAATGATGGAGACATCCAATTTGGTGGAATCTAAGAAAATTGTTAGGAAATTCAAATGGTGAACCTTTTAAACTCATGCACAGGGTGCCCAGCATAAAACTTCATAGAAAATTATATTTGCTATGCTCATATCTTCAAAGGCTGGAGCTCTGCCTCCATCTTAGCTAATGCATTGTATACAATATTTTATTATTTTCTGCATAAAGCATAGTTCTTAGTGTTTGTTTTAATAATACTTTTCTTTGTAGGAAGGATTTATTCCTCATATTTCAAAACTTTGGGAAGGCTACCCACATAATGAAATGTCGTAAGTTCTGAGCACATTTCTTAGTCCACTGTTTAATAAACTAATAGACCTTTTTACTGATACGGGGGCCATATTGAATTAATTCAATTTAAGGAGTATTATAGGATGCCCAGGGGGCATAAGCACATTTTGTTTGTATTTTTGAGCGCTTTTCGGGACATTTTTTCTTAAAGTTTTCTTAGAATAAGATTGTAATGGGAAAAAAGATCCTTGTGCAGTGTTTTGATGTAATAATGATCGCCTTTTTCCCGAGAAATATACAGTGAAAGACCATAATTCTAATACTAAACTAAAAAAAGGCGATCATTATTACATCCAAAAGCCGGCACAAGGATCTTTTTTCCCATTACAATCTTATTCTAAGAAAACTTTAAGAAAAAATGTCTTGAAAAGCGCTCGAAAATACAAACGAAATGTGCTCATGCCCCCTGGGCATCCTATAATACTACTTAAATTGAGTTAATTCAATATGGCCGCCGTATCGGTAAAAAGGTCGATTCTTAACCTTGAGGACTAAAATTGACTTGAACCAGTTTCTTTGCCTTCCTATTGGCCCAGGTCAAAATAAAGTGACCCTTGATGTCTTAACTGTTGTATAGTGATGCAATGTTGGCAAGCTGAGGGGTATTTTTTAGTTTGCTGGGTGCTGAACGCCAAATGACTGTGGAGTTTAGTGATTACGGTTAGGAAACTGAGTGAATTAAGTTTCAGGTCTGTTTTCCCAGTTTGGTGACTTGTGGCAAGTTTAATGCAAGACCTTAAAATGACCAATTAAATCTCAACTTTTACTTGCCCTGCCCATTTCAGTTTTGCGTTCAACATGCGGCTGCCAACTTTAGTTCTGCAACCCTCCTCTGAAATTTTATTCCAAGGCAGGAACCTGCAGCTAAAGGTCTCTAATATATTGTAACTGAAATATACTCTATCTGACACCCCTTTCAGATTCACCCTCAAATTCTACTTCATTCTTCAAATTTCATTCTGGGTGCACTGCTTTCCTGAACTGTACTTCATGCGAGCCAAACGGGTAAGTGTAGTGATTGAAGCGGCTTTGGATAATATTACGTCATGTAAGACTTCATATAGTGTCCTGAACCACTCTCCTGTTATCATGTGACTACTGAGTCATTTTTTGTTTTTTAGGAGGGCAGGGTGTTGGGTATATTGTGGGTACTGCAAAAAAGACGTTCTCCTGATATTTTATCCCCAGTGGCTGGCATCTCTGTGAACTACTGGTATCTATTAAATTTATCTTGGGTGATTATCTCCTAATTCTTGTCGCCAATCATTCTGTTCCATAAAGCATTTGATATTATGAGGAGAAATTTTGATGGTTATCACTCTGAATGGCTGTAAAGGCAATCTTGTTATATAATATATTGTACTTATATTGATTATCATAAATCTCAAGTAAAGATCAACCTCAATCATATCGTTATATCATTTTAAAGTGCTTTATCTTTTGTTTTTGGCAGGAAGAGATATTTCCCAAGATTCAGTTATATATTGAATATCTGATTTTCATCTGGGCTGCGTACATGCTAAAGTAAGCATTTTTACTGATGATATTACAAGCTTGATCTCAGCGTGCAAAGAAAGTAGTGTCCGATAGCCCGGGGCTAGTGGATTTTGCTATTGGGCTAGCGAATTCTGTTTTTAACTTGCCCAATGGGCAAGTGCAGTTTTTGAGGAATTCAAGAATTACAGAAGAACTGTGAAATCAATCTGCTCATCAAAACATTTTTGGGGCTAGTTGAAATGATGTTTGGGCTAGTAAGTGTTAGCTTCAGCTTGCCCAAATGGCAAGCTGTAAAAATGACTTTCTTGGCACCCTGGATCTCCAAGCTGATGTCTTCAAAAGACCTGTTAGAACTCTGATAAACCCTGTCAGCTTCTTTTTTCCAGTTATTTAGGGGTACATTTATTTTGAGTGCTGACGGTAAGTAACTACACATGAAGCAAACTCTACTTTTGCGATGGTGTTTCCCAATCAGATCAGGAAAAAAATTTAAAACAATATTCTTTGTCAATGTATTGAAATATTGTAAAGGAACAAACAGCTAATTCCAATACCAAATTCCAATTTTGCCACATTAACTTAAAATAATACTGTATTTTCATTACAACGTAAGTTGAGCAAAATTGAGTTTAATTAAAATTGGTTTTATTTTTGTTGTAGCTTTACTCATATCACCATCTGTTGCCTGGTTGTTCATTATTTTGTGGAGTGCATTAACCATGCAATGAGAATGTTGCGTATTAGTGGCAAAGAGGATGTTGCCAAGACCTTGTAAGTACACGTTAGTTCCAGCTGGAAGTTTGCTTGAGAAAAGTGCCAAAGTTGGTTGACTTCTAACTTCCCTTCGAAAATGCCTTGTGTTTGATTGTGAAACAAAAGGAGAACTTATCACGAGATCAAGATTCATTTAAAGCCTTTTCAATGCACCATTTCATTAGTAACCATAAGAAGAGACTTACTATTACAACCTGAATGCAGACACCTAGAGTTGGTCCCAGCTTCCATCCTTTGGTCCCTCCATGGACTCACAATCAGACACTCACCTCTTTAAGACAATCATTTTATGAACTTCTAGATTCTCCTCAGAAATGCCTTCTGTTCGATTGTGAAACTAACGGAGAATTAAACAAGAGATCAAGATTCATTTATAGCATTTTGTGATGCACTACTTTACTTGCACTAGAAGAGGCTTATTACCATGCACCTGAATATCACCCTGCTAAAACAGACACCTAGAGATGGTCAGACAGCCAACTATTTGAGACTAGCTTTTTTGGTACTTTTCCAAACTGAGTCCATTTTATTCATTTAATCAGACATGTAAAATACAATCATGGAAACCTCTTTAAACATATTTCTTTTGTTCTCTCCTCTAGCTTCTGGGTTTGGACTTTTCTGTTTGCCATTGCACGATTTGCAATAATTGCTCTGACGTTTATGACCTTTTGGTATGAACTTTCTTGTGAATCAATGTGACTTGCCTTTTGCCTTACAATGTAGGTTTTTTGTTTGATTCAACTTATCCTAAAGTATTATATTATTTGTTTTTAATGGTGTATAATAGGTATGGGCTTCCACGTCTTGATAATGCTGGTCTGAATGTTAACCTGGGAAACTTCAACAGTCCACCTATTCGGTAAGACTCCAAAGGGTAATTTACATAGACAAGTAGGTGAACATGTGATGTGTTTTTTAAAATTTAATAATGTCATGAATTTTGTAAAAAAATAAATTTATTGTTGGGAGGGAGTTTAGAGAGAGGTGGGGGGGTCATTCAAAACTCGCTTGAAATCAAGGGGTTGGGATTTTTTTCTTGGCATGCTGATCAGCTTTTAGAAGTAATAGTACAATCTGCTTATAATACCTGCCATGCACAATAATGTTAGGCAATGGTTAGTTCAATCAAGCATATTCTGTTGATGCAGGTGCATTTCTGCCAAAACTGTAGCAATTAAAACACAATGATAATGTCATTCACTAACAGCTTTTAGGTAATAAATTTTGTAGCCAAGTGGTGACTTCTAAGGGTTTGATTACTGGGTGAGGTAGGGGGATAGGCCTATTAAAAACAGAAATCAGGCCCCCATTGGAGAAGGGTATTAGAGAGGCCCAAACTTGTGCTGTGCTATTGCAGCAGCCAGTGGACCCCCCCCCCCCCCTTTCCCTCCCCCTCAGGCAACTTGCTCTACTATCTACTATACCCTTGGGACAACAAGCCAAGAATCATCTAACTTTAGATTTCGTAAGCTTACAGCTCCTCCTAGTAAGGGAGGGAGAGGGGGATTACTCCCTCATATAAATGATATAAGTATGTGCTGCCTGAAGGGTATGGTTTTGTGCTATTTCGCTCTGAAAACGGGTATACACTTTGCCCATTTTGGTCTGGAATTGGGCCGGTATAGTTTTAGAGGGAATCACGGGGATGAATGTATGTATTTGTTGTTTCAATTCCAAATGATTAGGAAAGAAAGAGAAATATGCGAATTTGAAAGGTATTTTGAAAATGGGTATGGATTTTAGAGGCCAGGCCCCAGTTGTTCAAAAGTTGGAGAGTGTTATCCGTTGGATAAATCTCTATCCAGTGTATTCCGGTGTGGAAAATGACATTTTTTTGTCTGAAATGGGGCCATGATTTGGATTACTGGTTACACACCCCCACCAAGAATTTCCAGGAGTACCCCCCTCCCCCCTGGGCAGCTCCTATGACTCTCAAGGATTTATTTTATTAATTCTACCAATGATATCTTTATATAGTGCTCTGTGGAAATTTAGCTTTGTGCTTGGATTTTGAGTTAAGTGCTCAGTGCATTATAAATTTTGTTATCAGACTCACTGCAATGGCTGGCGTTATCCTTATGCAAGCATGGTTGGCTTGGAACTTCATCTGTTACCAGATCAGGATGTGGCGTGAATATGCTGCCAGCACTGCTACACCTTCCAAGAAGAAGGACAACAAAAAGAAGAGCAAGAAGGAGAGCGAAAAGAAGAAAAAGGAAGAAGTGGTTGCCGAGGACAGTGAGGAGGCTGATGCCGAGGAATACGACAAAGCTAATGGATCACCAAAAGCTGTTGTTAAAGCCAAGAAAGCATAGACCAGAACAGATTTCCTGATACTTGGACAGATCAATGCTGAGAACATTGTCAGGTTGTTATAGAGGGGATTTAGCCATGACAGAAAGAAAGATATTGCACAAGCGGACGTGTTGAAAGCTGAAAAAGGTTAACCCTTTATGGCCCAATATCCACATACAAATTCTCCTGACTGATGTTCATACATCCCTTAAAAAATTGGTTGAGAGAATTCGTTAAAAAGATCAAAGTGTTTTCTCCTTGATAATTAGTTTGTTAATTCTTGTGACCTTCTACTATTGTTAGGAGAAAACTGGAGTTGATCACTCTTGGTATTTGAAGGGTTAACTGAAAACACGGCATATGAGTTGTCATGGTAACTAATCTAACCAAGATAATCACTTAAACCTTTATTCCAACAAACCAAAAAACTTGGCTAAGATTTTGAAATTTAACTATTTAAAAAAAAATATATTTTTATGATAAATGAATTCACTGTCATTGCTAAATCTGTACCTTTCTGGTAGACTGAGAAAACGGCCAAAATTTTGCAACACCTCCACTGGTTTCTTAGTCTGCTACACAGCCGTTTTTAGAGTTGTCACACAACGCTCCTCCCCTGGGGAGGAGCCTTGCGTGACGACACTAAAAATGGCTGTGTAGCAGACTACTGGTTTCTCTACAAAATGATGTAGATCATGTAAGGACAAAATATGCAAAAATCACTACTCTAACAGGTGTTCACTTTAACCCAGCATACAAAGAAAGTCGTGTCTGATAGCCTGGGACTAGTGGATTTTGCTGTCGGGCTAGTGATTTTTGTTCTTAACTTGCCTGACTGGCAAGTGCTGTTTTTTGGGCAGATTCCAATTACAGAAGGATTGTAATCAATCTTGCTGATCAAAAAGAGTTTTGGGGCTAGTTGAAATGACCTGTGGGCTAGTACATGCTTGCTACAGCTTGCCTGAATGGCAGGCTGTAAAACTGACTTTCTTTTCACCCCATTTAACCCATCTAAAGCACTAACCAAGTTTGTGTAGTGACATGTCATGAGTTTGGATTTTCTTTGCTGGTTCCATACCCGCATTGCACAAGGAGATCAGTGGTGATATTGCAAATTGACAGCTGTTTTCTTAAGCTACCTTTCTTGCTTGGTGTAGATAAATGATGCACAACAGAATACAGCTACTCTGACAACAAAACGTACAGACAACAACTAAGTAAACTGTATTTACTCAAGAGAGCACCATAGTGCGTAAAAAAAATTTTTAACTTGTTCGTTTGGTGCTTATTTGAGGACAGCAGTTATTTGGGGGCAGTGATTGTTGAAAAACGTTTAATTTGGGTACCCTCATAATCGTCAGTGACTGTCATTTCTTTCCTTCCTTTTTTTCTATTTTTTTCTTTTTTGTTTAAACATGTTATATGATATCTTAGGAGGTACATAGTAAGGGTTACTTTTAAAGCTCTATCTTAAGTTGACTACAAGTGACCTTTTAAGTGTTGTCACCCAAGTGATTTTTGAGCAAAAATACTTACTAATGACTTTGGCGGATGGGACAACCTGTGTAATGAATTGTGAAAGTTCTATTTTTAGTTTGACTATTCAGTCATAGTATACAGAGAAACGTGATCTACCGACTTTGGTTTGAAATGTTGATACTTGCAGTGCAACTACTGTAAAAAGGACAAAATTGTCCAATTGGATCACAGGAAAGTAGCACTACATTACGAGAAAGCACTGGTAGATTTTTTTTAGCAAATCAGCAGCTCATAAGGAAACGATAAGCATCTCAAAGCACAAAATAATTTATAAATTCTTTCGTTTATTATTTTATTTTAATCAGATTTGTCAATTCTGACCAGGTTACAGTAGGGACACTGTAATAACAGATTTATTATGTCAAAGTGCAAGGGAGAGTGTTTTGTAACATGGCTTACATTGCAAGGGAGGGGGTAGGGTAACATTGCAGAAGCAAACAAGCAAAACAGTAGATCCAACATAATGCATGCCACATTTTGGATGAAAAAATTGGAATGAACTTGCATTGAAACATACCTTAAGGGATTTCAAATGGTCTGGACCTTCCACAAGATCTTCCAAGTTATTCTTGAACTTACTTAAAAAAACATAGTAAAATAAGGTTGAGTCATTTCAATTCATAATATATATTCAGTTTTTCTCAACACAAGACCAAAACTCTTGCTCACACGAAAGAGCATGCTCAATGATATCCTTACCATTGCCATATTGTTTGACTGTTGTTAACAAAGTTTGGTCATCATTTAGGATTTAAAAACGTAGATAAGGATTTTAAGTTAAGTTTACTAGCGCCCAATTTCTCCTTCTAGTATTAGTAGTTTATCAGTTTGGACTACTGGGATCTCCTTTACAGAGGTTCAACAATTGGATTTCCACTGCATGAAGCTGGAGCAGGCGTGGAAACTAAAAGATCGATCAGACGACCACCTTTTTCCGCACTGCCTAGCACCACTTAGCAGAAAATTTCTGGAAAAAAAAAGCCATCTTGGTCCTCTGCAGAGGAGAGAGTAGGGGGAGGGGGTGGGGGTATCACTCTCCCTCCTCCCATCCACTGACAACTGTAGGGTAAAAGAAGAAACGAAACAAAGGAGAAACTGCGTGTTCTTCACTGGGCATCAGTTTCCCTCCTCATTACCATAAGCGTTGTTTTTCCTTTGTCTTGTTTCTGCCATTATCTATTCTCTAGTTATTTTACTTTAATTAGTTATCATCGATATGTACTTATTTATTGTAACTGACTAAAGTAAAGTAAAGAAAAATTGCATCTTGAGTAGTTTATCAATTAGATAGTCCTTTATTCCGTAATTTTAAAAGTTTGCTGGGCTTCTCGTTTATAACTCGAGAAAATGAGGCACGTTTCTTAATAGACTTGTGAGGGTTGTACCTCAAATTGTGGCCCAACACATTTGTCTCTGGCGAAACGGCAGAAAGTGTTTTCTGAGAGTATGCACAAATCGAGAGCTGCAGTCTTGTTTTACAGGGGCGGATCCAGGATTTTTTTTAGGAGGGGGTGCACTCGTCTCTTGCTCTACTTCATCACCAATAAACCACATAGTTTTTTTTTTTTTTGCAGAATACCAGTTGTATTAGAAAACCGCAGGTCATCTAGGGGGTAGCGCTTGTTGGATATGAGATAATTATAGCCAACTCGGCGCGTATCCAACGCCGCTCGTGGAATAATTGTTAAAAACAGGTGTATATACGGGGTATCAAAGTGTATATATGCTGTATACAAGGCGATAATGATCTGTATATAATGCGGTTATAAGAATATATAAAATGCTGCTTGTTCCAAAAACGTTTTTTTCCCTTCTGCTGGGTAGATTATGCTCTAGAAGGTTCTGGTTTTAAAAGCCGCCTATTTCACAGTGAGAGGTCATGGCACCCATATCGATTTACTGTGGTTTTTGTTTCTGGTCGGCCGGATTTGCCCTCTGATGCTTTAAAGCTTTCTATTAAGGCCGAGTAAGGGCTGGGCCCAGCTGGTTAGTTTTCTTTGCAGGATGTTAAATTATCACGGATAGTGATTTACAGATCCAAAGTGATAAGATTGAAGTGCAGCTTAAAATGAAATCAACTATGGAGAATGAATTGTGACTCAGTAGAATCCAGCTTAGTGTTTTTCTAAAGAAAATGTGAGTTTTTTGACTGGAGCGCGTATTTCTTTCCTTGGTTATAGGTTTTTACCTGGTTTTTAATAAGCTTAACAGTGTTTGGACTGTTTTGCTATCACTGTTGCCACTTTGTGATCAGGCAAGACCATGGTTTCGGTTCCCCAAGCGAACCTCATCAGTTGCCTTATTGGCTCTGTGCTTAGTTGCTTTTACAAGAGCAACTTTAGTTGTTCTCTTTTGTGGCTAGAATGGTACAGCCGTTCTCTCTACTGAGCCTTGACCTTAATACCCGCGTGGCGGATCGAGCGGCAATCGAGCCCGACAGAGGAGTTCAAATCGGAAGCGGGAAGTTGGAAGTTGGAAATCGGAAGTCGGAAATCGGAATTGGGAAGTGGGAAGTGGGAAGTGGGAAGTCAGAAGTGGGAAGTGGGAAGTGGGAGCTGAGAGGTCAGAAGTCTAACCATGCAGCATTGAGTCTCAACGGTCAGAAATCAGAAATCCGGAGTTCGAACTTTGTCAAGTCTGAAGTCTGAAGTTTGAAGAATGAAGTCTTAAGTCCGAAGTCTGAAGTCGGAAGTCGGACGTCGGAAGTCGGAAGACCCTCCTCGGCTTTCGTATTCATCAGATTAGGATATAAGCCTATGTTAATGAGGCAAAAAATGTAAACGAGGATTCGCCTACATATTCTTCAATGCTGGTTGCTGTGCTGATCATGTTGAGTCAAAGTTGTTTGTTGAACGCTGTGTTGGAGAAATAGACCTTTGAAAATGTAATAACTTATCCAGTTAATTAGGGCCAATTAGTCTCCCACGCAGATGTCTCAGGGGCTCGTCACGCGTTCCTCCTCCACTTACTAAGAACGACTGCGTGGGAGGCTTGTAGGACAAAATTGACCTCATAAGCTCCAAATTTCGACATTTTGAAGATGTTCGGGTCGGAGATTAGTACTTTTCCACTAAGTCGTCGGCAATTGCAAGCAAGCAATTGTCCATGATAACTCCTAGGTCAGTCCAACACCTTTTTCCATGATGACTCCTATTTTCAAGGTAATTTCGCTTATGCAATCGAATTGAGTTCAAACTATTTAAAGTAAATTAAGGTAATTAATAATAATGACATTAGCGATGTGCACAGTTACTATTTATAGACTCGAAACTTATCTGATTTTGTCATTTTAAAATATCATGTTTGTCTTTCTTTTGTCATTAAAATGAAAAAAATGACAAATCTGTGATAAAAATATCAAAAATTGGTCACTCCAACGTCATTCGCGCGCTACGCTATTGAGCAGTAAAACTGAACAGCGCGCGCGTATAATAGGTGAAATCTTTGTTCGTTGGCACTTAGCGATAGCTATAACCAGGGACCGCGGAGGGGGAGGGGCCGGTAGGGCCGCGGCCCCACCACTTTTTTGCGCCCTCGCCCCCACTTTTTGCGCTAAAAAGAAAAATAATTAAAATTAAAAAAAAGACTTGAAACAAGTTTTTTTCCGTCTATATTCCGCTATATTCTCTGTATTTTCTTTGATTTGTGGGGCTCCTGTGCTTTTCGCGGTTATTGTGCCCTGGGGCCGACTTGCCCCTTGATCAAACGCCATACCTTGGCAATTGCCTTGGCCACCCCTTCGCTTCGTTCGGCAGCGTGTTTTGTAAATCCAGCTCCGGCAGAGTTTTTTATCAGTTTTATCAGACGAAATGAAGATTATTGCTAGCTTTTTCAAGCCAAACAAAGGTGAATGGTTGTTTTGAGTTGATAAAAGTTTTATGTTTTGTCTTTCTCCTTTCGAATCAATGAAATATTCGATGGCAGGAAGAATTACATTTCTTAAACAGTGAACGGCCATAGGCCTATTGCATTTAAAGTCCGTACCCCCCGGTTGAGGACTTACCTTTTCATCTTACCCCTTAAGATTAGCTAAAATTGCATTCACCCCTGAAGACTTCCGTAAAATATGGGTTTACCCCTGAAGAATTGGGTCATACCCCTGAAGAATTTGGGTTTACCCCTGAAGAATTTTGTGAAAATTAAGGCTTCACCCCCAAAGAATTCCATATTTGTTTACTCTATATCTACCCCTAAAGAAATCCTCAATTTTTATAACTTACCCTGGACCCCTGGAGAATTCCATGGTTCCTCAACCGGGGGGGGGGGGGGGGTGGATATTAAATGCAATAGCCCATAGTTAGAAATTTTTCGATTTTCAATATGAAAAAATTATTTTCAATTGTCAGCCCTCCCACTTTTCACCTTGCTCCGCGGTCCCTGATAACTAGTTTGTAGATCACAGCGGAGTTCCCTTCCCCGGAATCAACAAGTTCGATTTCATCTAGGTGAGGGATCAGCCAGCACTGAGCATGAGGAACGACGCACAATAAGAAACAGGGAATGCTGTGTCCTGAGTTGCTACTTGAGCAAACGAATACTTAACCTCAGAGAAACCATAAAACATGAACACAACACTGTTGGAGCAGACTGGGAACAGAAGCGTCTGCAGTCCGATAAATGCGTCAGCAGAAAAACTTGCAAAAACAATAGTTTACAGTCTGATCATTGTTGTTTCGTTGATTGGAAATTCTCTTATCGGAATAATTGTCTACAAAACACCAACTTTAAGAAAACCGATTAACCTATTGATCGTGAACATGGCCATGTCAGATTTGCTTTTTCCAGTAATCCTATTTCCAATTCGCCTGGCAGAGTTGCACGTTGGCTCTTGGCCCATTAATGGTGCCTTTGGTCAGGCCTTGTGCAAGCTACACGCTTTCCTTGCAGATGCTTCCACGTCAGTCTCGATTCAGAGCCTGGTTCTGATAACAGTCGATCGATTTGGAGCGGTTGTATTTCCACTACGTTCTCCTATCGTCAGTCCCAAGCTCTGTGCGTTCTTTATTCCTGTCTCGTGGATTGTTGCAATGACGATAGTATCGCCATACCTTTTTGCTTTCAAACTAGTTGAAGACCCGGAAGGAATAGTGTGCAAGCGTCAGTGGGAGAAGACCTTTGGAGAGAGAAGCTCATATGCCATTTATTTTCTAATACTAGCTGTCTTGTTCGTTTACATCCCTACCGTCCTTTTGGTTGCATCTTACTCCATAATCATGATCAGGCTTAAAAAACAAGCTCATCCAGGTGAACAGTCAGCCAACGCCGACGAACAGCGGACAAGAAGAAACAGAAGCGTTCTTAAAATGGCAGTTGCTATCGTTGCAGTGTTTTTCATTTGCTGGATACCCTTTTACAGTAACAAGTTAATATTTTTTCTTACAACGGACAGTTCCATTAGGTCTTGCGGTAGTCTAAAGTATACTGTCACCCTCTTTATGGCTTACGCAAACTGTGCTATCAATCCGATTATCTGCCTCGTTTTTAGTAGTAATTATCGCTATCGTCTTAAAAGAATCCTTACTTGTGAGAGTGTTGCAGTACAAAAGGATAACGTTTGAAAACTGGGATGGGATTCGTCAGTGAGCAGGTAGCGAATATTAAGAATAGCAGGAAACAGTTTTCATTTTAAACTTTCAGACGTAAATTCTGTAAATTTCTCTGAAACGAAATCTAAAAACGTGCCATTTGTTAAGTTTTGACAAGAATAACTTGAATAAGGCTTAAAAGATTCGATTTAAATTCCTAAGAGCGTTGAAGTTGCGCTATGAAAGATTTGTCCAAATTAAACGGATTGACAAACGGTAGGTCTTTGATCAGCAGTATAGACAGTTTATCAACGTTTCATCTGTGTTTTGCTTATCTTATGAAATTAGCATAATTGGTAAAGCATTTCGGAAATATAAGCGCCCTCAAGGTCGCGCGGGACAACAAGCTATTCATGAATTCATCTCAAAAAGCAAAATTTTGCTTGATCTACTATTATTACTATTAGCTGTTTTAGAGGCGATTTCGATAAAATTTTACAGAGACATGACCAGAATTCATTTAGTCTATCATTTTCCTTTCATATTTAAATTTATGCAAAACCGCAAGTACCCCAACCTTAACCCTTACCCAGACCAAAACAAACTATTAACTTATCACTGTTCAGGTTCTCGTGCTGCTGCACGTGATGGAAGATTAGGAAGGTTGTTTTTTTAATTGTTAGACTGCCCTATATAATCACGGGAATGCTTTTAAAGAGCCACATTAGTCCCATATTGGGAAAATGTAATTTTGTGTCCAGCCAGGATTGCGGATCGAATAAAAGATAGCACTCTGTGATTTCAGTATTAAATGATCGGTAAAAACCTCCAAGCGTTTCATCTGTGTTTTGCTTATGTTATGAAATTACCATAATTGGTAAAGCATTTCATGACATTAGAGAGAATAGACGACAGTACAGCTGCATGTGCGGGCAAAACCCACCACTAACATCCTACGAGCCCGTAAAAAGTATCGAAGATCATTTAAAAGTACTGAACTTCATAGATAAGCCGTAAAAAAGATAAACAAAAAGGGAATAGCCCTGTAGCCTGTTCCCGAGTTCCTGAGCAAGTCACATGTATCACGAAAACTCGCATAACACTGTTTACAGTGCATTGGAGCTAGCTGGGTTTGGAATTCAGCCCTGGGGTGTAATTTTTATTGGACTGCCTGTGGCATAGCCCAATTGTAACAGAGCTTTCCCTGTCAAAAAAGGGGAAAATGGCGGATGTATCACCCAGAAGGCATTGTGTGTCCTACCCCCCGCTGTGGCCGCTCATTTTACCCTTCTCCGATCAGGGGATGAGTCATCCACAAGGAAAAATTCTGAAAAAAAAAATCTTTTGACGCGCGAGGTAATTTTTTTAGGGTTTTTGTTTTTTGGACCCTTTCGATTATCCCCGTCACTTTAACTCCAAAATACCCCTCCCCCCCTTGGAATATCTACTGACTTAGACTACAAATGCAACTCCATCTCATCTCTCTGGTTGTCGGGATAAGAGTAGTTAGAACCAGGTATACAATCAGAATTGAAGCAGCCCAATATCGCCTAATAAAGGCGTCTTCTTAAGTATATGGATCAAATCATTTTTATCACTGTTAAAAGAAATTCAGCATGGTCTTAGGTTGTCTTTACCTTGCACAATTACGATCTGACATATCTTTGAATTCAAAGTTTGACCTTGGGACTACATTGCACAAAAATGGCAACTACTCTTGAAATTTTATTGCCCTTTTTCTGCAACTGACGCTTTCACACTACAACAGTGACAGTGCAAATGAGAATCACGCTCATTCATTTGTTGAAGTATAGTTTAGTTCTTTTTTGCCCATATATCATTTAGGAATATTCACAGTTCAGCTGTTCCAGTGAAAGATGACTAGGCATGGAGTAGTTTTTGTTGTACATAACGATGTCGTATTTGTTTACAACTCTCCTCTCCGGACAGCCTCCCCATAACCACTTTCCTCTTTCTTATCAGGCCGAAGTTTGATCATGTCATCTATGCGAAGAATTGTTATGGCTGCTTCAGTTGCAAATTTTAGACACTTGATTTTGCTGATTGATGGCTCCAGAACTCCTGCCTTCTTGTTGTCACGAACCTTGCCCTCAATCAGATCTAAACCAATCCTGCCAAACAAAAAAGAGTCTTGTAATTCAAAGTTAAGGAAATTTTCTATAAAAGGTATTTCCTGTCCAAAATAGTGATCTCAAGCTTTCAAAACGAGGCTACGTACAAAACCTTTCAAATGAAAATGAGTTTTATTTGCATGAGAATGAAAGATCATTTTCATATCAAGCCTCGCTTTGAAACCCGTAGTAGAATGACGGCGGCTTTGAGCGACGCCCGTCAACCGGAAGTGAGGCCTTCTTCATTTTAAAGCACCTGACGCTACCAAATTTGTATTCCTAAGTGTCCTTACTAAAATAGAGACGATTTATCCAAACATTTGGGCAAAACCACCATCCACAAATGAAAAAAGACCACTTCCGGTCTACGTGCGTCACTTAAAAAACATCTTTGCTTGAGCTCACTAATGTTTTACCGTAAACGGCAAACGTGACTTTGTACCACGTGATCAGGTTTTTCCTTAACTTATCAATAGGTGTTCATTACTTCCACACAAATATAAGTAGCTTCACGCCCTTTGTATCAATAATAAATGTTTTGCACAGCCTTAAAAGCTCATGTTTTGCACAGCCTTCACAGCTCATTTCTATTTTTTCTCTAAATCTCTTTACTGAGAAAATGTAGTCCTCATAGTCGTCCTTATCCTAGAATCAAAGCTCTCTATCATTGTAAGAGTCCGTACCATTTAAGGGAAGACCTTTCTGTGTTGATCTGCGATGTGTTGTGATAGGCACGCAGTTTAGCAACAAGGTCAGCGGAATCTTGAGCTGCGTTCACCGCCAACGTTTTGGGAATAACAAGGAGGGAATTTGCAAACTCAGCAATGGCCAACTGTTCTCGGGATCCCTGTTAACCACAAAAAAACAGCTACTTAGTTTACTCTGTACGATTTCTAGCCTGTACCACAGACAGAGCTAAACTTCTGGGGCCGGCTTGTTCGAAGCTGGGTTAAGATAACCCAGGGCTAGTGCGAACTTTGAACTCAGATATTAGAGCTTAAAATTTAAATTCGGTTTAATTCTTTTTGCCTACAATTTGATGATTGGATACTCTAAAAAGAATAGAGAAAATTATCCGAGAGAGTGCTTTTGATAACAAGTAAAAGAAAGCCGGATTAGAATTTAACCCCAGGTTAGTGCTAACCGGCGTTCGAACAACTGGGCACTGGTGAAGTGCGTCTGCGAAACAGCGTCGAATCCTAGTTCTGACCCCATACCTGAGTAGCCAGGATTTGAGAACGCGCCATGATTGGCCTGTTAAAAAGGCTACTGACACTTGTCAGTCAGGTTGAAGGGAAATTCCGGTAATTCGTTGAGTCTGTTGGGGGGCCCAGAACAAGGATTTCAGTGCTGCTTTGCAGACGCTACTAGGGAGTTTAAGCAGCAACGTTTTTGAGCGAGGCACATCAACCGGAAATGGACTTTTTGCACACTTGAGCTGTGATTTTGAGCAAACTTTTAGGCAAATCGTCTCTATAGGAGTAAAGACACTTAGCAATACAAATTTGGAAGCGTCAATGCATATTAAAGGAGAAAAAAGCTCACTTCCGGTCGACGTTCGTCGCTAACAACGTTGCTGCTTAAGCTCTCTACTAAGATTACGTCAGCAACGCAGACCACGTGACTTGATGGATTCAAGAAAACTGAAAAAGACATCTTCAAGTGCATGACGCACGCTTTTTTTCAAAGACAAATTATTTTTTCCTACTTAGTAGTAGGCAGGGCTGTCAGAAAGATTCCAAGCTGCCGGGTGTACGCAATAAGTAGGCGGGAAATTGAAAAGCTAGGAAGTTTCATGTCAAAGTAGTTGGAGGTTGTGCTCATACTTGCCGGCCAGGAAATCCCCAGCCCTCTGCTCTTAGTAACAGCCCTGGTAAGGCTATGGTGAATTTTAGGGTAGCTCTAACTTTTGGGCATGCATGCTGATGTGGCATTCAAATGATACCTCTATTAAGCAGTACTTTAACTATGTGAAAACTTTGAGTGTGTGGATGAGATCCTGTTATCTGATATTCCAAATCAGTGAAACCACTTCAGTAGTAATTTTACACGGTACTATTTATTTAGAATGAAGTTCTAACTTTTGGTGAACTTCAGGTGTTACATGTACCATTCAAATGAAATGTCTTCAGAGCTAAGAATAAACGGTAGTGTGTTTTCAGGCCTAAAATGAAATTCTAGATTTTTCCGCAGATTTTCCTTTTTAATTCTCTAGATTCATACAATAACTGCTTTAGTGCAAAGTTTGATTTCTGCTGCTTTGCAAGTCCAGGTGAATGTGGGCTCATTTTTCCGAACAGCAGCTAGTAATGAAAGTGAGTGCAGAATGTCTTCCTTACCAGTGATGTAGCAAAGTTCTCAAGGTAGATGGACAGGGCAGCTTCCACAGCTCCGCCACCAGGGACCACTGTCTTAGACTCCAACACTCTCTTTACAACACATATAGCATCATGCATGGAACGCTCCATTTCATCTAACATAAAGTCATTTGCACCTCTTAGGATAATGGAAGAGGCAGAGCGAGATTTAGGCCTGGGAATGAAATTGAGACAAATGGTTAAGAATGTCACACATCAAACTTTTCATTTAGCCAACCCACATGTAATCCCTTTAAAAGAAAAGTAAAGATGACATATCTAATTTGGGTTCGAACCATAAATTAAGTTCAGGTCCCAAAAAATTAATTAATGGGAATTTCAACTGCGGAGCAATTTCATTTTAAACAATCCTTCATGTAATGAATCTATTGTGGAAATTAATATTATTTAAATTAATAGATAAGTATTGTTGACCATTGTGTGTTGTGAAAATACATTGAGTCCAACTAAGTTCAAAGTCTGAATCTGCACCTATCAAACATCTATCATGTGGGTAGACTTAAAAAGGGGTTTAAACACAGTAGATGGGGCTAAGATCTGAAATACATTTGGAAGGGGAGCAAAAGAGAGGGTGATCTCTAGATTTTCGATCTCCAGGGGGTGGTATCTATGATGTCATCAAAAATCGACACTTCAGACCCCCTGGCACTGTTCTGTAAATTATTAATAAGTGTAACTAAGACCATGTAAGGTTAAAGTTCATTATAATAAAAGTTTATAAAAAACCTGGAAAAAAATGATGACTTCATTGGTGTGCTTACCGTTTGATGACAATGAGCTCATCATCAGAAATTCTCTCCTGTACTACTTCATCAGCCTGACCCAGCATACTGGCATCAAAACTCTCCTCGCCTTCAAGATTTGCCAATGTTAATACCATTGTGGCTGAAAAACAACCAACAAACAACATCAGAGAAGGAATTATCCCAGACATTTGGAGAGGTTATAAAGCATCTTAAAAAGGATGTTTTGTAAAATACTGACACATCGATCCTTCACAAGGCAAATTATACTCAACAGTCCACAGGCTGCAGTGGTAAATATTTGTTTGCATGTTATAGTCATGCAAGAATTTTAGCCATAACACTTACAGTTTTTATGGCATTGCACACTACAAGAATTGTGTCCTGCATTACATAGTGCTTGATGCAGTTCAAACAAGAGGGTGGTAACTTAAATGCACTTTTGAGTAGTACTGTATATCTTTCTGTCTCGAATGAACACTGTGTTAATAATGGTCGATTTTGATGTAAACAATAACATAATACTATAATATTGTTCGTGCTGCCTGCATATCAGCAAATATTTCCTGGTAATTGAAGAACACCATATTGGTTGCACCCTATTTTGCAACATCAACTAAGAGACCTGAATATTTGATTTTAATAGACTTTTCTTTACCTTGTATGTCTTGTTTTCTCAACAGAGGTCCCAGGGGAAGTCAAGTCTTTGTCTTTTTCATAAATTATGTGTACATATGCAGGGCTCAAAATTTAAATTAGAGTTTGGGAGCACTTGTGCTACCAGATGTAAATTTTTAGGCACACTGCCGAAATTTTAGGCACACAGCTGAAAATTTTTTGAAGCACAGTTTATAATGTTGGGAACATCTATTTCAAAAGAAAAAGTAAAAAGCTTAACAGTGCCATGTTTATTTGTTGTCTTCAGTTTGTTGCTTTTACTTTAGTCCTGTGATTGATAAAACACAGCCGATTTGCTATGTAGTAATACCGTTGTGGTTTTTAATACTAGTTTCTCTTTTTGACAGTACAGCTGTGACTAAAGAAAACTTACACTTGAAAAAAATTCAAAACTGACAACAACGAGTGTGTCGAACAAGAATGAAAGTTAATCTTTAATGAATTAATTGTTAAATGCGCAATGACTTACATGTACCTGGGATATGACTTAAAAACTTTCTTACCTGGAAAAAAAGGCTCTTAATCCGCACTGTTTTTGTTTTGATTGACCTTAAAACTGATCATTCGACATGATGGTCCACTGCACAAAAAGCACGTGTTTCGTTCGTAGCATATATTTGCATGTCTCAGCGGTGTTTATTACAAAACAGAAGGGTCTGGGATGGAGTAAAACATGGAAATGAAAAAGAACATTCGCGTTTGTGGAATCCATTGGGAGAAAAGACCAATTAAACAAACACCGTCTTATCTGGTTCGAGTTCGTAAGTATAGTCGGAAGCAAGTTAGTTGCACTGTGTTTTGGGTGTTATGGCGCACAGGTGCGATTACACATGAATTTTTAGGTGCACAACCAAAAATCCAGTCGCATATGCGACCAGTTAGTCGTTAACTTTGAGCCCTGATATGCATGTGAATAATAAGAAAATTCAAAGAAACAGTTCTCTAGAGTATTATCACATGACCTGTATTGGAAAAACGAAACATACAAGCTAAAGAGGTCTACTAATGTTCAAAACTATAATCTACAAGAAGTACAACTAAATCTATCATCCCTTCCTTCATAAGAAGAAAAAATGTACTGGACTTGCACTGTGATATATCCACCTACCTCCAGTGGCTCTTGAAATTCTCTTAAGGTCGGCTTTTTTACATCTTCTAACACCCATAGCACCAGCCTCGACAAAATACTTAAGGCAGAGATCATCAATACCACCACTCACTAGCACAACATTTGCACCTGCTCCTAAAATCTTCTGGATACGTTCCTTGGTAATATCTGCTTCTCTGAATATATAAATATATTGTTTCGTTAAATAGTTTCCAGACTAAAATTTAAGCCATTCCAAAGACACTTTACCATATAGATGTGAAACACAGCACAAACAACATTTCCTAACAGCAACTAAGGAGTTCAAGATTATAGTTGTATATGTCTATACAAGAGTGTACAAACAGAACCACAAGAGATTTGAATGTAAATGAAAGAGTTAATATAAAACCTATTAACCTTATATGATACTAATCCAAAATATTTTTTCTAAACATATAATATATTTAAATTTATTTTTTCAGATCAATCAATCAATCAAAGCTTTAATAGTATTGTTGTTACATGTACTTTGAATTTCTGACAGGTGTAACGATTCATATTCCTTGCAATTCAATTCGATTTCGATTATTGCCGTTCCATTTCGATTAATTCGATTCAATTATGTAAATGTTTCTTAATTCTTATTACATAATGCATAATGTAAACAACATGCAACCCTAAACCCTCAATATGAGAATAGTAACAGGGACAAGAGGATTCACAGTTGCTTGGTTTGTTACCATGTTAGAGAACCTGACAAAGAGTGTGTTGCACATGGTTTGCCTAATTATTTAGAAATTCTCAAGGGGAGGTTAGAGAACAGCATTTTTACCAGGCAACATAAAATGGCACACAAACTGCTATTGTCTTTGCTTGTCAATCAAAAACGCACATCAAAGGACTCTGGATTCTTATTTTAGAATATAATAAGTCACTGAGGGCACCCTGGAAAAGGTGTGCAAAAATCAAACCAAAATTGAAACGTGTAAGCAAAGAATCATGAATCGAACCGAACAGTCACAATCGCGATTAATCGAGAATTCAATTAATCGTTACACCACTGACAATTACCTCTGTCTAATTGCCTCTAGCTTCTCTGGATCCTCTACAACAACACTCACTCCTAGATGCATCTTAGCTTTTTGTAAGCTAAAATCCAGACAGGCAATTTTTGCATTTTCTATTCGCTTAGGCATCGCTGTAGAAACAAGACATGAGAGACCCCAAATCAATGCAAAATATACACATTCCGTTCAAACACTGCTGAAATTTTTCATTCATAAGTGGGGAAAATTAATATAGTTGATCTCCAATACACAACCATCCAAACTGCTAAAGTAAGGGTGCTATTGATCGCAATGGAAGATATTCCAGATGGAAACAAAAACTTTGTTGCAATCTCTTTTACATGTAGCATGATGTTTGGAACCATTTGAATGCTACATACATCTTAATATTTTATTTCCAGAAGATTTCTTGATGTTGCAATGTTACAACAAGTGATTTCTAGAGTTTATGCTATTCATTCTTGAGTTAATCTATCAAACACGCCTTTAAGACTTGGTAGTTGCTTATACAAGGCTCTAGCTATAGTGCTTGGAGTAGGAAAACTGACTTTATAGCAGTTTGTAGACTACATGATCCCAACTTATAAAGGCACTCTTAAATGGAGGTTCAGCCATTGCTCTAAACAATGAGCGCACACCATATTGAGCGCTATGACCTGACTCTCACATAAAGTTATGTTAAGCCCTTTTTAGTCTCTTCTTTGAAAAGAAAAAAAATTCAAACAACCCTTAAATTACCATGTCCATACCTTGTGAAGCTATGGTGCAGTTAAGAGCATATCCATCTACGAGAACACTTTCCTTAGCACTTCCTCCATGTGCCTTGAGCACATTAATAGCCTTGATTGGGTATTTAGCTTCTCCTTTGTTCCCAGCTCGTTTGACTGCCATGACGGCATTGACAATCATCTCGCTAAAGAAGTCAGATGCCTGACTAATCAGTTTTGACGACAGAGATGTCTTTGCTACATTTACGACACTTTCCTTGCCCAGCTCATCAACATTGATAGTAAAGTGCTCTTGGATATATTTGCATGCCTCTCTAAAGAATAAGAAAGATCAAATCAAAACATTGCATCTTTGCTTATCCTGGGTTAGCATCCTATCATTTATCGACCTTCTCAGTAAAATCAGAAATAAATTACATTAAATTGTGATCTCATGCCTTTAGTACTAGCTACCCTTGTTATTATGCAAATGTTTTCACTCACCCGGCGAGCCTCTATGCAAATTTATTGGAACAAAAGAAAGCATTTGCATAAGAAAAGAATTCAACTCCCACAGGAATTGGAGTTGATACACCAACATGACCGCCGTTTCATTTTTTGGAACACTAACATGGCCACCATGACATCATGTCGACCTCCAAATAATAATAGTCTGTCATTGGACAACATACCACTAATGTTTGTCTATATCTGACAAAATCCTTCCCGAGTTGAGACATGATGACTAAACAGACCAGATATTTAAGACAGTCATTATTAGGTGCAGTTACACGGGGACACTTTTACCGTGGTAAATGACCACTTGGGAATTAATTCATGTGTAACCATATGTTACCAAAGTAAACTAAACCCACGTTAAAATTTACCATGGCTTCATTAACTTTATTAATGTGTGAAACCGCACCTATTTATCAGCTAAATATTTTGAAATTAATTAATGAAATTAATAGTCAGCAAAAATTAAGTCTGACAGCAATTTCTAGTTTGCATGATTCAGTTTGAGATGATGACAAAAATCTTTAGTAAACTCAACTTTAATACCCACACAAACTGGTGCCTTTACTCACTTGCAAGCTAATCTGTAGCCACTTATGATAGACGTCGGGTGAATTTTCTGTCTCACAAGTTCATTAGCACCTCTCAGGAGTTCTGCAGCAAGTATGACAACAGAGGTTGTACCATCTCCAACCTCTTGATCCTGAAGATCAGCGAGCTCACAGAGAACCTTAGCTGCAGGATGTTCAACTTCCAGCAACTTTAGTATTGTTGCACCATCATTGGTGACTGTTACATCCTAAAAAACAAAACATGTTTCCAATCAGCCTGCAAAAAGAGTCATGAGCGATAGCCCAGGGCTAGTGGATTTTGCAATTTTGTTCTCATCTGTTCTTGTTCTTATAAAGAACATTTGTACCACATCTTTCTTCACAGACAAGGTTGCTTCTGTCAGCTATATGTGTTGGAGATGCAATTCAGTTAGCTTTTCCCCCTCAAAACTTTGTTTATTTGCCAAACATCTATCTTTGAATTCATTTTACACCAAGGCAAACCTGCAACTGTCAAGGTGCTTTCCATTCGAATGGATCACAGACAGATTTCAGCTCCGTATTTTGGCTGTTAAAACCAAGTTCAGCTTGCATGCAAACTTGCCATTTTCTTTTTCATCTGGCAGGCAAAAAAATGCTACATATGCTTTGCAATAGCGGCCAAAGAGTAAAACAAGACAATTAAACAAGGCAAAAATGAAGAAGAAAAAGGAAAGAAAGAAGGAAGTAGAGATTGTTACGACAGGATATCAAGGCCGGTCAATCAACCACCTCTTAACCCTGCCCATTGAGGCATTTTTTAAAAAGGGTGATCAACGCCAAGTTTTGTGAGGCGTTTGTGAGATACAGATTACAATCACCACCTATGCAATGTGAGGTCAACTTGACAAAAGGGGTGATTGCCAACACCTGGTCTGGATACGACTGAGGTCTTTATCTAGACTGGATTCTAAAAAATAGATTACCTTGACTGTTCTGTCCCAAAAAATTAGGGACAACTGAGGTAATCCAGACAATTATATAGAAACCAGACTTGTCTTAACTGCACATTATTATTCATTCAAAATATTTCCCGATACTGATTGGCTAAAAGCACACACATAATTCACCATAACCAGCTCCTGTTGACCAAATCTGAAAGAATTTTGCGTCTAATGAACCAATGACGTCAAAAGTGCAGCCTTATTGCAGATTAATGCACCGTTAACCGAGAAGACCTAGGAACAGGTTGAACAAATTGTTTTGGTTGTGAAAATGGCAGACATTTCACTTGTTTCAAGGGGAAGAACTAGGCGAAATAATAGCTTAAAACATGGCAAGAACAGCAAGAAGACAACTCAAAGGGCGACATCTGCTATTTGGAGAATATTTGCAGAGCTGACCAACCCTAAATGTGCACTATTGAAGATGAACTTATCATTGATTAAGGCAAGCATGTTTTAGCTATGTTTTTAAACTAGGAACCATTTTGAAAGAATAATAACACAATTACTGAATTCGGCTTTCGTATCATATGAAGAATTATGGAGATCTCAGAGGCTGTTATCCGCCTCCGCCGATAACACCCTCCTCGATCTCCATAATTCTTCATAAGATACTCAGCCTCATTCATTAACTGTTAAATATCCGGCCACTTCTTTTACATCTCATTAAATATGAGCATCTCCATTATCTTCATCCTACCAGCAGAGCCTCTTTTAGTCTTTATGAATGAGGAGGAGAAAAGGCAGCTCTGTCTGAATCGCATCAAACCTTCAAGGTTGCCGCAGCTCAAACTTCTGTTTTATTCAATCTTGTTTATTCTCGTCAAACAGGTTTATTCCAGTGCAAGTATCCATTGATTGATAAATCGATGATCATAGCCCAGCCCACTGTATCAGGTGCTCGGCTATTAGACTTGGATTCAAAACTATATCCTAGCAACATGCCGCACTAGCCTGTGAAGCGCAGACGTATTTCCGGTCGTTGCTTCTCTCCCTCCGAAAAATGTTATTTTTCAGAGGCGATGACCGGAAATACGACTGTGTTTCGCAGGCTACATGCTGCACATGCTGAACAAAGATCTTACTTGATTCATGCCGAGTCTTTCTCGAGTGCATCAAGCAAGTGAAAGAAAGGCTCTCCTGGCTGCAATGTGTATTATCTTATGCCTTGTTTTTCAAAGTGTTTGTAAAATATTTGAAGTGGCCGGGTATTCTGCAGTTACTCCACAGGCTTAATGAAGAATTTGCAGTTAACATGGTTGTAGACAAGTTTGGTATAAACTGTACTGTACCCAACTTATCTACATTTGAGCTAAAATCAATGTTAAAATTAACGTTGAAATCAGTACCGGTATTCAACTACTCTGTAGGGAAATGAAGTACAATCCCTAACTAAGCCCGAGTTTGATATGTACATTTAACGGTAGAGAAGTCTACAGAACAAACTCAAATGAAAGGATAGCTTACCCCAATGTCATCCACTAACATTTTGTCCAATCCAACAGGACCAAGAGAGCTCTTGACAATGTTTGCAATGGCTGTTACTGCAGTAACTGGGAAAATTACCGCAAAACAATAATTATTAGTCAGGGAAGCGACACACTCCACAGGTTTCACTTTAACTTACCATTTTGCATCCTTATGTTTTCCCCGGTGGTCCTTTCACCTCCAACATGAAGAAGCTCGGCAGAACTAGGAGCCGACGACATTTTGAAGTTTTTTCAGCATGTGCTACGTGCTCGCAAATTATCATGGGTACTAGGAGTGCCGACTAGTTACCAGGTCTTGTCTACCGTACCACCCATCACTAACAAACTTCAAAACAAAAAGATGGCTGACCAAATTTGTAACGCGGATTACTCGCACAAAGAAAGGCCGATATATTTAACATCGCCCGCGTTAGGCCAACTTTAAATTAATATACTCAAGTATGACCTTCCGCCACTTTCACTGGTTGATTTTGGGGATTGCTTTCTTAATTGAAAGTGGACAAATGAAAGATGTTTTTGGAATGCCTTCGAGACTGTTCATGGGCGGAAGTAATCTGTGCTTTGATTTTGGATCGTCGCCCGGACTACAGGAAATACACCGTGAATACATTGCTTATGAAGTTCTTTTCAGCGATGAGACATCTTTGATCGCTAATACCAGTTACTGCAATCTCGATGTCTGGATTGATGGCTCGAAAGGGATATTATTACATGGAAGAGATAAAGGATCGTTCCACAAAATCGACGCTCGCTTGAAAATTGAGAATCCGGAATTCTATAAGGTAATGAAAGTCAGATGCATGATTCCTTCTTTCCTTACTTGTCGTGGTCACACAAAAAATGTCTTTCAGCGACACTGCATCTAACCGAATTAATCGCGATTAACTACTATCACTTTTAATTGAATTAACTCGCCCATGGGAAAAATTCCGGGAAAAAATGCATTCCATTGTTTTATTCGATTGTCTGTTTGCATTTTTGTTTGTGATAGAAGTATGTACTTAATTCTGTCGTGGGAGTGCTGTAGCATACAGATCATATTTCAATTTTTTTTATTCCCAGATCTATATCAACAGAGAACATCAAGCCAGGTTCGACCATCGATCACGCGTGAATCTGATCATGCTGATTTCATGTCCCAACCGGAAGTTAATACGTTGCATTCAGTTTCAAGATAGAAAAGGTAAGTTTTCAAGAAATATTTAAACAGCTTATTTTGGTAGTTATAGGAAAATGAAAGTGTTTAATTTTTGAATTGTGCAAAAATGATTTTTTAGAGCGTCTCTCTCTGATACATCTCCATATAACTTTTTATCAAATGCATCATGCATCAAGCAAAAATAATGTTACGTCGTACTTTCATAAGTAAGAAAACTTCTTAAAATAACTAGGCTAAAATAACAAAAAAAAAAACATTATATCCTCTCAGAATTGTCACATTATTTGACATAGGTTTTGAGAAAAAATAATGATCAGCAAGGTCCTATCCAGGAATCCATGAGAAAAACTAAATAAAATCCATAAATATACAAGATTACAGGAGATCCTAAGATTTGGTAAAGCAGACTGTAAAAAGAAAAAAAAAATTCAAAACAAACTATCTGATCAAGAGATCTCAGTATCTTTTATGTGCATATCCTGATTTACCCACCACTAAAAAATAGTACATCTTCCAAATACCTTCCTAAAATAGAAGGTGATCTTCTCATGAAGTACTGACTACTGGCAGGTAGCTGGATAAGATGGGTCAGTTCTCTTCAAACCCCTACCCTAACAGGGTGCACCTGAGGTTTGAAAAGTACCTCTTTTGTGTGGAGCCTCTCTTAATAGGTCATCATAGCGAGTACCCCTCCCCCCTTCCACGGGGGAGTCTGAACTTCCATAACTGTTTTTTCGCCTGGGTGGGCTCAAAATTACCAAGCTACCCCTCTCCTATGACAGATTTTTTCTGTTTTCATTCACTAAACAGGGTGCAAAGAGAGTCATGTCTGATAAATATGCGGATGGCCCAGATTTTGCCATCACGCTAGTGCATTTTGTTGTCAACTTGCACGACGGGCAAGTGAAGTTTTTTGAAGTCTTCAAATTAGAGAATTTAGAACTGTACAGTCAATCCTGCTCATTAAAAAGTTTTTGCAGCTGGTTGATATGACTTTTGGGCTAGTACAAATATATGTTACCTTAAAACCGACTTTCTTTGCAACCTACCAAACAACACAAGGCTGACTTACCCTATGATCAGAGCACACATACACTGAGAAAGAGACCTTTGAAGCTATAATAATATTCACATTCAAAAGAGACCCAAACAACATGACATTTGCCACACAAATAGTCAGATACAACGTTGTTTGTGCCATGCCAGGCAACATTTAATTTTCGCCTTTTTCAGAACTGCATCTGATTCATTCAATACTGTATGTGTCACCATGCTTAGAATTTCTGTGCAGCTACAAAATTAATTGGGACTAAGTTTCAGAGCTGTAGCTAGCGGGGGTGGGGGAGGGGGGCCTTGGTCCCCTGGACCTGTTGAGCCAGACAAATCAAGTCTATGGATTGATTTGTTTTCGTTAGACTCAAGTTATTTTGATTGTAGTGACTTGGAATAATAATTATTGTTTCCCATTTTCATAGTCAAGGTTGATTTTTCAGAGACATATCTCATGACAATTGCTGAAAATAGCATTTCGGAGCCTCCAAATTTGAAAATTTTCTGAGAGAAAGACCTCCCCCCCCCCACCCCCTACAGGCTCATGCATGGCTTCGGCACTGGTGATAATGGTTTGCCCATACAAAAAACCTAGCTACAGCCCTGCGTTTTTAACAGAGAACATAACACATGCCCATTTTTAATAACTGATTCTTTTCTTTTTAGAGCTGTTACCTCTGCAAAGAAGACTGTTGAGTGTGGGTACTGATGACCTGTACTTGCACAGGAATCCCAATAAAGGCCTACAACCGCTGCAAACAGTCATGATGTTGATTGCAGGAGTTGTGCTTCTTGTTATAGCTGGAAGCCTGTGCTCTGTTTGTAACAAAGACCGGGATAACCTATCCGAGTGAGTACCCTTGCTTCACTACTTGGACCTATAAAACATAACAGCAAAATCCGATGTTTGTCTATGGCACTTGTGACTAGTACTTATTTTTACCACCACTGTCCATACGTTGTAAAAATGTCAAGTTATCTTCTTTTTATTGTGTTTTTTTTTCACTGGTACCTTATTTCTTGGAATTGTTTTCTTATTGACTATAGATCAGAGAAAAGAGCTCAAATATTATCCTATCATGAACGCTTGCCAAGTCATTATGAGGTAGGTATTGGAGAATGTGTAACATACAAATGAAAAGTAGGATAAGCTAATGAAAAAAAAAATAAAGTGAGGGAAAAGTGGAGTAGCAACCTTTGCTTATCAAAAGATTTTCATCAGGTGAGAAAAAATGTTTGAAAATGAGGTTGTTCAGTTTTTTGTCAGTCTCCGTATCTCTTGGTAGACCCCATCACTCAAGGAGGACAAGGAGTAATGACGGTGACATGGTACGTCATTCTTACTTCCAAATTCGTGGAGAAAATCTAATCTTTCTTAAAAGAGGAATTTGTTTCTGAATTTATGGCTTGCACAGTCTAACACCAAAACTTACCTACAAATGTAGCTTACGTTAGGGCCTTAAAAAGTTGTTGGGGTGGGTAAAAAATGCCTTCCTACCCATCCTTCTGTACATCGTCGACGCTGGGGCGAGCCACAGTGAATAAACGTTTTAAGACGTTGGTTAAGGTCGAGATTTTCTTACAGCAAATTTAGTTTTTGCAATAACAGTTTGATTTCTCGCGCGCTGATTGGTCGAGAACTATGGTCGATAAGTCTACAGACCATGGAAATAACTTGATGGTAGCGCGATTTAATTTTCTCCTTTAAAGGCATGCTACTTTCCAATAAATTTAACGTAAGTGGACGCCAAAAACTATCAATGTTATTTAAAAACAACAACAACAAAAAGACAAAAAATCTCCATGGACTGTACCCTTATCGACCATAGAAACGGCGTCAGAATGTTCAAAACTCAAGTGGAAACGCGAGCCGTAGGCGGGTGGTTTCACTGTAAAGTTTTGGACATTTTGATCGTGTCATTTCTATGGTCGATAACAGAATAGACCATGGAAAATTGCTGTTTATTTGTTAACTCTACTTAGTATCATAGACTTAAAGTACTGTGTGGCGAATTTTACGATTTCACTTTATGTTTAAAAAGAAAGGTGCTTGTGATACAGTCTAACATCGACTGACGGTTTTTATGTTTGTTTCTCTTTTCTTTTGTAGTCAATGCCACGAGAGCAAAAAGTTCAACAAGAAATAGTCTCGGAGACAAAGGATGACGTAGTTGTTGAAAGGGCAGAAAGAATTGAATCTCTTAACGTAGAAAACCACGTTGCGCTGTATGACGAGCTGACAGTAAGCGTTCAGCACGTAGCACCGCAAAGCGTGGAAGATGAGACGTTCGAGGGCGTAAACCATGTACCAAATAACGAGCACCAAGTGCAAAGAAGTGGACACAACGTTCAAAGTAGCGAAAGCCACGTGTCAAGTAGTGAACAGAACGTGCAAAGTAGTGCACAGCACGTGTCAAGTAGTGAACAACACGCGCAAGGTAGCGTGCAGCACGTGCCAAGTGGTGCGCTAGGGATACCGCCTAGTGTGCAAAGTAGTGTGCAACATGTGTCGTCGACGGCTGTGAATCACATGACCGAAGATGAAAAGAAACAGCGAAGTAGCAAACACGAACATGATCATGAAGAGCATAAAGGCAGATTTTGGAAACGCACCCGCTCATCCAAAAAAAGTGCAGCCAGCACTGATACCAAGAGGACTTCAGATACAGTTTTAAGAGCAGAGGAAGAACAAAAGCATCACGATAGACGATCAAAGAAAGGTTCTAAAGAACATAAGGGCAAAGCAGGGAAACCTAACGAAAGAAAAAGTTCCTCAGAAAGCGAAGAAAGAAAACCTTCAGATGAACACCGAAGGGAGAGACCACGAGGACTTCCGACACCACCACTACCACCTGCCCCACCGGGCTCACATGGGCATACCCTTCCAGACCGACCCCTCCCCGAAAGGCAGAGTTCTGCCCCGGATGGTACTTGGTTGGAAGAAGACAACAACTATGAAATAGTAGAAAGACGAAAAACGAGATCCGTGGAGAATATCGACCTTGCAACCGATGAAAAGTACGATGCTGTTCGGATTGAAGTCGAAAAGCCCCGCACTGTTCGTTCCGCTGTCGAATCGGTCAACGTAGAGCGCCCCGATAGTTGGAGGGGTAGTGACATTTACGAAATCGTCGAGGAAACAAGCCAGGCTGAAGATCTGTACGACAAAGTTGAAAACAATAAGAAAGAGAACAGCGAGAAGGACGAAGATGAGGATCCTGAGGATCCTTATTCGCGAATTAAAAAGCTGAAAGAAATGGAAGTTTTGGAGAACTTAGAACTCTACGAGGAAGTCGATACAAAGCCGGAAATTGAAGTAACAAGCCCCGATCAATTAGTAGTAAACATTGACAAGGAATCGATTCGTAATCGCTGTAAGAGCGATACAGCTGGCCTTCAGAAACCTAGTAACGAGTTTATCAGACGGTGTCACACAATCGACGTGGTGCGGGAGAGACAAGGCGTGGATGCATCCTCAGAAGGCAAGGTTTCAAATGTGTTAGTGGATTATCTTTACGCTAAAGTGGATCTCAGTAAGAAAAAGAAGAGACTTGCAGAGAGTCACACTGGAGAGGAATGGAGCGATGACAATCCCCCTCCCCTCCCCCCAGTTTATATTTCATCTAGGCAAATTCAGATCGAGATGGGAACAGTTGAAGGTAAGTGAGTAAATAAACAACCTGATTTGATTCTGTCATGACTTGTTATACTGTTACTACATGTGTATTCAGTGGTGGATCTAGACCTTCAGATAAGGGGGGAGGGGAGGGGAAGTCATCCAGACCCTGAGCCCTGAGATAAGCGGGGGGGGGGGGGGGGTGGGCGGTCTCTTAAAATTTTTTTGGTCCTTCGGGCCTCAGTTTGGTCCAAAAAAAGAGAGGGGGGGAGACACCCAGGCCCTTCCCCTGGATCCGCCACTGCTATATCGTTACTCAGGGTTCCTTGTCAAGTTCGAGGTTCCAGGCTCGGTGGGCCTCGATCGGTTCTCGCCACTGAGTCTTTTTTCCCTTTGGCTTTCCGTCGACTTCAATGGAACTCCAACACGCGGGCAAGAAAACACAAATGAAAAAAAAATTGAATCGTCCTTTTGTTTTCAAGTGCTCTATAAAGGTGAAATTAGGACGATTCGCTTTGTACTCGTGGAATGCCAGCAAAGATATATTTTTTACAAAAAAAAGCGTTATGCACGTACAGTGTTGTTGTTTTGCTGATCTAAGGTTACGTCCACTCGAGTCAGGATATTTTTTTAAAACCGTACATTTTTTTCACTCGAATAGGCCTGTTCGACTTCCCGAAACCAGTGAATTTGCCCACCGAAACCCCATTTTTTGAAACCGCTTTCCAGCTTAGTTAAAGGCTCCGTTCATACGATTCTGGCTAAAAAATAAATGTCGGAATCGCGTGCTTAGGACTTAAACCTATTGTTTTTTTTTTTGTTCTCGTTGTCGTCGCCATTGCTTAAGCTTCCTATTATTCCAGTCTCATTTCTGGCAACCGTATCCCACAAATAAAATCAGTGTAGCTCTTCTTTACTCGTATAACAGTCTACTTCTAATGCGAGTACACACAAGGAAACTCATACCTCTATGGTCGTCAACAGGTGCTGAAGACAGCCTGTACGATGAAGTTGCGCCGAGTTCAAGTGATAATACGCCTCCTTTAAATAACGACTTATCTGTGCCCGATACTAGTGCAGATGAGGACAAAAGATTATCCGCCGCTTCCGGCTACTACGAACTTGTTGAAGTCAAACACGAGGTTCCTACGGTTGATGGTGATTATACAGGGATTGTGGATGAGGGGCCTAGGCCCAAATCGAGCAGTAGTGGTCGAGCGGAACCTGCGCACGTGGACAGCAGCAGCAGTGCGCTTGCGTGCGCTTCATCTGCGGTAATCGATTCTAATGGAACGGCAGAAGGAGAAGACGAAGACGGCGCACCACATTACGAGATAGTAACGCCGCGAAGGACAGAGAAAAAAGTGTCCAAAACAACGGACGTAGCATGGATTTGATGCAGTATTGGAGTGCTGCTGAAAACTCTACAAAGATTAGAAT
Source organism: Porites rus (assembly GCA_964035705.1). Classification (NCBI taxonomy): domain Eukaryota; kingdom Metazoa; phylum Cnidaria; class Anthozoa; order Scleractinia; family Poritidae; genus Porites; species Porites rus. The sequence goes on along the minus strand of OZ038001.1, from coordinate 17,867,646 downwards.
TCATGTTGTCAGGAGTTTGTCATCTGGAGCACTCGCCGTATCACAGACTTTCAATTTATAAAACTTTTACACTTCTTTACTCTTACCAGCTGCTGCTAGAAATCCTACTCTGCTCTTATTGGCTGGGAGTTTTTTTTGGCGCGAGAAATGAATCTATCAATAGTCTGAAAGTATGACACTCTGCAGTGACCACGACTTTACAAGAGAGATAGAGGCTCCAGGATGAAAAACTGTTCTTGTTGAGCTGAACCACGTAGTACAGACTCATTTGGGTACTGCTGTTAATATCTGACTGGTCAAAAATAGTCCAGTCCATCATATTACCAAAACGCGCAATAGGTCCCGAGCGTGCTCTGGCGTGAAATAATAGAGACCTTAGTACGCACCGTTTCCGTGTACGGGAACGGATAAGCTACCTGTACTCGTAGCCCGTAGATACGGGTAGACTGCCTCTTACCCCGGAGAAACGGCTAGGTTTCGGGGCAGAACGGTGATGCCATTATCACATCTGGGAAGTTATGGTCGCCTTTTGTATAAACTGCTTGGCAAACATGTTCGCCTACCCGACCCGTAGGCTGAAAGGGTGTATCTTAAAGTCCCTAATGCATGCGTACGGACTGGCGCAAATAGTGGGGTATTCCATTAAGGAGGAATCACGTTGGCCTCGATTTTTGAGCGCTCTCTAAATCACTTAGGAAGTTTGCTCTTCTTTTATTTACAAAATTCAATAATGCACTCAGCGATGTTTTCTTTTTCCTTAATCAACGTCCCTATTGTCTTTTACATTTTTCGAAAGGAGCAAGTTTTGAATTGAAATATATGAAATGAATGTTAAAAAGGGAAGGTAAAATTATTGTTCGAGGCACTAGAAGCGCTTTTCCAGATGACTGTGATAACGATCCCTAAACGTCTTTTGGGCTCGTGACAAAAATCACATCACAACACTCGTCACGGAAGATTACGTGATATCTCTTAATGCGCCTTTAAAAGCGGCGTACAAATTAATGCATTATTCGCGAAACTGGGGGTGTTCTTTTTTGTATGAAGAATTTCTATTTATATAAAATATACTGCAAATATTATTCAAATTTTTAAAACTCATTAAGTAACCTTAAGGTGTAGCGAGATGTAAAGAAGTTTTTTTATATATACTTTAGATTATAAGCTTGTGCCTGCGGTGTTTGGCGCATTTAGCAGAGAAAACGCAACGTCAATTGAGAACGCAAAAGCGCGCGAAAAGGATTGAATGCTACTTGAAGTGCTCAATTTGCCGCTGCGCCATTGGTCAGTTGAGTTTTTAGATCAGTTGTATGATCATTTGAATTTTAGATCGGCCTCTCTCGCCTCGTTGACTTTGCTAAATCCGAAAATTTGCAACGTTATCTGCTTAATGGACATGGGAGAGGTCCACGCACAGGCTTGCTAGAAGCTAAAATCAAAATTTGACTAGCAATGAAATTTCAGTTACCGACTCATTTTTCTTTGAATAAAGAGAATGAAGTTCTCCTTTCTTAAATTAATAGGTATAGCTGACAATTCTTGGACGGTTTAGTTTTCGAGTAATCATTGACGTGGTCCAAAAGAAGAATCGAAAATAAAGTTTTCGCGCGAAGCGTCGGGTATTGACTTGTTTCCAGTCGACTCCGGTCGAAAAACTAGAGGAACGCCTGGAGACAAGTTTAATACAAGGTGTTATTTCCCTTGACCGTTGGATACCAACGCTGTGAAGCCACTGGTAGATTTCTAAACAGTCAGTTAAGGTTATGTATCTAATTAAGCTGTGAGGGTTTTCCCGTGCTTCTCTTCTTCCAACGTTGTTAGCCCAGGTAGACAGATCTTTGCTGTATTTCTTCACTGGAATATGCGTAGCGTTCTTGAGTTGTTGTGCGAAAACCTAACTTCTGAATATTGAAAGTATACAGCACAGTAAATTTCAGTCTGATATACCATTCCTTCAATGGGGTATTAAATGTCGGCTCTAACACTCTTATCACCCGAGCCTAAATTTTGCATTTTGAGGTGGCTTCAAGGTTCGTACAGAATCTTGAATTCTTTAAAAAAATCTTGAAAATTTGCCAACAATTTTCAAGACCTAGAGAAAGTCTGGAGAATAGAGACAAAGTCTGGAAAAAATGGTAAAAAGCCTTGAGTTTTTCCTTTTTTTTTTCCAAAGCTATAGCAAGTGCTTAAGTGATTTTTTTCTTCGTCTTGGTCAAACCATATGTTTGCAGCGCACTACGAAAAAAGCTTTGTTCCTGCGTTTTTTACATGTAAGGTGTCTATTGATCACCTATTTCATAACCGTGAGTCTGGAAAAAAATTATTGTCTGGAAAAAGTCTTGAATTTTGGATCCAAAGATCTGTACGAACCCTGTGGCTTTTAATCCTCAAGAATTGCTTAAAGGAACAGATCTGTGGGCCTGACAACTATGTTTGTTAAGCGTTTACTTTTCAATTCAATCCTTAATTCTTCTTAATAATGCCTTTTTTTCATAAATTTGTGATGCTTAAGTAGCAGAAGGATCTAATCAGATAGAGCCCTCAAAGATATGCCTTCAAACAAGTGCGACAGAGCACAAAAAAGCCGCATAAAACCTTGCCCTTAGCTGATAGTTGTTGTTGTTAATAGATCCGGGAACTTTATGGATATCGTTTTGTGTTATACACTTAATGATGTGTGAGAACTGAATGTATTATTTTTATATAAGAAAAATAAGAAATTCATATTAGATTTATTATTTAACATATACGCGCGCACTTTCCTCCCGCTAAATCCCATTTCCTGTGAGGTTAAAGTTCGTTAGATGAACAGTTTTCTTGTTACTTTTACATATTTCTGAGCGTAAATGGTAAACAAAGTAAGTTTAAGTTATTTTATTTTTTCAACTATGATGTGAAGTATTGTTGGATTATATCTTATTGCTTTCACAACAGAATTTATTGAAAATATGCGCAATAAAAATTGGGAGCAACGTTTGAAAAAGAACATGACGGGGTGACGCACTAACAAATGACATACAAAATGGCAAAGATGTTTTTATAACAATAGGTGCGGTCTTACCCATGCATCAGTGGGCAAATGGCTGTTGCCCACATGGCAGTAACCCTTTGTGTGTGACTCATTTTCCCAAAGTGAATTGCCTCGGGAAAATTTCCATGATACGTCAAAAATAACCAAACACGTAATTTCAACCCTTTCAAGTTGCGTCATCGTGTCTCAAACACATTGCGAAAAAAACTAATGTGGAAAGAATCATGGGCGGATCCGAGAAAACTCCCAGAATAAAAGGGACGGGATCTTTAGACTTGTCAGCTCTATAGTAGTCCAGTTCTGGCCTCTTCCTCCCCTCTCTCTCCCTCTCCTCCTCTCTCTCCCTCTGTCACGCAGAGAGGGGCTAGAACTGAACTAACTCTATAGATACTATTTTTAAGATTAAAGTTCTCGGTAAAAGAACTCTGAGAGCAGCTCTAGAATACAGGTTTTACTGAGATCTGTTTTTTTAAAAATGTAAACACAATTTCAGACAAAAGAAAAGGTTGCCCCATGAGAATCTCCGATCTCGTCTTCAGGGCTCTCCCATTTTCTAATCATGGTAATCATGGTTTATTCGAAGCATGTAAACTGGAAAAAGACACACACACCCGGAAAGAGCTTTATTGTAATCTAGGCGGCTGTGTTTTTGCCATCAGCCCTGATTGCTGTAACGAGCGTTATTTCTGTCAAATGAGCTCACGATCCAAGGTACCTTACAACCTGCCCATTTTGCTTCCGTTTTGCATCACTTTCGAAACTATTAAAATCCCGATATTTAAAGTGAACACGGCAAACATAAAGCAGCTTCTTGAATTCCTCGCAACCAAAAACTGACAACCAGAATACGGTGCGGGATGAGCAGACAATTCTTAGCCCATTTATTCCGTGAACTAAACAACTAATCGCAAAACAAAAACAATTTTTTACACTACTTAGACAACAAAAATTTGTATACGTCTGATCCAGCCAAAGTAAAGATACCTATATAGCTGGCAAGTGAACAAGCCACCCCTTTCTGAATGTTCTAGGTCCGCCCCTGGGAGGTGAGACTGTAATATTAATAGCACATTTTGTTTGAGATTTCCTAAAGTAACTTCACCACCAAGAATAAGAACGGTATTAGATATTAGCCCGTAGTTTTATCAAAGTAGAAAGCATGAAAAATTCCGGGAACGGTATGCATTTGAAATTTTAATTTCCTCATAATCAATAATCTTAATACAAAACAAATAACTCTCCCCTGTGGTTACAGAGAAGTTCATTCCTTTCTCTCTCTCTCTCTCTCCCTCTCTCTCTTTCTTTATGAGCTAGTAATTAGCAAAAATATTATTACACTATTAACCCTATGTGTACAAATTATTTATGATTATATATGTATGTTTATGCTTCAAGGACACCTTGCAGTGCAGCAGTCTATAATGTTAAACACACTGGGACACTCAAAGCCTTTGCGGCGAGAAGAGTATTTGCACGTCATGCTGCCAGCAAATTTGCAATCGAGCAGCTGCTTGGCGAATGGGCATATGGGCTGAGCCGGACCATCGCAGACTTTCCATCCAGTTATCAGCACCGATTGACGTCGTGTTCTTCCTGCAGAAAAAAGTATATTCGAAACATAAATTATCTGAATTGCTCTGATTAAGGCCCCTTCCACACCTACACGGATATTTTTTAATCGGTTAGTGTAAAACGAAGACTGCGGACTGCAGACTGCGGAACAGGGGTAAAATGTAGACTGGGTGTAAAATGCAGACTGCAGCCCTAAAGGAAAACGCAGGCTGGGGGTAAAATGCAGAAAGAACCACATGAGAGGGAAAGTAAGGGAAATGTCAAGCAGAAAACAATGTAGAAGTAGTTTTTATCCCAGGAACCAAGCGACTTCGTTCCCCACGTTACCCTTGTCCAGCGGAACGGGGAACGAGATTGAAGAGACCTGACGAGGAACACATGTGGGACGCATGTTATGTGTAAACCATTTATTCTACCAACTCCTCTGATTTGGGCATTCGGTGTGGAAGATACAAACATGGAGGACGACGAGTTGCAGTTATATTTGAAGGGAACCTTGCATTCTATTGATTTATTGTACACAGCTACGCAGTGTACGGTCAATTTTGTTGTTCAGTGACATGCACATTCGCCAGAAGTTTCAATGAACATCCGAACAGCTATCTGCATACCTTGATTTGCTATAATTTCGATAGAAGGTCATCCAAATTTCCTGCAGAACATCTTTCTTTGTTGTTGGAATGATTTACTCCCTTTTTATCGCCATTATTCCTTCTGTACAGTATTTTGGTCAGCAGCTTATATTTAAGCGTCAATATGGTCGTTTTGTTACCAATTCACGGTCATGTGTATTGAAATTTGAAGAGTGAGGTCTCTCGGTAAGATAAAGAGTTCAAGATTGCGATTATTTTTCGACGACGTTCTAGAGAAAATAGCCTATTGCAGGCCTTCTACTATCTGAACGCCTGGAACAGGTTACAGTGAAGAAAGGATTGGATTTGTGAAAGGTGATCGTTTACATTTTTTTGCGGAATATTTTGACTTATAAAACACCTACCCTACCGCGACTACAGTTTATGCTCGGTCTGCACTTTTGTACCAGGCCTACGTTTTACTCTCAGTCTGCAGTCTGCACTTTACACTCAGTCTGCATTTTACCCCTGGTCCGCAGTGTGCATTCCGCAGTCCGTAGTCTTCGTTTTACACTGACCGATTTTTTAATCCGCAACTTTTTCTTTGCGGATTCGGCTTCCGTCCACACAAATCCGTTGAATCCGGCATACGAATCCGCAACTTTTTTAATCCGCTCTCCAGAGTGGAAATTTTTGAAGACGCTATGAAACCGGAATCGTGTGGACGCTAAATCCGGATAATTTTTTATCCGGTGAGGTAACAAGATCAAGCCCATCTCTTTACTGTGAAAACTGTATTTAAGATGGAAACCTGGACACATGCTCTGTTGCCAATATTCCCAGAGGAGTCATGGGTACTAAAGCAGGCCCGTAGCCAGGATTTAATATGGGGAGGTGTGATTCAACGAGGAGACGGACCAAACCAGCCCGGAGGCTTTTAAAGTCTCTAGAGGGGTTGGGGGGGAAGGGGGCGTCAGAGACTGCATTTCGAGCGTTTTGAAAAACATGGGAATTTTTTAAACTTTAAACTTCAAAAGTGATTTTATTTTACAGTTTTGAAAGGAAGAAAAAGAAGGTTGTAAATTTGTATTTTTCACTATAGGTTTGCTGCATGATCTTTGAATCATCATTCTCTTTCAATAGTGTGCCAAGCTTAAGCATACTTGGGTGCTTCTTAGAAACAGAACAATGTATGTTAGATAGTGGATGTGCTTAAGAGCCAGGGAAGAGAGTTCCTCTTGTGCCAGGAATACTGCATTTTAGCCCCAGAAAACAGTAGATATTTTAAATTATCCTCAAAGGCAAAGGGCCACACAAAAAAGGAACAATGTGTACCTTCATGTTTTTCAAGCACAAGAGGATAAGTGATCCACCCCTTGTGATTGGCTTTTTTTTGGCTCTTTTTGCTTAAAAGGTCTGGAGCCAATTAAAAATCTAGAACTTCTGATATGGCCTAATAATTGCGTAAGCTCAACATTAAGCCAGTCAAAACGGTTGTACTATTCTGGCCACAAAAAAACAAAACCAAGTTTAATATAATGTTGCTTCCTAGTAGCAACTGTCACAATAACTGCTAAGGGAGGAATAATAGCATCATCGCACCGTAGTTTTTAGGGAGTTATTATAACTCCAAAAATGGAGTAAAAATTTTAGGTACAGGATAACCCCTTTTTTGGGGTTATTTTAACTCCTAATTTAACTCCGAATTTGGGGTCATTTTTACTCCTGAAAAAGAGTTCTTTTTACTCCCAGTCTTGGAGTTAAAATTACTCCGAAATGGGGTTACTTGTACTCCTTACAGGGGTTGTTTTTACTCTTTTTGGAGTTAATTTAACTCTGAAAGTGGAGTAAAAATTTTAGGTACAGGATAACTCCTTTTTTGGGGTTATTTTAACTCCTCAATATCTGGGGTCACTTTTACTCCTGAAAAAGAGTTCTTTAAACTCCTTTTTGGAGTTAAAATAACTCCACGAAAAATAACTCCACTGTAAGGAGTTAAATTAGCCCCACTAGAGGAGTTATTATAACTCCCTGAAAATTACAGTGCGCGCCACAGTCCTAAGACTTGTATTATTCTAATATGAAAGGGCTTCGGGAGTTGACTGATGCAAGCAACATTGTAGACCGAGTGCAATTTTTTTTAAACTAATAGAGTAGGGTAGCTGCAGTAATCCTTGAGCTTCAATATCCTGCAAGCAACAATAAAGAGCTGGATCGAGCGTGTCAAAACTACCAGGGAACCTCCTACTCACTGTTAAAATAACTAGAAATACGTTAAAATAATAATTTCAGATCCCACACTTTGAAGGAAACTATAGAAACAAACCCTAAAGGTTAGCGACCCACTGTTGAAAACAAGAAAGGAAAACACTTACATCTTCAGCTAGCGATCAGAGAGCTTTTTTTTGATAGAGCAAAGATAAAAAAAACACAGGTAGCAACTGCACAGTGAAAGACCACATAACCTCCCATTGAAAAAAATGCGGCAAGAAAACATTTGCTCAATCCGCACTACGAATCCTTCAAAAAAGACCTTACCCGACAAAATGAAAGAGTAAGCGACGAATGAAATCAGCAAGGGGTAAATGCCTTGTAGGCATACCAAATCCCCTTTTTCATACTTTTACACGAAGGCAAAACATGTTTTGTGGAAAGCGTGAGTTAGGGCTTGTCAATTCTTCACAGTATTTGTAGTTTTACTACAGAATCAGTGAATTACAATTGAAAATAAATACTGTTAATTCACTTTGTTTTAAATGGTTGACCAACAAAAAAGTGGACCTCGGGGGCCTGTGGGGGGGGGGGTGCGAGCGCACCCGTCCCACCCCCCCCCCCTCCCTACGGGACGGCTAAAGTGAATCCTGATACGTGTGTCGATACGTGTAGGATACGTGAAAAAAAGGCAAATTCGATTTGAATACGGATACGTGTGGACGTGGAAATTTTTGAAACGGGAAAGAAAAAGTTGCGGATTCAAAAATATCCGAATACGTGTGGACAAGGCCTAAAAGTAATAGAGACTTTAAGATCCAACGACGCGGATGGCAACGAGAACGTCAAAAAAACAATAGGTTTTATAAGCAAAACAACAACTTTGCACGTGCATCACGCTTCTTTGTACATTTCTTTGCCTGTTTTTGCACGACTACGACGTGAAAATGCCCAATTTCGCGTTTTATGGAGGACATAGACAAGCAACGACGAAAGTTTATTTCTCTTTTTGAACTTGGATATGGTCCCTAGGAATTCAATTCCAGGAGGGTTCGCCTACATTTGACAAAGTAAGTGGGTTGGAATAATTGCGATAAGGACTGAAAGAACGCAAATTCACTTTTTAAGGAGGGTCTCAATGGGGTGGTGGCATTTACGGTTATCGGCTAAATTTTGGCTCTTTTACGGCTATCGGCTAATTTTTTTCAGTTACGGTTAACAAAAAAGTTAAAAATTAATTTCTTTTGTTTCAAAAAGTTAAATATTAATTAACCTGTATTTTTTGTATCTTTAAAGCAAAATAAAGGTCTTGAGATCATCTCGGGATATGAAATAAGCTATTCTTTTGAAAAATTTTAACATTTGATAGATCATACTTTTTATAAAGTATTCCACTTCTAATATTATTTTACATATAAAAATGTCAATAGTCAATTTAAAAATAATCTTTGTGAAAAAGCAAAGAACACACGCGAACGTCTAACTCAAGGCCGGGGCGCGACATTCATTACAACAGAAATGGCCGTTTTCACACTAGAGACGGATTATTCGTGTGAGACGGGTTATCCGTTTGATGATTCGCGTCAGATAGGTAATACGTCTTAATTTGAAAATGGAATAGTTTTAATTTTGCATGAACTATCCGCCTGACTTTATCCTTCAACTTCGACGGACAGTTTGAAGACGGGATTATCCGTTCCAGATATAGCCTGTGTACAGCCGCCCCCTCCCCTCAGAAAAAAAATCGGAGGGGGTGTCTGTCCGGATGGGGGCGACTGTATACAGGCTAGTCTCAGACGGATAATCTGTTTCTAGCTCTAGTGTGAAAACGGCCAATAACAAAATTCCCGTGTCAAGTGTTTTTAATGGTAGCGAAGGACTGTACGGAACTACTGTCAGCCGTTTTGCCTTGTCCGTAGGCCTCATTATTTCGCGCGGCTAATGCGTTTCGGGTCACGTGGTCCGAGCGAGTTCGGCACCGAAATGCCTTGACCGAAATTGCGTGGGAAGACGCCTTACAGGGACTAGGCATGGCAATGTCTACCGTAGCGTCAGACAGTGAGATCTCTTCGTGTTGTTTCACTAGTGTTTTGAGGGTACGACCTCGTGAAAATCGCAAATATTAATCCCCAGCAAGAAGCCACACTTTCACTATGGAAAAAAAAAATTAGTTCCCCGAGAGAGCGGCGGAAATGGAAATGGGTCTTGGTCTTCACCTAGAAGGCGCTTTACCTAACGTGCGAGTCACACTAGCCGGGAAATAAAAAAACGCAACCATAAGTGAGTTTAGTACCCTCCTTAAAATTAGCAAATCTCGAGAACAATTTCTTTTACGGTTAACTCTTTTTTACCCTATTTACGGCTAACGGTTAAAATGTTTCAATTTTTACGGCTATCGACTAAATTTTTGGCCGTTTTACGCCTATCGGTTAACCCCATTGAGACCCTCTTTAAGCGACGTTTTTGTTGCCGTCGAGTCGTTGGATCTTAAAGTCCCTGATAGCAAAAATTAACGCGATGACTATAGCGTTTAGAGTGTACCGAAAACCCTTATTTTCAAACCCCTACAAAACTTTAGTTAACTTCGCAATCCTTTAGCTAACTAGAGTCTTGCTTGTTCTCTGCACCAATTAACTGGCATCCATGGGTAGGTTTGGCTTGAGTAGGCCCTTATCGATTGTGCTAGCATAATTTTTGACTTACTACTTCGTCATTACAAGCCTAATATTTATTGTCCCAAGAAAAGCACTGCTAGCATAATTTACACTTTTGGTTCCTTTTGCAGCAGAAAATTGCTTCTTACTGAGAATGCGAACATTTTTTTGGTCCGAGCGAGATCAGTTCAAGTAATTATAGTCCGGGACTATAATAAAGGATCTTAAGTTTTCTTTAGGCTGAACTTTGTTAAGGTACAGTTAAATTAAACAGCATTCTCTTTAAAATGTCTGCTTTTGTCTTAATACCGATAATACATGCATGTGTCCGTGACCCCCGAATAATACGGACACTATAGCTTGTCCCTTCCTTGTCCGTATTATCCGGGTTCCACTGTTCACTGAAAACATTCCAGCAAGCACACCTACCAGCTCTGGTGTCTTCCTCTTCCGTTGCCTACAAAATATACAAAAATGTTTCTTGTAGGAAATGAATTCTAATGATGTATTTACAACGCCTTTGTTATTATGTCAAAGGTCTGTACTTTTTGAAAGGTCATACAGTTCTAAGTATTCCGCATCAGAGGTAAAGCTAATTTCTGCAGTGCCATATGGCTTACATGCAATTGTGCAACTAGGTAGGTAACTCTTTCGTCGGCTTCGTTGGGACTCTCCGTTCGAGATTAGGGTTAAAGGTGCTCTTCGACTTTTACACAGAGTACAAAGTTTTCTATTCAAATCCACTTTTGAGCATAAAACAACCAAATCTACGCATGATGAACAATATGCCAGAGCGGCGGAATAAGACAGAAAAAGACGAATTTTAGTGATTTTGATTAACCCATTCACCCCCTGAGTCGAGTAAGGAAGAGATAAAACGGAAGATAATTGTCAAGGTGGCAGTGTTGAAAGGGGCGGAAGTAAACCTTAAAAGTTAACCTTCGATAAGTTCCATCGGGAAGCCTTAGGAGCACCAAAAATGGCCCTCAAATCATGAATCATGATGAACATCAGTTTGGAGTTATTTTGACAGGTTGCCATTTGAGTCACGTTTGAAAGAATTTTTATTTACTGAAGCACTCATTAGCTTACCTTACTAAGCACCTTTGCTGTTTCCATCTGAATGATGCATGCAAACAGAATCACAGCTACCACTGCATAAGAGGACTTCTAACAACCAGAGTGAAACATAAAGGTGAAACTTAACACTTTATCGGTCAGTGAAACGCTCATCGATAATGCACGGAAATAAATTTTGTAATCACTTCTGTAACGATTTTTAGTTTGCATTTTACTTTTATTTAGACTTTTTATTTAGACTTTTTTTAACAGAAAAACAATATGTTCGGACTCATAACATTTAACGATACGGCCCACAGCACTTACACTAAACTCTATTTAGGTCCTCTTGAATGTCATTTAGCTCCATCCCGAAACATATACAGGCCTAGTATAGGGATAGTTCATTACTTGGACATCTATTTAAAATATCATTTAAAAAGGGGCAAAAAAGGTTACAAATTTTGCCCACCTCTGGTGGGATCTACATCGTTATTATGTTTGTCAAATATCATTCAAAAGTTTTTATTACCAACTGCCTGTTCGGTAAGATTAAAACATATGCTCAAATTGGCAGGTCATCATAGACAAAACGCCAGGAAGAAGAAAACTTGATCTTGGAAATAAAACATAGAAATTACTTGCTACTCACCATCTTCATCTCAAAGTGATTAATTCTCTCAGTTTTTACGCCAGATAGAAAGCTTCTCAAACCTCCAACAGAAACGTTATGCCTTTCCCAAACGATTTGCTCCTTTTATGCACTATAGTTGAGGAAGTCGATAACTCGGAAATAAATTCATTTCCCTGTCATTTAAGCCAAACGTTTGTTGTCAAGATTATAAAAAAGTCTGTCGTGCCTGCTGTAAGGAGTTCATATTTGTTAGAAATGTAGTTGCTTCCGTTTGGGGAAGAAGGGGGTGGAAAAGTTATATAGAGGTCTCTCAGGTCTTTTGTCATTTCCTCGGCCTTTTAATTCATTAGAGCATAATTCTGATGACTATATTTAGTTTCCGTCTCTCAAATAATAAGCCTTTTTATTATTGTATAAGCAACGGCATTTCCATGATCATAGCTTTGTCCGATTGTTTGTTGGTAATGGTTTTGTAATGGACTCATCCCTAGTCGTCTCTCTCTACATTTGCATGCAGATCTAGAAAGCGTGACCGAAGGGAGCGCGAGGTGTGATGGGAAGGAGGTCGTTTTTTCTGCTTCCCATGCTATCAGTAGACAAAGAGGAAGTTTAGCGCCACACTCTCTGGGTTAGAAATCCTTGCTCGGTCATGATTTCCCGGCTTCATGACATATTTAACTGTTGAGTTTACGTCCTTTTATATTCATCAACGTCAGTTTAAAGTCAAATCTACAGCAACATGACGGGATAACATGTCAGCTACTATAAACTGGCGTATACGTAGGCCGGCTTGTTTTCTATTGCATCCCTGAGTTGTAACAGAGTACAATAAAAAATACAACCTACTGAAATACAGGGCTTGTCAGTAACTGGCTCGGCATTATTATCAATCTCAAGTTGACTAAGACAGCCATTTTTAATTATTATATGTAGTTTCTTTTTTATCCTAGTTTCGTTCATAAGGAGGCTACCCTTTTTATTAACTCGTGGGGACACGCGAGCGTACCACGAGTTATTGCAGGGACAGAGATATGCAAATGAGTCACTCGCTCACTCGTAGTAGACGGACTTCGTAATTAATCGGGTCCGAACTCGAGAGTGCGAAGATCTATCGCTTCCGAAGAAGCACGCGCTCTTGAAGTTCGGTGGGATCAAATTCTTCGCTGAGAGCGTGCATCGTTCGGCGTTCGCTGCTCAGACTCAGAGTTTTCTTAATGGCAAATTTTCTACAGCACGGTTAGAGGTCTTACCAAATTTAAGACACGTAGGAGTCTTTCAAATGAGTACGATGGTTAACTTGGGGATTGGATTTCAAGAGCCTTTGACTCGTCCAGGCGTTAGACTTGACGAGAAAATGAGCAATTACTCTTCTGACTCCGAAAGATCACGGAGGATATACAAATTCCAGCTTGCTGGAAAGTGATCTAAAAGTAAGAAAATGTCATACCATGCTATTCTTAAGAACCTGCATGGGCCGAAAATGGATGTCATTTTTGACCATTAGCTTCAAAATAACAGCAGAAATCGAGATAAGAAAACATATGTTTTGCCTCCTACTTCGCTGACGAGGTGTATCGGCTTTGTCAAGCACATGTTATTTTGTTCATTCGTTGCCATGAAATGCGTTGACATTGTTTTTTCATTGTCAATAGCTCGGTTAATGCGGCTCGATCACACTGAACGAATTTGCTGGCGGAAGTTCCATGGATAACGCATTAAGCTAAAGAGTTTTCGCCAGAATGATGTAATCAGCCTTCGTGGTGTAGTGGTAAAGTAAAGTCGCATACAGCCGAAGGTTCCCGGGTTCAAGTCCTGCTTTGTACTGTTCTTTTTCTTTATCTCCTTTCTTTCTTTTTTTCCCGTTTTTGGCTTGTTTTGTTTGCTTATTTGTTTTGTTGTTTTTCTATAAACATGTACCTAAATAACCGTTATTTTATAAAAAGCAATAAACAAAAGAAAAGTATTGTGTTTGTAGAGCAAAGATAGTATATTAAATATATTGTACATGGATAAACAATCTGAATTTCTATCATTTCCTACAATTTACTGTGGGAAAACCAGAGTTGATAACCATTTGATCATTTTCTAAACAATGTTCCCACGAGTTGACGATAGGCTTTCTTTGATTATTGATTGCAAGCTGCCTGCAACTGCCCTAAATTCTGAATTCTACTCAAAAGAACCTTGTTAAAACGTAGAGCATCTACGTGCTCTCAGTTTTGGACTAAGAATATCGAAAGATATATACCAGTACCGGTAAACAAAAAAAAAATGATGTTAAAAGCTTGTTTCAGCGTTAGCGGAACTGTCGGCTTGCATCATGGAACAGGTAATTCAATTGATGGTCAGGTTAAAAGCACATTAACTATTTCCGGGCTCTCATTACATCTTTGTTTTGCTTGCTTATTTTAATTCTACTTCCATTGATTTTCAACCATTTCCTTGTCCGTGAGAACTTAGAGTTTGGTTCATCCGATGAAATGTTCGACGGTTGGTCTAGGCCTAAGTCAGTTCCACACTTAGCCATCCTGAAAAGTAAATCTTATTTTGGGCTTTGTCACCAATGTCGGTTTTAGTACTGGGGACTGGGAAGCTGCTGATTTAAGTCTATATGTCTATATAGACCACTTTACCTGGGCACTGGTAATTCAGTGATGTAAGGCCTAGGCCAGACGTCGAACTTTTCATGAGAAGAACCATAATTGGGTCGACCTAAATTAAGTTAATATCGTCTGTTGGGTCAGACCTCGAACTTAGGACTGTTCCAAAACCAAACAACTGAATCAAACCAAAAAGCAATTTTAATAAATTTTCTCCCGAACAAGGCTAAATATACATAATCATACAAGTTTTTAACTTAGTAGTTAAGTCCTTCGCAAGAATAATTTTCTCCAGGGCAACAAAGCTAAGTACAACGCGATGCTACTTTCTCGAGTTCACTTTGATGGACAAGATATTACCAACTGTAAAAATCTAAAACTAGGTATACCTATCGATAGAGTGCCAACGAGCAAATCATGCGTATTTTGCTTAGGAATAAAATTCCTTTTTTTTGCCATTCGACCGTTTCTTGATCCCTTCCTGAAGGAAGTCCAGCTACAAATCTACTGTCGGTTCGGTTTCACATTGTTGATAAATATTTGCACAGTTTAATCATTTAAACCTCCTTTCAAATTTCCCGAGGCTTTTTGTTATCGGATTGAAACTTAGAATGATTCGCTGGGCCATTAGACTGAACTCGGCCACGTTTCGAAAAAAATGGCGTTGTTTTCTTTTCCTTTGTCGTTCGCTTTAGGCTTGTAATTCGTTTTTGTTCTCATTGTTTTTGTTTGCTGGTTAGATTTTTTCCCCAACACCAGATTTTCCAACAGAAGCGACTGCATTCTTCTTGTCAAGCTTTCCTTATCTCCTCGTGTAATCTGATCCTTTTTAGTGGTGAGAATATTGCTTGCTGCACATAGAACACTTTTGCTGTTTTACAAACTTCTCTCCGTTAAAACTTAACATTATGGCCCCTAAAATTAATAGAATATATCAAGTGCTCACGTCTCTTGACTGCGGTGGCCGGGTTAGACGAAAAAATTTAGGTAAATAAACACAGGAAGTCGCGACGGCGGGAAGTGTGTGAAATTTTGTTTGTTATTCAACTTGAGCACGTGCGCCAGGTACTGCCTTTTGATTGTTTCATAACTGACCACTTGGTCTCAGGGGAATCTACATTACATTGGGTTACACTTTTTTCAGCTCGATCGAGAATTTTTCTGCCTATTGCCCAGTCTTGCGCGGCTCTATTCTGCTGCCGCCTCGCCATCCGAGCGTCTTCGCTCGGATGGCTCCTTGGCAATTACTTGGTGTAACAATAGACAGTGATCTTATGCTTAGGTCACATCAGTATACAAGAGATCTGCATAAACACAAGTAAGAAGATTGGAGTCCTGTCACGTTTAAAGAATATGATTTCTACAGAAACTAAACTTCAATTGTATAAATATCCAATTTTACCTAATTTAACGTAGCTAGTGTCATATAGTTTGGAACTTCTGTGCTCTTCGCATTGTATTTGGGGAAAAATCTGCCACATATGAAGAACTCCTCAAGAAAGCTGGACTTAAGCTACTCTATACAACCGGAGGCTTTAAGATATAGCTACAGCGATTCGAATAATGATGTATCAAGTGAAACACAAACTATTGCCTTTTAATGTAGTGAATATTTTTGAAGAAAATGAAACCAGATGTCAACTTCGCGATGAAAACGACGTTAAGATACCTAGATTTCAATCTGTGAGAAATGGGACGCACTCTTTAAAGATATCTGGGTCCATATTTCTAGACGTAGTTAATCGATAAACCGATAATCGATGAATATCGATTTCCGATGGAAATCGATAACGATTGATTTATCGATTCTTATCGATTACTATCAATGTTCAACATTAACGCGGTGTTGTCCGTACGGTATTTATATCGTCGGTTGCATCTAAGTGTGTACACGTGAGGAAAAATAAGAAACAATTTGTAATTGTGGGCAACATGACATGTTTTGCCGCCAAACATTCGAAGTTTGGAGTTGGCGGCTTTTGTCGACTTGATTTGTTTTCGCTCAACAAAATATTCTTTGCAAGAATTTTTAGACGTTATGAATAATTTCTGGAGGTAAGTGTGCTGTTTCGTGCTGTTTCGTGAAGGTTGAGAAAAATGAAATATAAGCGGAACGCGCTGATCAAAAACATATAAACAACTTACTTTGGCGCAACAGTTTTCTTTAACGGGCTGTCAAACTTCAAATGTTTGGCGGCGAAACACGTCATATCTGGCGCCCTATTAGAACATGTTTTTTGTCTCGTGCCCACGCTTAGATGCAACCGACGGTATTGAGTCAGTCAGTCGTGATATAAAAAATACTAAAAGAACAAAACACTAACAGGAACAAATATTGCTCTTTGTTTTGATTTTATCATAATGAGGAAAGAAATTGCTGCGAAAGTGGTAGAAAATAACTCTACAGTATCGCTGTAGAAACTCCATAAACATGGGGCATACCAAGTACGACCCCTTATGACAAAAGATGGCAGCGATCTGGAGGACTTCAATGCCCTTACAAGTATTTACCGAATTGAATTGTATTCCAGTGTCTGCGAGATTGCAATGAAAGAAATGCAAGGTGCAGTCGATCGCGGAGGATTGAATGGACAAGTAAAGATCTATTAAAACAAACCAGGAAACGAAAGAACAAAAAAAATGGAATGTGACGAAGACTGCCCCTGAAGGCAAGAATAAAATGTGTTAAGCTTAAGCCGGTCTCATGGGTTTTGCTTGCCAAATAGCATCATCATCTTCAAGATTATTGCTTGTTATCGATTACTATCGATTGTTATCGATTTTTGATAATCCATAATAATCGATAAATTATTTTTTTTCTGTGACGTCGATTTCTATCGATTTCCCTATATTAATCAGCGGCTTAAATCAATTGATATCGATGATATCGATTTATTTCCGATATCGATTTCTGCCGATTAACTATGTCTGGATATTTGTGGTGGCAATCATCTCGTGTGTACATAAAAAATTGATAACCTAGATTTTTTTTATCGGAAATATTAGACAAAGAGACTTAGCAAACGCACTCCAGGACTTGAGAAAATTGTAAGGCATGGGTCGCACTTGGCAAATTTTTTGAAGAATTTGTTTACCTTGCGGTAGAAATCAATCATCGGGGCGCATTGCCAAGTGCGACCCCAAATTTTCAAGTTGGAAAAAACTTTGAAAATCACAAAATACATCAAAGACGCCGAATTGCTTGGGTCGAGCTAGTCTCCCTGGCAGCCGTTTTTTGGATGTCACGCAACGCTCCCCCAAAACGGCTGCGAGGGAGACTTGGGTGGGGCAGACAGATTTTGGAAAACTCGAGCTAAACAATAGGAATCACAGCGGTAACTTTCAGCGCTTGTCAGGGAAACGTGATCAATTTGAGGATCTTTGAAACAATCGCAGAAATTTTCTGACCTTCGCGCTTTCGTCGTGAAAGGACGAGGCTGCTACTACTAGTGGCCATTTCAACGTTTTTACGAAAACTCTATTCAAGCGAGCAATTCACAAGCTTATAATCCTTCGCCATTTTTAACGTTCTTACGGGAACTCTTTACAGGCGAGCCAATAAAGTACAGTCAGAGGCTTGTCATTCTCCGTGCTAAATAATAATAGTACAATAATAATAATATAGATTCTTATTAAGCGCATTTCTATCCTCAATGGGCTTTACATTATGAAAGCCGATTAAAGATCATTACATTTCTAGCTTATTGTGACATTATATATCAAGTATTGTAAAACTTTAAAAAATCCTAAAATGTTATGTTTGTAAAAACTTTATAAAACTTACTTGTAAAACTTTAAAAATCCTAAAATGTAAGGCATGAAATCAATAATCAAGTATTGTAAAACTTTTAAAAAAACCTAAAATGTTAAGATTGAGAATCAATTGAAACATTTCCTGAATAGAAATGTTTTAAGTTTTGTTTTAAATGTTGTAACACTGTCCGCATTTTTGATATATTCTGGGGTAGTGTTCCATAACTGAGGTGCTGCAGTGGAAAACGCGCGTCCTCCATATTTTTTGTATTTTATGGCTGGGTTGCATAATAGCAAACGGGATGACGATCGTAGAGCTCTTGATGGATGATAATCCTTAATCAGAGGTTCCAGATATCCAGCAGATTGTCCATTTAAGATCTTATATGTGATAAGAAGAATCTTAAAATGAATCCTTGCTTCCACAGGTAGCCAGTGCAGGCTCTTTAATAAAGGTGTAATGTGGTCAGAGCTGCGGGCTTCTGTTATCATTCGAGCTGCGGTATTCTGAATTCTTTGTAACTTATCTCTCTGGTATTTTGGGATGTCACATAAGAGACTATTGCAATAGTCGAGCCTGGAAATCACAAGGGAATTCACCAACACTTTCAATCCATCGGAAGGAAGGTACTTTCGAATACGACCAATTAATCTTACGGCATAACTGGCTTTCTTCTGTTTCTTGCACATTTAGTTGATATGCTCAGTGAAAGACAAGGTTATATCCATGATGACACCCAAATTCTTGGCTTTTGTTTTCACTTCTACTGAGGTGTTAGCTAATAAAATGTTACTTTAACTATAGGTTGCCTGCTGAAACGCGACGTGAAATGTAATATTTCAGTTTTCCAGGAATGCACTTTAACATATTCTTAGTGTTCCATGCAAAAACATCATTGATGCATCCCTTTAGGACACCGACAGAGTCAACGGATTGTTTAGGATCGTCAATGACAGTGTAAATTTGGGTGTCGTCCGCATAGAACATGGAGTCGAGACCGTGGCTAGTAGAACATCTTGGAGAGGTGCCATATAAAGAGTGAACAGCAGCGGCCCGAGTATTGAGCCCTGGGGAACGCTATACTCTAAACATCGTGGCGGAGATGTTGCATCCGCTATAGAAACTCGCTGAGATCGGCCAAGAAAGTAAGAGGAGAACCATTTAAGAGCTGTTTCTGTGAAATTAAAATATTTCCTTAGCCTCACGAGGAGAATTTGGTGATCAAGAGTGTCGAATGCTGCGGACAGGTCAAGTAGCACAAGTATTACTTCACCGTTGGAGTCACGAGTTTTTAGGATGTCATCGGTAACTCTAAGTAGCCTAGTCTCTGTTGAGTGATATTTCCTATAAGCAGACTGTAAGGCAAGAAACAGGTCATTGTCATTCAAGTAGTTGTGAACTCGGATGGCAGCTGATTTTTCTAATACCTTGGAGAGGAATGGTATGTTAGCTATAGGTCTGTAGTTGGCTAATAAATCAGGTTTAAGATTGGGTTTTTTCAATTTTGGACGAACCAGCCATGTTTTTAATGAGGTCGGAAAGATCCCATTTCAGAACGATTGTCTCACAATTCCGCTGACCATAGGTAGTACAGAACTTATGTTATCTTTAATAAAAGCGTCGGGATCGGATCGAGGGAACAGGTCTTGTTCGAGAGGGATGATATGACGTTCTTGATGCTTTCATTTGATGGTGGCGTTAACGGAGGAAATTCACAGTGGAGTATTCTTTGTTTTTCGTCGCGATGGTCTTCGCAGCCGAGCACTTTACTTTCCTTATCTCTCCCATCCTCCTGCAACTGGAAAAGGAGGAAACCGATCCTATGATCTGACGACGAAGAGTTAATGTTCTCTGGTATCTGGCCTACTTTAGTTCTCAATGTGTCAAAACAACGACAATAATTGACTCCCATTACTAACTACTAGTGCGACCCTCCTCGATTTGATTAAAAGTTTTCTTTTCCGCTTGCGGTTTCGAATTTTCGTGGTTTTTTAGCCGTTTTTTAAACTTTCCTCAAGTGTGACCCATTATGTTCATTTTGATCTTTAATTTCATAGGAAATAGGTTTTTATACACAATCAAAGGTAATTTTTGATATTTATTATATAATAGGCGGTCCAGACGTAGTGTGTGTCAATAACATGGACAAGATGGGATTAGTCGTCGAATCTCCTATCTGACAGTCTTACTAGGCGCTACATTTAAAAACTCTATTATCGAACTAAAATAGCCCGGAAGTCAAAATATAACAAAACGAAGCTAACACACCTTTAACTGAACGTCTCCTTGTCGGTCCTGGCCGGCTAAAGTGGCATTTTATCGAGTTTTGCACTCGTAGGTACTATCCACTAAAGAAGAATTAAGGGCTGGCCACAAGAAAAACGGACCATCTCCACGCGAAGGGCGATAAATTTGAGAATAATCGACGAATCCACTCCAAATTGCTGTCGGCTAATCTGCAGGTAAAGTGTGCTCTGGCTTCTTGCACGCTGACTCCCCAAACCCATCGCAACTGCACGATAATTGCTCGCTCATCAGCTCATC
>OZ038001.1:17762015-17839515 GCA_964035705.1 Porites rus | reverse complement strand
AACCAGTGTCAGATCTGGATATATTTAAAGACTACGTGCTGTGTAGAGCTGAACATTGTTTTCTGATATCGCGTAAACCTAAACTTTACGGAGATATTAAAAGCCGATACCCTACGATTACAGAAACTATGGAAAAATTACTATGTTTTTGAGTAGACATATCTCATAAATGGGCTACAAATTCAACAGGTATACGCGCAAAATGAATAAATTGTCTGTTAGACATTTTAAAGGTTCTACTCAACTTACACAGTTTTCCCCTGCTGAACATAAATTGTAACGAGCCGTATCTTGGTCCGCTATATAGAAGCTGTAATTGCCCTGAAAGAGTTCTCCTCAATGGAGCATGAAAGGTTTTCAAAGGTTTCACGCCGGTGAAGATGTGCGGCCTGTCACCTCTTGCAAGTTTTTACTTCGGAGGTAGGAGAGGTGACTGTTTTCACAGGCATGATTTCTCGGTTTTTTTTTTCCATATTTGAGAAAATGAAAATAGTCCACTTAAGTAGATAAGACAAGTACATAAACGTTGAAATTATTTTAAAATTACAACATACAGTTATATCAATATCAATTACACCATAACGAAGTATAATATTTTATTTCGTATATATTTTTAACCCGCCACCCGCCACCCGTCACCCGCTACCCGTCACCTGCTATCCACTACCCGTCACCCGTCACCCGTCACCCGCCATCTGCTACCCGCGGAAAAGTCTTGCCGTGTCAGGTAGGCGAACATGTTTAAGGTCCCTAATGCATGCGTACGGTTTGGCGCAAATAGTGGGGTATTCCGTGAAGGGGGATCATGTTGGCCTCGATTTTTAAGCGCTCTCTAAGTCACTTAAGAAGTCTGCTCTTCTTTTATTTACATAATTCAATAATGCACTCAGCGATGTTTTCATTTTCCCTTATCAAGGTCCGTAGTGCCTTTTACATTTTTCGAAAGGAACAAGTTTTGAATTGAAATATATGAAATGAATGTTAAAAAGGGAAAGTAAAATTATTGTTGGAGGCTCTAGAAGCGCTTTTCCAGATGACGGTGATAACGATTCCTAAACGTCTTTTGGGCTCGTGACAAAAATCACATCACACCAGTCGTCACGGAAGATTACGTGATATCTCTAAATGCGCCTTTAAAAGCGGCGCACAAATTAATACATTATTCGCGAAACTGAGGGTGTTCTTTTTTGTATGAAGAATTTCTATTTATATAAAATATACTGCAAATATTATTCAAATTTTTAAAACTCATTAAGTAACCTTAAGGTGTAGCGAGATGTAAAGAAAGTTTTTTTTTATATACTCTGGATCATAAGCTTGTGCCTGCAGTGGTTGGCGCATTGAGCAGAGAAAACGCAACGTCAATTGAGAACGCAAAAGCGCGCGAAAAGGATTGAACGCGACTTGTAGTGCTCAATTTGCCGCTGCGCCATTGGTCAGTTGGGTTTTTAGATCAGTTGTATGGTCAGTTGAATTTTAGATCTGCCTCTCTAGCCTCGTTGACTTTGCTAAATCCGAAAATTTGCAACGTTATCTGCTTAATGGACATGGGAGAGGTCCACACACAGGCTTACTAGAAGCTAAAATCAGAATTTGACTAGCAATGAAATTTCAGTTACCGACTTCATTTTTCATTGAATAAAGAGAATGAAGTTCTCCTTCTTAAATTAATAGGTAGCTGATAATTCTTGCAGGGTTTAGTTTTCGAGTAATCATTGACGTGGCCCCAAAAAGGAATCGAAAATAAAGTTTTCGCGCGAAGCGTGGGGTAGTGACTTGTTTCCAGTCGACTCCGGTCGAAAAACTAGAGGAACGCTTGGAGACAAGTTTAATACAAGATGTTCTTTCCCTTGACCGTTGGATACCAACGCTGTGAAGCCGCTGGTGGATTTCTAAAGTGTCAGTTACGGATCTAATTAAGTTGTGAGGGTTTTCCAGTGCTTCTTTGCTTCCAACGTTGTTAGCCCAGGTAGACAGATCTTTGCCGTATTTCTTCACCGGAATATGCGTAGCGTTCTTGAGTTGTACGAAAACCTAACTTCTGAATATTGAAAGTATACAGCACAGTAAATTTTAATCTGATATACCATTCGTTCAATGTGGTATTAAATGTCGGCTCTAACACTCTTATCACCCGAACCTAAATTTTGCATTTTGAGGTGGCTTCAGGGTTCGTACAGAGTCTTGAATTCTTGCAAAAACCTTGAAATTTGCCCAACAATTTTTAAGACCTAGAGAAAGTCTGGAGAATAGAGACAAAGTCTGGAAAAAATGGTGAAAAGCCTTGAGTTTTTTCTTTTTTTTTCAAAGCTATAGTAAGTGCTTAAGTGATTTTTTTCTTCGTCTTGGTCAAACCATATGTTTGCAGCGCACTACGAAAAAAGCTTTGTTCCTGCGTTTTCTACATGTAAGGTGTCTATTGATCACCTATTTTATAACCGTGAGTCTGGAAAAAAATTATTGTCTGGAAAAAGTCTTGAATTTTGGATCCAAAGATCTGTACGAACCCTGTGGCTTTTAATCCTCAAGAATTGCTTAAAGGAACAGATCTGTGGGCCTGACAACTATGTTTGTTAAGCGTTTACTTTTCAATTCAATCCTTAATTCTTCTTAATAATGCCTTTTTTCATAAATTTGTGATGCTTAAGTAGCAGAAGGATCTAATCAAATAGAGCCCTCAAAGATATGCCTTCAAACAAGTGCGACAGAGCACAAAAAAGCCGCATAAAACCTTGCCCTTAGCTGATAGTTGTTGTTGTTAATAGATCCGGGAACTTTATGGATATCGTTTTGTGTTATACACTTAATGATGTGTGAGAAGTGAATGTATTATTTTTATATAAGAAAAATAAGAAATTTATATTAGATTTATTATTTAACATATACGCGCACCTTCCTTCCGCTAAATTCCATTTCCTGTGAGGTTAGAGTTCGTTAGATGAACAGTTTTCTTGTTACTTTTAAGTATTCTGAGTGTAAATGGTAAACAAAGTAAGTTTAAGTTATTTTGTTTTTTCAACTTTGATGTGAAGTATTGTTGGATTATATCTTCTTGCTTTCACAGCAGAATTTATGGAAAATGTCTGCAATAAAATTTAGGAGCAACGTTTGAAAAAGAACACGACGGGGTCACGCACTAACAAATGTTATACACAATGGCAAAGATGTTTTTATAACAATAGGTGCGGTCTTACCCATCAGTGGGCAAATGGCTGTTGCCCACATGGAAGTAACTTTTTGGGTGTGACTCATTTCCCCAAGGTAAATTGCCTCGGGAAAATTTCCATGATACGTCAAAAAGAACCAAAGACGTGATTTCAACTCTTTCAAGTTGCGTCATCGTGTCTCAAACACATTGCGAAAAGAAATAATGTGGCAAGAATCATGGGCGCATCCGAGGAAACTCCCAGAATGAAAGGGACGGGATCTTAGACTTGTCAGCTCTATAGAAGTCCAGTTCTGGCCTCTCTCTCTCTCTCTCTCTCTCTCTCTCTCTCTCTCTCTCTCTAGAAGAAAAGTAGGGCACTTTTGTAACACTGTTCACTAATAAAGATAGCTTCAACAATTCTGTTTGCTGCAAATTCTTTCAAGGTCAGAAACGTACTTTAACACGTGTTCCCAACGAATATTAGTGGTCACCAAATTCTAATTTAATATCTATGAGCTACGCCCCCATATATACCCAGGAGGTTACAAATGCGCCCTATGTTGTGGTAACAGCCAATTTAAGACTAAAAACCCCATTTCTTGGTCAAAATGGAGCTATTACTTTACCATTTATACGCCACATGATTCTCTTGATTACCACATTACTTGAAATTTGAGTTATAAAAGCTAGAAAAAATCTGCCGTGTAAGTATATGACTCTTCATGCCGATGACAAGAATCAAAGATCGGAAAAAGGCCATTTTTTGTTTTGCAAGTTTGAAAAATCAATTTCATCAGTTATACTTGACCAAACTAGCTCAAACTGAAGTATGAGGAAGAACAATCATTAGGCAATATACCAACGCAGAAGGTAAGGAGAAAATGCGCTCTTTCATTTTTTAATGAATTTTTAAAGTTATCAATGTGCGAAAAACGGCTACGTTACAAAAGTTCCCTATTTGCTAGATGTTCCAACGCTGTTAATGGGATATTTTTTTTGAGAGATAATAAACAATATTGTTGTCAAATTAAAGGCTATCAAGACAGCAACAAGTGACGTAAAACACTCGTCCATTCCTTTTAAGGGAAGGGAGTTACAGCTACGGAAAGTGTTTGAAACACAAACGCAAGATAAACCTTATGAACTGATGAACTAGGTTGACTTACTACGGGGGTATTTAACAGATATAAATTCATCAGTTGTATCCTTAACAACATGAAAAAATTCGCTCTCACTTGAAGCAATTCGCTCTTACCTTATGGATCACAACACAGCTTTTTTTTCGAAGATTGTGCTTAACAGTCGCTCACAGCAATTAATCGCTGGATAACACATTGAAGCACAATGTTAGTGCGGAACAACTAAACATTCCTTTCTCTGAAACAGTGCTTTGAGTTGTCTTTATAGACCATTGATCAACAAAAAGACGTTCACGCCGATTACTTTGCAAACCCGACACAAGAAAAAGTGCAATCTGGTCTGGCCTCATGTTGCCTGTACCACACTACCTGTAACATTCGGTACTTCTTATAGTTTGCTCGTCTATATTTATAATTATCTTTAAAATGTCTAGCTCCCGCTACAATGCTTTCTGGCGTAGTAAACTGCATAATTACAGCGTTGGAGGCAAAAACATACAAAGTCCGCTGTTTTTTCAGGGAGAATGTTAGCGACACACCCATATTTCCCCTGGACCCTCATTTTTAGGGACTACAGTCTCAGACAAAAATAGTTGGGACACTTTAACCAAACGCTGTTTTTCCCTTCTCGTGCTCCCCTCGTCCCTCTCAAAGTTGTTTAACGCGGTTTGGTCACCAAATCTTGTACACCAACATTGAGGGGACAAGGAGACCCCAAAGTGTCCCAACCATTCTGACTGTACTGTAGATTATGTTCGACCTCGCTAACACTTCACACGGGTAAAAACTGTGATAGTTTAGTGGTCATAGGCTGCTTTAGAAAAGACTTTCTTCACTTATTTTTTAGAGTCCAAGAGTGCGCGTTTCATAGCTCGAGCAATTTTTTTTAACCTCAGCCCATAGGTTGTAGCGCCTTTTCATACCAAGTCCGCAGTCCCGTCTTGCGCTTTTATACCCACTCTTCAGTCTGAAGTTCTCAGTGCGTTTTTAAAGATACTGGCCGTTTCGCCTATGAAGATATAAAACGCTTAGGCAATAATACACACACCCACACACACAAACACCCACACACACATAAACTAAATAATGAACCAGTCTCCCCATCTGTTATCTACACCATTAAAGCACATTTTGGTACCTTGACGCCCTGCGACAAGAATCATTGGAAGATTACGTAAGGACTCAGTTTATTTTTCCACGTGCCGTGAACTTTCAGACAGTTCAAAATTCTTGGTTATCTGCAAGTCTGTGTAGATTGTGCTATTAAATAGCAACAAACTAGCTACAAAATATATGCTACAAAAAAAGGTGATTAGAATAAAAGAAATATGTTTCTGCCGAGTCTGAAACATTTCTTATAAAATTAAGTGTTTCTAGAGAAAAACCACAAAGTTGCGTCTTTTTTAAGCAACAAAAAACTGCCAAGCGCAATCTGAATAGGACTGGTTAGTGAGCATTCAGGATCTGCGAGGGATAACACCTTTCAAAGGCTTCCGCACCCAGTAGTGTTGTAAAATTATTTTCTGCCAATAATTTGTTGTTTATCCTTTTAATCTGTAAAGTTTATGTTAATCATGTCTAAATCAGTGATGACAGAGTCCTTTTCAAAACTGTTACTAATTAAAACAACCTATAGTAGTATTGTACTGTACCTATGAACAGCGCCGTGAACCACTGTCAACAATTAAATTAGCCTGTGTACATCCGCCCCCTCCCCTCCGATTTTTTCTGAGGGGTAGGGGCGGCTGTACTCAGGCTGAACAATTATTTGCTGAGGTTTTTGTGATAGGCAGAATAATGATGGCCGAGGTAAGTGTTATAGGCCAAGCCGAAGGTCGAGGCTAATAACACTTACTTTGTTTGTTATTGTTGTTGTTGCAGCCAACCCCGTTAACACGGACACCGAAGGGACCACTGAAAGTGTCCCTATTAACGGGGAGTCCGTATTAAGCGGCTCATGCTATTAAAGTCAAAAAACCTCTTTTTACTAGAAAAAATACCAAAGAAATATAAGAGGACATAAGCTTCGTCAAATTAAACTTCTCTTACCTTCACGAAGCCGTCATAACGCGGCTTAAGTCCACGGAAACACTTAAAAATCGCTCGTTTATATATTACTCTATCAAAACCCTTCTCTGCATAATTCGTTTGATACCTAAAATCAGTGACGTCTAAAACCATCCTATCCGGTGTATTGTAGCGCTGGAAACATCGACATGCTGTCAACTGAAGAACTTTTTACCTTCAAAAAGGAGAGGTCTGTTACAGCACACAGTTGATATTGCAGTATCCGCATTAGCGAGGTTGGCTCTCTATGAGAATTCGTTGATTAGGCAGAGAAATAAGTGTCTGTTGTCCGCATTAATGGGTGTCGTATTAAAAGGATTGAATTTAGGGAAAATGTAACGGCTTTCTTTCCCCGGGACAAAGAAAACTGTCCGTAGTATCGAGGTGTCCGTATCAAGTGGGTGTCCGTAAAGCGGGTTTCGGACCGTATTTGCGCGGAGCAAAAATAGTATTCAGTGATGTCCCATTAAGGTATTTTGTCTACAGAGATTGTTGGCTGTTTTTAAGCTCTTTCTTCACTTTCGTTAAAGTGGCCCCATTTTAACCCCGCAATAGCGACTCGATATTTAGACAAAACATTTTTGGCTGTGGGACTAAAGAAAATCACTTTTTGTAGCCGCGGGGTCAAAGGAATACCTGAAAATGTATGATAGTTTATGTATTTTGCGTTGCGTTTGAAAAAACAAAATGTTCACAGACTTCTTTACTTTAAGCATGGCGCATTTTATAGAATGTGGACAACCGATAACACCAGCTCGTTTCTCATATCTAGTCGCCATCATGTTGTCCCTTATTCATTTTCATTAATATTAACATCAGTGACTTTGTAATGGCTCATTTTATTTTTAAATAAAGGATTGTGTTATATTCTTCCAGGTATATCAACAACGGTAACTAAATTGCATTTTCTTCTTACGAGTTTTCCTGTAAAAAGGACTTTGTTAAATTATTCCTGTCCTTAAAATACAACTAAGTACATCCTCGGAGACCCAGGGGCAGATATTGGGGGGGGGGGGAGGGCGAGGGAAAGTCCAAACAGGGCGGAAAAATAAGCACGAAGAAAAGTAAAGAACGGCGAGAAGAGCCCCTGGGGACAATGTCTTACCAGACCAGTTCCAAACGGTCGCCGCCGTTCTGGCTTCTGATTGGTGCCAGAAAAACACAAGTTTTCTGGCACCAATCAGAAGCCAGAACGGCGGCGACCGTTTGGAACTGGTCTGGTAAGACATTGTCCCCAGGGGCTCTTCTCGCCGTTCTTTACTTTTCTTTTGTGCCATATTTTTCCGCCCGTTTAGACTTTCCCTCGCCCCCACTATCTGCCCCTGGGTCTCCGAGGATGAACTAAGTAAAGATCACACAGTAAACAAGTCCCATACCCCCACCCTGGGGGTACTCACTATAATGGCCAAAACGAGGAAGCTGACTGCGCGAAAGGGCTACCTGTTCCAGACTTCAGGTATATGAAAGGGTAGTAATTTTACTAGCTGAAGTATGTAAAAGGGCAGGGAAATCTTTGATTACTACAATCACTGAAAGTTTTTCTTTAAAAAAAATCGTAAGTTACAAAAGTACCAGATTGTTACAAAAGTGCCCCACTCGTTACAAAAGTTCCCTATAACGTTACAAAAGTTCCCTGTTGTCGTTACAAAAGTGCCCTAGTGACGTCACAAAAGTTCCCCACCTTGGTTACAAAAGTTCCCTATCGCGTTACAAAAGTGCCCTTTTTTCGTTACAAAAGTTCCCGTTCTTATGGCTCTCTCTCTCCCTCTCTGTCTCTCTTTAAATTGCAATTATCTATCGGATAGAAATAACATGCACCTGTCTCAGTTGAAGCAATTAAGTTCGACCTATCAGTTTCAACAACTAATCAATGAACCTACTAGAATCACGCCAAATTCTAGTACACTTATTGATATAATATTATCAAATGAACCCTCAAGGATTTTAAAATCAGGAGTGGTGCATATGGGATTAAGTGACCATAGTATGGTCTATGCAGTACGTAAGTTTGCCATTTCATCTAAAAACACTCATAAGCATGTGACCACTCGTTCTTTTAAAAACTTTAATGCAAGTGCCTTCAGAGAAGACCTAAAGTCAGCGCCCTGGGATAGCCTAAGAAATTGCACTACTCCCGATGAAATGGTTGAAATCTGGGAAAATATGTTTTTAAAAATAGCTGACGTTCATGCGCCCATAAGAACGCGGCGAGTAAGAAATAAAAAATCCCCTTGGATTACTACTGATCTGAGGGAGCTGATAACAGGTCGAAACAGACTGAAAAGGCAGGCTATATTAACAAAACAGCCATCTATCTGGGATAAATATAGAAAAGAAAGAAATAGAATAAATAATGAGATTAAAATGGCAAAAGCGAATTATTATAAATCAGAAGTGGAACAAAATGTGGGTAACCCGAAGGAAATATGGACGACAATCAACGAATTAACATATCGTAAGTGCACTAGTAACTCTTCAATAAGTGAACTAAAAAGTGGTGATGATTCCTTCACAAAACCCGCAGAAATGTGTGAGATTTTAAATGACCATTTTACATCTGTCGGTCCAAACCTAGCCTCCACACTGCCTAGTGGAAATACAAGTTTTGACTCTTACATAAAGCCTGTTTCCACGACTTTTAATTTACAACATACCTCTGCCACTGAAGTTTTAAAGTTATTAGGTAAATTATCTCCTAACAAGGCCACTGGCCTTGATAACATCTCATGTCGGCTTCTAAAAGAAGCTGGCCCAGTTATTGCCACTTCTTTAACCTGTATCATAAACAAAACCATAGATACTGGCCTCTTTCCTTCACAGTGGAAAATGGCTAAAGTATTTCCTTTGTATAAAAAGGATGATCGCACAGATGCACAAAACTATAGACCAATATCTGTCTTGCCAGCCATTTCTAAGATTTGTGAAAGGGTAGTCTATGATCAACTATACGGGTACTTAAATTCAAATGGCCTGTTAACAAAAAACCAGTCTGGATTTCGTTCCCTTCACTCTACAGTGACAGCGCTGTTACATTTAACAAATAATTGGTATCTTAACATTGACAAAGGCATGACCAATCTCGATCTTGCCAAAGCCTTTGATACCGTTTCACATAATATTTTATTAAAAAAGCTTGAGCTCTATGGTCTGAAGGGTGTAACGCTCGACTGGTTTTCATCGTACCTATCAGATAGGCAACAGCAGTGTGTAGTAGAGGGCTGTGTATCTAAGCCCCAGTTGATAAGTTGTGGAGTTCCACAGGGTTCAATTTTAGGCCCTTTGTTGTTTTTAATTTATATCAATGATCTCCCTGGATGTCTTCTCCATACCAAAGCATACATGTATGCCGATGATACCACGATATATGCGTCCTCTGTATCCACTGCTGAACTATATGCCAAGGTGAATAATGACCTAACTCGCGTTAGGGACTGGCTTCTTGCAAATAAGTTAAGCTTAAATGTCACTAAAACGGAGTATATGTTCTTAACAACTACCTTCAAATTATCTAACTTAGGAAGAGACTTTCCAATTAAGATTGGCAACAATCATGTTAAACGAGTCCAAACAACAAAATATTTAGGAATTCACTTAGATGAAAATCTTAAATGGAACGAGCATGTTGACAAACTTTGTTCAAAAGTCAATCGATCCATCAGTGGTCTAAAACAGGCACGTGCTAATGTACCACTAGATGTTCTAAATACTATTTACAAATCTCTTGTCCAGCCTGTGTTCGACTACTGCGACGTTATTTGGGACAATTTAGACCAGGGACTTGCCACTAGGATCCAGAAATTACAAAATCGTGCTGCACGCATAATAACCTTTCAAGGTTATGACGTTCGTTCAGCACAAATACGAAAACAACTAAACTGGGAAGAGCTTGCCTCAAGGCGTCAAAGGCACTTAAGTCTATTAATGTATGATACAGTGAATGGAAATGTACCTAGTTACTTAAGCGATCTTTTCTCGAATGTCTGTGAGAACAACCCTTATAAGTCTATGCTAAGAAATGCGGAATATAATGTTGTACTGGACCACGTTCCAAAAACAGAATATTATAAGGGGTCTTTCTCATACAGAGGAGGAATGCTGTGGAATTCATTACCAAATGACATAAAAGCGTCCGAATCTAAAGCTATCTTTAAAAGAAAACTGGCTAGTAGGCAGGCAAACTGTTGACTACATTTTACTATGTTTTATTATTTGTACATATTTTTAGTGTAGTTGCACAGTATTTACTTCTGTTTCTATACGGCTTTCATGTAAAGAAGTTATGTAACTTATGAAATTACCGTATTCAAATAAAAGTGAATCAATCAGTCTCTCTCCCTTTCCTCCTCTCCCTCCCTCTGTCACGCAGAGAGAGGGTCTAGAACTGAACTAAGTCTATAGATACTATTTTTAAGATTAATGTTCTCGGTAAAATAACGCTGAGAGCATCTCTAGAATAGACTAGAATACAGGTTTTACTGAGATCTGTTTTTTAAAAAATGTAAACACAATTTCAGACAGAAGAGAAGGTTGCCCCAGGAGAATCTCCGATTTTGCCCCCAGGGCTCTCCCACTTTCTAATCATGGTATTATAGGTCAATATACATCATTTATTCGACGCGTGTAACGTGAAAAAAGGCACACACTCCTGGAAAGAGCTTTGTCCTAATCTAGGCGGGCATGTTTTTGCCTTCAGTCCTGATTGTTCGAATGAGCGTATAAACGCTATTTCTGTCAAATTAGCTCATGAAGAAGGAAAAGCCGGATAAATATCTTGATGGGAGAAGATACATCAGGGCCTGAGAAAAGTTTAAAGTCAAAATCTAAAGAATCGTAGAGAGAGTGAGAGAGAGAAATAGCTATCCATATACATTCAAGGTGAAAATAAGGTTACATAATACGTTAAGAAAGCAAGACATCGACAATTGGTAAAAATTAACAATGAGAGGGTAAAAAACAATTAATGAGAGTCAGGGGCACCCAACGAGAATATAGTTCAAACCCACTTAAACATGCATAGCATTGTTAAAGGTATTTTAGTATATTTAAACGATAGATATAGGCATATTTTTATCCCCTAAAATTTTTTCGTCTGTTCGGATTTCCTAGCTAAAAGTCTAGTGATCCGAAAATTATAGGGGTCAAAACTTACCTTTTCGAAAATTTCAGCCAGAAAAAGGCTCCCGAAAATTCTAGGTAACCTTTTTAGGGTAAAAATCCGTTAAAAATGGGCAGTTATACCATTTTTTAGATGTTCGAAAATCCTAGGAGAGGCAGGCAAGCAAGAAATTTTGCAAAAAGTGTTCCGAAAAATTCTAGATCTCAAATCGTCTTCCGAACAGATATAGCCTGCGTAGCAAGCGTTTCCCTTAGGTTTCGGAGCAAAGAAAGACCGAGTAACAGGATTCTCGGTTTTGGCCGTTCGAGAAATGAAACAAGAGCCGCTTTTTTACTTGCGCCATTTTTCGCGCGGTCTTTGACTCTCGTTCCTCGTTCTTTGCTCCTAAACCGCACGGAAACGCTTGCAACGCTGTTCTAGCCAGAACAGATATTTTCCGAAAATTGACGTTGGGTCCCCCTGGAGAGTAGGTGGTAAAAGTCACATGTCATTGGCGAAACACAACAGCTTCCTCAATCGGAGCCTCTGAATCAAATCAAAGGGATTAACATGACATAATCCTAGAGGGTACACCTTACATGCAAACAAAAAGTAATTACGTACAAACTAAAGGCCTATGAATGGAAAACCCTATAGAAGAATAACAGAATCCCCGAAAGGAGCCCCTGAGGGCATCGGCAATCACAGAACAATAAATTCTTTTCTTAGGGGCCGACCATTTAACTCTTGAAGGGGGGAGTGGGTGATTTCTGGTCATCAAGAATTTTTTTTTCTTGCAATCTGGTGGGCAGGATATTTTTTCCTTTTTTTTCCCATAAGCTTTCTATTACATTTGTGCTGCATGCAATTTTTTTTTTCCGAAAAGCGCTTGCAGGAAATTTTTTTTCAAAATCACCCACCCCCCTTCCCCCCATCCCTCAAGAGTTAAATGGTCGGCCCCTTAAAAACTTACAGTTAAAAAAATAATTAAAAAGTAGTAAAATATGCAATTCAAAGGGTGAGATGTGTCAATTATACTCAATTCTATTCTTGGAATTAAATTCCGATCTTTTGTTAAGGCCATAAGGTTGAAGAGTGCATAATTGGGAACACCAAAATGCCTCTCTCGTAAGAAGAGGTTTGTCAACGTTGTGTTTATCGTCGTTATTACAGATTTGCTCAATTGCAATGAATCCAAAGTCAGAAAATTGATGTTTCTCTTTGTTAAAATGGACAGCAACTTCACAAGTGGTCTTCTTTGTAGACATAGCCGACTTGTGGTTGCGGAATCTGACCTTGAATTCATTGGATGTGGAACTAACATACTGAACTTTACATTTATTACGTGTGACTAGATAAATTTCACTTGTTCTGGCTATAATTTTGGTTGTTTATCCGTAAAAATCGTAAAATTAGCTTGCCACGTGCTGGAGATGGATTTTTGCCTTCGTGTCTCTGCGACCGTGATTGCGTTGCCTAAAAATCACCCTAGGGGTGTTTTGTTTTGATTGTTTTGACTTGCCAGACTCAAGCGGATTGTCAAACGAAAACTAAGACCCCTAAATTTACCGTTAAATTTGACCTAAAACTCGGTGGAAAGAATCGAACATAAGATAATTTGATAGATTAGACCTATTTCGGTTACAATTTGACTTCATATTTCGAAGGATTCGATTTTAGGGGGTCTTAGTTTTCATAATCTCGACGGGTCTTAGGTGTTAGTTTTCGTAACACCCCTGACTACCCATCTCAATGGCTAATTGTTGGTATGCATAAATGTATGACCAATTCTCCCGAAGCACTTCGACGGGAGGTTTCTACAGCTATTTCTATCTCAATGGCAGTCGCGAAAACAAAACTTTTAAGTTTTTTCTTTTGGGTAATATGTTTGATGGGGACGGTAGATTCTACACAGGATGTTTATGGAAATATCTGGGCTGTGAAAGTACGTGGAAGTCTACAGACGCGAAGCAATTGTCCTTCAAGCATGGTTTCAGGTATGACAGACATGGGTAGTCACCCATCTCAATGGCTCATTGATATGCACAAATGTCCGACATTTCTCGCGATCACTGCGACGGGAAATTTCTACCTCAATGGCGGTCGCGAAAACAAAACTTTTAAGTTTTTTCTCTTGGATAATATATTTGATGGGCACGGTAGATTGTACAAAAGATGTTTATAGAAATATCTGGGCTGTGAAAGTACGTGGAAGTCTACAGGACGCGAAGCAATTGTCGTTAAAGCATGGTTTCGTTTATGTCAAACATGTGAGTTCTTCCAGTTTAACTTTGGTTAAATCTACTCAAAACCCATTTCAATATCACCATTGTATCGTTGAAACGCGTATTGCTAAAAATGGGAACTGTATTATTTACCAAGAAAGGAAAACTAGACAAGCCAAGATTTCCCTTACGAAGCTATTCTGCAGTGCTGCAGAACACAGGGAGCCCACACAATCTGTTTGTGTAGCTGATTGCCCGGGGTTTTATTTTATAGTAAATGTTCTGGATTTACCGTTTGCTTCACCTATAGCGATATGTATATAAATCAATGATAAATAAACGTTGAATTACCTTACCTGTGGTATATAGTCGTCGTTTTACCTCAAAAGCGGTTTTTTGAGCGATTTTGAAGGAGTTTGAGTTCGCCGTTGACTGTTCCATATATATCTTTTATTATAAGGACTATATACCACAGGTAAGGTAATTCAACGTTTATTTATCATTGATTTATATACATATTTATAGCGATATATCGCTATAGGTGAAGCAAACGGTAAATCCATTAGATTTACTATAAAATAACAATCGGCTACACAAACAGATTGTGAGGGCTCCCTGTGTGCAGAATGGCTTCAAGAAGCGCACAAGAGAGCTGTAACAACGCTGGCTGCAGTAGTAGCAAATTCAGTTCAGCTCGACTTTCTGACCCTAAAACTTTAATTTTTTTGCGTTGTTTGAAGTAATTTTACTGTTAACATGGCACGTTCCTCATGAACTCTGGTATACCATTAAGCAATAATGTGGCTTAATATGAACTGTCTTATGGGGTATTTACATCGGTATTTATTGCTCAAATGACGCCATATGCCGTGTGATATGACGTCATCTATCATCCCTTCCCTATCAGTTCTCAATATTTGAAGACGTGGGGGGTTGACAGCCCCGAATCACGGTCACTCATCTAAATGTAAGAAAAAAAGCGATTGTTCTACATAAAGTTTACACGGACAGCAGCCAAATGATATTTTGATTCGTTGCTAAGCTTGACAACGCTCACTTTGACGTTTTGTGCATGATCCGGTACGATCTGCTACACTTTTTTTGTGAAAGAAATCAACCCAATTTTACTTTGGTCGTCATTAAATTTTACAATGGACTGAGGAACGTTCAATATTATCATGAACGTAAGAATCTTGTAATGTATCGGTCAAATCGAAGCTTCAACATCCCCCCTGGCATACTCCGGGCATTTGACACATTTGCCGTCCCGGGAGGGGATGGGGAATTTGAATCATAGCCTCGATTTCATGTGAAATCTCTGGGAGCTATCATGGCGGACGCGTAGAGGATTTTCGTGGAAAGATTGTGCCTTTGTGGCCAATTGGTTACGAGGAAGGGCTTAAACAAGCTTCGTGGTATATTTCAAGGTATTTGCATTTTAATATTTTTAATATTGGATTCAGGCTTTGAATGTATGATTGTATTAAGTTGTGCTTACAATTCCTATATCCTGACCTACTGTAAACTGGCGATTCAATTCAACAGTAGAAGGCTCAATTACCGAGGTCAATTACAGTGGAATGGTCATGAACATCGCATATATCGAATGTAGAACGCTTTGTATGTTGCATGCAACACAAAGAAAAGCTGAGCATTCAGTGACCTTGTAGCAGCGATTTCCGCCGCTATATGCACGAGAGTTTTGTCCCCGGGGTGGGGGCATTTGATCATCTGAATGGACCCTAGTGTGGGGCATTTGAAGGGCATTTTGGCTCAGGTAGGGGGGAATTTGAACAATAATTTTGAAAAAAGTCAAATGCCCCAGGGGGTTGCCCCGGGGAGGGGGGGGGGGATGTTGAAGCTTCGATTTGACCGATACATAAGTACGAACCCCAGCTGAGATTCTTCTATCTGTGTTGCTTGCTCTGGTTCGATTCGACAATACTTAGCGTAGAAGTCACTGTACATTGCGATGTTTACAAATACCTGATTGAGCTGTTCCATCCAAAAACAGCAACAGAACTTCCGTCTCGAAAGAGCACTAGATGCAAAAAACTTATGAATGTTTACACCTTTTAGTCAACGGTCATAAATGTATGTCTAGAGATGTAATGGGATCTCATGCAAAAGTGCCGACCAATTAGATTATGGCCTAGAATGTCTCCAGGGAATTAGCGATAACGTTCCCACACTTGCCAGTCATGGAATGAATTTACCGGTATTGAAATCTTTGTTCCAAAAGCATAGAATTTGGACTTTTATTCAATAAGTGATCTTCCTTGCGCACAAGCTTACTCACATTTCTTAGAGGTACAGTCAAAGTTTTCTCGTTATAAAAGCTGTAATCTGTGGCAAGGCTTTTCTGGCAATTCGTGTCATTGGCGCTCAAGAAAGTCGTGGCCTATCAGATCAACTGCAGCTGATTTTGAAGCCTTGCTGCAGCTGCTTGCCTCATTTGAAAGTCAGCAACTGTGCTGCAAAACTACTGCCGAGAGCTTCAAAGGCTGCACAGCACTTTTGCATCCCATTGCAACTTGAATTAAGCTGCTATTTGGCTTCTAAAATGCTGCTAAACAGCTGTAATTTAGCTGTACAGTTATTTTGAACTGATTTTGAGGCGCTGTACTGCGCTTCAAGTTTTGTACGGGTTCTACCCCTCTTGGCAAGAATTCCTGGTAGGGTAAATTCTACAAGTGCTATGACTTGAAACAGCGAAAAAATGAAATGGGGACAAACGACACATACATGGATTTAAACTATGATAGCGATGAAGACAAGGCCAACTACAATATACTGTAAAATACCGACAGGAACATTATTTTCCTTCTCAATATGTGAAACAAAGGGTGTCCGGTTGTTTCACTGCTTCATGAAGTTGATTCGCCGCAAAGCATTTTTCATTTCTCTTCGTCATGAAATAGATTCCGTCCATAATGATAGCTGAGTTGCTTGAAAGGCAAAGGGAAAGGAATTAACAGGGCTCGAAATTAAAAAAATCCTTAGGTCCCCTTTTGGCTACCAACTGAAGAAATCTAGTTGCCAGATGCAAATTTTTAGTGGCCAGTTTGTATAATGTAAATGACACAGCTCATAGTGTGCGCTTCTGAAATTTCCCACAGTCGTGCTGGAGCCACTGAATTCACAAAAACACGCAAAATACCACGAGATTCAGTAGAAATCTTATCAAATACATGTCTGTACAACATATCTCAGCTATTGGGGCTATTTACTTGCCGTAAACTTGCAAATTTATCTTGAAACTTCGTCACTGAAATGTGTAAACAACGTCGCGAAACTATCAAGCATAGATTATGTTGTGAAAAACTGGGCACTAGCCATGCTCCTAAAGGCTTTGCCATTGGTTCATTTCTGGAGCGTATTGTTGTTGAAAGAGCAAATGATGTCCTCTGCTAGAAAAATGTTAAAAATGCTGTTCTCACTTTCAGCGAAGTTTGCCCTGAAAATTCCTGCGAAATCGGCTGATTTTTCCGCGAATTTGCCCCTAAAAATCCCATGAAAATTA
Organism: Porites rus; assembly: GCA_964035705.1. NCBI lineage: Eukaryota > Metazoa > Cnidaria > Anthozoa > Scleractinia > Poritidae > Porites > Porites rus. Next base: position 17,822,318 of record OZ038001.1, on the reverse strand, counting down.
ATTTGACTTTTTTTCCGCGACATATCAGAAGCCCTGCATAGTATGGCACGATCCATCAGATTTGCAAATATGGATAGAAGTCGGTATAAATTTGGAGGTAAACTGACTTTGTTTATGCGATTTGGCACATTTTTTATGATGAAAGCTAAGCAAGATAAGATGAAATGTTCATTTTAACTTTACTCTTTTAATTTAAATCTAAATCACAGAGAAATCTGGTAACCACTTTGGCAACTAAACCAGAATTTTTAGTTGCCAAGGAGAAAATGTTAGTCGCATTGGCGACCGTATCAGTGTAATTTCGAGCCCTGTATTAACCACTTGTTTCAGCGGCCGATCGTGGGGAAAGAACGCATGATGAAGCCCTAAGAACTTCTGCATCTGCAGCTAGGAGGGTGGTAGAACAAGATTTTTATGGGAATTGTCTACTCAAAGTTACTCATTTTTGTGTGTTTTTCTCTGGCCTGTTTGACTGAATGTAATAATTGTTTAACTTCCCTCTGTGCAAGTTAGGTGTCAGAGTTGCTATTCTAGGGCTATAGCTAATAACATCACAGCTTAACTGACAGATGACCAATAACACCACAACTTGATTGACCAATCAGATAAATAGCCAGAGTTTATGACCAATCAACCGGCGTGATACAACTCACTTTGACTCTGAAAATGTATACCACGCAGGTTGTTGAAACATCAGTCACTGTCAACAACAGTCCTATTCAGGATTATGCTCACCTGGACAGTCATGCTTCACTTACTTATGAAATGACTCCTGGGTTCAAACCTTTCACATTTTCAGGGGCCTGTTTGCACATAGGCAGTTAGAGAAAGATGAGGTGTGAATTTAATGTAAATAAATACAGTTGTGAGTTATGTAATTTACACTACATGGCATGTACTGAAATAAAGTTGACTTATCTGTTCTCAGCTTTTTGAAGACTATCACATTTTTAAAAGGACAGAAGTAGAACAAACACCAGAAAAGACAGCTGAGTCTGTGGATATTGACAGAATATTAGATTGGGAACCCAAGGTAAAGTCCAACATGTGCAGTAATAACAACAAGTAACTTTGGTTCCGTTCCTTTATAATGTCTGCTTCGGGAGACATTGATTGTTGAACCATCACCCAATATCAATACCAATGCCCCCCTCCCTTACCCCTGATAAACACAAAACGACCCATTTCCCAAATTATAAACATGCCTTCATACCTGGGGTGGGGGCACCCCCTTATTTAGCCTAGGCAGGTATGTGCTGCTGAACAGATGATATTTTTCATACATGTCAGTTGGTGAGGAATACTTGTCATATTTATAAGGTAATGTAGCTGAACTGTCAGGATTTAGAGTGTGGCATACCATGGCACCCACTTTTTTTTAGTACATTTAATGATCTTCACTTACAATTTTTCAGATTGGGTGGTTTATGCAACAGAAAGAGAAAAGTTATCAACTTTTGTCTCCAAGATTTAATGATCCTTTGTTTGAGGAACAATGGTACCTTGTAAGTTACTCACTTTTCTGTTTATTTTCAGCTGTTGTAAAGAAAATAAGATATTGTATATTGATTTAAAATTTCTCAAATTAACCATCGTCTGGCTAACAAAACTGAAGCTGACGGTTCACTTGTTTTACCTCGTTCCCCCCCTGACCCCTTCCCCAGTGGTTCATTTTACAGGTATTATGGGTACTTCAAGCTACATGTAAAGTGAAAGAAGTTGAGACAAGGATTCAAGGTTACAGCTGGGGATTGAGCGCGGGATCCTAGCTAGTCTACAGATCCTCCCTCTGCTCAGAAAAAATCGGAGAAGGGGCATCTGTGATTCACCATCGTTAATCGTGTATGGAAATAATTTTACATAAATTGAAAAAAATAGTTTCTGCCAACCACAATTTGCGTAGCTTGTGTTTCATTTCATACCAGCTCTCAAAATGCTGGTGCATGCGACTTATTTCCATCCAGCAATTGAGAGAGTGAGATTTTTTAAAATAGGTTTACTCTATACTGAGCAAGAAAAATGCTCTTACAAGCCCTACTTATTGAAGCCTTCACACTGGATACGGAAAGTCATTAGTTTGAAATAGTGTTGACATGTTAGAGGTGACTCATAAGCTCGTCATAGTGTTGAACATGACTATATCGCGTTTGCTTGAGCAACACACATTTTCCTTCTTTTCTTTATAGCACCTAGCCTGTTCCAGACATTCAGAAAGTATAGCGCTGTGTTCAGATAATGGGGAGCCAGAAAGTTACGCAGAGGAAACGAGGGGAAAAAAACAAATCCCGTTTTTCTTTCCTCATCAATTTGTCGACCGCGCTCTACGATCTGAATGCCTGGAACAGGCTATATAGCACCTACATTATTCATCCCAGTGTATGGAATACCATAAACTTTGACTGAACAAATCTTATTTTTGCCTTTGATTCTTACATTTACAGGCCATGAAGCTGGTGTGTCTCATGCATATTGAGTTATTATTTCCTGTGGTTTTATGTCTCTGTAGGTGTTTGTGTCAGGATTTGATCTTGCAGGGGTGCCTTTTAGCTCCGGTTTTTCTTTGACCACTTTGAAGCCTAAAGCTTTTTAGTGCAGCTAAAAAACCTTTCCTTAAAGATTTAAGTTTCTTTTCTTTTCTCCAAAATCCCTGGATCTAAATAACTACATGCGTGTAGTTGTCCGTGAATGTGATAAATTTCCGATTGCCTGCTATGTTTTGATGGCAGGCCCTAAAGCCAATCAAAATCTTTCATTTACATGCTGAAGTGATCTACAAGTAACAGCCAATCAAATTATTTTCCACACATTCTGGGAAAAATAATGTGGCCTCCATACTCGATTAGCAACAGTGAATCACAGACTTCCTTTGCTTGTTCGATTTTTTCTGAGGGGATGGGAGGGGGGTCTGTGCACAGGCTAGGGATCACTAGCAAAGAAGAAAGTGAAGTAACCAACTCAGTGCAAATATATACTTGCTCCTCAAAAATCTCAGCAGAAACCCATCCCATTTCTTTGAAAAGCACTTTTGACTTGGAAGTCTCCAGGCTTATAGTCTCCCTTGCAGCCGTTTTTTGGATGTCACGCAATGCTCCCCCAAAAGAGCAGGAGAGGCAGCATTGCGTGACATCCAAAAAACAGCTGCGAGGGAGACTACCAGGCTTAATGATGCTTTTCAATTGCCAGTTGGAGTGCACAAGAAAAAGGCCAAAAGGAAAAGGGAAAGAAAGGAAACAAAATGGATTGAAGTAACAGGTGCATGGGAAAATCTGGTGATTTTAGAGCAACTTTCTATTTCTAGCAAAATTGTCACTTTATACGCTCTTTTTGCCCTGGGCCCTTCATTTATAGTTTACATATGTAAGCAAAAATTGTTCAAGCAAAGTGAATAGGCTTTGGAATTGAACAGCTCAAAATCAGCTATTATTTTTTCTGAAAGGCATGATTTTTTCGCTTTTGTAGACAAGATCAAAGAATCCTACTTTCAACATCACTTCTGTCTGGCCAGCATACACAGGAAGAGGAATTTTGGTAGCAGTAGTTGATAATGGAGTTGATGGAAATCATCCTGAACTTTCTTCAAACTATGTAATGATTTCAATATTATTTTTATCTCTACTCTAGTTGAGAAAGTTCATAGTAACTATTCTATGTCATCATTAAAATTGATGATTGATCACATCACAGTAGGTACACAGGACATGTTCCCTGCCCATAGGGTGATCCCTATACTGGCCTATACAGTGGGGCTTCGCCTGAAAGGGGTTTCTCTTTTAGGCCTCATGTATGAAAGGGTAGGGATTTCACTAGTTGAAGTATATACACGCATAAAAGGGTAGGGAAACTTGTCATTTTGGTGTGTAAATAGTCCCTTAGATGCATTTTGTAGCTGTGAAAAAGTCAACAAAAGTAGTCGAAGGTGAGAATGGATTAAACCAGTGATAAAAATAATTGAACCACAACTGAACTTATACGTACACAACAAAACATATTTTTGTTTGTTTGTGTGTGTGTACATGTGTTTATGTTTTGTTTTTACACTGTATAGTAAACACCTGCATTTATATAAGAACACATGATTTCAGGGTTCAGGCTGACCTAGTTCTTATTTATCGGGTGCTTAGTGAGAAATCAGCCTGAAGATGTTCTTTATATGTTCTTAAACTTTGTTTCACAAATACAACACATAATATGTTACCAGGGATTTAGTTAGCATATTTTATTATAAATAAATAAACAAGTAAGTAAACAAAAATCCTAAAGACACCCCAGCTGTTAAAGGTTTTTAATATTGTCTAGCAGTAACCATAGTTACATTGCTTTTTTATTCCAACACCCCCTCCCTTATGATATAAGAACATGTTTTATTTATCAGGCTGGACTGGTTCTTCTATAATTATTATGGTGCTTTCTGGGCAAAATTTCAGCCTGATGTTCTTAATCCATTTATTCTTACTATGTGGGTGTTTACTGTACTTCATATGCAAACTGCTACGCACAGATTCCATGTTGAAGGACTTGAAGTATATACGAAGAATTACTATGGGGCTGTCATCTAGGCCTGGAGGCTGGGATTTCCCTGGGCTATTGAAAATTTGAAGCCTGGCTTGAAAAGCAATACACCGACCTTATCAGGAAAGTTGAAATCTCAGGGTTCTTTCTAATTTATTCCCCTGCCCTCTTCAAAATAGTGAGAGCCAAGATCGACCTATCAGATTTTGTTTTTATATGCCGCTGCAGTTTATAGCAAGAAAATAAGTCACGTTTTGATTGATTTCTTCAGTCACTCTCTCTCTATATATATAAAATCATTCGTTCATTTAGAATGTTTGATGGAATATTTAAGTTCTATTGTGTATAAACTTGTGGCACTATTTATACTTTTTCTTTTCAAGAATGCTACACTAAGTCGTGATTATGTGGACAATGATCCAATACCAGTTCCAAAGCATGGTACAGTTTCAGGGTATGTCTGCATTTATATGGCTGTTTTATCTTAAAAGTCGAATGTCAAATGCTCTACATTATGTATTCTTTTGTAGACAAAGGGGTGCTTTTAAGGGTTTGAAACCCTCTGATTAGGAAGAACAAAAAACCTATCTTAAAGCGTTCAGTCAAGCTTGCTTAGAGGTTAGATAAGAAATGAGGAGGTGATTAATTTATAAGGAGCCTGTTTGGGGTTAATTTATAAACCAATAGAAAACGTTTTTCCTGTAATTGCATAGCCTCAGATAAAAACACTCAAGGAGTTGGGAGAATTCTCGACAGATTCAAAGAATTACTTTGTTTTGTGCGGCCGTGAGAGATTTAAAATGTACGTTGTAGAAAATTAATGAATAAATTTTTTTTTTCTACTCGTAGGGCCCGTTTCTCGAAAGTTCCGGGCCCAAATCAAATATAGTAAAAGTGCGCGGATCCTAGCTTACAAGCAATTTTATTTTGTTTTGTTAACCAACAGTTTTATTCTGTTATCCGAAAAACTATTGAAACATTTATCTGGAATAATAACAACGACTTTCCGGGCCCGTTAATTACGGAGACTTTTGAGAAACGGGCCCGAGACCATGTTCGAAAATGTCGGTTTTCCATCTCGGCGTTCACGCGTGCATGATGGTCGTAAACGCACACGTCTGTGTACGTTTACTCGGATTCGTGTGAAGCTAATTTCTTCTGAATTTTCCCTAGACATGGTAACAACTGTGCTGGAGTTATAGCCGGAGTGGCTAATAACAGTTTGTGTGGTGTGGGAATTGCATACAACGCCCAAATTGCAGGTACTTGTAGGTTGATGTGGTTGCCTTCTTCAATGACAGTTTCACCAAAGAGGTCTAAGAGTTTTAATGTACACTGACACAGTACAGAAGGGTATGAGTATTTGTTAGAAGAATCTTTTTTTTTGTCAAGAAAGATTCTTACGTTTGGGAAAGTCAGAGAACACAGTCTACTCTTAGTCGTTCCAAACATAGGCACGTATAACGTGCATGCGCTATTTTGGATGCTTCGCTGTAACTGTAACAGGAACTGTCCCCTTGAACCCTAATTTTAGTCAGGTTCATTGCAGCCGCGCGAGCGAGCCTGAAGCGAGCGAGCAATATGATAAGGTATTTTTGTTCTTTTAATACACGATAGAGTGGTTTTCGTTTGAGTGTCGTAAAACCAAAACCAAAGTAATTACTCTGGCCAATCACATAGGACACAGACAATACATTGAACCAATCAAAACTCGAAGTAATTACATGTGGCTGACGCAAAGCGCGGGAAAATGCATGCGAGCGCGTCACAATTGGCTTTGGTTTTACTTCTGATTGGATGAAAAGGTGGCGCGAATCTGTTAAGCCAATCGCATCGTGTAGAAAGTGCAAAACCAATTACTTTTCGACACTCAAATGAAAACCGCTCTATAACGATATTCAACGAGTAATAGTTGACACTCCAGTTGCCCCCGTTCTGTATATTGTCGGTCAATAGTATTCTTGCTGGTTGTGTAGCTCTTTGAAATGTACCGATTCATAATGAAGATTTTCACACATATTCCATACAATAGGTGAGATAAATACAGGAAACGCAAGGTTCCATGCACAGTTTCAGCTCGATTTACACAGCTTTGATCAAAACATTCTCAGTTTCGAGAATATTTTATTCTAAACCATAAGAAAAGATTTAATTAGAAGTTGAATTTTTCGCTTTTCCTCTTTCACTTTTTACATTCAGTTCATTTTATTTGTCGGAAAGTAAGCCTTAGAAATTAAAAGGACGTTGGATTGATTCACGCTCGCGCATTCTAGTCTTATTTGAAACTTTATAACGGAAGGACATCTGTGAGCAGGGAATAAGTCAGCACAGAATTTGATTATCGGCGAATTTCTGTAATCGTCCATCGTTCTGCTAGTGATAAGCTAGCCGTTGTTCACTCGTCTTGCTTGTTTGGGGCTGAGTCTTATTCCGGTCAAAGAGAGAGAAAGAGTGTCTGGCAAGGTTTCCAATATATATCAAAGATTTGTGATTTGTCTGGCAAACTCCCCAAGTGTTTATATATGCACAATTAACGCACCTTATAACCTCATCTGCGCTTAACGAGTGTCTTTTGGTCCATAACTTCCCGGCATAGTAAATCGAACTCAATCGAACTCAATCCGTGGATTGAGTTCGATTGAGTTCGGCAATCGAACGAAATCGAACACCACACTTTCAGTGAGTTCGATTTCCGAACAAATCGAATTCAATCGAACAAATCGAACTCAATCGAACTCAATCCGTCTGATTGTGTTCGATTGAGTTCGGAAACCGAACTCAATGTACAATTAAATGCATTTCGTTCGATTGGCTCTGGTGAACCTATACAAAGCAAGCCCAAAGCAAGCCCGTCAAAGCAAGTTTTTCTTGCGCTTTTTTTACTATTTATTCAATAACACAAACCCCATTTATAACCTGTCCACGGCAGTTAAGAGAACAGAACAAAACAAAGCTATCATTATTCCCGCGGGCGTATTTCGAAATTGTCGTGCCCTTTCCTTTTTTTAGCTAACTTACAATAGCGGCAAGACAACTCGAAGGATTACTTTTATGCAAAAATACAAGCAAATTACTAACCGCGACACAGGCTACGGCATAATGTAGATGGATGATTATGAAAAATATCTTACTAATGATATACATGATTCTCTCAAATTCATCTTGGACAATTAACAGTGAACAAGAGAGTAAGAGGTGAACGAGCGTCAGTATATTGGACGTTTGGGAGCATCTTACGATTGAGTTTCTAAGATCTGGTAATAGATTTTCAACGTCTGTTTTACATAATCACGAGTTCGAAAATCGAACGTTCGATTGGGTTCGATTGATTTTTTTTCTTTTCGGTGAGTTCGATTTCGTTCGATTGCCGAACTCAATCGAACTCAATCCACCGATTGAGTTCGATTGAGTTCGATTGAGTTCGATTGAAATTTAGTGCGATTGGGTTCGATTTACTATGCCGGGATAACTTTCAAAACAACTGCTCCACAGAATGTCACTGCGTAACGCAAACGAGTATCAAAGTATGACTGCACAAAAAATGTCACAAAATCTACCTGAGCGGTCCCTTCGGGATTTTCTGTCTTTACGTCATCCTAACCATTTCGTACTTGCGGGCGCAAACAATAGAAACGTCATCATTACCTACCGATTCCTCGCGGCCCCTGTTCAAGCAAATCGAGATTTTTTCTATCATATTGACTTTATGACTGTATATTTCAACTGTAAGTACTTTCCTTAATATACGCGCGAGTTACTGGAGTGCCTCCTCGGGATTTCGCCTTCTGGGCGAAATCCCTGCGGGGGCAAAAATAGAAAAATAACAGTAGATTCATCTAGCATTCCGACAACTTTGGGTAAGTGCGTGTCGCCCATGGTCCTAAGCCCAGACCCTATTTAAGGATGAGAAAAACGAAAATTTACACCCTATTCAAGGGAGAAACAAAACTAAGAAATTAATGGTAACACACAAACCTTCATTAAATTGCCTTCCTACTACTCTTAAGGGATAGTTCAGTTTCAAAAGATACTTTGGGCGTTAATGCAGCTAAATTTTGGCTGATATAATAACGGTACCGTATGTAAGGATCACACCAGAAACACGACGCTAACAAGGGCAAAAACGATACCCTATTTAAGGGTGGAGGACATGCCTATCTATTTCATACATGGGAGTACCCCCCCCCCCCCCCCCGCTGGGGGGGCATTACAAGACAAGACAAGATAAGACAATGCTTTATTTGGAGTCCTATACAGTCCTATGTACATCGACTTTATCCAAATAATTTAAAATCATAACACAAATTGCTCACTGGTGGAACTATAATCAATGTTAACCTAAAGAACTAATGATCTTCTTTTCTCATAGCAGTCGAATACGTATTTTGCAATTAACTTTTGCACTGGTTTGTTCTTGCTCGGAGGGTTTATTAACAACAGAAAAACATCATCTGGTGCCATTCTGTTTACTGATATTCTGTATTTTTTGTTTAAGTATTCAAATAGAGTACTTCCTTTTTCTTGATACGCAGAGCACAGAGTTAAAAAGTGTATTTCATCTTCTACGTTTTTTTTACAGATAGGACAGATCCTCTCTTCCGGTTTCTTATAAGGACTTACATACCGACCTGTCTCTGTCGCCAATTTGTGATTACTTAGACGGAGTTTAGTTAGAGTTATCCGGTGTCGGATGTTGGTAACTTGACGGAGATAATCTTCCCCTTTTCTAATTTTCTATTGTTTTAAATTTTCGGAAGGTTCTTAGTTTGTTCTTTTGGTTGGCGTCTTTTCTTACGTCATTGTTTACGCCACTTAACCATCTTTGTAATTCGATGTCTTTCAGTCTTTGTTTGATAATGTTCAAGATTCCTGTGTCATTTTCATGTGCTTTTGTCCAGAGGTATCCCAGCCCTATTTGGTCTAATACGCGTTTGATAACTCCAGTATCTTCTAGAACTGTCTGGTCGCCGTTCATTGGAGCCGCGTTTTGTTGTTTGAAGTATTCATAAAACTGTTCCGTACTTACTGTTTCGGTTCCATGTGGTTGCCGTTTTCTAATATTAGAGATTTTACCTATCTGTTTCCAGGTATCTTGAGGATTACGGAGGTCAATATCACCTATACTCTTACTGACAAACTCTCGTTTTTTTCCCTCTGCATGTCCGTTTAAATTTCTTCTTTTTGTCTTGTAAAAGATGCCTCAGCTGGGAATTATTTGCTTCCTGAGAAATTTGTTCCCCAAGGGATTTCAAGTTTTCTTTTTCAGTTTCGCATTCCAGATCGAACCAGTTATTTTGTGGCATGGCTTTAGTTTTGTTACGTTGGACTCTCAAGCCGGCATTTTTACATGCTTCCACCAGAGTTTCACTAAACAATTCAGCCGCAGTGTCAACATTATCGTTTCTTAAGGCCGCTTGTAGTTTAGACTGAACTATTTGTCATTCCAGACATTCTTTTAACTTACACTTCAGTTTGGTATCCCATAATAGTCTATTACGTTCTGACAAGGCGCATCCGTTCGAGCAGCTAGAAGAAACTGGGCTGCCGGCTAGAATAGCTTTAAAAGCATGAGTCACATGACAGTGATCTGACAAATGTGGCATTAGGGGGTTAACAATTAACTATCGCACATTTTGAAGTATAGCTTTAGAGCCTATGACATAATCCATGACACTGCTGCCATTGTAGTGAAAGTAGGTCTTTTTACCTTCTAGGTCACCAACAGTCCTCCCGTTGAAAATTCGCAAATTTAATGCGGTAGATATTTCCAATAAGTTTCTGCCCCTGGAGTTTACTGTGCCGGAATCCTGCGAATGCCTAAACAATTGGGAATCAATTTCGTAATCTTCAGGGACATTTGTCGAAGTATGGAATCACCTAATGAACGGGTTTCCAAGTCCCTACTAAAATAGTGGTTGAAAATTGGGGACGCAGGGTGTGTGAGAGGGGAGATTTTACAACCGTAAATTGAAAATAAAATTAAAGTATGGCTCAAACATTAGTGGTTAGATGTCGAGTTTGAGGTTAGAACCAGCATCGCTCTTGAGAGACCAGCAAACTGTTATGCAGTCACGTCAAACGCAATTATACAGTCCCAAAATAAGATACAAATTTTACAGTGTATGTGCACCTTTCTTTTTCTACAGGTATTCGCCTTTTTGATGACCATGTCCGGTCTACCGATGCCGGACGAGCATCTGCCCTGTCCCATGAACTCGACAAAATTGACATATATTCAAACAGTTGGGGACCTGGGGACACGGCTACGGAAGTTGAGGGCCCTGAAATTCTTACGGGAAGAGCTATCGAGCTTGGTATAAAGCAGGTAATACATAGATTTAGCCAAGGCCAAAAGCAAAGCTCTCGAGTGATGCTTTATAAAATGTCTTTCTCAATTCATTCAACGTTTGCCGTATACTGAAAGCAAATTGAATTCCGCGCGGGCGTGGAGCTCTGCTATAAACAGTGCAATGCGATACTTATTTATTTGCTTGGAGATAATTGACCTATTGGTCACCACCATTAAGTAAGCCTACCCCTTCAAAATTCTTTCTTTAAGAGGTGTAATGGTGGGTAGCTAACCCGGAGGGGGGGTACTCCCATACATTACCTATACGGGTATATGCCGCCCAACGGGGTCGTGATTTTGAAGCTCCTGATTTAGAACGGGGTATCCATTTCAGAGGCGTTTTCTAGAACGGGGTATAAAATTTCGAACGCACGAAAGCTCCACTTTTGTAAGCAGCCATTTGAAAGTATTCAAGGACAGATTGCTTTTAAAAATACGGTTCAATGCGTTAACAAGCAAACTGTTGTACTCTTGTTGCACCCTAGAACGGAGTATAAAAAATTGGCCCATTTCTAGAACAGGGTATCAGTGTTAGGGCGAATTCTAGCACGGGGCATAAAAATTGGCCCATTTCTAGAACGGGTTATCAATGTTAGGGGAATTTTTTTTTAGAACGGGGTGCCAATTTGGGGTCCCGGGCGGCACATACCCACCCAAAAAATACCCGAGTGCCCCCCCTACCCCCTCCCCCCCCGGGGTAGCTAACCGGGCAGCTGGGCTCTAATTGCTCGTGGGTGTGCACAAAGGGTCACTTCATCCGTTGGATGTTTTCAGTAAAAGTCATTGTGCAACTGAAATAGATTATGCCTTGTTTGTATTTCAGGGTCGTAGGGGCAAGGGTGCTATCTACACCTTTGCAACTGGGAATGGCGGCTTAATAAATGACAGCTGTGCCTATAATGGTTATGTTAATAGTATTTTTACTATTGCAATCAGTGGTGTGAACCAGGATAACTCTAGACCGTCCTATGCGGAAGAGTGTGCTGGTATAATGGCCTCTGCTTACAGTAGGGACACAAAGAAAGGAGTCGGGAAAGTTGTAAGTGAAGTAGTCAAATTACTTGGATATGGTTTGTTGTTTGCACTTCTACCTCAAAAGCGGACCCTCGCCATACGGAGGACCCCTTTTAAAGTTATTACAACCATGTGTTTTTCGGGAACAAAAGTCTTTCCCTATTCTACAATTTCGTTAATATGATAACGACCAGCTTTTTGAGTCCCCGTGCAGTCGTTGTCTTCTTCACAGTTTTGTTACTGTTAGTTCGACCAGTCGAATGGATGGTGGGATTGCTTTGCAAGTGAGAAAAGCAATCAATGCGACAAACCGTGACGGTTTTTATTGAAGGTTGTTCAAAGTGGGTAACTGAGCGTTCAAGTGATCTGTGATATCTTGCAGATTGATAGTACAAAAAAAACCGTATTTTACGGTATCTTGTTGCCTGTAAGGTATAACGATATGACTTTAACCCATTAATATGACAAACGTTTTTACGGCCAGTGATTCCACTAGGCCTTTCTTTCTTTTCTACTGTCAAAAAGTTTCTAAAAGGCATTTAAAAGGAATGTTTAGATTGTAGATAAAACGTATGAACAGGTATGCTCACCAACCCTTAATTTCCGATTCCGCAACTCGGCTGAGAACGGTTATCGACTATAATCCTTCAGTCGGCGTACATTCCGTAATGGTAGCTGTTTAGTTTTAACCCCAGGCAAAGTACTTCGCACACCTTATAACTGGTGTCATGACGAGCAGACCACACTGGACGGAATATTGGACGTAAGGAAATGCAATGAGCCCTATTATATATGGGCCAGGGGCCTGTTTCTCAAAAGTCCCGGTAGCTTTTCGGGCCTGGAAAGCTATTTTGTGTTTGCCGTATTTACATTTGCCTGCGTGCAGACGTCTCCCATTTCCTTTGCAACAAAGGAAATAGGAAACGTCTGCACGCAGGCAATATTTACATTCAAATTCAAAGTTTCAATAATTTTAACAATGATACAATGAAAGTATCAGCTAACGAAGCAAAATTGGCTGGTTTGTGGGCTACGAACGGTGCTACTATTCAACAGGTCTGGATTTTAAAATTTGCCTCCGGGCCCGAAAAGTTTCCGTGCCTTTCGAGAGACAGGCCCCTAGGCCCGTAAGGGCACTCCAGGGAGGTCTGGGCAGAGGTGTGCCACCGAGTCCTTTAAACTCTGAGCCTGTACCACAAAAGTAGATCGCTCGTTGCGAACCTTCATAATCTTTTAAAGGCTTCCGGTCTAAAAAGACACCCTGTTCAAGACACTAATAGTGAAAGACTCAAGACCCGAAAACCATAACTTGTTCAGCGGCACATGCCCGTTTAGGCCAAATAAGGGAGTGCACCCGTGGAGACCGGGTGGTTTTCTTGTGGAGATAAGCATCGTGTATATTATTCAGGCAACAGTCCAGAGATATTTTTGTATACTAAATTACTATCCTATTCTGCAGATTTCTGCTGATCAGAAATCAGGATGCATTGAAAACTTCGAAGCAACATCGGCAGCTACAGCGATGGCTTCAGGTCTTATTGCGTTGACACTAGAAGCGAAGTAAGTCTTAATGCTTTGAATGTTGTTTGATCTTCTGTCGTGTAACCATATAGGCTCAGAATGGCGAAAGAGGATCAACCAGGACCCCAGGGTATACTCCCTATAAGGGCCTATACGAAGAGGTTCGGCCTGAAAGGGGTACCTTCAGGCTTCAGGCTTTAGGTATATTAAAGGGTAGGGATTTCTCTCAAGTTGAAGTATGTAAGAGGGTAGGAACAGGGGGAGGGGGGAGACGGGGTATGGGACTGAGAAACGGTGTTCTCACAACTTGCAAAGTGGTCACTTCGCGTGGTGGTCAGCGGATAATTGTAGTATGTTTCTAACAGTAAATATTTTAAAAGCGAGAAGCGAAGCAGCAGAAGAAATAATTCAATAATTGTAAAAATAATATGCCTCTTTGCTTTTTTCGCATATCGTATTAGTCCTTTGGTACTGAACTTGCAAAACGCAAGCGGCAGTCACTGCAACCGTCTAAATTCTTAAACCGACAATAACGCGCGGTGGAGACTACCTCGATCGAGTTTATAGGTTAACATGGTTTTGCCAGGCGAGGACATCGAAAGTTTAAAGAAGTCATGATGCTGATAAAAGTTACTGGGGAAAGTGTCAAATTTATCGGAAGTAAAGTCTTTTCAAGACGGCTTTTAAAACATTAGCGTACATACCGGAATTAACAGATTCACACTTCACAACAACAGTGATAACATTACACTTCGTTTATTACCATCAATCAACATCTTGAATTCAAAGTTAAAAGTCAAAGCGATCCTAATAAACAAATGACAACTATTAGTGAAAGCTTGGTACCTTGAAGCGGCCTTAACTTTCCTTACGTTTGAAGCAAAACATTACTCGATAGCTCAACTCTTCGGTGGTTCTTATAAGCCATATGTTACACATTCTAAACTCTGCGAAGGAAAATTGTTTAAAAGAAAAAGCAAACCACACACTATGTCTGAAAACGACATAAAATCAATAAATTTGCGAATTACCAAAATATAATGGTGAGAAACAGTCCCGCCTTCGACCGCCACAATTTTGTTCCTTCTCCAAAACCGTTGATCTTTGGTTTTTGAGTAATGCGCTTTGCAAGTTGTGAGAACATCGTTTGGATTTCATTGAAGCGAATGTATAAAAAGTAACTCTCCCCCCCACCCCCCCCCCCCCCCCCCGCGCGCTCCGGGTAGGAAAATCTGTCAGTTCGGTCTGTAAAAAGGTCCGAAAGGGCTTACAGATGCATTTTATGGTTGTGAAATAGTCGAGAATTCGTCTGTTTTTTTTTTTTTTGTGATTTATTCACCTTTTAAAGACAGTGCATTTACAGCAGCTAAAAGGGATGCAAAAGTCTAAACTAGGTATGTGGAAGGGGTACCATTTGTCGATAGAAGGTATACGAAGATACTCTTTCTGTCGTACTACGGGGTTGGTCTCTGGGGCGGAGCCTCCCACCATAAAACTTTGTCGAGTACCTACCCCCGGCCGGGACCCACCCTTCCATTAGACTGACGTTGCCCTTATGTACTCCTTAACATGAAATGTGGTGTTTAAGATTTAAATAACCCTGGCGTAGGTTGTACATGTAGGCTATTGCTACTGTAGGTTTATATATCATTGCAGTTTTGTTTTCTAAGAAAACCACAATCTTATGTGCAATTGTAGTTACTGTCACGTATCACCCTCGTGAAATAATGAAATGAAATGATGAAATAATGTATTACACCGCGCGTTAGTGAGATTCCAGCGCAAAAAATGCCTAAAATATCCCCCACTATACTACTTACTTACTTACTTACTTACTCTCCGGAGGAAAGGACGCCCGTGCAACAACACGTCCCTTGGGACTGACGGGTGTTATTTGATGTGCTGTAAAGGTAATAGGGACCTTAAGATACCCTGGACGCGGCGGTAAAGAGAGCGGAGAAAGCCTGGAGCGAGGACCCCGCCACCTCCGCGGGAAAAACAAATTAAGATTGAGCAGGTTGGGTTGAGTGCGGCTCGCCTGACGAGATAGGATATTTTAAAGTAATGCTTTCGTGTTTTAATTCCATGACGTCTTTTAGAAAAACTCGTGAAGTCTTGCTTGATTGATACCTTAACGATCTTTTATTGGAAGAAAAATTTGTGCTGCCAGCTATGACTCCGGTTCCTCTAAAAAAAAAAACAATTTCTTCAAGGGAAAGTTGAGGGTATGATCGGAGTTCAGGTTATCAGCTATTTGTTGCCAGACTTTTTCGCTTTCCGTTGTTCTAGATCTTGCTTTAAAACGATATGGTTCTGCTATGAGAAGTTCCCGTACTAAGGCGAGATTTTGATCTTCAGACCGCTCGATCGCTAAACTGAAAATGAACAAAATAAAATTATAAAAGTTAATAAATGAACCATGGCGTCTTGTTCAAGATCTCAATTTTCTCCGACATGTTCAAGTTTATTACAAGCCTAGATTTTGTTTTCCAACAATTTTTATTCGACTTCTCGACTCTTAAATTTTTCAAATTCTATCCTAAAGCGAGAACGTTGTCCCCTTAAAAACACACAGTTATAGTGTTACATTTGTGTCGAAAGACTAAGCGCTTTCATTCTCAGTTGCAGCCAAAACACTGAACCCAAAAGGCTTGATAGCAAAAAAATAAGTGTCAATCTTGAGAGAACACCACACTAAAAACACTTAAATGTGTCTCTTAAATGTGTCTCTACGAAAAGCAATTTCTGCACTGAAAACACGAAAACCAACTCACCGTTTTACGAGGCGGCCAAACTTCTAGTTTTCACCGTCGCGACGTCAGGTCGACGCTGTGGCATTATGCTAATTAGTTCCAAGAATTGAACATTTCACTTCCGGCAGACGTCCTCGGCCGCGTCCAGAGTATCTTAAGGTCCCTAATGTTACACGGGACGACTTGCAACGACGATATTTAACGAAACACAGCGTTGCAATGTTGGAACAATGTTGTGACCATTCGTCGCAACAATGTTACAACGTTTTGTTGCACTAAAAGTCGTCCTTGCGAATCGTCCAGTGTAACATCACCTTAACAGAAGGTATACTTACTTACTTACTCATTTACTAACTACCCTGTATTACTTAATCACTTACTTGCCGTCTACCTGCCTGTTAATGTATTGCACCGCACGCTAATGAGATTGCACCGCAAAAAAGGCCCAAAACATCCCTCACTATACTACTCACTTACTAACTTACTTACTTACTAACTGCCCTGTATTACACACTTACTTACGTACTGTCTACTTGCCTGCTTGCCCCTTAGTTCCTTCCTTACTATTTAAACTATTTTGTTTTACTTTTAAGCCCCTCCCTTACATGGCGTGACGTACAACACATTATAGTAAGAAGTGCGAGACACGCACCAGAAGGAGTTTCACTCACCGATGGATCCTGGGAAACAAACAAGGCTGGTTTATCTGTCAGTAGGTATTTTGGCTTTGGCCTTATGGATGGTGGCATGATGGTGCACTTAGCAAAACAGTGGAATACAGTGCCTTCACAGCTGAGATGTGAGATTAAGGGCGGGGATGAAAACAGGTTTGAACCTTTTTATTTTGTTCGTTGTTGTTGCTGATGATCAATAACTACAGAAAAACATCTCTCTAACGAATCTTTTTTTGTTAAGTTCTCTAGGACCCATAAAATGTCTGCCTTTTTCACGAGAATCGGTACTCAAATTTGGAGCTCTATTCCTTATACAATTATAACAGTCAAGCGATCGTCTTTCTTTTTGGGAAAAAGATAAAGGATTTATTACTAAATTTCTTGTGGTCAGAAGACGGTAACAGTTGAAGTCCCCCGCCTTATAAAGTTGTTTTACACGTTATCTTAGTCCCTCTTCGTAATCGTTATTTACTTACAGCGTTTTATGTTAGTTTATTCTGCTGATTGTATTGTAAAGTCTTGTCGTTGTTTAGGCCATCTATTGTAACCTTGTATTGTAGCTATGACTTTCCTCTTCCCCTTTACTGTTGTTGTTGTTGTTGTTGTTTAGGGGGCTCTTTCGTTGTTGCATTTGTCGATTCTCGTGTTCAAAGCTTTAACAATTCAGACAGCAAACATGGAAAACGGATCTACAAACAGAGCAAAAATGTCGAATAAACAGTGCATAAAAGGAAGATTGCAGTACTTATAGCGTAGGTTAAGCTGGTAGAGTGACATTAAGAGCCGCCCATTTTGTGCTACTCAAGCGGTTTTTCCCGGTTGATTGCCTTGATTCTCTCTTAAGACATTTTCTCTAAATAGTAAACTACAACTTTTCTAGCCGGTACTCATAAGAGCGCAAGTTTTAAAGGAAAATGGTTTAAAGTCACTGCTTCTGCTCATTCACAAACAACAAACAACTTGTGAATAAAGCCGCAAACGATTCCGCCCGGGTTAGCGAGAAAGATTGTAAAAAAAGCGCCCGCTCCCAAAACCAATCAGATTGCAGGATGGCCGGAGTTTGAGAATAGACCTTTTTAGCTTGTATGTTTTGTTTTCCCATCTGTTTGTTAGTAAATTCAATATACCACCTTAAAAAAAAAGAGATAAATCCGTCAACTTTCCTTTCCCTTTCCAGTTGACTTTGTCCTTAATACTTTTCTGCAGTTTGCTCTCTTCTTGCAACTTGTTTCAAACTTAACCATTTTCACGGCTATTAAACACGTCGTTGGTAGGTACGAAAATCGGCAAATTTTAAAAGGAATAGAATAATTAATCATTAAAAAATTACTCGCCTGCCCCCAAAATACCCTATTACTCTTAACTCTTCCACACCCAGGCCACGTGATGAGAGATTATTTAAAATGTTTGGAGGATATCCTATAGCTTCGCGGCTCGGTAAATCTTACCACTATCCACCTCCACTGAATAATTGTTATCTAACACCCCTTTTGACAGAGTAATACCTTCAGAGGTTACGGAGACAGTTGGTAATTGCAGGATTAAATTTCTGGAGCACGTTCAAGTGAGGGTAAATCTAGTTTTTAAGCGTCGTGGAGACCTGTATTTGGAGCTGATTGCGCCTAGTGGAACCGTATCTCCATTGACTCGTCAGAGGACAATGGACAACACATTTGGGGACAAAAACCTCACAAACTGGCATATTACTACTTTATTCAGTTGGGGAGAAGATCCTAAAGGACAGTGGAAGCTTAGAATTGAAAATCTGGACCAAAATTATAGCACAGCCGGTGAGTGACTTTTAACTTTTTGAGGTAATGTTAATTGTTTACGCCTGTGTAGTGCCAGAGACGACCAAATGACACCACAAGGGTGCAAATAAACAACATAGCGAAAAACTGTCACAGCGTTCAATCTAGAAATTAGTCAAACATTGCATTTTAAATTCGTTCATTTCAAAAATGGTCCGGGTCAAACTGTGATATTGAAATTTGGAACAACTGACATCACCCAAACACACAGCTATACCACTGTGTTATTTGTTGGGTTTGAGGCAGTTGGCTCTTGAAGTTCTGGAGGTTAACTTGTCAAGCAGACTTTTCCAGCATCAACATCCTTATGAAACCCTTCCCCATGCTTTTCAGTACTTACACATAAGAAACTTTTTGGGGCATCAGTATTACTAGAATGCTTCTGGTATTACTCCACGATAATTTCATTTTGAGTCAGAAGAGAATATTCCGCGTTAATGAAGCAAATGAACACTGACAGCAACTGTGCCATTTTACTATGATAACTGTGAACATAAAAGGCAAAAAAAAACAACTCAGTCTTGGAAAATTATCGACAGTATTAGCTACATATTTGTTTAGTTTGTACTCAGTCACATACAACCTCCTCGATCCGCGGGATTCTTCATATCCTACTCAGCTCTTTTAATAACTGCTAAATAATGCATACTTATCAAGGATAACTGTGTCAGTTGTAGAGAAAAGTGCTATCAATATAAGTCCTGCTGTTTAAAAATTACAAAGAATAAAAGACTGACAATAATGCTATTAGCAGGATAGTAGTAGTAAAAACGCTACCGTGAAGACCTGGCTTTCAATCCAAACTGGTAATGTTGTCATTGTTAGATTAGTAGCCCCGCCATGGTAAAGGAATAAACTATATCCGATACAACGCCCAGATATTTAAATGCATTCGTGCTCTTAATAGATTGACATCGAAAGTGTCACTTTTCTACGAAGTAAGACGTTTGCCGCCCACCGAAAACCATTCATTTTGTCTTCTTTACGTTCCGTATAACTAGATTATAAAGCGAGTTGGAATCTCGATACTTCGAAATTTCTGGGGAAATTGAATGTTGGCTTGAATAATCCAGAGGTTCTAAACCTCGGATGGAAGGTGGGAACAAACCGCAGTGGAGTGGAGAAACATCCTACAATATTTTTAGGTGTTTTCTTCATTATCAGGAGTTTCCTTTCTAGGAGAATTTCGCTTGTGTTAAAACCAGTTAGCTAAATCTTGATTTAAGTGGATCGTGAATAAGAATTTCTTCCAGTGACCTCATTTGATATTTTTCTGACCACCTTCTTGTTTTAAATTGTTTGTTCAAGGTATTCTTTACAGCTGGTCGCTAATTCTGTACGGAACAGAGAAGGATCCCCTATCAAAGAACCTACATGTTTCGACGATTTCTACAAAGGTTAAACCTGCAACATATTCAACAACTTCGCCTTCTTCAAGAAAACCTAAAAGCCACACCTCAGAAAGACCTGCTCCAACAACACAGCCAAATTCAAAACCTGGTAGGCCAAACTTATTGCCATTTTCTATTTGGAACATGACCAAGTCCATCGATACTACAATAAAGTCAAGAAAAAAAAATGTTTTAAAACACAGTCCGTTACATTTTTTAACCAACGACAGACGGCTTAGCGCTGACAACTTATGCCCGGTTTACACTACAGAAAATTTTTGGCACTGCTCGGGTGAAAATGGCACGGGTTCCCCCAAAAAGGGTTCGGCTCGGATAAAATTGGCAGTGTAAACAACCTGTCCGTACCAAATTTCATCTTTGCCGAACCAAAATTTTTACCCGTGCTGGGACCTTCGGCGAGGTACTCCGAGTACGTGTGAAAATGTTCGGGTGCTGAAAAAATCGGCACGGTTCGGATAGAACAAATAGTGAAAACACTTTGACGGGCCAAATTTGTGCCTTAATTCATATAGGCTAGCAGTTTTCTTGCGTATATTTCAAGATGGCTCAGTGCTCGTTCTCCACCAAAATCACGCGGACGTTCTTGGAAAGGACTTGGAAAGAACGCGACGTAAAAGAATTACTTACAATTATGAAAGAAGCGACCAAACGTTCCTATCGATGGATGGATTTGTCAACATTATAACCACAAGAAATATAAAAAGTTTCCTTATTTCCTTTCGTTTTTAAAATAAAAGGATTCTTGCCAACTTGGGTGTCCACAGTTGAGCTTTGAACTGTCTCTCTTAAGAGATACAGCACGAAGGTTTCGTCGTCCATCTTTGCTTCTAATTGAACTGCGCATGTCTCCAAGGGAACTTACGCGGGCCCAAAAATTTTGGCACGGTATTTTTGGTACGGTAAAAATGGTGTAGTGAAAACAAAGTTTGCAGAGCTCTTTTTTAGCACCCGTGCCATCCAATTTCACCCGAGCCGTGCCAAAAATGTTCTGTTGTGTAAACCGGGCTTAAGTTATGGGGAGTTTTGCTCAGCACGAAAGAAGCGGCATTACGTTGGGAAATGTGTAGCACCCCCTAAAGGCTTCCATTCAAGTAAAAGATTCCGTATTGTCCTGCGACTGTTCAGTAAAAGACAGCAAATGACGTCAAAGTGTGGTGATCGGCCTGTGTCATTGATGTTCTTACCTCATTTTGACGCCATTTTCTCTGATCTATGACTGAACGAAAACATCGCATGATTTTTTTCTTTTCTTTCTGCAATGAACAGAAAAGTAGAGCTCGATTTGTTGCAGTTGGTCGACGGATGTTTTGAAGTCGCCAAAAGCAAATTTCGTGGCGGCCTCTGCTCGTTTAATTCAGTAAAAATAATGAGTAATGCCCGGGGGGGTACTTTAGGAATTTCTGGGTGGGGATGTGCCGCTGGGACCCTGGAACCCTTGACCTATACCAGAGCTTGTTCAGCTGAATTTTGCTACCCTATACTAGATCCCCACTTTCCTAGAGTATAGCTGTTTTCCAGAAACTACTGAGGTCACTAGCACAGTCTAGTCAAAACAAAACCTTATACCACAATCCCTAGTCTAGAGAAAATCTTCAACCAACTCATCAGTTTCCTGAAAAATGATACCCTATTCTAGGCCCAAACGCTCTGATTTATATACCCCATCCTACAGTAAACTGCTTGAAAACCGGTATACCCTTCACAGCGGCACATACCTATATAGCCCATTTATGGCAGTACCCGCGGGGAGTAATGCAAACATCTTGTAAACTGTACGCTACTTTCGAGAAAGCAGAGAATACAATTTTTCTGTGAAGTCATTCGTGTGTATTTACTCAGACAGATCATGAGTAACGACCAATCATTTCGCGCGTAGTATTCAGAAAAAATTCAGTGGAGCAAATGGGTTTCTTTACAGTTTGGAGACTGTGTTGTCATGAACGCGCACCTTATGGTGTGTGCAAATCAACTTTTCCACATTACTACTGTCGTTGAATCGGTCGCTTTGCGTCTCAAGGTGACGTTGTTATCCTAAATGTCTTTTGGACAGTTCCTCGCAATAGTTGAGTCACCGCTATGAAAGTGATTCATCTTGTTTAACTATACCCTTGTTTTGTGTGATTTTTTCCGTAGACGGTCTTAAGTTGATTCTTATCATCACTGGTGGTTTCGTCGCGGGAGTTGCTGTTGTTGTGTTAGTGATTTGTGCAATTTTAAGAGCGAGAAACAGAGGAGAAAGGTTGGGGGACAGAGAGGAAAACATGCCGCTAGAAACTATGTAGGAGGAATAATAATTTATTAGCAGAAGCAAGGAGCAACGGGCGTAAAGAAACTGGACCATCCTGGACTTGTACCTATATTGCTTTAGCCCATGTCCACGTAAATCCGTGTACAAACGTTTTTGTCCGCGGCTTCCACTATTCTTCCGTTTACCTGCTTGTTCACTCTGCAGATCGTTTACGACAAAAACCCGTTTGTGTTAATTGCCACATCATTCTCGTGAAGACAGGGATCGTATAGTGTAAACGTATACGTTTTTTTGCCTTTAGAAACACTCTTTAGCCCATGTCCAGGTAAATCCGTGTACAAAAGTTTTGGTCCGCGGCTTCCACTATTTATCCGGTTTACCGGCTTGTTCACTCTGCAGATCGTTTACGACAAAAACCCGTTTGTGTTAATCGCCACATCATTGTCGTGAAGACAGGGATCGTAAACGCATACGTTTTTTTGCGTTTAGAAACATAAAGGGACTCTTCTACACTAGTCGTCAGATGGCATCAGAGTGTTATTTAAAATTATAGAGAATAAGTACCATAAAATAGTAAAGATGTAAAGTTACCTTATTGCTGCTAATTTTCGCGGGATCTAAGAGCCTGTTTGAAAGAAGGGAGGATAGCCCATGCAAGAGTTACCCTTGCAAGCGGTTAAAGCTGGTAGCTTGGGTTACAAGCAAATGAGTCTATGCAAACATTCTGGGCTTTTTTGAGGAATGTTTTCAAAAATTCGGCTATTAGTATTATTATTATTATTATTATTATTATTATTATTATTATTATTATTATTATTATTGTTGTTGTTGTTATTATTATATTGCCAAAAAAAAAAATTAATTTTAAAAGTGCGATAGACAACATATAATAAATGAAAGGATGTAATTCACTTTTAAAAAGCTATTTACAATCGTGGAAAAAATAAAAAATTATGATTGGCTTATAGTCCTCTCTAAAATACTGCTCAAATCAACTTTTCTTATAAATGATCCTGAGGATGTTATGACGTCTAGCTCTTGATTTTTTTCACCCAAGATGACCCATAGTATTGACCAAATTCCATAATGATGTTTCCCACAGATAACGGTGTTTTAAAGTTAAATAATTCTGTGACATCGTTCGTTAATTTTTTTTTTTAAAAAAGTTGTACGGAGATAGGAACATCTTGAAGATCTTTTGCTTCAAAATGACGGTAGCTTTGCTCGTTTAAGGAGAGGCTTCATAAAACTGTGTTATTAATTCGTGGAAACACCAGCTAAAGCTAATCACGATTTTTGTTTTAGTCTCCCTTCCGCCCCGAATGCCTCGCTTTAGATGTTAGAATTGGTGGCGTGTGTCTATCCCCACCTTTGTCGAATTCGACACTTTAGACACGGGCAGGAAACTGGATCGAGTTAACTCTTGCAAAGACTTCTGGGACTGTTACCGGGGTAAAGGAAAAAATTGACCAATAGCTGACCGGTGCGTCTCCAGTAGCGATCCCAGAAACAATTGCGGGATGCATTTCGGCTCTAGTTTCTTTCTGTTTTCTAAAGTGGCGAATGCAGGATTGTAAACTGCCTGTCTTCACACCCGGCAGAAGCCAACAACCAGTATCGAGAACGATTTTTAAGACCTCAGATTTCGTTGACCTGTCAGATCGCGAAAGTCATGGAGGGTTTCACATTTTCCAGAATTCTCCCCTCAATTCTTGACCACATGGATAATTTACAATTAAAATGAAAACAGAAATCAAGGGCAAGGCGAGTCAACCGGATTTTTCTATGACTGCGTTTGTAAAAGTTCATGCAGGCTTTCACCGCAGAGCAGCAGAAAAAAAAGGCGCTTCTGACCTCAATTAAGGTGACTCCGTTATTAAAAAAAGGTCCATTGACCTATGATAATACGATGGCTACGGAACTTTATGAAGAACTACAGCTATCATTCGGCAACTGAGTAACATGGAACAACCCGATTTTACCGATGATAAAATTTTTACAAAACTAGTGCTTAAGTGGACCCTACGTTTCAAACAAAATTGCGTCTACTTCTTTTAATTTAGCATTGATATTTTAAAATGATTTATAGATATTAAGTAAGCCAAATCAATTTTAGAGAAATAAAACGGCTACAAATTAACCCCGCTCTGTTTGAGTCCTATCGGTGTCGTGTGTATGTTTATTTTTACGTACTGATTTGAACAGCTTTGCAAATGTTATGTTCACTTGATATTACGAAGAAGTCTGATGGGTTTGAAAACCATTGCACTTAAAATAACTGTTTAGTACCTGTAAACGAATGTCACCCTTGCTTTCGTGGGGTCAGGTAACTTTTACCACCTGCTATAAAAAAAGGCTGAGTTTATAGTTGCATTTTCAGAAATCAAAAATGAATTTTGGCCGCATTTTAGACCTCAGAGGTGTGGTCTTCTTCTTCAACATTGCTATATCGTTTTTCTTCTTTTCTACAATTGCGATAACGACTTCAACTTGCTTAAATCAACGAGATCCAGTCCAGCAGAAGAATTTAGCACTGGAGAAAGTGCTCAACAAACTGAACAAGCAACACCTGTCGCAGCACGAAGCCGTCATTTTAAACGAGGCCGCGGAGTTTGGAATTCAACGTTATAGTGGTGGCATTAAGAGACTAAAACTTAGAAGAATTCTAGACTTTGCGAAAAATACCCGGTCGCCTTCTTCAGTGCTTTACAAGCTACATGTTTTGTATCAGATTGAACAGGGACCTTTGAAGGATAGATATCTTAGCGTCTACGTCCGTAAAAGCCGCACTGGTGACATAAAGTTTCACCTTCGATCACAGGGTGGGAAAAACAAGCGATCTCTGCGTCAGCGAAATGGAAATACAGCTCAGTGCGATCAGCTTAGTAAAGGTGCGAACTGCTCTAAGTGCGGATTTCATGGAATTTGCCTTCAAGGTACCGCGAGGATTTCATCTTGGCTTCAATACGCCTTGAAGACTCAAAGAGAACTTCAAATCGACATCCCTGTTAATCGTGTGCAATTTCTGGGGGCTCATAATGCCTTTAATAACAGAGCAAGCGGTTATGGTGATTTGGACGATTGCCAATGGCCGGTGAAAGATGACGAAGTCTGCATCTCAGTAGCCAATCAGGAATTCAGCTTTACTGACCAGCTCAACATGGGTGTGCGCCATCTTGAAATTGACCTGTGGAATTGTTTTGGTAAGATTCGAATGAGCCATGGCAACAGGGATTTTAAAATAGGCTGCTCGCCATGGGACAAGGAGTTAACAGAGGGAATAACTGAAATATCGGAATGGACTCAGAAGCCAAGGAGCAGGAATGAAATAATTCAAATTTACTTCGATGATCACACAAAGCCCCAAGATAAGTCGACAATAAACCAGTTAATTAGAGACTATTTTGGAAATAAGGTGCTGACGCCAAGTGATTTGAAAGTTAAATTTTCAGGAAGATGGCCGAGCATGCGAGAAATGCGGCGCTTAAAGAAAACGGTGATTTTTATTGATCCAGATGATCGTTCAGGACAATATGTTCACAGCCAATTTTGGACCCAAGGCTATAATGTCGAAGGCTTCGCATCACAGCTTAACAACTGCTCGGCAGCTGGAAAAAGTGACGAGATCATTAGAATTTACAGCGATAGCACTAACTACGGACCATTTTGGAACGGGCCAAAGAAGGCTGGAACAATTTTGAATTTTAAGAAGTATTTATTGTGTGGAGTTGCTATTCCAAGCGCTGATCAAATCAATGCAGAACTTATGAAAACAGCTGTATTTACCTGGGCTGAGGGTGAACCGAGGCAACCAATCACATACTCCTCTTGCGTCATTCTTTCGGCTGACGAGAGATGGCACGTGACCAGCTGCGCTGAAAAGCATTATTTTGCGTGCGTTTTAAAAATGGACAAAACTCACTGGAACGTCAGTTCAGATTTGGACAAATATTCTAAGGCTTCTAAACCATCTTGTCCAGAAAATATGGAATTCAGTGTTCCCCACAATGGTTATGAACATCAGCGACTTGTGCAAGCAGCTAAAGGAAAGACAGTTTGGCTTAATATTGCACCTTTCCTTCCCCTCTTAAAACAGGAGAGATCGGAAAGGACACTAGTTTTCAACTCTTGAAGATAATCAGAAGAGGGTTTGAAACAACGGCCAGCGTGAAACTTAACGCGCGTCGCGAAAGTCGCGCGCGCGTTTATGTTTGCTTCTTCTCGTTTCTCGTTTCGTTTTGATATGCTCCAAGAATGGGCTCTAAAACTGGAATATCAGCATTTCCAGCGCTAGCATCTGCATCAAACTACCAAAGATTGATAATTTATGATTTTTTATATTGACACCTATTATGATAGGAAAAGAGTATGGGTTAAATCCAAGAGAGAATGAGATAATTCTCTCTTGGTTTAACCTGAATGTTTTTCCAGCACTAATGTAAATTGCTCATGGTAAGAGTAAGCTGGGTAGGCGTGCCAATTGCCTTTAGGCAAAACTATTACAAAAACAAACAAAACATATAAATCAGTTTGTTAACAATCAAATTATTTCATTGAAGTCACAATCAATAAAAAATGAACTTGTCTTCGCTTAAATAAAAAAGAACTCACGATCAGATTCATTGCTCGAGTATTCTCGGCTTGCACTGTCACGCAATGGAAAATAAAAATGCAAACCATTCAATACAGAAGGACTAGAATCTGGGAAATGAAAAAAGATAAATATACAAAAACCCTTGCCAAGAATCAGGTCTGTGAAATATTTCAAATGCGAGATACTGGGAAAAACGGTTTACCTAAATTTATAAAGCTTTGTATGGAAACGCCATGTTGGTGTCCCTTTCAGGAACACCAATATGGCCGCCGGATACCAACAGAGACATCTGTTTTCGAGTTTTCCTACTAATCAGGGCCGTAGCCAGTATGAGGCGAACCGAGGCACTCGCCTCGGTAAAATTTTACCAAATACTGTCGATTTTTATTTTTTTTTATCAGACTGATAATATTAGAAGATTTCATACGGCTGATTTCGTACAACGGACCGTGTGTTCGCCTCGGTTGTAGTTTCTTCCTGGCTACGGCCCTGCTAATGCGTGAATTCTTCGCTTGAGGAACTCATAAAGACTACAGTAATATTTATTCTGAGACAAGGGATGTTTAGATTGCAAAATCTCCCAAAATCGCTAATGTTTTTAACCCACATAAAAGCTTTCCCGGCCACCAGCTAAATGCCGCGTCACGCAAAGACCAATGAAATAGGCTCTTTGCATGACTTTATCACGTGATCAACTTTTGCCATCCAGTCACGCTTGCATGGTGTTCCATATAAATCCTTGTAAATTTCGAAATTTCAAAACTGTAATGAAATTTTTCCTTAAGGATTACAGGGCTTAAATCTCTTTTTAACTCATAACAGGCAATTTGAGCCCTTAAATGCGTAAGGAAAAGATTTAACAACAGCTTAACAATTTTAGAATTTACAAGGATTTGTGTGGAAAACCATGCAAGTGTGACTGGGTGGCAAAAGTTGTTTTTCTCGTACAAGTGCTTCTAACTTTTAGACTGCAAGCAGTCTCTTATTTTTCTTTGCAAAGTTACTGCACGAGAAACCCAAGCACACGTCTAGTCGTATAAATCCCTTATTGTAACATAACGTCGTGGTTTGCAGTCGCGCTGGCTGAGATAAGAACTAGACGGATTTTAAGAGAAAAGGCGGACTGCAAGCAGTCTATCTACCTATCGGCGGCCGTTGCAATCGCTACTCTTGAGATATATGGCTGAAAATGTTCATATCTTGAGCTAACAAAATATTTCGAAAGTGAACCCCAAAGTTGATCACGTGATCAAGTCATGCAAGTCGGTCGAGGTCTGGGTACAATTTGGGAAATATCAGTTCAGTTACCATTCTCGTCCCCAGAGCCGCTTGGCCCTCTTAACCGTCGGAGACTGAGCACGAGGGCCGAAGGCCCTTCGGCCCTCGTGCTCAGTCTCCGACGGTTAAGAGGGCCAAGCGGCTCTGGGGACGAGAATGTTTTTGTTTATCCTCCAACGCCTCGCTTTCATGACTAGGCACCAGTTTTTTCCCGCGTGTCCGCCATTTGTGAATACGGTGTATGCTGTATTTCTTCACTGGAATATGCGTAGCGTTCTTGAGTCGTTGTACGAAAACCTAACTTCGAATATTGAAAGTATACAGCACAGTAAATTTCAATCTAATATACCACTCGTTCAATGTGGTATTAAATGTCGGCTCTAACACTCTTATCAACCGAGCCTAAATTTTGCATTTTGTGGTGGCTTCAGGGTTCGTTCAGAGTCTTGAATTCTTGAAAAAATCTTGAAATTTGCCCAACAGTTTTCTAGACCTAGAGAAAGACTGGAAAATAGAGATAAAGTCTGGAAAAAAATGGTAAAAAGCCTAGATTTTTTTTTTTCAAAGCTACAACAAGTGCTTAAGTGATTTTTTCCTTCGTTTTGGTCAAACCATATGTTTGCAGCGGACTACGAAAAAAGCTTTGTTCCTACGTTTTTTAAGGTATCTATTGATCACCTATTTGATATCCGAGAGTCTGGAAAAAAAAATGTTTTCTGGAAGTCTTGAATTTGGATCTAAAGATCTGTACGAACCCTGTTGCTTTTAATCCTCAAGAACTGCTTTAAGGAACAGATCTATTGGCCTGACTACTATGTTTATTAAGCGTTTACTTTTCAATTCAGTCATTATTTATTATAATGCCTTTTTTACATAAATTTGTAATGCCTAAGTAGCAGAAGGACCAAATCAGATAGAGCCCTCAAAGATGTGCCTTCAAACAAGTGCGAAAGAGCCCGAAAAAGCCGCATAAAACCTTGCCCTTAGCTGATAGTTGTTGTTGTTCTTAATAGATCCGGGAACTTTATGGACCGTTTGTGTTATACACAAAATGATGCGTGTAAGAACTGAATGTATTATTTGCAAGGACATTACGGTCATCAAGGGATCATTTACGCCTTGAAGAACCAAGTTTTAACATGAAAACTTATGGCCAGCGAGCGTTTTCCGTTGCTGCCCCCTGACTATGGAACAAACTCCCCTTTGAAATTCGAGCTTGTTCTGATGTTAATCTTTTTAAATCTAAGTTGAAAACGTTTCTTTGTAAAAAGGTATATGACATTTAGTTTCGTCATATTTGATTTTGTTTTTGTTTTTGTTTTGTTTTGTTCTTGTTTTTTGTTTTTTTTTGTTTTGTTTTGTTTTTGTTTTTTTGTTTTTTTTTCTTTTCTTTTTAAGATGTGTACAGTGTGGTTATATGTAAGCTTGTGCTTAATGATATTCTTATGTCCTTTTTTACATTGTAAAGCGCTTAGAACAGCGATGTATAAGCGCTATATAAATTCCATTATTATTATTATTATTATTATTATTATTATTATTATTATTATATAAGAAAAAGAAGAAATATGTATTACATTATTTAACAATGCATGTACGCACACTTTCCTCCAGCTAAATCCCATTTCCTGCGAGGTTGGAGTTCGTTAGATGAACAGTTTTCTTGTTACTTAAAGTATTCTGAATTTTGTTGGTAAAAAAATAAGTTTAAGTTATTTAGATTATATCTTATTATTTTCACAGTTGGATTTATTAAAAATGTGTGCAATAAAACTTAGGAGCAGCGTTTGAAAAGACCATGACGAGGTGTACTATCAAATGATATACACAAATTAAGGCAAAGATGTTTTTGTAACAATAGGTACAGTCTTACCCATGGGCAAATGGTTGTTGTCCACACGGAAGCGTCTTTTTGTGTGTGACCCATTCTCTAAGGTGAAATCGCCTCGGGAACATTTTCATGATACGTCGAAAAGAATCAAAGAAGTAATTTCAACCCTTTTTTTAAGTTGCGTCATTGTGTCTAGAACAAATTGCTAAAAAGACTTGTGACAAGATCCATGGCCGGATCTGAGAAAATTCCCAGAATGAGAGGGACGGGATCTTAGACTTGCCAGCTCTACATTAGTCCAGTTCTGGCGGCTCTCTCTGTCAAGATACTACTTTTAAGATTAAACTGAATTATCAAATTCTGAATATATGAAAATCATATATGTGAACTGCGGAGTGAAGAATTTTTTAAAGGAAGATCATCGTTAGGTAGTTATATACGCAACTTACGCAGTTGCGAAAAGAAAGCCTGAAAAAAAAATTCAGGCTTGTACGGGTTTCGAACCCTTGACCTCTGCGATACCTGTAAAATAACTCTGAGAGCATCTCTAGAAGACAGGTTTTTACTGAGATTAGTCTTTTTTTTTTAATTTAAAAAAATGATAACACAATTTCAGACAAAAGAGAGGGTTGCCCCACGAACACGCCATCCTCGCCCCCAGGGCTCTCCCATTTTCTAATCATGTTACTGTAGGTCAATATACGCCACTTGCACATCTCCCACAATGCACCTTATTTGTCCCCCAAAATTTTGCATAAGCATTGTTTTCAATTTCTCTTGGGACAGCTGTAATACCCAGGAAAAATGAAAGACAAAGGGTATGCAAAATTTGGGGGGCAAATAAGGTGCATTGTGGGAGATGTGCATAAGTGGCGTATCCGTCCTTTATTCGTAGCATGTGAAGTCAAAAAAGACACACTTCCGGAAAGATCAGAAAGAGCTTTATTCTATTCTAGGTGGTGTCCACAGTCCTGATTGCTCTAATAAGCGTATAAATGCTATTTCTGTCAAATGAGCTCGTGAAGAAGGCAGAGCCGGATGAATATCTTGATGGCAGAAGATACATCAGGGCCTGAGAAAAGTTTTAAGCCAAAATCTAAAGAATGGTAAATATGTGGATCCAAGGTACCTTACCTGCCTAGTTTTCTTCAGTTTGCATCACTGTCATAGCTATTAAAGCCCCAACTATTTTCAATCTGAACAAAGCAACTTTCTGGACTCGGCTGGAGCCCATAACTAGGAGCAGTAGTCATGGGCTCCTGGACTCGGTAGTTACCGGGGCGTAGCGGCCCCGGAATGTTAATTTTGGTTACATACGCAGATTTTGGGCCGGGGGCCCGTTTCTCCAAAGGCCCGATAGCATTTCGGGTCCGAAGGCAAATTTTGAAATCCAAACCAGTTGAATAGTAGCAAAGTTCCTACCTCACAAACCAGTTAATTTTGCTTCGTTAACTAATAATTTCATTGTATCATTTTCAAAATTATTGAAACTCTCCTCTTGAGTGCAAACACGGCAAACATAAAACAGCTTTCGGGCCCTAAAAGTTGTCGGCACTTTCGAGAAACGGGCCCCTGGGGCCTAATGGGTTAGGTCGTCTGTGATATTATCTGTGATATACAGTAGAACCCAGGTAACTCGAACACTGAAGGGAAACGATAAACAGTTCGAGCTAGCGAGGGTTTGAATTAAAGGGGCCGATTGCAAAATTCAATTTGCCATATTAAAAATGGGTAGTTACTGATTTTTCAGCACTTCAGGGTATTGTGCACCCGGGATTGTGCAGCAAATTTAACTTATTTCATCAGAAACGGTATTATATTTTATGATTGGCATTTTTTTTTAATGTTAAAACGTGATCTGTTCGTTAAATTAAAATCAAATTAATGTATATGACCAGTGCTGGTTTTAGTGTTTTTACCGATTATGCAAAAAGAAGAGCTAATGCAATGGCATCCCAGTGTAGTTACGAGAAAAAGAATTCGAGTTATTGGGGGTAAATTTCAGTGAATTTTTTTATCAAGGAAAATGGAATTAAGTTTGCGAGTTAGCGAGGAATTCAGGTTATCCGATTTCGAGATAACCGAGTGAAAAATGACTGAAAAGTGGGGTGAAAGGAAATTGGACTTACTTTGAGTTAGCGGGGAGATCGAGTTATTCGAGTTCGAGTGATCGGGATTCTACCGTTTTAAAGAATTAGCTATATAGCTGGCTAACGTCCAGGCCAGGGGCCCGTTTCTCGAAAGTCCCGATAATTAACGGGCCTGTAAAGCTGTTGTTGTTTACAAGCAAGATAGAAGTTTCAATAGTTTTGCATCTAACATCACAAAACTATCAGTTAATAAAACAAAATGGAGTATTTTGCTAGCCAGGACCCGCGCTCTTATTTTTTTTTATTTTTATTTGAATATTTGATTTCGGGCCCGAAAAGTTATCGGGACTACCTAGGGCAGCTTTCTGAATTTCTTAGTGCGTTCCCTGCTGGGAGGTGAGACTGTAAAATCCCATTTTGAGACTTTCTTAGTCTAAATGTCTCACTTTCGGATCTATCAAACTTAGTACAGGCAAAAAGGGGCTGTACGTACGAACAAAACTATAGAAGAACATGAGTCAGTTGACGTTTTAGAAGCTCTTAACCCATCAGGGGGCTTTATTTGAATGAATTGATATAACTTTGTTATTATTGTTTGAATTTGTTTAACTAAAAAAGGCATATTCCCCATCGTTCACAGCATAGATTCTATGGGACCTGCATTTTATGCGTCTGACTAATGCTAACACAAAACACGATTTCAGTTGATCATCTATCTTTCTAGTCACTAAGAGACTTGATCTAAATCAATCTCTCAATCAGAATAACAATTCCAATAATGTTATTACAATCACTTCTAGCTCTTCATTGTGAATGTCTTTGGTTATTTATGATTTTTACCGATTTTCTAGTTCTAGTTAGCGCCCTAGTGAAAATATATTTTTTGATTAATTGAAGATAATTAAAATACGTTTCCGCTTAATATGGGGGGCACTTGGGCTGGCCACAGACCACAGAGTTATATGAATTATGTCCAAGGCCGGGACAGGAGAATGTTGCCCGTCCTCTATCCATTGTGCATGTCACTTTGTAAATGCCGTTTCTGTCTACAACCGTGATTTCCCATTGCCACTGGTCAGGCGAGCACCTGGGGAGATCAGACGAGGAACACAACGGCATTCTAGAAAAGTCTATTTGACGTCTTGTTCTCCCCTGCTGAAGATAAATTATAGCAAAAAAGTCAGTATTTGCGGGAATGCTTAATTAGCAGGTCGTACAAAGAGGGGTGGTAAGGGAGGAGGTAGAGTTAGTGGATGCCAAATAAATACTGTATTTTTCTCCAGTTGTTTTCAAAATGATTTGAGTAGTGTTGTTTTAGTCTTTACACAAATTTTTGCAGAATGAAGGTGATACTCATTTTCCAGATTAAAGAGTAAATATAAATGAGATCTATATCAGTATTCAAACTGCTGAATAAAGATTGAAGATAAATTGCTTTTCTTACCAGCTCCATAATCTCCTTTACCCGCCAATAAAAAAAAAAGGATTCGCAAAAAATAAAACGGTGTTTTTCTCGGGCAATGCTAAAATAATTTGCGAGTACTGATTAATCTTGTAGATTTAATATTGCCCTGATTTTTTAACATCCTCTCTTGGCCAGCGATACAACAACAAACTCGTTTGTTTTTAATTGTTGTTGTTTCTTGGAGCAACATTTGAGCGCTGAAAGTCTTCGCCTTTAGGCTTAGGTGCTTTCATAAAAGCGTTACTAAAAAGGCTCATATTTATTATGTTGCGAAAAGAAGGGGAAAGAACAGCCTGAATGTCATCATTCGTAAAAAAAAAAATAATTTCAGTTGATAGAGCCATCTTTTCAAGACGCTGGCTAATTATAAGGAAAATCGACCATTTTTAATAGGTCTAGTCTGATATACTAAAGCAGCCATATGTCGTCATGCATTGCTAGCCAAAGCGAAAACAAATCATGAAGAAGTTCTTACAGGAGCTTTGTCACGATAGTTTTGTATTCCTTTAAAACGGTAAAAAATATAATGGAATAAAAGATAATAATCACCAGTCTACTACTTTTCCTAAACTTTAAGTGCGTGTGTCTTTCGTAGTGATGAGGATGGAAATACAGGGATGGCATTAATGACCAATCATCCTCTCTTGAATCAATTGAATACATTTTAATATCTTTTCCTTGGGAGTATCGCTTGATATTTTTCTGTTAGAGAGCCTAGTATAAGAAACTATTTTGCGGATGCCATGTTTTTATTTCACCTGTTCTGCGATATAATAATGTGCAGCTTTGCCTTAGATTTGCCCCCACTATTATGCAACTCACCTTCACGGCCCCTTTATATTGATTTTAGAAAGAGCAATTTGAAGTGGCTGGCTTACACAGGAAATCTTTGGTTACCAGGTAGGTAATTAACTGTCCTCTTTTTATATTATATGTAGGGATTTTTCTTCGGCCGCGAAAAAAAAACCAGAAAAGTTCGTGGATACCTTTATCACCATTGCTGTTCCCATGTGAATGATGCAAGCAATGAGAATCACAGCTTCAACGGTAGAAGAAAACCTCTGTTGACCAGAAAGAAATATAAAGGCAATGTTGTTAAATACCTTCAGCGTTTAAAAAATGCTAATCAATAAACATTTCATGTGCTTGACCACTTTGATAAAATTCAATAATTTTTCCCAAGAAATGCCCTTATCACCACCGCTTGCCAATGAATTCTGCTCGTAGGAAAGAATTTAACCAGCCCACAAAATCATTAAAGATTATTCTTAAGTCCAAAGGCATCCGCTATTTGGTTAAACTACGTTGTAGCTGGTTTCGTTTTTAATTTTAAACTTGTAAGACCTGAGATAGTAATAGTAGTAATGAGTAGTAATACTACTTGGAAAATTTACATTGACATTCTGCTCGTGAGATATTTTTTTGCGGTTGCAAATTGTTGTTCTTAAACTCTAGTGATATTATAGTCTATTCTATTCTGTGGCCACATATAAATATATAGCCCCATCTTAGTCACTTTTGGGAAGATATAATTTTCGCAATCCCAACTTAGAAACTTTCTTTGATTTTCACACATCTACCTTAAAATCCTCTTTGACTAGGTAATGAATTTACAACTTGGTTAAAAATCTTCCCATTTAATTTTTAAATCCCTACCAACCTGAATTTCCTGATCCCCCAAATACCAAAAATGTGCGATCTCATTCTAGTACTGACTCCACTGAAAATGTAGTCCCATCGTAGTCAATCCAGCCGTGAAAATGTGACCCCATCCAGCAGCACATCTCCATTAGCCCATTACTAGGAAGTATCCCCTCCGAGGAGGGGGTCACGCAACTCATCACTAAAATGCTCCTGGAATTGGTTCGTCCTTTCACTTATTGGTGAGGGGGGGGGGGGAGTTTTTTTTAAGAATAATTTATTACAATCTGATATTTTGGAGCCATGCAATAGCTTTCAATACAAAGCTTTCCTCACTAAAAACTCTCACCTTTCATCTGTATGACCTTTATCAGACGAACAGGAACTGCTTTCCGTTACACGTACGGGGTGTAGACAAAGAGGAAGCCTTGTTGTTTCATTGTTAGAAGAAGTGAATCTATCTAGCACGTTTTGGGTTAAGAAACTTTTACCAAAATGTCACTTAAATTATTTCCCCTATCAGCATCCCAGTTTTCTGTGAGTTAGGTCTTTCTTTCTTTGTTACTATGTTACTGAAAGATACTGAACATGGTAAACGGGAAGAAACGATGAAGAAACGGTGTTTATCAGACATAAGTCTTTGGAAAGGTCGGCCTTAGTCTAATACCGGCAGAAAAAATAAGATAATTGCGGACATAACTACCGAGGGACCGACCTATCGTTAGAACATTAGAAGATATCTCAGTAAGGCATGCTAGGGCCCACGCAGCCTATAGTTGTGAAGTATTATGTACTAGGTTATTTTTCTAGTAGTTTATTTCATGTTTACGCTTTACGTTTCACTCGTGCTAGAGTCTTGTTATGATCAGTTTGTAGATCAAGGTTAATCTATCCGTATTTTTGTCGACAGGTTTACAAATTCTATTACCCTTTAAAGTAGCTTTTCAACATGAATGTCATTTGTTAAATTTGAGTGTCAGTCCTTGAAGTGGGCACGTTTTGGAAGCATCGCTGACCATGATTGTTACATACATTAGAGTTCCTGTTTTGGTTTAAGGTAGAGCCTCGTGGGTTCAGGACCTGTCACGCTTTCATTGCTTTTCTTATAGTTTTATTTATTCCACTTTGGTTATCAGCAGGAAATTCGTTCAAGTAATTTGGAAAAGCGCTTGTAACTCTTATGGTCAGCAAGCCTGAACGTACCTACGTTTTACTTAATGTTGCCAGTATTTAGCACAAGCTAATAGTTGAGATTAGTTACAGTTATTTGTCGAGCTGTATTCGTTAAGTGATGCTGTAGACAAGACTTATGAGCTGCTGTAAAGATTAAAGAACACCGAGTAAAAACTCAGATACCCGGTACCTCTACCCTTCAGCGAGCGAGTTGCTCGTAACCCCCCTACACTATTTATGAGGTTCTTGAATAGGTTCTTATTTTCTAAAGAAAAAAATACGAAACTGAACAAAGAGTATGTAGTGGTTTAGTCTCCTTCAGCGTGAATCGGTTGACTTTTCTTATTTTTCACAGGCTATTTAACAAGTTCTTATATCAGTAGAGGAGGCGTAACTGGCATATTTTAGCCTAACAGGTTCTTAAAATCCAGGTTCTTCGTGGCGGGGTTTTACATAATTTTAACTGTATCTAGAGCATCATGAAGAACCTTTAGTTATGATATTACTTACACCCCGCCACCCGCGAGATAAAACTAGGGGCTGCGTGATACAAATATCTTGATCATTTGTTTTGTATGAAGAATTTTTATTTGAGCTGTACCCTTCCCCAGCGGGGAAAAAGGGTGCAGGGTACAGCTACACCTTGGTATAGGGTAGCCTCGAGCGACCAATCAGGGTTTAGTTATCGTCTGCACGCAGGCTAGGCCAAACGAAGGTCAAGTAAGAGAGGATGTATCCGAACTGCACTCTAAAATTGGGCCTGATCTGAAAGGTTACCTTTACAGAGAAAAACGAGGCCGCTTTGTCACTGCTTTGTGAACTCGGGTTTTCTCGCAAGACTAATTTTGTCTAGCAATGGAAAAAGTTATTTTATGGAGAAAAGCAAAAAGGGAAGCAAAGATTTTCGAACACTGTACGTTCCAGCAAGTTAACATGGCAAAGAAGAAAGAACACTGCAGATAAGCTCGTCTCGATAGTCGTAGCCGCTGTTGACAGCATTTGCAAGAAGCGACAAAAAAAAAACTTTCTAATTCACGCGTTTAATACTGGGCAACTAAAGCTCTGTGTTTCTTCTCAGAAAGGGGAGTTATAGTTAAACTTACGACGTTTTCTTTTCAATAACTGATGCTAAAGCTTTCAAAAAAATAAAATAAAATTGCTTTTATTTTTCAAGGAAAATAAAAGCAATTTAAGAGCAATACGAAAGATGAATAAGAACACTGACTGGCTTAGGAAAAAACAGGCGCGATATCAACATTACTAACAGCGAGGAGTCTGTTATAGATTAGAAAAAACACACACACACAAATGGCGCAACATTTTATAAAAACGCTAATTTTTGCGCTACAGCAGGCAGGTTAAGATCTACATTACCGCAAATTCCACTTGCCTTCTCAAAGCCGCAGAACTTCGAACCTTATGTCATTCTATCCATCACTAGTGCGCAGGTGCTTGCTATGATAAAAAGGATAAGTCCGCGCAAGGCTGCCGGCATTGATAACATAAGTGCTCACCTATTACGTATAGCGTGTGAACATACGCTACGGCACCTGTTTTACCCCGGCGAAACCAGTGAATTTGCTCACCGAAACTTCATTTTTTGAAACCGCTCTCCAAACTACTTAAAGGCTCCGTTCTCAGGTATCCGGCCAAAAGACCTAAACCTATTATTGTTTTGCTGTTCTCGTTGACCTTGCCGTTGCTTTAGCTTTCTATTATTGCAGTCGCATTTCTAGTAACCGTATTCCACAAATAAAATCAATATAGCTCTTCTTTACTCGTATAACCGTCTTCTTCTAATGCGAGCGCACACAATGAAAGTCATACCTCTATGGTCGTCAACAGGTGCTGAGGACAGCCTATACGATGAAGTTGTGCCAAGTTCAAGTGATAAAAACGCCATTTTCAAATAACGAATCATTGCATTTTGATACCCGATAAGGGTACAGATGACTGGGGACAAAAGATTATCGGCCGCTTCTGGCTATTACGAACTTGCTTAAGTCAAACACGAGGTTCCTACGGTTTATGGTAATTAGACAGGGATTGTGGATGAGGGGCCTAGGCCCAAATCAAGCAGTAATGGCAGCGCGCAACCTGCGGACGTTAACAACAGCAGCACGCTTGCGTGCGCTTCATCTGCGGTACTGATCGATTCTAATGGAACGACGGAGGGAGAAGACGAGGACGGCGCACCACATTACGAGATAGTAACGCCGCGAAGGACAGAGAAAAAAAAGTGTCCAAAACAACGGACGTAGCATGGATTTGATATAGTACTGGAGTGCTGCTGAAAACTCTACAAAGATTAGAATTCATGTTGTCAGGAGCTTATCACCTGGTGCACTCGCCGTATCACAGACTTTCAATACATTTTTAGATTCTTTGACCTCGAAATTCGCTTTGTTCCATAATGTCAGCACAATGCAATAATGGCGCACAGCAGCCTAGAGGGTCTTAGTCCTCATCTTTTATAAAAATTTTACACTTGTTTACTCTTACCAGCTGCTGTTAGAAGTCCTACTCTGCTCTTACTGGCTGGGAGTTTTTTTGGCGCGAAGAATGAATCTATTAATAGTCTGAGAACATGACACTCTGCAGTGACAAGGACTTTACAAGAGAGATGGAGGCTCCAGGGTGAAAAACTGTTCTTGTTGAGCTGAACCACGTTATAGAGAATAATTTGGGAACTGCTGTTAATATCTGACTGGTCAGAAATTGTCCAGTCCATTATATTACCAAAACGCGCAATACTTTCCGAGCGTGCTCTGTCGTGAAATAATAGAGACCTTAGTACGCACCGTTTCCGTGGACGGGAACGGACAAGCTACCCGTACTCGTAGCCGTAAATACGGGTAGACTGCCTCTTACCCCGGAGAAACGAATAGGTTTCGGGGTAGAACGGTGATGCCATTATCACATCTGGGAAGTCATGGTCGCCTTTTGTATAAACTGCGTGGCAAACATGTTCGCCTACCTGACCCGTAGGCAGAAACGGTGTATCTTAAGGTCCCTAATGCATGCTTACGGTTTGGCGCATATAGTGGGGTATTCCATTAAGGGGGATGACGTTGGCCTCGATTTTTAAGCGGTCTCTAAATCACTTAAGAAGTTTGCTCTTATTTTATTTAC
Organism: Porites rus; assembly: GCA_964035705.1. Classification (NCBI taxonomy): domain Eukaryota; kingdom Metazoa; phylum Cnidaria; class Anthozoa; order Scleractinia; family Poritidae; genus Porites; species Porites rus. The sequence continues at coordinate 17,782,823 of OZ038001.1, read as the reverse complement.
AAAATTCAATAATGCACTCTGCGATGTTTTCTTTTTCCTCGATCAACGTCCGTATTGTCTTTTACATTTTTCGAAAGGAACAAGTCTTGAATTGAAATATATGAAATGAATGTTAAAAAGCGAAAGTAAAATTATTGTTAGAGGCTCTAGAAGCGGTTTTCCAGATGACGGTAATAACGATTCCTAAACGTCTCTTGGGCTCGTGACAAAAATCACATCACACCACTCGTCACGGAAGATTACGTGATATCTCTAAATGCGCCTTTAAAAGCGGCGCACAAATTAATGCATTATTCGCGAAACTGAGGATGTTCTTTTTTGTAAGAAGAATTTCTATTTATATAAAATATACTGCAAATATTATTCAAATGTTTAAAACTGATTAAGTAACCTCAAGGTGTAGAGAGATGTAAAGAAGGTTTTTTTTATATGCTTTGGATCATAAGCTTGTGCCTGCGGTGGTTGGCGCATTTAGCAGAGAAAACGCAACGTCAATTGAGAACGCAAAAGCGCGCGAAAAGGATTGAATGTGACTTGTAGTGCTCAATTTGCCGCTGCGCCACTGGTCAGTTGGGTTTTTAGATCAATTGTATGGTCAGTTGAATTTTAGATCTGCCTCTCTAGCCTCGTTGACTTTGCTAAATCCGAAAATTTGCAACATTATCTGCTTAAAGGACATGGGAGAGGTCCACACACAGGCTTGCTAGAAGCTAAAATCAGAATTTGACTAGCAATGAAATTTCAGTTACCGACTCATTTTTCTTTGAATAAAGAGAATGAAGTTCTCCTTTGCTAAATTAATTGCCCCCGCAGGGATTTCGCCCAGAAGGCGAAATCCCGAGGAGGCACTCTAGTAACTCTCTCGTATATTAAGGAAAGTACTTACAGTTGAAATATACGGTCATACAGTCAATATAGAAAAAATCTCGATTTGCTTGAACAGGGGCCGCGAGGAATCGGCAGGTAATGATGACGTTTCTATTGTTTGCGCCCGAAAGTACCAAATGGTTAGGATGACGTAAAGACAGAAAATCCCGAAGGGACCGCTCAGGTAGATTTTGTGACATTTAGTGTGCACTCATACTTCGATACTCTTTTGCGTTACGCAGTGACATTCTGTGGAGCAGTTGTTTTGAAAGTTATGGACCAAAAGACACTCGTTAAGCGCAGATGAGGTTATAAGGTGCGTTTACCTGTGTATATATAAACACTTGGAGAGTTTGCCAGACACGAGTTCGCAAATGTTTGATTTATATTGGAAACCTTGCCAGACACTCTTTCTCTCTCTTTGACCGGAATAAGACTCAGCCTCAAACAAGCAAGACGAGTGAACAACGGCTAGCTTATCACCAGCAGAACGATGGACGATTACAGAAATTCGCGACAATCAAATTCTGTTTTGACTTATTCCCTGCTCACAGATGTCCTTCCGTTATATATAAAGTTTCAAATAAGACTAGAATGTGCGAGCGTGAATCGATCAAACGTCCTTTTAATATTTCTAAGGCTTACTTTCCGGCAAATAAAATGAACTAAATGTAAAAAGTGAAAGAGAAATAGGGAAACATTCAACTTCTAATTAAATCTTTTCTTATGGTTTAGAATAAACTATTCTCGAAACTGAGAATGTGTTGATCAAAGCTGTGTAAATCGAGCTGAAGCTGTGCATGGAACCTTGCTTTTCCTGTATTTATCTCACCTATTGCATAGAATATGTGTGAAAATCTTCATTATGAATCGGTTTATTCAACGAGTAAGAATACTGTTGACCGACAATATACAGAACGGGGGCAGCTGTAGTATCAACTATTACTAGTAGGTACCTGATAATTCTTGCAGGGTTTAGTTTTCGAGTAATCATTGACGTGGCCCCCCAAAAAATCGAAAATAAAGTTTTCGCGCGAAGCGTGGGGTATTGACTTGTTTCCAGTCGACTCCGGTCGAAAAACTAGAGGACCGCCTGGAGACAAGCTTAATACAAGGTGTTTTTTCCCTTGACCGTTGGTTACCAACGCTGTGAAGCCGCTGGTGGATTTCTAAACAGTCGGTTAAGGTTACGTATATAATTAAGCTGTGAGGGTTTTCCAGTGCTTCTCTTCTTCCAACGTTGTTAGCCCAGGTAGACAGATCTATGCTGTATTTCTTCATTGGAATATGCGTAGCGTTCTTGAGTTGTTGTACGAAAACCTAACTTCTGAATATTGAAAGTATACAGCACAGTAAATTTTAATCTGATATACCATTCGTTCAATGTGGTATTAAATGTCGGCTCTAACACTCTTATCACCCGAACCTAAATTTTGCATTTTGAGGTGGCTTCAGGGTTCGTACAGAGTCTTGAATTCTTGAAAAAACCTTGAAATTTGCCCAACAATTTTTAAGACCTAGAGAAAGTCTGGAGAATAGAGACAAAGTCTGGAAAAAATGGTGAAAAGCCTTGAGTTTTTTCTTTTTTTTTCAAAGCTATAGTAAGTGCTTAAGTGATTTTTTTCTTCGTCTTGGTCAAACCATATGTTTGCAGCGCACTACGAAAAAAGCTTTGTTCCTGCGTTTTCTACATGTAAGGTGTCTATTGATCACCTATTTTATAACCGTGAGTCTGGAAAAAAATTATTGTCTGGAAAAAGTCTTGAATTTTGGATCCAAAGATCTGTACGAACCCTGTGGCTTTTAATCCTCAAGAATTGCTTAAAGGAACAGATCTGTGGGCCTGACAACTATGTTTGTTAAGCGTTTACTTTTCAATTCAGTCCTTATTTATTCTTAATAATGCCTTTTTTACATAAATTTTATAATTCTTAAGTAGCAGAAGGATCTAATCAGATAGAGCCCTCAAAGATATGCCTTCAAACAAGTGCGACAGAGCACAAAAAAGCCGCATAAAACCTTGCCCTTAGCTGATAGTTGTTGTTGTTGTTAATAGATCCGGGAACTTTATGGATATCGTTTTGTGTTATACACTAAATGATGTGTGAGAACTGAATGTATTATTTTTATATAAGAAAAATAAGAAATTTATATTAGATTTATTATTTAACATATACGCGCGCACTTTCCTCCCGCAAAATCCCATTTCCTGTGAGGTTAAAGTTCGTTAGATGAACAGTTTTCTTGTTACTTTTACATATTTCTGAGCGTAAATGGTAAACAAAGTAAGTTTAAGTTATTTTATTTTTTCAACTATGATGTGAAGTATTGTTGGATTATATCTTATTGCTTTCACAACAGAATTTATTGAAAATATGCGCAATAAAAATTGGGAGCAACGTTTGAAAAAGAACATGACGGGGTGACGCACTAACAAATGACATACAAAATGGCAAAGATGTTTTTATAACAATAGGTGCGGTCTTACCCATGCATCAGTGGGCAAATGGCTGTTGCCCACATGGAAGTAACCCTTTGTGTGTGACTCATTTTCCCAAAGTGAATTGCCTCGGGAAAATTTCCATGATACGTCAAAAATAACCAAACACGTAATTTCAACCCTTTCAAGTTGCGTCATCGTGTCTCAAACACATTGCGAAAAAAACTAATGTGGAAAGAATCATGGGCGGATCCGAGAAAACTCCCAGAATAAAAGGGACGGGATCTTTAGACTTGTCAGCTCTATAGTAGTCCAGTTCTGGCCTCTTCCTCCCCTCTCTCTCCCTCTCCTCCTCTCTCTCCCTCTGTCACGCAGAGAGGGGCTAGAACTGAACTAACTCTATAGATACTATTTTTAAGATTAAAGTTCTCGGTAAAAGAACTCTGAGAGCAGCTCTAGAATACAGGTTTTACTGAGATCTGTTTTTTTAAAAATGTAAACACAATTTCAGACAAAAGAAAAGGTTGCCCCATGAGAATCTCCGATCTCGTCTTCAGGGCTCTCCCATTTTCTAATCATGGTAATCATGGTTTATTCGAAGCATGTAAACTGGAAAAAGACACACACACCCGGAAAGAGCTTTATTGTAATCTAGGCGGCTGTGTTTTTGCCATCAGCCCTGATTGCTGTAACGAGCGTTATTTCTGTCAAATGAGCTCACGATCCAAGGTACCTTACAACCTGCCCATTTTGCTTCCGTTTTGCATCACTTTCGAAACTATTAAAATCCCGATATTTAAAGTGAACACGGCAAACATAAAGCAGCTTCTTGAATTCCTCGCAACCAAAAACTGACAACCAGAATACGGTGCGGGATGAGCAGACAATTCTTAGCCCATTTATTCCGTGAACTAAACAACTAATCGCAAAACAAAAACAATTTTTTACACTACTTAGACAACAAAAATTTGTATACGTCTGATCCAGCCAAAGTAAAGATACCTATATAGCTGGCAAGTGAACAAGCCACCCCTTTCTGAATGTTCTAGGTCCGCCCCTGGGAGGTGAGACTGTAATATTAATAGCACATTTTGTTTGAGATTTCCTAAAGTAACTTCACCACCAAGAATAAGAACGGTATTAGATATTAGCCCGTAGTTTTATCAAAGTAGAAAGCATGAAAAATTCCGGGAACGGTATGCATTTGAAATTTTAATTTCCTCATAATCAATAATCTTAATACAAAACAAATAACTCTCCCCTGTGGTTACAGAGAAGTTCATTCCTTTCTCTCTCTCTCTCTCTCCCTCTCTCTCTTTCTTTATGAGCTAGTAATTAGCAAAAATATTATTACACTATTAACCCTATGTGTACAAATTATTTATGATTATATATGTATGTTTATGCTTCAAGGACACCTTGCAGTGCAGCAGTCTATAATGTTAAACACACTGGGACACTCAAAGCCTTTGCGGCGAGAAGAGTATTTGCACGTCATGCTGCCAGCAAATTTGCAATCGAGCAGCTGCTTGGCGAATGGGCATATGGGCTGAGCCGGACCATCGCAGACTTTCCATCCAGTTATCAGCACCGATTGACGTCGTGTTCTTCCTGCAGAAAAAAGTATATTCGAAACATAAATTATCTGAATTGCTCTGATTAAGGCCCCTTCCACACCTACACGGATATTTTTTAATCGGTTAGTGTAAAACGAAGACTGCGGACTGCAGACTGCGGAACAGGGGTAAAATGTAGACTGGGTGTAAAATGCAGACTGCAGCCCTAAAGGAAAACGCAGGCTGGGGGTAAAATGCAGAAAGAACCACATGAGAGGGAAAGTAAGGGAAATGTCAAGCAGAAAACAATGTAGAAGTAGTTTTTATCCCAGGAACCAAGCGACTTCGTTCCCCACGTTACCCTTGTCCAGCGGAACGGGGAACGAGATTGAAGAGACCTGACGAGGAACACATGTGGGACGCATGTTATGTGTAAACCATTTATTCTACCAACTCCTCTGATTTGGGCATTCGGTGTGGAAGATACAAACATGGAGGACGACGAGTTGCAGTTATATTTGAAGGGAACCTTGCATTCTATTGATTTATTGTACACAGCTACGCAGTGTACGGTCAATTTTGTTGTTCAGTGACATGCACATTCGCCAGAAGTTTCAATGAACATCCGAACAGCTATCTGCATACCTTGATTTGCTATAATTTCGATAGAAGGTCATCCAAATTTCCTGCAGAACATCTTTCTTTGTTGTTGGAATGATTTACTCCCTTTTTATCGCCATTATTCCTTCTGTACAGTATTTTGGTCAGCAGCTTATATTTAAGCGTCAATATGGTCGTTTTGTTACCAATTCACGGTCATGTGTATTGAAATTTGAAGAGTGAGGTCTCTCGGTAAGATAAAGAGTTCAAGATTGCGATTATTTTTCGACGACGTTCTAGAGAAAATAGCCTATTGCAGGCCTTCTACTATCTGAACGCCTGGAACAGGTTACAGTGAAGAAAGGATTGGATTTGTGAAAGGTGATCGTTTACATTTTTTTGCGGAATATTTTGACTTATAAAACACCTACCCTACCGCGACTACAGTTTATGCTCGGTCTGCACTTTTGTACCAGGCCTACGTTTTACTCTCAGTCTGCAGTCTGCACTTTACACTCAGTCTGCATTTTACCCCTGGTCCGCAGTGTGCATTCCGCAGTCCGTAGTCTTCGTTTTACACTGACCGATTTTTTAATCCGCAACTTTTTCTTTGCGGATTCGGCTTCCGTCCACACAAATCCGTTGAATCCGGCATACGAATCCGCAACTTTTTTAATCCGCTCTCCAGAGTGGAAATTTTTGAAGACGCTATGAAACCGGAATCGTGTGGACGCTAAATCCGGATAATTTTTTATCCGGTGAGGTAACAAGATCAAGCCCATCTCTTTACTGTGAAAACTGTATTTAAGATGGAAACCTGGACACATGCTCTGTTGCCAATATTCCCAGAGGAGTCATGGGTACTAAAGCAGGCCCGTAGCCAGGATTTAATATGGGGAGGTGTGATTCAACGAGGAGACGGACCAAACCAGCCCGGAGGCTTTTAAAGTCTCTAGAGGGGTTGGGGGGGAAGGGGGCGTCAGAGACTGCATTTCGAGCGTTTTGAAAAACATGGGAATTTTTTAAACTTTAAACTTCAAAAGTGATTTTATTTTACAGTTTTGAAAGGAAGAAAAAGAAGGTTGTAAATTTGTATTTTTCACTATAGGTTTGCTGCATGATCTTTGAATCATCATTCTCTTTCAATAGTGTGCCAAGCTTAAGCATACTTGGGTGCTTCTTAGAAACAGAACAATGTATGTTAGATAGTGGATGTGCTTAAGAGCCAGGGAAGAGAGTTCCTCTTGTGCCAGGAATACTGCATTTTAGCCCCAGAAAACAGTAGATATTTTAAATTATCCTCAAAGGCAAAGGGCCACACAAAAAAGGAACAATGTGTACCTTCATGTTTTTCAAGCACAAGAGGATAAGTGATCCACCCCTTGTGATTGGCTTTTTTTTGGCTCTTTTTGCTTAAAAGGTCTGGAGCCAATTAAAAATCTAGAACTTCTGATATGGCCTAATAATTGCGTAAGCTCAACATTAAGCCAGTCAAAACGGTTGTACTATTCTGGCCACAAAAAAACAAAACCAAGTTTAATATAATGTTGCTTCCTAGTAGCAACTGTCACAATAACTGCTAAGGGAGGAATAATAGCATCATCGCACCGTAGTTTTTAGGGAGTTATTATAACTCCAAAAATGGAGTAAAAATTTTAGGTACAGGATAACCCCTTTTTTGGGGTTATTTTAACTCCTAATTTAACTCCGAATTTGGGGTCATTTTTACTCCTGAAAAAGAGTTCTTTTTACTCCCAGTCTTGGAGTTAAAATTACTCCGAAATGGGGTTACTTGTACTCCTTACAGGGGTTGTTTTTACTCTTTTTGGAGTTAATTTAACTCTGAAAGTGGAGTAAAAATTTTAGGTACAGGATAACTCCTTTTTTGGGGTTATTTTAACTCCTCAATATCTGGGGTCACTTTTACTCCTGAAAAAGAGTTCTTTAAACTCCTTTTTGGAGTTAAAATAACTCCACGAAAAATAACTCCACTGTAAGGAGTTAAATTAGCCCCACTAGAGGAGTTATTATAACTCCCTGAAAATTACAGTGCGCGCCACAGTCCTAAGACTTGTATTATTCTAATATGAAAGGGCTTCGGGAGTTGACTGATGCAAGCAACATTGTAGACCGAGTGCAATTTTTTTTAAACTAATAGAGTAGGGTAGCTGCAGTAATCCTTGAGCTTCAATATCCTGCAAGCAACAATAAAGAGCTGGATCGAGCGTGTCAAAACTACCAGGGAACCTCTTACTCACTGTTAAAATAACTAGAAATACGTTAAAATAATAATTTCAGATCCCACACTTTGAAGGAAACTATAGAAACAAACCCTAAAGGTTAGCGACCCACTGTTGAAAACAAGAAAGGAAAACACTTACATCTTCAGCTAGCGATCAGAGAGCTTTTTTTTGATAGAGCAAAGATAAAAAAAACACAGGTAGCAACTGCACAGTGAAAGACCACATAACCTCCCATTGAAAAAAATGCGGCAAGAAAACATTTGCTCAATCCGCACTACGAATCCTTCAAAAAAGACCTTACCCGACAAAATGAAAGAGTAAGCGACGAATGAAATCAGCAAGGGGTAAATGCCTTGTAGGCATACCAAATCCCCTTTTTCATACTTTTACACGAAGGCAAAACATGTTTTGTGGAAAGCGTGAGTTAGGGCTTGTCAATTCTTCACAGTATTTGTAGTTTTACTACAGAATCAGTGAATTACAATTGAAAATAAATACTGTTAATTCACTTTGTTTTAAATGGTTGACCAACAAAAAAGTGGACCTCGGGGGCCTGTGGGGGCGGGGGGTGCGAGCGCACCCGTCCCACCCCCCCCCCCCCCCTCCCTACGGGACGGCTAAAGTGAATCCTGATACGTGTGTCGATACGTGTAGGATACGTGAAAAAAAGGCAAATTCGATTTGAATACGGATACGTGTGGACATGGAAATTTTTGAAACGGGAAAGAAAAAGTTGCGGATTCAAAAATATCCGAATACGTGTGGACAAGGCCTAAAAGTAATAGAGACTTTAAGATCCAACGACGCGGATGGCAACGAGAACGTCAAAAAAACAATAGGTTTTATAAGCAAAACAACAACTTTGCACGTGCATCACGCTTCTTTGTACATTTCTTTGCCTGTTTTTGCACGACTACGACGTGAAAATGCCCAATTTCGCGTTTTATGGAGGACATAGACAAGCAACGACGAAAGTTTATTTCTCTTTTTGAACTTGGATATGGTCCCTAGGAATTCAATTCCAGGAGGGTTCGCCTACATTTGACAAAGTAAGTGGGTTGGAATAATTGCGATAAGGACTGAAAGAACGCAAATTCACTTTTTAAGGAGGGTCTCAATGGGGTGGTGGCATTTACGGTTATCGGCTAAATTTTGGCTCTTTTACGGCTATCGGCTAATTTTTTTCAGTTACGGTTAACAAAAAAGTTAAAAATTAATTTCTTTTGTTTCAAAAAGTTAAATATTAATTAACCTGTATTTTTTGTATCTTTAAAGCAAAATAAAGGTCTTGAGATCATCTCGGGATATGAAATAAGCTATTCTTTTGAAAAATTTTAACATTTGATAGATCATACTTTTTATAAAGTATTCCACTTCTAATATTATTTTACATATAAAAATGTCAATAGTCAATTTAAAAATAATCTTTGTGAAAAAGCAAAGAACACACGCGAACGTCTAACTCAAGGCCGGGGCGCGACATTCATTACAACAGAAATGGCCGTTTTCACACTAGAGACGGATTATTCGTGTGAGACGGGTTATCCGTTTGATGATTCGCGTCAGATAGGTAATACGTCTTAATTTGAAAATGGAATAGTTTTAATTTTGCATGAACTATCCGCCTGACTTTATCCTTCAACTTCGACGGACAGTTTGAAGACGGGATTATCCGTTCCAGATATAGCCTGTGTACAGCCGCCCCCTCCCCTCAGAAAAAAAATCGGAGGGGGTGTCTGTCCGGATGGGGGCGACTGTATACAGGCTAGTCTCAGACGGATAATCTGTTTCTAGCTCTAGTGTGAAAACGGCCAATAACAAAATTCCCGTGTCAAGTGTTTTTAATGGTAGCGAAGGACTGTACGGAACTACTGTCAGCCGTTTTGCCTTGTCCGTAGGCCTCATTATTTCGCGCGGCTAATGCGTTTCGGGTCACGTGGTCCGAGCGAGTTCGGCACCGAAATGCCTTGACCGAAATTGCGTGGGAAGACGCCTTACAGGGACTAGGCATGGCAATGTCTACCGTAGCGTCAGACAGTGAGATCTCTTCGTGTTGTTTCACTAGTGTTTTGAGGGTACGACCTCGTGAAAATCGCAAATATTAATCCCCAGCAAGAAGCCACACTTTCACTATGGAAAAAAAAAATTAGTTCCCCGAGAGAGCGGCGGAAATGGAAATGGGTCTTGGTCTTCACCTAGAAGGCGCTTTACCTAACGTGCGAGTCACACTAGCCGGGAAATAAAAAAACGCAACCATAAGTGAGTTTAGTACCCTCCTTAAAATTAGCAAATCTCGAGAACAATTTCTTTTACGGTTAACTCTTTTTTACCCTATTTACGGCTAACGGTTAAAATGTTTCAATTTTTACGGCTATCGACTAAATTTTTGGCCGTTTTACGCCTATCGGTTAACCCCATTGAGACCCTCTTTAAGCGACGTTTTTGTTGCCGTCGAGTCGTTGGATCTTAAAGTCCCTGATAGCAAAAATTAACGCGATGACTATAGCGTTTAGAGTGTACCGAAAACCCTTATTTTCAAACCCCTACAAAACTTTAGTTAACTTCGCAATCCTTTAGCTAACTAGAGTCTTGCTTGTTCTCTGCACCAATTAACTGGCATCCATGGGTAGGTTTGGCTTGAGTAGGCCCTTATCGATTGTGCTAGCATAATTTTTGACTTACTACTTCGTCATTACAAGCCTAATATTTATTGTCCCAAGAAAAGCACTGCTAGCATAATTTACACTTTTGGTTCCTTTTGCAGCAGAAAATTGCTTCTTACTGAGAATGCGAACATTTTTTTGGTCCGAGCGAGATCAGTTCAAGTAATTATAGTCCGGGACTATAATAAAGGATCTTAAGTTTTCTTTAGGCTGAACTTTGTTAAGGTACAGTTAAATTAAACAGCATTCTCTTTAAAATGTCTGCTTTTGTCTTAATACCGATAATACATGCATGTGTCCGTGACCCCCGAATAATACGGACACTATAGCTTGTCCCTTCCTTGTCCGTATTATCCGGGTTCCACTGTTCACTGAAAACATTCCAGCAAGCACACCTACCAGCTCTGGTGTCTTCCTCTTCCGTTGCCTACAAAATATACAAAAATGTTTCTTGTAGGAAATGAATTCTAATGATGTATTTACAACGCCTTTGTTATTATGTCAAAGGTCTGTACTTTTTGAAAGGTCATACAGTTCTAAGTATTCCGCATCAGAGGTAAAGCTAATTTCTGCAGTGCCATATGGCTTACATGCAATTGTGCAACTAGGTAGGTAACTCTTTCGTCGGCTTCGTTGGGACTCTCCGTTCGAGATTAGGGTTAAAGGTGCTCTTCGACTTTTACACAGAGTACAAAGTTTTCTATTCAAATCCACTTTTGAGCATAAAACAACCAAATCTACGCATGATGAACAATATGCCAGAGCGGCGGAATAAGACAGAAAAAGACGAATTTTAGTGATTTTGATTAACCCATTCACCCCCTGAGTCGAGTAAGGAAGAGATAAAACGGAAGATAATTGTCAAGGTGGCAGTGTTGAAAGGGGCGGAAGTAAACCTTAAAAGTTAACCTTCGATAAGTTCCATCGGGAAGCCTTAGGAGCACCAAAAATGGCCCTCAAATCATGAATCATGATGAACATCAGTTTGGAGTTATTTTGACAGGTTGCCATTTGAGTCACGTTTGAAAGAATTTTTATTTACTGAAGCACTCATTAGCTTACCTTACTAAGCACCTTTGCTGTTTCCATCTGAATGATGCATGCAAACAGAATCACAGCTACCACTGCATAAGAGGACTTCTAACAACCAGAGTGAAACATAAAGGTGAAACTTAACACTTTATCGGTCAGTGAAACGCTCATCGATAATGCACGGAAATAAATTTTGTAATCACTTCTGTAACGATTTTTAGTTTGCATTTTACTTTTATTTAGACTTTTTATTTAGACTTTTTTTAACAGAAAAACAATATGTTCGGACTCATAACATTTAACGATACGGCCCACAGCACTTACACTAAACTCTATTTAGGTCCTCTTGAATGTCATTTAGCTCCATCCCGAAACATATACAGGCCTAGTATAGGGATAGTTCATTACTTGGACATCTATTTAAAATATCATTTAAAAAGGGGCAAAAAAGGTTACAAATTTTGCCCACCTCTGGTGGGATCTACATCGTTATTATGTTTGTCAAATATCATTCAAAAGTTTTTATTACCAACTGCCTGTTCGGTAAGATTAAAACATATGCTCAAATTGGCAGGTCATCATAGACAAAACGCCAGGAAGAAGAAAACTTGATCTTGGAAATAAAACATAGAAATTACTTGCTACTCACCATCTTCATCTCAAAGTGATTAATTCTCTCAGTTTTTACGCCAGATAGAAAGCTTCTCAAACCTCCAACAGAAACGTTATGCCTTTCCCAAACGATTTGCTCCTTTTATGCACTATAGTTGAGGAAGTCGATAACTCGGAAATAAATTCATTTCCCTGTCATTTAAGCCAAACGTTTGTTGTCAAGATTATAAAAAAGTCTGTCGTGCCTGCTGTAAGGAGTTCATATTTGTTAGAAATGTAGTTGCTTCCGTTTGGGGAAGAAGGGGGTGGAAAAGTTATATAGAGGTCTCTCAGGTCTTTTGTCATTTCCTCGGCCTTTTAATTCATTAGAGCATAATTCTGATGACTATATTTAGTTTCCGTCTCTCAAATAATAAGCCTTTTTATTATTGTATAAGCAACGGCATTTCCATGATCATAGCTTTGTCCGATTGTTTGTTGGTAATGGTTTTGTAATGGACTCATCCCTAGTCGTCTCTCTCTACATTTGCATGCAGATCTAGAAAGCGTGACCGAAGGGAGCGCGAGGTGTCATGGGAAGGAGGTCGTTTTTTCTGCTTCCCATGCTATCAGTAGACAAAGAGGAAGTTTAGCGCCACACTCTCTGGGTTAGAAATCCTTGCTCGGTCATGATTTCCCGGCTTCATGACATATTTAACTGTTGAGTTTACGTCCTTTTATATTCATCAACGTCAGTTTAAAGTCAAATCTACAGCAACATGACGGGATAACATGTCAGCTACTATAAACTGGCGTATACGTAGGCCGGCTTGTTTTCTATTGCATCCCTGAGTTGTAACAGAGTACAATAAAAAATACAACCTACTGAAATACAGGGCTTGTCAGTAACTGGCTCGGCATTATTATCAATCTCAAGTTGACTAAGACAGCCATTTTTAATTATTATATGTAGTTTCTTTTTTATCCTAGTTTCGTTCATAAGGAGGCTACCCTTTTTATTAACTCGTGGGGACACGCGAGCGTACCACGAGTTATTGCAGGGACAGAGATATGCAAATGAGTCACTCGCTCACTCGTAGTAGACGGACTTCGTAATTAATCGGGTCCGAACTCGAGAGTGCGAAGATCTATCGCTTCCGAAGAAGCACGTGCTCTTGAAGTTCGGTGGGATCAAATTCTTCGCTGAGAGCGTGCATCGTTCGGCGTTCGCTGCTCAGACTCAGAGTTTTCTTAATGGCAAATTTTCTACAGCACGGTTAGAGGTCTTACCAAATTTAAGACACGTAGGAGTCTTTCAAATGAGTACGATGGTTAACTTGGGGATTGGATTTCAAGAGCCTTTGACTCGTCCAGGCGTTAGACTTGACGAGAAAATGAGCAATTACTCTTCTGACTCCGAAAGATCACGGAGGATATACAAATTCCAGCTTGCTGGAAAGTGATCTAAAAGTAAGAAAATGTCATACCATGCTATTCTTAAGAACCTGCATGGGCCGAAAATGGATGTCATTTTTGACCATTAGCTTCAAAATAACAGCAGAAATCGAGATAAGAAAACATATGTTTTGCCTCCTACTTCGCTGACGAGGTGTATCGGCTTTGTCAAGCACATGTTATTTTGTTCATTCGTTGCCATGAAATGCGTTGACATTGTTTTTTCATTGTCAATAGCTCGGTTAATGCGGCTCGATCACACTGAACGAATTTGCTGGCGGAAGTTCCATGGATAACGCATTAAGCTAAAGAGTTTTCGCCAGAATGATGTAATCAGCCTTCGTGGTGTAGTGGTAAAGTAAAGTCGCATACAGCCGAAGGTTCCCGGGTTCAAGTCCTGCTTTGTACTGTTCTTTTTCTTTATCTCCTTTCTTTCTTTTTTTCCCGTTTTTGGCTTGTTTTGTTTGCTTATTTGTTTTGTTGTTTTTCTATAAACATGTACCTAAATAACCGTTATTTTATAAAAAGCAATAAACAAAAGAAAAGTATTGTGTTTGTAGAGCAAAGATAGTATATTAAATATATTGTACATGGATAAACAATCTGAATTTCTATCATTTCCTACAATTTACTGTGGGAAAACCAGAGTTGATAACCATTTGATCATTTTCTAAACAATGTTCCCACGAGTTGACGATAGGCTTTCTTTGATTATTGATTGCAAGCTGCCTGCAACTGCCCTAAATTCTGAATTCTACTCAAAAGAACCTTGTTAAAACGTAGAGCATCTACGTGCTCTCAGTTTTGGACTAAGAATATCGAAAGATATATACCAGTACCGGTAAACAAAAAAAAAATGATGTTAAAAGCTTGTTTCAGCGTTAGCGGAACTGTCGGCTTGCATCATGGAACAGGTAATTCAATTGATGGTCAGGTTAAAAGCACATTAACTATTTCCGGGCTCTCATTACATCTTTGTTTTGCTTGCTTATTTTAATTCTACTTCCATTGATTTTCAACCATTTCCTTGTCCGTGAGAACTTAGAGTTTGGTTCATCCGATGAAATGTTCGACGGTTGGTCTAGGCCTAAGTCAGTTCCACACTTAGCCATCCTGAAAAGTAAATCTTATTTTGGGCTTTGTCACCAATGTCGGTTTTAGTACTGGGGACTGGGAAGCTGCTGATTTAAGTCTATATGTCTATATAGACCACTTTACCTGGGCACTGGTAATTCAGTGATGTAAGGCCTAGGCCAGACGTCGAACTTTTCATGAGAAGAACCATAATTGGGTCGACCTAAATTAAGTTAATATCGTCTGTTGGGTCAGACCTCGAACTTAGGACTGTTCCAAAACCAAACAACTGAATCAAACCAAAAAGCAATTTTAATAAATTTTCTCCCGAACAAGGCTAAATATACATAATCATACAAGTTTTTAACTTAGTAGTTAAGTCCTTCGCAAGAATAATTTTCTCCAGGGCAACAAAGCTAAGTACAACGCGATGCTACTTTCTCGAGTTCACTTTGATGGACAAGATATTACCAACTGTAAAAATCTAAAACTAGGTATACCTATCGATAGAGTGCCAACGAGCAAATCATGCGTATTTTGCTTAGGAATAAAATTCCTTTTTTTTGCCATTCGACCGTTTCTTGATCCCTTCCTGAAGGAAGTCCAGCTACAAATCTACTGTCGGTTCGGTTTCACATTGTTGATAAATATTTGCACAGTTTAATCATTTAAACCTCCTTTCAAATTTCCCGAGGCTTTTTGTTATCGGATTGAAACTTAGAATGATTCGCTGGGCCATTAGACTGAACTCGGCCACGTTTCGAAAAAAATGGCGTTGTTTTCTTTTCCTTTGTCGTTCGCTTTAGGCTTGTAATTCGTTTTTGTTCTCATTGTTTTTGTTTGCTGGTTAGATTTTTTCCCCAACACCAGATTTTCCAACAGAAGCGACTGCATTCTTCTTGTCAAGCTTTCCTTATCTCCTCGTGTAATCTGATCCTTTTTAGTGGTGAGAATATTGCTTGCTGCACATAGAACACTTTTGCTGTTTTACAAACTTCTCTCCGTTAAAACTTAACATTATGGCCCCTAAAATTAATAGAATATATCAAGTGCTCACGTCTCTTGACTGCGGTGGCCGGGTTAGACGAAAAAATTTAGGTAAATAAACACAGGAAGTCGCGACGGCGGGAAGTGTGTGAAATTTTGTTTGTTATTCAACTTGAGCACGTGCGCCAGGTACTGCCTTTTGATTGTTTCATAACTGACCACTTGGTCTCAGGGGAATCTACATTACATTGGGTTACACTTTTTTCAGCTCGATCGAGAATTTTTCTGCCTATTGCCCAGTCTTGCGCGGCTCTATTCTGCTGCCGCCTCGCCATCCGAGCGTCTTCGCTCGGATGGCTCCTTGGCAATTACTTGGTGTAACAATAGACAGTGATCTTATGCTTAGGTCACATCAGTATACAAGAGATCTGCATAAACACAAGTAAGAAGATTGGAGTCCTGTCACGTTTAAAGAATATGATTTCTACAGAAACTAAACTTCAATTGTATAAATATCCAATTTTACCTAATTTAACGTAGCTAGTGTCATATAGTTTGGAACTTCTGTGCTCTTCGCATTGTATTTGGGGAAAAATCTGCCACATATGAAGAACTCCTCAAGAAAGCTGGACTTAAGCTACTCTATACAACCGGAGGCTTTAAGATATAGCTACAGCGATTCGAATAATGATGTATCAAGTGAAACACAAACTATTGCCTTTTAATGTAGTGAATATTTTTGAAGAAAATGAAACCAGATGTCAACTTCGCGATGAAAACGACGTTAAGATACCTAGATTTCAATCTGTGAGAAATGGGACGCACTCTTTAAAGATATCTGGGTCCATATTTCTAGACGTAGTTAATCGATAAACCGATAATCGATGAATATCGATTTCCGATGGAAATCGATAACGATTGATTTATCGATTCTTATCGATTACTATCAATGTTCAACATTAACGCGGTGTTGTCCGTACGGTATTTATATCGTCGGTTGCATCTAAGTGTGTACACGTGAGGAAAAATAAGAAACAATTTGTAATTGTGGGCAACATGACATGTTTTGCCGCCAAACATTCGAAGTTTGGAGTTGGCGGCTTTTGTCGACTTGATTTGTTTTCGCTCAACAAAATATTCTTTGCAAGAATTTTTAGACGTTATGAATAATTTCTGGAGGTAAGTGTGCTGTTTCGTGCTGTTTCGTGAAGGTTGAGAAAAATGAAATATAAGCGGAACGCGCTGATCAAAAACATATAAACAACTTACTTTGGCGCAACAGTTTTCTTTAACGGGCTGTCAAACTTCAAATGTTTGGCGGCGAAACACGTCATATCTGGCGCCCTATTAGAACATGTTTTTTGTCTCGTGCCCACGCTTAGATGCAACCGACGGTATTGAGTCAGTCAGTCGTGATATAAAAAATACTAAAAGAACAAAACACTAACAGGAACAAATATTGCTCTTTGTTTTGATTTTATCATAATGAGGAAAGAAATTGCTGCGAAAGTGGTAGAAAATAACTCTACAGTATCGCTGTAGAAACTCCATAAACATGGGGCATACCAAGTACGACCCCTTATGACAAAAGATGGCAGCGATCTGGAGGACTTCAATGCCCTTACAAGTATTTACCGAATTGAATTGTATTCCAGTGTCTGCGAGATTGCAATGAAAGAAATGCAAGGTGCAGTCGATCGCGGAGGATTGAATGGACAAGTAAAGATCTATTAAAACAAACCAGGAAACGAAAGAACAAAAAAAATGGAATGTGACGAAGACTGCCCCTGAAGGCAAGAATAAAATGTGTTAAGCTTAAGCCGGTCTCATGGGTTTTGCTTGCCAAATAGCATCATCATCTTCAAGATTATTGCTTGTTATCGATTACTATCGATTGTTATCGATTTTTGATAATCCATAATAATCGATAAATTATTTTTTTTCTGTGACGTCGATTTCTATCGATTTCCCTATATTAATCAGCGGCTTAAATCAATTGATATCGATGATATCGATTTATTTCCGATATCGATTTCTGCCGATTAACTATGTCTGGATATTTGTGGTGGCAATCATCTCGTGTGTACATAAAAAATTGATAACCTAGATTTTTTTTATCGGAAATATTAGACAAAGAGACTTAGCAAACGCACTCCAGGACTTGAGAAAATTGTAAGGCATGGGTCGCACTTGGCAAATTTTTTGAAGAATTTGTTTACCTTGCGGTAGAAATCAATCATCGGGGCGCATTGCCAAGTGCGACCCCAAATTTTCAAGTTGGAAAAAACTTTGAAAATCACAAAATACATCAAAGACGCCGAATTGCTTGGGTCGAGCTAGTCTCCCTGGCAGCCGTTTTTTGGATGTCACGCAACGCTCCCCCAAAACGGCTGCGAGGGAGACTTGGGTGGGGCAGACAGATTTTGGAAAACTCGAGCTAAACAATAGGAATCACAGCGGTAACTTTCAGCGCTTGTCAGGGAAACGTGATCAATTTGAGGATCTTTGAAACAATCGCAGAAATTTTCTGACCTTCGCGCTTTCGTCGTGAAAGGACGAGGCTGCTACTACTAGTGGCCATTTCAACGTTTTTACGAAAACTCTATTCAAGCGAGCAATTCACAAGCTTATAATCCTTCGCCATTTTTAACGTTCTTACGGGAACTCTTTACAGGCGAGCCAATAAAGTACAGTCAGAGGCTTGTCATTCTCCGTGCTAAATAATAATAGTACAATAATAATAATATAGATTCTTATTAAGCGCATTTCTATCCTCAATGGGCTTTACATTATGAAAGCCGATTAAAGATCATTACATTTCTAGCTTATTGTGACATTATATATCAAGTATTGTAAAACTTTAAAAAATCCTAAAATGTTATGTTTGTAAAAACTTTATAAAACTTACTTGTAAAACTTTAAAAATCCTAAAATGTAAGGCATGAAATCAATAATCAAGTATTGTAAAACTTTTAAAAAAACCTAAAATGTTAAGATTGAGAATCAATTGAAACATTTCCTGAATAGAAATGTTTTAAGTTTTGTTTTAAATGTTGTAACACTGTCCGCATTTTTGATATATTCTGGGGTAGTGTTCCATAACTGAGGTGCTGCAGTGGAAAACGCGCGTCCTCCATATTTTTTGTATTTTATGGCTGGGTTGCATAATAGCAAACGGGATGACGATCGTAGAGCTCTTGATGGATGATAATCCTTAATCAGAGGTTCCAGATATCCAGCAGATTGTCCATTTAAGATCTTATATGTGATAAGAAGAATCTTAAAATGAATCCTTGCTTCCACAGGTAGCCAGTGCAGGCTCTTTAATAAAGGTGTAATGTGGTCAGAGCTGCGGGCTTCTGTTATCATTCGAGCTGCGGTATTCTGAATTCTTTGTAACTTATCTCTCTGGTATTTTGGGATGTCACATAAGAGACTATTGCAATAGTCGAGCCTGGAAATCACAAGGGAATTCACCAACACTTTCAATCCATCGGAAGGAAGGTACTTTCGAATACGACCAATTAATCTTACGGCATAACTGGCTTTCTTCTGTTTCTTGCACATTTAGTTGATATGCTCAGTGAAAGACAAGGTTATATCCATGATGACACCCAAATTCTTGGCTTTTGTTTTCACTTCTACTGAGGTGTTAGCTAATAAAATGTTACTTTAACTATAGGTTGCCTGCTGAAACGCGACGTGAAATGTAATATTTCAGTTTTCCAGGAATGCACTTTAACATATTCTTAGTGTTCCATGCAAAAACATCATTGATGCATCCCTTTAGGACACCGACAGAGTCAACGGATTGTTTAGGATCGTCAATGACAGTGTAAATTTGGGTGTCGTCCGCATAGAACATGGAGTCGAGACCGTGGCTAGTAGAACATCTTGGAGAGGTGCCATATAAAGAGTGAACAGCAGCGGCTCGAGTATTGAGCCCTGGGGAACGCTATACTCTAAACATCGTGGCGGAGATGTTGCATCCGCTATAGAAACTCGCTGAGATCGGCCAAGAAAGTAAGAGGAGAACCATTTAAGAGCTGTTTCTGTGAAATTAAAATATTTCCTTAGCCTCACGAGGAGAATTTGGTGATCAAGAGTGTCGAATGCTGCGGACAGGTCAAGTAGCACAAGTATTACTTCACCGTTGGAGTCACGAGTTTTTAGGATGTCATCGGTAACTCTAAGTAGCCTAGTCTCTGTTGAGTGATATTTCCTATAAGCAGACTGTAAGGCAAGAAACAGGTCATTGTCATTCAAGTAGTTGTGAACTCGGATGGCAGCTGATTTTTCTAATACCTTGGAGAGGAATGGTATGTTAGCTATAGGTCTGTAGTTGGCTAATAAATCAGGTTTAAGATTGGGTTTTTTCAATTTTGGACGAACCAGCCATGTTTTTAATGAGGTCGGAAAGATCCCATTTCAGAACGATTGTCTCACAATTCCGCTGACCATAGGTAGTACAGAACTTATGTTATCTTTAATAAAAGCGTCGGGATCGGATCGAGGGAACAGGTCTTGTTCGAGAGGGATGATATGACGTTCTTGATGCTTTCATTTGATGGTGGCGTTAACGGAGGAAATTCACAGTGGAGTATTCTTTGTTTTTCGTCGCGATGGTCTTCGCAGCCGAGCACTTTACTTTCCTTATCTCTCCCATCCTCCTGCAACTGGAAAAGGAGGAAACCGATCCTATGATCTGACGACGAAGAGTTAATGTTCTCTGGTATCTGGCCTACTTTAGTTCTCAATGTGTCAAAACAACGACAATAATTGACTCCCATTACTAACTACTAGTGCGACCCTCCTCGATTTGATTAAAAGTTTTCTTTTCCGCTTGCGGTTTCGAATTTTCGTGGTTTTTTAGCCGTTTTTTAAACTTTCCTCAAGTGTGACCCATTATGTTCATTTTGATCTTTAATTTCATAGGAAATAGGTTTTTATACACAATCAAAGGTAATTTTTGATATTTATTATATAATAGGCGGTCCAGACGTAGTGTGTGTCAATAACATGGACAAGATGGGATTAGTCGTCGAATCTCCTATCTGACAGTCTTACTAGGCGCTACATTTAAAAACTCTATTATCGAACTAAAATAGCCCGGAAGTCAAAATATAACAAAACGAAGCTAACACACCTTTAACTGAACGTCTCCTTGTCGGTCCTGGCCGGCTAAAGTGGCATTTTATCGAGTTTTGCACTCGTAGGTACTATCCACTAAAGAAGAATTAAGGGCTGGCCACAAGAAAAACGGACCATCTCCACGCGAAGGGCGATAAATTTGAGAATAA
>OZ038001.1:17707015-17754515 GCA_964035705.1 Porites rus | reverse complement strand
TGATGTTTAAACAACAAGTCATATTTACAAAACCATTGAGTTTTAAAACGACATTCAAAGGACACAGCATCGTAATGTATTTAGGTCACGCTTTTACTAAAGACGTGATATAACTGAATACCCAAAACCAGTGTCAGATCTGGATATATTTAAAGACTACGTGCTGTGTAGAGCTGAACATTGTTTTCTGATATCGCGTAAACCTAAACTTTACGGAGATATTAAAAGCCGATACCCTACGATTACAGAAACTATGGAAAAATTACTATGTTTTTGAGTAGACATATCTCATAAATGGGCTACAAATTCAACAGGTATACGCGCAAAATGAATAAATTGTCTGTTAGACATTTTAAAGGTTCTACTCAACTTACACAGTTTTCCCCTGCTGAACATAAATTGTAACGAGCCGTATCTTGGTCCGCTATATAGAAGCTGTAATTGCCCTGAAAGAGTTCTCCTCAATGGAGCATGAAAGGTTTTCAAAGGTTTCACGCCGGTGAAGATGTGCGGCCTGTCACCTCTTGCAAGTTTTTACTTCGGAGGTAGGAGAGGTGACTGTTTTCACAGGCATGATTTCTCGGTTTTTTTTTTCCATATTTGAGAAAATGAAAATAGTCCACTTAAGTAGATAAGACAAGTACATAAACGTTGAAATTATTTTAAAATTACAACATACAGTTATATCAATATCAATTACACCATAACGAAGTATAATATTTTATTTCGTATATATTTTTAACCCGCCACCCGCCACCCGTCACCCGCTACCCGTCACCTGCTATCCACTACCCGTCACCCGTCACCCGTCACCCGCCATCCGCTACCCGCGGAAAAGTCTTGCCGTGTCAGGTAGGCGAACATGTTTAAGGTCCCTAATGCATGCGTACGGTTTGGCGCAAATAGTGGGGTATTCCGTGAAGGGGGATCATGTTGGCCTCGATTTTTAAGCGCTCTCTAAGTCACTTAAGAAGTCTGCTCTTCTTTTATTTACATAATTCAATAATGCACTCAGCGATGTTTTCTTTTTCCCTTATCAAGGTCCGTAGTGCCTTTTACATTTTTCGAAAGGAACAAGTTTTGAATTGAAATATATGAAATGAATGTTAAAAAGGGAAAGTAAAATTATTGTTGGAGGCTCTAGAAGCGCTTTTCCAGATGACGGTGATAACGATTCCTAAACGTCTTTTGGGCTCGTGACAAAAATCACATCACACCAGTCGTCACGGAAGATTACGTGATATCTCTAAATGCGCCTTTAAAAGCGGCGCACAAATTAATACATTATTCGCGAAACTGAGGGTGTTCTTTTTTGTATGAAGAATTTCTATTTATATAAAATATACTGCAAATATTATTCAAATTTTTAAAACTCATTAAGTAACCTTAAGGTGTAGCGAGATGTAAAGAAAGCTTTTTTTTATATACTCTGGATCATAAGCTTGTGCCTGCAGTGGTTGGCGCATTGAGCAGAGAAAACGCAACGTCAATTGAGAACGCAAAAGCGCGCGAAAAGGATTGAACGCGACTTGTAGTGCTCAATTTGCCGCTGCGCCATTGGTCAGTTGGGTTTTTAGATCAGTTGTATGGTCAGTTGAATTTTAGATCTGCCTCTCTAGCCTCGTTGACTTTGCTAAATCCGAAAATTTGCAACGTTATCTGCTTAATGGACATGGGAGAGGTCCACACACAGGCTTACTAGAAGCTAAAATCAGAATTTGACTAGCAATGAAATTTCAGTTACCGACTTCATTTTTCATTGAATAAAGAGAATGAAGTTCTCCTTCTTAAATTAATAGGTAGCTGATAATTCTTGCAGGGTTTAGTTTTCGAGTAATCATTGACGAGGCCCCAAAAAGGAATCGAAAATAAAGTTTTCGCGCGAAGCGTGGGGTAGTGACTTGTTTCCAGTCGACTCCGGTCGAAAAACTAGAGGAACGCTTGGAGACAAGTTTAATACAAGATGTTCTTTCCCTTGACCGTTGGATACCAACGCTGTGAAGCCGCTGGTGGATTTCTAAAGTGTCAGTTACGGATCTAATTAAGTTGTGAGGGTTTTCCAGTGCTTCTTTGCTTCCAACGTTGTTAGCCCAGGTAGACAGATCTTTGCCGTATTTCTTCACCGGAATATGCGTAGCGTTCTTGAGTTGTACGAAAACCTAACTTCTGAATATTGAAAGTATACAGCACAGTAAATTTTAATCTGATATACCATTCGTTCAATGTGGTATTAAATGTCGGCTCTAACACTCTTATCACCCGAACCTAAATTTTGCATTTTGAGGTGGCTTCAGGGTTCGTACAGAGTCTTGAATTCTTGAAAAAACCTTGAAATTTGCCCAACAATTTTTAAGACCTAGAGAAAGTCTGGAGAATAGAGACAAAGTCTGGAAAAAATGGTGAAAAGCCTTGAGTTTTTTCTTTTTTTTCCAAAGCTATAGTAAGTGCTTAAGTGATTTTTTTCTTCGTCTTGGTCAAACCATATGTTTGCAGCGCACTACGAAAAAAGCTTTGTTCCTGCGTTTTCTACATGTAAGGTGTCTATTGATCACCTATTTTATAACCGTGAGTCTGGAAAAAAATTATTGTCTGGAAAAAGTCTTGAATTTTGGATCCAAAGATCTGTACGAACCCTGTGGCTTTTAATCCTCAAGAATTGCTTAAAGGAACAGATCTGTGGGCCTGACAACTATGTTTGTTAAGCGTTTACTTTTCAATTCAGTCCTTATTTATTCTTAATAATGCCTTTTTTACATAAATTTTATAATTCTTAAGTAGCAGAAGGATCTAATCAGATAGAGCCCTCAAAGATATGCCTTCAAACAAGTGCGACAGAGCACAAAAAAGCCGCATAAAACCTTGCCCTTAGCTGATAGTTGTTGTTGTTAATAGATCCGGGAACTTTATGGATATCGTTTTGTGTTATACACTAAATGATGTGTGAGAACTGAATGTATTATTTTTATATAAGAAAAATAAGAAATTTATATTAGATTTATTATTTAACATATACGCGCGCACTTTCCTCCCGCAAAATCCCATTTCCTGTGAGGCATGAGGAGCTTTGCTCAAGAAAAAAAATCTCAGCAGGCGCCGTAAATTGATGCCCTGGTACGCGATAGAAAGGTGTTTGCTTGGTGTCATAAAATTAATTAAGACCGGGACATAATAAGTAAACCAGATGCCAAGTATCCGCGAGAGACGCGTCGTTTGAGCGCGAGGCAAGGCGAGGAGCCAGCATCCCACGCAACGATTTTTTTGCGGCGCGACGTTTCTGTTTAAAATGAAAAAGATTTTGATTATTCGAAATGTATCTTCTCAAAAATAAAAGCTCGCTTCATCTACCCGTAGAAAGTAATTTACATGAATTTAGACTTATTGTTGGTCTGTAAAACCGATAAACAAATCCAGATCGGACTGCCGGTGATTTGGACGGGGCACGCCAGGCTTAAAAGACATTACGTTAAAGCATTTTATATTTCCTTTGTCACTTTGATAAAATTTTCATGTGAAAAGACATGACATGAGAAAGCGCCGCAAAAACTCGTTTCCAGTGCCGCTCAAATGAATGGACGGTAGCGTACATGTACGATTTTTTTTGTATTTGAGGGTCAGGCAGCGATCATGCGATGTAAACGAGTTAAATTCTTACTAATTAATTAATATTCTACCTTAGACTTTCAAAGTTCAAAAGCGCTGTGGTTTTGATTTCGAAACAATTTGAAGTGAAGGCGACCGTCGACGGTATGAGTCTTCGTTTCCCATTTCGAGTCTGTCGAGGGTTACAACCCCCAAAAGCATTGGCATGCACTCAAAAAAGAAATATGTGGAGTCCGTCCGACGGGTTTCTCCAAAAAAGAAATATTTTAGGAGATTTCCTGACGTGGACGTGGCAACGCGCGAACTTGAACCCGCCAAATCGGCCTATGCCGTAGTGGAATTCAACATGATGCCAGCTACTGTGTACGTCGCTTCCACGTCCGTTTGATCACTGGTCTTCTTCGCCAGAAAAGCAATCCCCCGGATGGCCTTGTGAATTTTGTTTTTCTTTATGGTAGAGGTCCGACTAAAACGGACTTAAGTTACATATTAGTGATATTAGACTTGAGGTAAGTTTGTTTTTAGTCAAATTATTCCCAATACAGTGAGGTATTTCTATTTTCTGGTCACTTAAATTTAAAGAAAACATTTAGCTTCATTTATTATTCTGTTTCTCTTGGGTAGTCAGTTTATTTATGGGCTTTTGTTATCTGATAACAGGACCTAATTTTCATCATTTTCATTTTGTACTAACTGGTTCTGTTTCTCTTGGGTAGTCAGTTCATTTGTGGACTGTTGTTATCTGATGACAGGACCTAATTTTTATCATTTTCATTTTGTATTAACTGGTTCTGTTTCTCTTGGGTAGTCAGTTCATTTGTGGACTGTTGTTATCTGATGACAGGACCTAATTTTTATCATTTTCATTTTGTATTAACTGGTTCTGTTTCTCTTGGGTAGTCAGTTCATTTGTGGACTGTTGTTATCTGATGACAGGACCTAATTTTCATCATTTTCATTTTGTACTAACTGGTTCTGTTTCTCTTGGGTAGTCAGTTCATTTGTGGACTGTTGTTATCTGATGACAGGACCTAATTTTCATCATTTTTATTTTGTACTAACTGGTTCTGTTTCTCTTGGGTGGTCAGTTCATTTATGGGCTATTGTTACCTGATGACGGATTATTATTATTATTGTTATTGCTATTATTATCAACATCATTATTGAGTGATTTAAAATTATTTTTCTTTGACACAGGGCTATAATTTGCAGCAGGCGATGGAGTGTACACTGATTTGCTTTAGTTTTCTTTCAGAAATTCACATAGAATTTACTTTAGTTACAATTATTGCTTGTGTACTGAGATAAACTTTCAGCGACACAGTGTGACAAAATTGTTTTAACCAAAATCATGATAACACAATCAAAAAATGTTTTTATTATTAGTATTATTCGTTAATTTCAAACGATGCTAATATATGTATGTAAAAATGAAATTATCTTGCCGCTTGTTACAGAGCCATCCGTACTGTAAAACGTCAAATGAAAAGTTATAACACTCACATGTCTATTAGATCCTACAAATGATTTTGTCAATGAAAATCGACGACAAAAATTTCCGTTCTCTGGCTTAATTAAGAAGCTTGGGTTGCAAAAAATTGTGTTTGTAAAACACAACCGAGTCAATTATCGTACGTTAAATAAATCAAAGCATTACTTTAGCAAAATAGAATCTTAGGGTTAACTTCCCGTGGCTAGTGCCGGAGAAAAGATTGGGCCGCCAGACATACTTCAAACCCTCTGGTTCCCTCCCCTTCGCCGTGCCCTATGAGCTTTGCGTTAGATCTCGCGGTTTATTATTTCAGAATCAAGTCGCTATTAGAATGAAGCTGTTATAAGTCGGTTGTAGTTACTGATGTCCAAGAATTCCAAATGGTCCTGTTTCGGGAATCGTAGTTTCTCTGGGATTAAATCATTCTCATTGAGTAAACATTAATTTATCACAGGTAAGTAAATGTACTTAATTTATAACATCGAACCTCGTTGCTGACGCCGTTTTGTGTAATGTTCCTGCCGACTACACAGTAATAGACTGAAGATAGTATACTGTTCGATCGACATAATTGCAAATAATCTCATTCCTCCCGTAAGAA
This sequence comes from Porites rus, assembly GCA_964035705.1. Lineage (NCBI taxonomy): Eukaryota > Metazoa > Cnidaria > Anthozoa > Scleractinia > Poritidae > Porites > Porites rus. The sequence goes on along the minus strand of OZ038001.1, from coordinate 17,748,822 downwards.
TAGATTATAGGCCGTCATTAAAATGTTTCTCGGGTGGTAAACTTTAGCTTCTCGTAATATTTTCTGAGTCGCAAAGGGTTTATGTTTCATTTCCATTTTCTCTTTAGTAACAGATATAAACCCCGCTCTCGTTAAGGTTTGGTTCTTGATCTTCGATTATCCCATTCGAGTGATAGTTATTTTTCTTGCTACCGCCTTTCATAATTATGGTTGTGCGATCAATAAGGAGCGGGGTTTTTTTACAGTAGAGCCATGCCTTGAATACTATTTCGCGTGAGAAGTAACAGTTGACGTGTGTCTCCACGCGAGTAAAGCCAACAAATACGCGTCCGTATCTGGAAAACCTTTTTCTTATGTCAAAAAATGTCTTATTTACACGTCTCGTGATTCCCACGCCGGTTGTTTTTGGATGTCGGCAAGTGCGAAAAAAGTAATTACCGAGGATTCCAAAGTAACACCTCAGTCGTATGAAGGCGCGAATTGTGATCTCCCGTTTCAGTTAATCATAAGCCATGGGTAGATTCAATCTACCCTTAGCCTAATTTGCATAATTTTTTTTGGTGAGCAAAGCCCGTCATGAAAGTTCGTTAGATGAACAGTTTTCTTGTTACTTTTACATATTTCTGAGCGTAAATGGTAAACAAAGTAAGTTTAAGTTATTTTATTTTTTCAACTATGATGTGAAGTATTGTTGGATTATATCTTATTGCTTTCACAACAGAATTTATTGAAAATATGCGCAATAAAAATTGGGAGCAACGTTTGAAAAAGAACATGACGGGGTGACGCACTAACAAATGACATACAAAATGGCAAAGATGTTTTTATAACAATAGGTGCGGTCTTACCCATGCATCAGTGGGCAAATGGCTGTTGCCCACATGGAAGTAACCCTTTGTGTGTGACTCATTTTCCCAAAGTGAATTGCCTCGGGAAAATTTCCATGATACGTCAAAAATAACCAAACACGTAATTTCAACCCTTTCAAGTTGCGTCATCGTGTCTCAAACACATTGCGAAAAAAACTAATGTGGAAAGAATCATGGGCGGATCCGAGAAAACTCCCAGAATAAAAGGGACGGGATCTTTAGACTTGTCAGCTCTATAGTAGTCCAGTTCTGGCCTCTTCCTCCCCTCTCTCTCCCTCTCCTCCTCTCTCTCCCTCTGTCACGCAGAGAGGGGCTAGAACTGAACTAACTCTATAGATACTATTTTTAAGATTAAAGTTCTCGGTAAAAGAACTCTGAGAGCAGCTCTAGAATACAGGTTTTACTGAGATCTGTTTTTTTAAAAATGTAAACACAATTTCAGACAAAAGAAAAGGTTGCCCCATGAGAATCTCCGATCTCGTCTTCAGGGCTCTCCCATTTTCTAATCATGGTAATCATGGTTTATTCGAAGCATGTAAACTGGAAAAAGACACACACACCCGGAAAGAGCTTTATTGTAATCTAGGCGGCTGTGTTTTTGCCATCAGCCCTGATTGCTGTAACGAGCGTTATTTCTGTCAAATGAGCTCACGATCCAAGGTACCTTACAACCTGCCCATTTTGCTTCCGTTTTGCATCACTTTCGAAACTATTAAAATCCCGATATTTAAAGTGAACACGGCAAACATAAAGCAGCTTCTTGAATTCCTCGCAACCAAAAACTGACAACCAGAATACGGTGCGGGATGAGCAGACAATTCTTAGCCCATTTATTCCGTGAACTAAACAACTAATCGCAAAACAAAAACAATTTTTTACACTACTTAGACAACAAAAATTTGTATACGTCTGATCCAGCCAAAGTAAAGATACCTATATAGCTGGCAAGTGAACAAGCCACCCCTTTCTGAATGTTCTAGGTCCGCCCCTGGGAGGTGAGACTGTAATATTAATAGCACATTTTGTTTGAGATTTCCTAAAGTAACTTCACCACCAAGAATAAGAACGGTATTAGATATTAGCCCGTAGTTTTATCAAAGTAGAAAGCATGAAAAATTCCGGGAACGGTATGCATTTGAAATTTTAATTTCCTCATAATCAATAATCTTAATACAAAACAAATAACTCTCCCCTGTGGTTACAGAGAAGTTCATTCCTTTCTCTCTCTCTCTCTCTCCCTCTCTCTCTTTCTTTATGAGCTAGTAATTAGCAAAAATATTATTACACTATTAACCCTATGTGTACAAATTATTTATGATTATATATGTATGTTTATGCTTCAAGGACACCTTGCAGTGCAGCAGTCTATAATGTTAAACACACTGGGACACTCAAAGCCTTTGCGGCGAGAAGAGTATTTGCACGTCATGCTGCCAGCAAATTTGCAATCGAGCAGCTGCTTGGCGAATGGGCATATGGGCTGAGCCGGACCATCGCAGACTTTCCATCCAGTTATCAGCACCGATTGACGTCGTGTTCTTCCTGCAGAAAAAAGTATATTCGAAACATAAATTATCTGAATTGCTCTGATTAAGGCCCCTTCCACACCTACACGGATATTTTTTAATCGGTTAGTGTAAAACGAAGACTGCGGACTGCAGACTGCGGAACAGGGGTAAAATGTAGACTGGGTGTAAAATGCAGACTGCAGCCCTAAAGGAAAACGCAGGCTGGGGGTAAAATGCAGAAAGAACCACATGAGAGGGAAAGTAAGGGAAATGTCAAGCAGAAAACAATGTAGAAGTAGTTTTTATCCCAGGAACCAAGCGACTTCGTTCCCCACGTTACCCTTGTCCAGCGGAACGGGGAACGAGATTGAAGAGACCTGACGAGGAACACATGTGGGACGCATGTTATGTGTAAACCATTTATTCTACCAACTCCTCTGATTTGGGCATTCGGTGTGGAAGATACAAACATGGAGGACGACGAGTTGCAGTTATATTTGAAGGGAACCTTGCATTCTATTGATTTATTGTACACAGCTACGCAGTGTACGGTCAATTTTGTTGTTCAGTGACATGCACATTCGCCAGAAGTTTCAATGAACATCCGAACAGCTATCTGCATACCTTGATTTGCTATAATTTCGATAGAAGGTCATCCAAATTTCCTGCAGAACATCTTTCTTTGTTGTTGGAATGATTTACTCCCTTTTTATCGCCATTATTCCTTCTGTACAGTATTTTGGTCAGCAGCTTATATTTAAGCGTCAATATGGTCGTTTTGTTACCAATTCACGGTCATGTGTATTGAAATTTGAAGAGTGAGGTCTCTCGGTAAGATAAAGAGTTCAAGATTGCGATTATTTTTCGACGACGTTCTAGAGAAAATAGCCTATTGCAGGCCTTCTACTATCTGAACGCCTGGAACAGGTTACAGTGAAGAAAGGATTGGATTTGTGAAAGGTGATCGTTTACATTTTTTTGCGGAATATTTTGACTTATAAAACACCTACCCTACCGCGACTACAGTTTATGCTCGGTCTGCACTTTTGTACCAGGCCTACGTTTTACTCTCAGTCTGCAGTCTGCACTTTACACTCAGTCTGCATTTTACCCCTGGTCCGCAGTGTGCATTCCGCAGTCCGTAGTCTTCGTTTTACACTGACCGATTTTTTAATCCGCAACTTTTTCTTTGCGGATTCGGCTTCCGTCCACACAAATCCGTTGAATCCGGCATACGAATCCGCAACTTTTTTAATCCGCTCTCCAGAGTGGAAATTTTTGAAGACGCTATGAAACCGGAATCGTGTGGACGCTAAATCCGGATAATTTTTTATCCGGTGAGGTAACAAGATCAAGCCCATCTCTTTACTGTGAAAACTGTATTTAAGATGGAAACCTGGACACATGCTCTGTTGCCAATATTCCCAGAGGAGTCATGGGTACTAAAGCAGGCCCGTAGCCAGGATTTAATATGGGGAGGTGTGATTCAACGAGGAGACGGACCAAACCAGCCCGGAGGCTTTTAAAGTCTCTAGAGGGGTTGGGGGGGAAGGGGGCGTCAGAGACTGCATTTCGAGCGTTTTGAAAAACATGGGAATTTTTTAAACTTTAAACTTCAAAAGTGATTTTATTTTACAGTTTTGAAAGGAAGAAAAAGAAGGTTGTAAATTTGTATTTTTCACTATAGGTTTGCTGCATGATCTTTGAATCATCATTCTCTTTCAATAGTGTGCCAAGCTTAAGCATACTTGGGTGCTTCTTAGAAACAGAACAATGTATGTTAGATAGTGGATGTGCTTAAGAGCCAGGGAAGAGAGTTCCTCTTGTGCCAGGAATACTGCATTTTAGCCCCAGAAAACAGTAGATATTTTAAATTATCCTCAAAGGCAAAGGGCCACACAAAAAAGGAACAATGTGTACCTTCATGTTTTTCAAGCACAAGAGGATAAGTGATCCACCCCTTGTGATTGGCTTTTTTTTGGCTCTTTTTGCTTAAAAGGTCTGGAGCCAATTAAAAATCTAGAACTTCTGATATGGCCTAATAATTGCGTAAGCTCAACATTAAGCCAGTCAAAACGGTTGTACTATTCTGGCCACAAAAAAAACAAAACCAAGTTTAATATAATGTTGCTTCCTAGTAGCAACTGTCACAATAACTGCTAAGGGAGGAATAATAGCATCATCGCACCGTAGTTTTTAGGGAGTTATTATAACTCCAAAAATGGAGTAAAAATTTTAGGTACAGGATAACCCCTTTTTTGGGGTTATTTTAACTCCTAATTTAACTCCGAATTTGGGGTCATTTTTACTCCTGAAAAAGAGTTCTTTTTACTCCCAGTCTTGGAGTTAAAATTACTCCGAAATGGGGTTACTTGTACTCCTTACAGGGGTTGTTTTTACTCTTTTTGGAGTTAATTTAACTCTGAAAGTGGAGTAAAAATTTTAGGTACAGGATAACTCCTTTTTTGGGGTTATTTTAACTCCTCAATATCTGGGGTCACTTTTACTCCTGAAAAAGAGTTCTTTAAACTCCTTTTTGGAGTTAAAATAACTCCACGAAAAATAACTCCACTGTAAGGAGTTAAATTAGCCCCACTAGAGGAGTTATTATAACTCCCTGAAAATTACAGTGCGCGCCACAGTCCTAAGACTTGTATTATTCTAATATGAAAGGGCTTCGGGAGTTGACTGATGCAAGCAACATTGTAGACCGAGTGCAATTTTTTTTAAACTAATAGAGTAGGGTAGCTGCAGTAATCCTTGAGCTTCAATATCCTGCAAGCAACAATAAAGAGCTGGATCGAGCGTGTCAAAACTACCAGGGAACCTCTTACTCACTGTTAAAATAACTAGAAATACGTTAAAATAATAATTTCAGATCCCACACTTTGAAGGAAACTATAGAAACAAACCCTAAAGGTTAGCGACCCACTGTTGAAAACAAGAAAGGAAAACACTTACATCTTCAGCTAGCGATCAGAGAGCTTTTTTTTGATAGAGCAAAGATAAAAAAAACACAGGTAGCAACTGCACAGTGAAAGACCACATAACCTCCCATTGAAAAAAATGCGGCAAGAAAACATTTGCTCAATCCGCACTACGAATCCTTCAAAAAAGACCTTACCCGACAAAATGAAAGAGTAAGCGACGAATGAAATCAGCAAGGGGTAAATGCCTTGTAGGCATACCAAATCCCCTTTTTCATACTTTTACACGAAGGCAAAACATGTTTTGTGGAAAGCGTGAGTTAGGGCTTGTCAATTCTTCACAGTATTTGTAGTTTTACTACAGAATCAGTGAATTACAATTGAAAATAAATACTGTTAATTCACTTTGTTTTAAATGGTTGACCAACAAAAAAGTGGACCTCGGGGGCCTGTGGGGGGGGGGGGTGCGAGCGCACCCGTCCCACCCCCCCCCCCCCCCTCCCTACGGGACGGCTAAAGTGAATCCTGATACGTGTGTCGATACGTGTAGGATACGTGAAAAAAAGGCAAATTCGATTTGAATACGGATACGTGTGGACGTGGAAATTTTTGAAACGGGAAAGAAAAAGTTGCGGATTCAAAAATATCCGAATACGTGTGGACAAGGCCTAAAAGTAATAGAGACTTTAAGATCCAACGACGCGGATGGCAACGAGAACGTCAAAAAAACAATAGGTTTTATAAGCAAAACAACAACTTTGCACGTGCATCACGCTTCTTTGTACATTTCTTTGCCTGTTTTTGCACGACTACGACGTGAAAATGCCCAATTTCGCGTTTTATGGAGGACATAGACAAGCAACGACGAAAGTTTATTTCTCTTTTTGAACTTGGATATGGTCCCTAGGAATTCAATTCCAGGAGGGTTCGCCTACATTTGACAAAGTAAGTGGGTTGGAATAATTGCGATAAGGACTGAAAGAACGCAAATTCACTTTTTAAGGAGGGTCTCAATGGGGTGGTGGCATTTACGGTTATCGGCTAAATTTTGGCTCTTTTACGGCTATCGGCTAATTTTTTTCAGTTACGGTTAACAAAAAAGTTAAAAATTAATTTCTTTTGTTTCAAAAAGTTAAATATTAATTAACCTGTATTTTTTGTATCTTTAAAGCAAAATAAAGGTCTTGAGATCATCTCGGGATATGAAATAAGCTATTCTTTTGAAAAATTTTAACATTTGATAGATCATACTTTTTATAAAGTATTCCACTTCTAATATTATTTTACATATAAAAATGTCAATAGTCAATTTAAAAATAATCTTTGTGAAAAAGCAAAGAACACACGCGAACGTCTAACTCAAGGCCGGGGCGCGACATTCATTACAACAGAAATGGCCGTTTTCACACTAGAGACGGATTATTCGTGTGAGACGGGTTATCCGTTTGATGATTCGCGTCAGATAGGTAATACGTCTTAATTTGAAAATGGAATAGTTTTAATTTTGCATGAACTATCCGCCTGACTTTATCCTTCAACTTCGACGGACAGTTTGAAGACGGGATTATCCGTTCCAGATATAGCCTGTGTACAGCCGCCCCCTCCCCTCAGAAAAAAAATCGGAGGGGGTGTCTGTCCGGATGGGGGCGACTGTATACAGGCTAGTCTCAGACGGATAATCTGTTTCTAGCTCTAGTGTGAAAACGGCCAATAACAAAATTCCCGTGTCAAGTGTTTTTAATGGTAGCGAAGGACTGTACGGAACTACTGTCAGCCGTTTTGCCTTGTCCGTAGGCCTCATTATTTCGCGCGGCTAATGCGTTTCGGGTCACGTGGTCCGAGCGAGTTCGGCACCGAAATGCCTTGACCGAAATTGCGTGGGAAGACGCCTTACAGGGACTAGGCATGGCAATGTCTACCGTAGCGTCAGACAGTGAGATCTCTTCGTGTTGTTTCACTAGTGTTTTGAGGGTACGACCTCGTGAAAATCGCAAATATTAATCCCCAGCAAGAAGCCACACTTTCACTATGGAAAAAAAAAATTAGTTCCCCGAGAGAGCGGCGGAAATGGAAATGGGTCTTGGTCTTCACCTAGAAGGCGCTTTACCTAACGTGCGAGTCACACTAGCCGGGAAATAAAAAAACGCAACCATAAGTGAGTTTAGTACCCTCCTTAAAATTAGCAAATCTCGAGAACAATTTCTTTTACGGTTAACTCTTTTTTACCCTATTTACGGCTAACGGTTAAAATGTTTCAATTTTTACGGCTATCGACTAAATTTTTGGCCGTTTTACGCCTATCGGTTAACCCCATTGAGACCCTCTTTAAGCGACGTTTTTGTTGCCGTCGAGTCGTTGGATCTTAAAGTCCCTGATAGCAAAAATTAACGCGATGACTATAGCGTTTAGAGTGTACCGAAAACCCTTATTTTCAAACCCCTACAAAACTTTAGTTAACTTCGCAATCCTTTAGCTAACTAGAGTCTTGCTTGTTCTCTGCACCAATTAACTGGCATCCATGGGTAGGTTTGGCTTGAGTAGGCCCTTATCGATTGTGCTAGCATAATTTTTGACTTACTACTTCGTCATTACAAGCCTAATATTTATTGTCCCAAGAAAAGCACTGCTAGCATAATTTACACTTTTGGTTCCTTTTGCAGCAGAAAATTGCTTCTTACTGAGAATGCGAACATTTTTTTGGTCCGAGCGAGATCAGTTCAAGTAATTATAGTCCGGGACTATAATAAAGGATCTTAAGTTTTCTTTAGGCTGAACTTTGTTAAGGTACAGTTAAATTAAACAGCATTCTCTTTAAAATGTCTGCTTTTGTCTTAATACCGATAATACATGCATGTGTCCGTGACCCCCGAATAATACGGACACTATAGCTTGTCCCTTCCTTGTCCGTATTATCCGGGTTCCACTGTTCACTGAAAACATTCCAGCAAGCACACCTACCAGCTCTGGTGTCTTCCTCTTCCGTTGCCTACAAAATATACAAAAATGTTTCTTGTAGGAAATGAATTCTAATGATGTATTTACAACGCCTTTGTTATTATGTCAAAGGTCTGTACTTTTTGAAAGGTCATACAGTTCTAAGTATTCCGCATCAGAGGTAAAGCTAATTTCTGCAGTGCCATATGGCTTACATGCAATTGTGCAACTAGGTAGGTAACTCTTTCGTCGGCTTCGTTGGGACTCTCCGTTCGAGATTAGGGTTAAAGGTGCTCTTCGACTTTTACACAGAGTACAAAGTTTTCTATTCAAATCCACTTTTGAGCATAAAACAACCAAATCTACGCATGATGAACAATATGCCAGAGCGGCGGAATAAGACAGAAAAAGACGAATTTTAGTGATTTTGATTAACCCATTCACCCCCTGAGTCGAGTAAGGAAGAGATAAAACGGAAGATAATTGTCAAGGTGGCAGTGTTGAAAGGGGCGGAAGTAAACCTTAAAAGTTAACCTTCGATAAGTTCCATCGGGAAGCCTTAGGAGCACCAAAAATGGCCCTCAAATCATGAATCATGATGAACATCAGTTTGGAGTTATTTTGACAGGTTGCCATTTGAGTCACGTTTGAAAGAATTTTTATTTACTGAAGCACTCATTAGCTTACCTTACTAAGCACCTTTGCTGTTTCCATCTGAATGATGCATGCAAACAGAATCACAGCTACCACTGCATAAGAGGACTTCTAACAACCAGAGTGAAACATAAAGGTGAAACTTAACACTTTATCGGTCAGTGAAACGCTCATCGATAATGCACGGAAATAAATTTTGTAATCACTTCTGTAACGATTTTTAGTTTGCATTTTACTTTTATTTAGACTTTTTATTTAGACTTTTTTTAACAGAAAAACAATATGTTCGGACTCATAACATTTAACGATACGGCCCACAGCACTTACACTAAACTCTATTTAGGTCCTCTTGAATGTCATTTAGCTCCATCCCGAAACATATACAGGCCTAGTATAGGGATAGTTCATTACTTGGACATCTATTTAAAATATCATTTAAAAAGGGGCAAAAAAGGTTACAAATTTTGCCCACCTCTGGTGGGATCTACATCGTTATTATGTTTGTCAAATATCATTCAAAAGTTTTTATTACCAACTGCCTGTTCGGTAAGATTAAAACATATGCTCAAATTGGCAGGTCATCATAGACAAAACGCCAGGAAGAAGAAAACTTGATCTTGGAAATAAAACATAGAAATTACTTGCTACTCACCATCTTCATCTCAAAGTGATTAATTCTCTCAGTTTTTACGCCAGATAGAAAGCTTCTCAAACCTCCAACAGAAACGTTATGCCTTTCCCAAACGATTTGCTCCTTTTATGCACTATAGTTGAGGAAGTCGATAACTCGGAAATAAATTCATTTCCCTGTCATTTAAGCCAAACGTTTGTTGTCAAGATTATAAAAAAGTCTGTCGTGCCTGCTGTAAGGAGTTCATATTTGTTAGAAATGTAGTTGCTTCCGTTTGGGGAAGAAGGGGGTGGAAAAGTTATATAGAGGTCTCTCAGGTCTTTTGTCATTTCCTCGGCCTTTTAATTCATTAGAGCATAATTCTGATGACTATATTTAGTTTCCGTCTCTCAAATAATAAGCCTTTTTATTATTGTATAAGCAACGGCATTTCCATGATCATAGCTTTGTCCGATTGTTTGTTGGTAATGGTTTTGTAATGGACTCATCCCTAGTCGTCTCTCTCTACATTTGCATGCAGATCTAGAAAGCGTGACCGAAGGGAGCGCGAGGTGTGATGGGAAGGAGGTCGTTTTTTCTGCTTCCCATGCTATCAGTAGACAAAGAGGAAGTTTAGCGCCACACTCTCTGGGTTAGAAATCCTTGCTCGGTCATGATTTCCCGGCTTCATGACATATTTAACTGTTGAGTTTACGTCCTTTTATATTCATCAACGTCAGTTTAAAGTCAAATCTACAGCAACATGACGGGATAACATGTCAGCTACTATAAACTGGCGTATACGTAGGCCGGCTTGTTTTCTATTGCATCCCTGAGTTGTAACAGAGTACAATAAAAAATACAACCTACTGAAATACAGGGCTTGTCAGTAACTGGCTCGGCATTATTATCAATCTCAAGTTGACTAAGACAGCCATTTTTAATTATTATATGTAGTTTCTTTTTTATCCTAGTTTCGTTCATAAGGAGGCTACCCTTTTTATTAACTCGTGGGGACACGCGAGCGTACCACGAGTTATTGCAGGGACAGAGATATGCAAATGAGTCACTCGCTCACTCGTAGTAGACGGACTTCGTAATTAATCGGGTCCGAACTCGAGAGTGCGAAGATCTATCGCTTCCGAAGAAGCACGCGCTCTTGAAGTTCGGTGGGATCAAATTCTTCGCTGAGAGCGTGCATCGTTCGGCGTTCGCTGCTCAGACTCAGAGTTTTCTTAATGGCAAATTTTCTACAGCACGGTTAGAGGTCTTACCAAATTTAAGACACGTAGGAGTCTTTCAAATGAGTACGATGGTTAACTTGGGGATTGGATTTCAAGAGCCTTTGACTCGTCCAGGCGTTAGACTTGACGAGAAAATGAGCAATTACTCTTCTGACTCCGAAAGATCACGGAGGATATACAAATTCCAGCTTGCTGGAAAGTGATCTAAAAGTAAGAAAATGTCATACCATGCTATTCTTAAGAACCTGCATGGGCCGAAAATGGATGTCATTTTTTACCATTAGCTTCAAAATAACAGCAGAAATCGAGATAAGAAAACATATGTTTTGCCTCCTACTTCGCTGACGAGGTGTAGCGGCTTTGTCAAGCACATGTTATTTTGTTCATTCGTTGCCATGAAATGCGTTGACATTGTTTTTTCATTGTCAATAGCTCGGTTAATGCGGCTCGATCACACTGAACGAATTTGCTGGCGGAAGTTCCATGGATAACGCATTAAGCTAAAGAGTTTTCGCCAGAATGATGTAATCTTTCTTTTTCTTTATCTCCTTTCTTTCTTTTTTTCCCGTTTTTGGCTTGTTTTGTTTGCTTATTTGTTTTGTTGTTTTTCTATAAACATGTACCTAAATAACCGTTATTTTATAAAAAGCAATAAACAAAAGAAAAGTATTGTGTTTGTAGAGCAAAGATAGTATATTAAATATATTGTACATGGATAAACAATCTGAATTTCTATCATTTCCTACAATTTACTGTGGGAAAACCAGAGTTGATAACCATTTGATCATTTTCTAAACAATGTTCCCACGAGTTGACGATAGGCTTTCTTTGATTATTGATTGCAAGCTGCCTGCAACTGCCCTAAATTCTGAATTCTACTCAAAAGAACCTTGTTAAAACGTAGAGCATCTACGTGCTCTCAGTTTTGGACTAAGAATATCGAAAGATATATACCAGTACCGGTAAACAAAAAAAAAATGATGTTAAAAGCTTGTTTCAGCGTTAGCGGAACTGTCGGCTTGCATCATGGAACAGGTAATTCAATTGATGGTCAGGTTAAAAGCACATTAACTATTTCCGGGCTCTCATTACATCTTTGTTTTGCTTGCTTATTTTAATTCTACTTCCATTGATTTTCAACCATTTCCTTGTCCGTGAGAACTTAGAGTTTGGTTCATCCGATGAAATGTTCGACGGTTGGTCTAGGCCTAAGTCAGTTCCACACTTAGCCATCCTGAAAAGTAAATCTTATTTTGGGCTTTGTCACCAATGTCGGTTTTAGTACTGGGGACTGGGAAGCTGCTGATTTAAGTCTATATGTCTATATAGACCACTTTACCTGGGCACTGGTAATTCAGTGATGTAAGGCCTAGGCCAGACGTCGAACTTTTCATGAGAAGAACCATAATTGGGTCGACCTAAATTAAGTTAATATCGTCTGTTGGGTCAGACCTCGAACTTAGGACTGTTCCAAAACCAAACAACTGAATCAAACCAAAAAGCAATTTTAATAAATTTTCTCCCGAACAAGGCTAAATATACATAATCATACAAGTTTTTAACTTAGTAGTTAAGTCCTTCGCAAGAATAATTTTCTCCAGGGCAACAAAGCTAAGTACAACGCGATGCTACTTTCTCGAGTTCACTTTGATGGACAAGATATTACCAACTGTAAAAATCTAAAACTAGGTATACCTATCGATAGAGTGCCAACGAGCAAATCATGCGTATTTTGCTTAGGAATAAAATTCCTTTTTTTTGCCATTCGACCGTTTCTTGATCCCTTCCTGAAGGAAGTCCAGCTACAAATCTACTGTCGGTTCGGTTTCACATTGTTGATAAATATTTGCACAGTTTAATCATTTAAACCTCCTTTCAAATTTCCCGAGGCTTTTTGTTATCGGATTGAAACTTAGAATGATTCGCTGGGCCATTAGACTGAACTCGGCCACGTTTCGAAAAAAATGGCGTTGTTTTCTTTTCCTTTGTCGTTCGCTTTAGGCTTGTAATTCGTTTTTGTTCTCATTGTTTTTGTTTGCTGGTTAGATTTTTTCCCCAACACCAGATTTTCCAACAGAAGCGACTGCATTCTTCTTGTCAAGCTTTCCTTATCTCCTCGTGTAATCTGATCCTTTTTAGTGGTGAGAATATTGCTTGCTGCACATAGAACACTTTTGCTGTTTTACAAACTTCTCTCCGTTAAAACTTAACATTATGGCCCCTAAAATTAATAGAATATATCAAGTGCTCACGTCTCTTGACTGCGGTGGCCGGGTTAGACGAAAAAATTTAGGTAAATAAACACAGGAAGTCGCGACGGCGGGAAGTGTGTGAAATTTTGTTTGTTATTCAACTTGAGCACGTGCGCCAGGTACTGCCTTTTGATTGTTTCATAACTGACCACTTGGTCTCAGGGGAATCTACATTACATTGGGTTACACTTTTTTCAGCTCGATCGAGAATTTTTCTGCCTATTGCCCAGTCTTGCGCGGCTCTATTCTGCTGCCGCCTCGCCATCCGAGCGTCTTCGCTCGGATGGCTCCTTGGCAATTACTTGGTGTAACAATAGACAGTGATCTTATGCTTAGGTCACATCAGTATACAAGAGATCTGCATAAACACAAGTAAGAAGATTGGAGTCCTGTCACGTTTAAAGAATATGATTTCTACAGAAACTAAACTTCAATTGTATAAATATCCAATTTTACCTAATTTAACGTAGCTAGTGTCATATAGTTTGGAACTTCTGTGCTCTTCGCATTGTATTTGGGGAAAAATCTGCCACATATGAAGAACTCCTCAAGAAAGCTGGACTTAAGCTACTCTATACAACCGGAGGCTTTAAGATATAGCTACAGCGATTCGAATAATGATGTATCAAGTGAAACACAAACTATTGCCTTTTAATGTAGTGAATATTTTTGAAGAAAATGAAACCAGATGTCAACTTCGCGATGAAAACGACGTTAAGATACCTAGATTTCAATCTGTGAGAAATGGGACGCACTCTTTAAAGATATCTGGGTCCATATTTCTAGACGTAGTTAATCGATAAACCGATAATCGATGAATATCGATTTCCGATGGAAATCGATAACGATTGATTTATCGATTCTTATCGATTACTATCAATGTTCAACATTAACGCGGTGTTGTCCGTACGGTATTTATATCGTCGGTTGCATCTAAGTGTGTACACGTGAGGAAAAATAAGAAACAATTTGTAATTGTGGGCAACATGACATGTTTTGCCGCCAAACATTCGAAGTTTGGAGTTGGCGGCTTTTGTCGACTTGATTTGTTTTCGCTCAACAAAATATTCTTTGCAAGAATTTTTAGACGTTATGAATAATTTCTGGAGGTAAGTGTGCTGTTTCGTGCTGTTTCGTGAAGGTTGAGAAAAATGAAATATAAGCGGAACGCGCTGATCAAAAACATATAAACAACTTACTTTGGCGCAACAGTTTTCTTTAACGGGCTGTCAAACTTCAAATGTTTGGCGGCGAAACACGTCATATCTGGCGCCCTATTAGAACATGTTTTTTGTCTCGTGCCCACGCTTAGATGCAACCGACGGTATTGAGTCAGTCAGTCGTGATATAAAAAATACTAAAAGAACAAAACACTAACAGGAACAAATATTGCTCTTTGTTTTGATTTTATCATAATGAGGAAAGAAATTGCTGCGAAAGTGGTAGAAAATAACTCTACAGTATCGCTGTAGAAACTCCATAAACATGGGGCATACCAAGTACGACCCCTTATGACAAAAGATGGCAGCGATCTGGAGGACTTCAATGCCCTTACAAGTATTTACCGAATTGAATTGTATTCCAGTGTCTGCGAGATTGCAATGAAAGAAATGCAAGGTGCAGTCGATCGCGGAGGATTGAATGGACAAGTAAAGATCTATTAAAACAAACCAGGAAACGAAAGAACAAAAAAAATGGAATGTGACGAAGACTGCCCCTGAAGGCAAGAATAAAATGTGTTAAGCTTAAGCCGGTCTCATGGGTTTTGCTTGCCAAATAGCATCATCATCTTCAAGATTATTGCTTGTTATCGATTACTATCGATTGTTATCGATTTTTGATAATCCATAATAATCGATAAATTATTTTTTTTCTGTGACGTCGATTTCTATCGATTTCCCTATATTAATCAGCGGCTTAAATCAATTGATATCGATGATATCGATTTATTTCCGATATCGATTTCTGCCGATTAACTATGTCTGGATATTTGTGGTGGCAATCATCTCGTGTGTACATAAAAAATTGATAACCTAGATTTTTTTTATCGGAAATATTAGACAAAGAGACTTAGCAAACGCACTCCAGGACTTGAGAAAATTGTAAGGCATGGGTCGCACTTGGCAAATTTTTTGAAGAATTTGTTTACCTTGCGGTAGAAATCAATCATCGGGGCGCATTGCCAAGTGCGACCCCAAATTTTCAAGTTGGAAAAAACTTTGAAAATCACAAAATACATCAAAGACGCCGAATTGCTTGGGTCGAGCTAGTCTCCCTGGCAGCCGTTTTTTGGATGTCACGCAACGCTCCCCCAAAACGGCTGCGAGGGAGACTTGGGTGGGGCAGACAGATTTTGGAAAACTCGAGCTAAACAATAGGAATCACAGCGGTAACTTTCAGCGCTTGTCAGGGAAACGTGATCAATTTGAGGATCTTTGAAACAATCGCAGAAATTTTCTGACCTTCGCGCTTTCGTCGTGAAAGGACGAGGCTGCTACTACTAGTGGCCATTTCAACGTTTTTACGAAAACTCTATTCAAGCGAGCAATTCACAAGCTTATAATCCTTCGCCATTTTTAACGTTCTTACGGGAACTCTTTACAGGCGAGCCAATAAAGTACAGTCAGAGGCTTGTCATTCTCCGTGCTAAATAATAATAGTACAATAATAATAATATAGATTCTTATTAAGCGCATTTCTATCCTCAATGGGCTTTACATTATGAAAGCCGATTAAAGATCATTACATTTCTAGCTTATTGTGACATTATATATCAAGTATTGTAAAACTTTAAAAAATCCTAAAATGTTATGTTTGTAAAAACTTTATAAAACTTACTTGTAAAACTTTAAAAATCCTAAAATGTAAGGCATGAAATCAATAATCAAGTATTGTAAAACTTTTAAAAAAACCTAAAATGTTAAGATTGAGAATCAATTGAAACATTTCCTGAATAGAAATGTTTTAAGTTTTGTTTTAAATGTTGTAACACTGTCCGCATTTTTGATATATTCTGGGGTAGTGTTCCATAACTGAGGTGCTGCAGTGGAAAACGCGCGTCCTCCATATTTTTTGTATTTTATGGCTGGGTTGCATAATAGCAAACGGGATGACGATCGTAGAGCTCTTGATGGATGATAATCCTTAATCAGAGGTTCCAGATATCCAGCAGATTGTCCATTTAAGATCTTATATGTGATAAGAAGAATCTTAAAATGAATCCTTGCTTCCACAGGTAGCCAGTGCAGGCTCTTTAATAAAGGTGTAATGTGGTCAGAGCTGCGGGCTTCTGTTATCATTCGAGCTGCGGTATTCTGAATTCTTTGTAACTTATCTCTCTGGTATTTTGGGATGTCACATAAGAGACTATTGCAATAGTCGAGCCTGGAAATCACAAGGGAATTCACCAACACTTTCAATCCATCGGAAGGAAGGTACTTTCGAATACGACCAATTAATCTTACGGCATAACTGGCTTTCTTCTGTTTCTTGCACATTTAGTTGATATGCTCAGTGAAAGACAAGGTTATATCCATGATGACACCCAAATTCTTGGCTTTTGTTTTCACTTCTACTGAGGTGTTAGCTAATAAAATGTTACTTTAACTATAGGTTGCCTGCTGAAACGCGACGTGAAATGTAATATTTCAGTTTTCCAGGAATGCACTTTAACATATTCTTAGTGTTCCATGCAAAAACATCATTGATGCATCCCTTTAGGACACCGACAGAGTCAACGGATTGTTTAGGATCGTCAATGACAGTGTAAATTTGGGTGTCGTCCGCATAGAACATGGAGTCGAGACCGTGGCTAGTAGAACATCTTGGAGAGGTGCCATATAAAGAGTGAACAGCAGCGGCCCGAGTATTGAGCCCTGGGGAACGCTATACTCTAAACATCGTGGCGGAGATGTTGCATCCGCTATAGAAACTCGCTGAGATCGGCCAAGAAAGTAAGAGGAGAACCATTTAAGAGCTGTTTCTGTGAAATTAAAATATTTCCTTAGCCTCACGAGGAGAATTTGGTGATCAAGAGTGTCGAATGCTGCGGACAGGTCAAGTAGCACAAGTATTACTTCACCGTTGGAGTCACGAGTTTTTAGGATGTCATCGGTAACTCTAAGTAGCCTAGTCTCTGTTGAGTGATATTTCCTATAAGCAGACTGTAAGGCAAGAAACAGGTCATTGTCATTCAAGTAGTTGTGAACTCGGATGGCAGCTGATTTTTCTAATACCTTGGAGAGGAATGGTATGTTAGCTATAGGTCTGTAGTTGGCTAATAAATCAGGTTTAAGATTGGGTTTTTTCAATTTTGGACGAACCAGCCATGTTTTTAATGAGGTCGGAAAGATCCCATTTCAGAACGATTGTCTCACAATTCCGCTGACCATAGGTAGTACAGAACTTATGTTATCTTTAATAAAAGCGTCGGGATCGGATCGAGGGAACAGGTCTTGTTCGAGAGGGATGATATGACGTTCTTGATGCTTTCATTTGATGGTGGCGTTAACGGAGGAAATTCACAGTGGAGTATTCTTTGTTTTTCGTCGCGATGGTCTTCGCAGCCGAGCACTTTACTTTCCTTATCTCTCCCATCCTCCTGCAACTGGAAAAGGAGGAAACCGATCCTATGATCTGACGACGAAGAGTTAATGTTCTCTGGTATCTGGCCTACTTTAGTTCTCAATGTGTCAAAACAACGACAATAATTGACTCCCATTACTAACTACTAGTGCGACCCTCCTCGATTTGATTAAAAGTTTTCTTTTCCGCTTGCGGTTTCGAATTTTCGTGGTTTTTTAGCCGTTTTTTAAACTTTCCTCAAGTGTGACCCATTATGTTC
Organism: Porites rus; assembly: GCA_964035705.1. Classification (NCBI taxonomy): domain Eukaryota; kingdom Metazoa; phylum Cnidaria; class Anthozoa; order Scleractinia; family Poritidae; genus Porites; species Porites rus. Next base: position 17,730,981 of record OZ038001.1, on the reverse strand, counting down.
ATTTTGATCTTTAATTTCATAGGAAATAGGTTTTTATACACAATCAAAGGTAATTTTTGATATTTATTATATAATAGGCGGTCCAGACGTAGTGTGTGTCAATAACATGGACAAGATGGGATTAGTCGTCGAATCTCCTATCTGACAGTCTTACTAGGCGCTACATTTAAAAACTCTATTATCGAACTAAAATAGCCCGGAAGTCAAAATATAACAAAACGAAGCTAACACACCTTTAACTGAACGTCTCCTTGTCGGTCCTGGCCGGCTAAAGTGGCATTTTATCGAGTTTTGCACTCGTAGGTACTATCCACTAAAGAAGAATTAAGGGCTGGCCACAAGAAAAACGGACCATCTCCACGCGAAGGGCGATAAATTTGAGAATAATCGACGAATCCACTCCAAATTGCTGTCGGCTAATCTGCAGGTAAAGTGTGCTCTGGCTTCTTGCACGCTGACTCCCCAAACCCATCGCAACTGCACGATAATTGCTCGCTCATCAGCTCATCAACAAACACTTGACGTTTACGCTCCGCCATGACCCGCAAACGGGCAGGGTTACTACGCGATTTGAATATCAAAGCATAGCGAGCGCTTCTGCGCGACAATACAGCACTTGCTGTGGGATGTACTACTGCTGTTCGGTCAATCGAAAAGTGTGAGGGAACGATAAACGAATAATGTGACAACTACGGAAGACGAAAAGGAACAATCCAAAAATATTTCGCAAATAAAAAAAAATATTCTCAAATCACTGGCGAAAAGTTTGACAAATCTAAAAAACTATTACACATCCTAAGAAAATTACTGGATCCACTTTTAACTTTTTCAAAAATCCGAAAATATTTTGCAAATCCACGATTTTTTTCAAAGAATTGCAAATTCTAATTATAACTTATTGGATCGGCAAATAACTTTTTAGAAAACTCTAAAATAGTTTACAGTCCAAGAATCGTCGTGAAATCGAAAAAAGAGCTTTGATTTTAGACAATAGTTTGCCGTGAAACAAGAAAAACGTTTCGCCATTACTCACTTCGAAAACAACTCAAACTCGTCCTCAGGTCTTCTCGGTTAACGCTTCAATAATCTGCAACTTCGCTGCGCTTTTGACGTCATCGGTTCAATTTGGCAAATTCTTCCAAATTTGGTCAACAGTAGCTGGTTATGATGAATTATGTGCGTGATTTTAGCCAGATCAGAAACGAAGAAATATTTTGAATGAATAATAATGAAACTGAGAGTTACGAATATAAGAAAATCACATATGTGAACTGCGGGGTGAAGAATTATATGAAAGATGATCATCGCAGTTATAGAGGCAAATTTTGCAGTGAGACTCATACCTCTATGGTCGTCAACAGGTGACGAAGACAGCCTATACAATGAAATTGCGCCAAGTTTAAGTGATAATACGCCACTTTTAAATGACGAATTATCAGTACCAGTACGGATGAGGAGGAAAGATTATCGGCCGCCTCCGGCTATTACGAACTTATTGAAGTCAAACACGAGGTTGCTACGGTTTATGGTAATTAGACAGGGATTGTGGATGAGGGGCCTAGGCCCAAACCAAGCGGTGATGGCCGCGCGCAACCTACGGACGTTAACAACAGCAGCACGCTTGCGTGCGCTTCATCTGCGGTAACCGATTCTAATGGAACTGCGGGGGGAGAAGACGAAGACGGCGCACCGCTTTACGAGATAGTAACGCCGCGAAGGACAGAGAAAAAAGTCTCCACAACAACAGACGTAGCATGGATTTGATACAGTACCGCAGTGGTGCTAAAAACTCTACTGGGAGTAAGAATTAATCAGTGTCAGGAACTGTACTTGTTGAGCTGAACCGCGTAATACAGACTCCTTTGGGTACTGCTGTTAATATCTGACTGGTCAGATATTAATGTCTGATGTTAATATCTGACTGGCCATCAGTATCAAGATCAACTGGTCAGCCCATAACATAACATAACATAATCTTTATTTAACGTGGGAGAAACACTTAGCTAAAGCTATTTTGCAGGTTTTCCACAAATCAATATTAAGAAAGAAAGAAAAAAAATATGTACATAGAAATGTAAAAAAAAAAAAAAAAAAAAAAAATATATATATATATATATATCTAGCCGGATTTATGAAAACCGTACCATCGGACACCAGCAGCCCACACAGCTTAAACTGACTCAACTAAAGTAAATATGGCCAAGACACTCAGCTCTTACCCATGGTTCTCTTAAGTTGACTCTCCTCTTGGCTCCTGATTAGCAAAAGAAACATTCCAGTCCATCAAAAAGACACTCTGGACTTGTCCATACACTCTAGCTGCTTAAAGGCCCTGAATGACGGAGGACGCTTGAGACTTAAGCAAGTTCTAAGCAGAGAAATTCAAGGTTAAATCACCCCCCCTGACTTCCTCCACCCCCCCAGCCTAGCACGTGCTTAAGGGGAATGCTTTCATTGGCCAATGGGCCTCAAACGTTACAAGAATTTGACATGACAGACTAAAGGCAGACATGAGCAGTGCACTGACTCTCCCAGACCAGGACTAACGGAAGGTACAACGCTTCTTTAGCACCCTACCCCCCTAGGGATTGACATGGAGGCCCCTTTCCAACCCATGGCGAGTTAGCTCAGGGACTGAACTTGTCAATGAGACCAACCAGGACAGCAAGCCCCCTATGTTTTTTGGCACCACAGTGACCAGAAAGCTGGCTATTGCCAGCTTTCTGTGCGAATATTCTGGTCCATTTTGAGGTATGTTTTCAAAAATTCGGCTAGATGTTGACGACAAATGCTGTCTTTTCCAAGAAGGAGGTCACCTCGGGCCAAATCTGCCTCCTCCCGACCCAGTTTGGCCCCCATTTCTCCCCTCCAGACAGCATTCAACGACATCATCTAGCCGGATTTATGAAAACCGTACCATCGGACACCAGCAGCCCACACAGCTTAAACTGACTCAACTAAAGTAAATATGGCCAAGACACTCAGCTCTTACCCATGGTTCTCTTAAGTTGACTCTCCTCTTGGCTCCTGATTAGCAAAAGAAACATTCCAGTCCATCAAAAAGACACTCTGGACTTGTCCATACACTCTAGCTGCTTAAAGGCCCTGAATGACGGAGGACGCTTGAGACTTAAGCAAGTTCTAAGCAGAGAAATTCAAGGTTAAATCACCCCCCCTGACTTCCTCCACCCCCCCAGCCTAGCACGTGCTTAAGGGGAATGCTTTCATTGGCCAATGGGCCTCAAACGTTACAAGAATTTGACATGACAGACTAAAGGCAGACATGAGCAGTGCACTGACTCTCCCAGACCAGGACTAACGGAAGGTACAACGCTTCTTTAGCACCCTACCCCCCTAGGGATTGACATGGAGGCCCCTTTCCAACCCATGGCGAGTTAGCTCAGGGACTGAACTTGTCAATGAGACCAACCAGGACAGCAAGCCCCCTATGTTTTTTGGCACCACAGTGACCAGAAAGCTGGCTATTGCCAGCTTTCTGTGCGAATATTCTGGTCCATTTTGAGGTATGTTTTCAAAAATTCGGCTAGATGTTGACGACAAATGCTGTCTTTTCCAAGAAGGAGGTCACCTCGGGCCAAATCTGCCTCCTCCCGACCCAGTTTGGCCCCCATTTCTCCCCTCCAGACAGCATTCAACGACATCATCTAGCCGGATTTATGAAAACCGTACCATCGGACACCAGCAGCCCACACAGCTTAAACTGACTCAACTAAAGTAAATATGGCCAAGACACTCAGCTCTTACCCATGGTTCTCTTAAGTTGACTCTCCTCTTGGCTCCTGATTAGCAAAAGAAACATTCCAGTCCATCAAAAAGACACTCTGGACTTGTCCATACACTCTAGCTGCTTAAAGGCCCTGAATGACGGAGGACGCTTGAGACTTAAGCAAGTTCTAAGCAGAGAAATTCAAGGTTAAATCACCCCCCCTGACTTCCTCCACCCCCCCAGCCTAGCACGTGCTTAAGGGGAATGCTTTCATTGGCCAATGGGCCTCAAACGTTACAAGAATTTGACATGACAGACTAAAGGCAGACATGAGCAGTGCACTGACTCTCCCAGACCAGGACTAACGGAAGGTACAATGCTTCTTTAGCACCCTACCCCCCTAGGGATTGACATGGAGGCCCCTTTCCAACCCATGGCGAGTTAGCTCAGGGACTGAACTTGTCAATGAGACCAACCAGGACAGCAAGCCCCCTATGTTTTTTCTCACCGCAGTGCGAATATTCTGGTCTGATACTTTTCACAATAAATTTGCTGCATAATTTTTATTACATTATATTGTATTATGTAATTTTTTTGTTATTTTAGTGACTGTTAAGGACTATTGGTTGATAAGTAGAAATGTCACTACAAAAATAAAGATTCTCAATAACAATATTTAATTATTATTTTTATTGCTACTTCTATTATCATTATTGTTATGATGATGTTCTATCATGAAGACAAGTGATATCTGTTTTTAATTTTATTAACTTGCTGTATGGGCAAATGAATTGTTTGTTTAAGGGAAGGGGAATTCAAATTACAGAAGAACTGTAATCAGCCTTGTTTGTCAACAAGGAAGTTGGGAATGCATTGAACTCTTGTACAAGTATACATGCTAGCTACAGCTTGTCTAAAAGTCAAACTGTAAAACTGACTTTCTTTTCGCCTTAGCTAAAATAGGTGTTGGTTAGGTAACACAGTAATAGATACTTTTTCTTTTTTTACACTCATGTTCTTTTATAACTTTTTCCTCGTGTTTAAAGCATCCAGTCATTATATGCAAATTAAAGTTAACCAGGTAATTACATTTAAACCTCAATTTCTAACTGTAAAAGGTTAAATAACCCTGTGTTATCTTAAACCTGAGCTTTGAAAAACCCAACCGAACATTGATTTGTCATAAATTAAAAGACTGTTAGAATCTACATGTAATAATAAAATGTTGTGCAACCGCTTTTTCAACATGTGTATGTATTCGTTCATGTGTGGGACTTAAAACATGTGAACAATTCAGGTAATACTACATGACTGCTTGTTGCGATAACCGTTCACTTTGCTATACAACAGAATAATGCTGCAAGGTAGCTAAAGCTTAGAGTTAACCTCCATACAATTTCAGCCTCTATTAACTTGATAAACTGTAGGTTCAATTACTAGCTACTGTTCACTAAATAGGGCCAGGTTACACACCCGAAAAAACTCATGTTAGGGATAGAAAATAGACCTTATAGGCACAAGCTAATTATGAGAAGAGCGTCAGGGTAAACTAAAGGTGAACAAAATAAGATGCATTTGCAGAGGAGAGTTGACTTATCAAGTAATACCCTGATGTATAATTAGCAAGCCACTTTCTAATGTAAAATTCTTTAAGTGTGGTGACTGATAATATAAATTCTATTTTGATAGACTGGCATGTGATAGTTGGGCTCATAATATTTTTTTGAGGTACAGGATTGAACAACTTAATGTAGCGAGCAGCAGTTTAAGTTTCCTTGAAGGAATCGCATAAATAACACAATTTTTGTGTGAAATGATATGTCATTACTGGTTCATATTTCTTAGTCAGATTATGTTGATTTATATCAGCATCACTGAAAATTTAGTATTATCTTTATTTTCAACAACACTGTAATGAAATTCAGGGTTGCCATTAAGAGGCAGGGGGGTGCAGATTTCCCCCGGCTACTAAGAATGTGGCCCCCGGCTACTTTCATAGGAATTAGAAGAAAAATAGAACCAAAAGAAATCCCTAGCTGTTTGATTCCCCGCCTACTTGTTGTATTTACCCGGCAACTTGAAATCTTAGTGACAGCCCTGGAAATTGTACTTTAGCATGAAAACTTGGGTTGACATTAGTACTCTTGTGTATTGGAAAACTGCCTTGAAAAAAAGGGTTAATACAATAATTGTTCTATAAGTGATGGTAAAAGGACTGAGTGGAGTTCAGTTTGGTTTGTAATCATACAAGTGATTAACAGAAGCAGACAACCGCGTTGCGGGAGTCCGAATTGTTTAATCATGGGTACGATTACAGACCAAAATGTGCGACACAAAGTTCTGTTACCAATTAATCATGACTTAAACAAAATTTGTGATATATTATTAGGCTATTTTTTAATATCAAAACACAAGCTTTTCTTTGCCAGCAGTGAAAAAGAACCACATGAGGCATGACTCGTACTGTTATGTTAAACTGTCCCATTAAGGCTGAAGTCAGGGCATTTGATAGCCAAACAGATTTGAGAATTTTTATAGTTATGATTATGCATGCAACTAGAATGTCTTGACGATACCGTATATCATCATTAGCAAGTGCATTGCTTCTTTGCCTCCATACATAAAAGATGGTTCCCTTGGGAGTTTACAGATGGACATATGCGCTCAGGGGAGTGAGGGCGGGGAAACTTCCATGTTTGGCTGACACTCCAAATGAGCCCCTCTGCATAGTATCTAGTTTTATGCGACTAAGAAAAGTATTAAATTACACAATTTAGCTTCTTAAACAAGGTTTCAATTTTAAAGCATTAATCTTGCCATAAACAAGGTCAGAATCAAAGGGTTTCAGCAGCACAACCCCAACAAAACTTATTTTAAATCACCACCCCCCGGGAAGTTTCTTCCCTGTGTAAATGTACATCGTGATATACACAATCATAATACAAGATTTGTCAGTAATCTGAACTATTTAAGGCCAAGAGTATCCACCAACTTAGGTAAGAAGTCATTTAAATTCTCCGCTCCAAAAGTCTGGGAGAATGTACCGCCTGGTCTCAAGTGTGTGCCATATCATAAGTTTAAGAAAGAATGGAAGTCCTGTCTTCTAACCAACCAAATCTGACCTTGCTTATATGTTCTATCACTGATATTATCTGAGTTTTTATTCCTCTCTTTACTGCTGCCAATTATTTCAACATGACGGTGTCCAACAAGAAAGCTCTTGCTACTTTGGACACTGTACACAAATGAACTTAATGTCTTTTAGTTAATTATTATTTGTCAGCTACTTTTAATATTTTCCTACCTACGTACACTTATGTAAATATCTTATATAGTGTGAAATAAAGAATTGAATTGAATTGAATTGATAACTACACAAAGCCAGCTTTGACAGTTTCTTCTGATTTAATATTATCTGCATATGACTTATTTTAAGGTCAGCGTAACTTATAATTGCTGGCACAAAGTTGACAAATTATTGGAATAGTCTTGTTATTAAAAATGGTTTTGCTCCATGTTTTTGAGGTTGTAATGTGACAGGTATTCTTTTTTTTTTCTGAACACTTAAGAAAGGTAAATTACACCCGAAACATGTCATTGATGACACTTTTACATGTAGAATATGTGTTAGAATACTATGTGTTAGAATACCATACCTAAGACAGCACGCTGATTTTTTTTTTTTTTTTAACACTCAAAGCAAATGGTTTGAGTCTTAAGAAGGACTTCAAACACACATTTCAGATTAAACACACAGTTCAAATGGCACAACGTTTGGATTTCCGGTTAAAAAACTCATAATTCTGTCTAAGATGAATGGATCATGCACTCATTTAGTACTTACAAAAATGTGGTTTAAGTCTAAAGTATGACTTCAGATCATTTCAGATATAAAATACACAATTGGATCAACATTCAAATTTTCGTTCAATTTTTGTTCCAAGTTTTTGTCGACCAGGAAAACTTTACAGGCAGGTACAAAACACGGACTCGAATCATTGACATATTTGCCAGACAACTGAGGTCCCATTTGTCTTCCATGTAAAGTAACATGTATCAGATAAACTGTAGGTGTAGTATTAGGTTTTTACTGCTTACAAACAGTCTGTAGATCTTCGACTTACAAAAGCATATAGACAAAACATATACATAGAAAAATTAAACAAACGTCTTATAGACTTGAATTAATCAGTAACCGAAAGAGAAATAAAAAAATCACACGACACCATGCACACAGATAAACCGACAACAGAGCAAAGTAATAGAAGTCACAATAACGCTTTTTCAAGGACATTGAGCTGCCTCCTCTTTTATCAGAGCAAAAAAAACGGCGAAGCGAAGGCGTTTCTAAATTCTTTTATGCTCGAATGTCCGCGCCTCTTCGCAGCGTAAGCATTCATTCAAGAATTTGTGCCGGTAAGAGTGCTACGTATTTGCAGCTTCTTATTAAAAAGAATGAGGTTTTTCTAATCATTAACTTTATACCAGATTGATTTGTAACTTAAGGCTACTAAGAGTTACTTACTTCTTACTGCCACAGCGAAAGATTCCAAACTGGAACTGGTTGCACAGCGAACAACAACAACAACACTCTGCTTTAGCTCTCCCAGGGCGCTTTGACAGGAGCGCGCGCAAAATCATCAACCAATCATGAAGTCACAACATCAACGCATGACAACAGCCAAGGCGCCCATTTCTCGAACTTCCTGGTGACAACGCTCCCGCGGTTCTGTTGTTTCAAAAAATGTTTTACAAGTCCTGAGGATTCGATTAAGAGATATTCAAGCCAATTAGTTGACAAAACAAAATAATCTTTATTGTTAGCGAGAACCGACGCATTTGTTCTTCGGATTTTCTTTGATTTCAGGTCCCACAAAGTTTCTAGGGAAATTCCGGAAAAGGGACCCCAGGTACACTCCGCTAACAACGCATTTGTGAGTCACCGAAGGCCGTTAAAAAAAATCTTAGGCGATATTCTTTGTTTCCAAATAAGACCTATGGTCTCTTGCTCCAAATTTAAACCGCATCATTTTTGGTCGAAAAGATATTAAAGGTGCGTTCAATTAAAATAAAGTAAAGCCCCGCGACTAAGATCCAAAAGATCACAGATTATTCCACGTTAGCCTAAAAATGGTAGTTGGCACGAAGTTCAGCTTATTCCGGTTTTAAAGTAGGTTCTCATTTTCGGAAGGAAAAATGCAATATAACTAAGAGTATTCAGTGGTTCAGCACAGCTTATTCCTCAAATAAAACCTGCATACCATTACGTTGTAGTTAAAGTGATAAGGCACCGATATTTGCCCAATCGACACAATATTTTCATAGATTTTATAAATTAACAACCTGTTTTAGCTGAATTTTAGGCTAAACGGGTTCTTATATAGAGGGACTTACCCGGCAAATTTTAGTCTAACAGCTGGAGGTTCTTAGCTAATCCAGGTTAAGAGCGAGGAGAAACGGCTGTTTTCGCAGGCTATTAATCGCGGGGTTTTACTGTATAAGGTTCTAAACGCTTTTCCGCGAAATGTTCGTCTTTCTGTGAAAACTGGGAATTATCAGAATTTCTTCTGCGATCATTTTCAACCTGACCCAAAACCTTATTTATACAATGTTAGCGAGTTTTGAGCAAAAAAGTCCCTTTCCCACGCTCAGGCTTGACTGTCTTTTCCACGCATGTGTGTACCACTTTCGCGTAAGCTTCAGCCATGTCCGAACCAGTTAATGTGCGAAGGATTATTTTAAAGCACAGACGTGCAGGAAAATGTCCGTTTCTGGATAAATTTATTGCCCTCTCTCTTGCCCCATGTAGGGGGGGCTTTTTAACGACAAAGGAAATTTTTACCGAGTTTTGTACGGTTGTAGCTTTGTGGACGGATGGTGATAGTGTGGATGGGCAGACATCCCATCTTATGAAAGAAAAAAGCTTCCATAAGGTAAGATTACAACTTATACATTTTGTGTAAATGAAAACAGCGCTAATGAATTTAAGAGCTTACCTATAATTATAAGCAAGGACTCGTCACACTTTGGCCACCGATCGTTTGTTCAAAACAAAATGTCACAGACAATGCGAAACTGCGGGGGTATTTGAAGTAATGTCTTTCCCCGTCTTTTCCATCCTTAAAAAGGAAAACAAGCAAACAAGTAATAAAATTGTTTGATGAATGCTTGCATGACTAATATTTTCTGTTTTCTGAAACTGTTTTGATTTCAAAGTCATATTAGTCCGACACTCTGTGGAGAAAAGTTCACCGACACTAGCTGTTGTCGATACCACGTGGTCGAATTTTTTTTTTTCGATACCGGCTCTTACTATGTTCGATTTCATTTCATATGTTTTTGAATACCGTTCAGCCTGAGGTTTTCTTTGTAACAGCGTGAGGTTTTCATTGTAATAGCCAAAACTTTTTGTTGAAAAAAAAAAAAAAAAGAAACGTATGCATGACCAGTCCAATTTTCACACGCGGCAATGACCATGTACAAAAACGCAAAGCATGACGTTTAAAATTTTTGGCATTCTCACGTATAACTAAGACCGTTTACGGCGCCACTGAAGGGAAATGTCGCGTGCGGGGGCAATAGCATTTTAATGACAATTTTATCATTTTAATTTCTAAAATATTCCTATTCCCTATTGCCGGGGAAATCTAATATTTTTAACACATTAAATGACAATCTCTTTCATTCTACGGTTAATTTTTTTTGCTCAGGGAACGGCGAAAGTTATGAGTTATGAGTTTACTGTATCACGGCTATGTACGCAAACTGCATTACAGCATTGACTAAGTGAGTCTTTTATTTTCCATTTTCCTATTTACAGCAATTTAATAAGGTTATCTTGGGTTTGGGGTGGGACGATGTGAGGAAAACAAAGAGAGGTGGCCAAAGGGGATACGAGGGGCTTTCCATCAAAAGAGCCCCGAGGAGGCAGCCCGGTTTCGAATTTGGGGGAAGACAGATGCTGGAAAGGATTGCGAACTTTATGAGGATAAACCCACCGCCTCTCCCTCCCATCGAGGTAATTATGTTTTTTGGCATAATAAAAAGCCCCTTACACACTAATCCGGACATGTTTAATTGAAATCATGATAATTGTTTTACCCAGACCTGAAGCGGACTTAAACTAACACTGGAGAAAGGTTAAAAAAAGATGCGGCTTCGAGTGAGGGAATTAGGGGGTTCACTTGTTTCGTTGGAATGCAATTATTGCCTATTCTTGAAAACAAAAGATGTGGTTTCAAAAATATGCGGATTCATGTTAGTGGATCAGAAATTGGCCCAAAAAATAGCGAATTAAGATATAAAAGAACTTAAGAGATCTGTTCTAAGGTCTTTGTTTATGGCAAAGAATAGTCAAGAGAGAATGATTCTCTCTTGGAATAGTATCTCTTGAAACAGCTTATTCTTTGTGCTATTTCTTTATGATAGCTACATTCAGTACCCAGCGATCCCCGAAATGCCGGAATTTGTGCATTCGCTAGTAGGGATATCGAGAGGGGAGAGGTGGTGGTAGAATACGATGGAGAAAGGGTGGAAATGGAGGAAGCAGCTAGGAGAGAGGAGAGGTACGCCGAGGCAGGGAGGCCCTGCACTCTTATGGTTATCGAGAGCGCAGGGCAACAAGTAGCGTAAGTACATGTAGCATTTCAATAACATCTTGGTTGCAACGTTGAACGTGTTTGAGTTCCTGCTACAAAATAACAGTTAACTGCATTCTTTTTTATTTTCAGGATCGACCCCTACAGAGGCAATCAAGAACTGGAGATACCATGGGCGGCCTGCATTAACCACTCTTTAAGGCATGCAAACCTGAGGCCATATGTGGCTAATAAGAACACGCCACATCCACGGGTCTTTTTCGTTGCACTCCACGATATTCCACAAACTGTGGAATTTTTGTGGAACTATAACGACCCTAGCGCGGAATTCTACAACAGCAGCCAGACACTACCCTAGAATCCTGAGAGCTGTTGTTTGAGCTTTGAAACTCCACTTGTCACTAATATCCTCTGATATTTTGGGACCACCTAACTGACATATTTTCTGTTAAGGGACAATATTATCGAAGCAATGGTTTTAGGTGATTAAAAAGTACAATGTCTCAAGGGGTTAGGAACCTAACAGTGATGCGTTGTGGAGAACGAATCACAAAAGTTTATAGTGTCAGCGACGTTAGCTACTGTGTTGTAAAAAAATTAATGCACCTTCTTTTCAGAAAAGACTGAAGCTGACTTTCTGAGCGCTTGACGAAGTCCTATGCTAAAAACGTCAAATTTTTAACTTTTCAGGGGCGACGGACAAGTCACTTGAAATCAAATAAACAAATCAGTTATCGTAGTTAAGTATACTAACCCCTTAGCTAGTTGCATGATTTTTACATTGCTTGAAATTCATTCTAATTTCCGATACAAGCTGAATTCATTGTTTCGCAGATTTACAAGATTTTCGTTTATATATAAGATCATAAACGAGTTGAATTGAAAAGAAAATTCGGTGTTTTGCAGCTCAAATAACAAGGGTAGTTGTCTGAAATAAGGTGCAATGTTGTTTCTTTGTTTTGCTTTTTTTGTTTTCGGAGGTGAAAAATTGTTTTTGTTGTTTTCTTTTTATTTTTAACAAGCTGTCCGTTGGTGGGATTCATGCGCTAGGGGAGTTATATCAGAGTGCACCGTTGATCAGTGGCCAAGGTCGGCAGGCCAAGAAGGAAAAGTATACCATCGTATAAAAGTAAAAACCCGCCAAAATGACCAATGTATTCATTTTTCAATATACCTATAGTTTAAAGAGACCTACACCTGATTTCAAGGAACGTAAATATCGTTTATCGTAAAATTATGAGCCTTGGCCGACCCTGGGTGGCCTCAGTGTGAGATAGTAAGATACAATCACACCATCACAGGTAGCCCAAGCTCGAAATACGAGCATCGGCATTGTGGCGTAAAATTCGAAATACGACGGAAATATAAGGAGTTGTACGAGAAAAAAAGGCTATCGTTTCGGTACCCTACGAAAATGAAAGATTTCAATAAAAAGACAGCTTACTTTAATTAAAATGTAAGTTACGTTTCTCTTTTGTGGTCCACGGGCCAATTTATGGTCGTTTCTTGATGTAATGTAAACGGTTTTCTTTGTATAATATATCAGAGACGAAAACTATTTACATTACTACCCATAAAATGGCCATAAATCGGCCGTGGACTACACAGGAGAGACGTAACACACATTTTAAGTAAGGCAAGCTATATTTTGGATTGAAATCCTTTCATTTTCGTGGGTTACAGAAAAATACAAATCCTTATATTTCCGTTGTATTTCGAATGTTACCCAACAATGCCGATGCTCATATTTTTAGAGCTTGGGCTACCTGAAATTTAATGAGAGTGATTGTGATATGAAGAATTATGCATAACACAGGGGTTTATAATCAGGCGTTAAGTTAATAGAGAAATTTATAGCAACGTTTACGGCAAACGGCAAGCGTTAATTTTTACCTTGTGGGTTCTCCCTTTTATTGTGGTTTACTGTACATAACTTATTCAATTGCAAAAAAAGGTAGTCATTTCACGCCAGTTTTATCCATAATCCGTGTTGATTTAAGCCGTTCTTATTTGCTTATTTTCTATTTTTAATTGAATCTGACGTTTCCCGTTTGCTGTTAACGAGACTCTAAATGTCTGTAATGACTAATAATAATAATAATAATAATGATGATGATAATAATAATAATAATGATAATAATAATATAGCAAGGAAATTGCATACGGATATGCTTGGTATGCACCACAAGTATCACACGAAAGCCGAATTTTCTTAAGTAGCCTGTGTTAGACGCCCCGTTCCCTAAAAAAGAGGGCGGCGTATGTACACAGGCTATTCTTAAGGGTCGTTGTTCGTTCAGACGTCCTCGGTACTTTGTGCTTCAGTGGAGTGCCCATGGTGTTTTACCACCATGATGTGCCGCCGAGCCCTCCAAACTCTCACCCTGTTTAAGACAAAAATTGATCATTTTATTACCCTGTTTAAGACAACAAAGCTCTAATTTCGCGAATCTAATCAGTTTTGTTTCGGTCAAAACATAAGTGTTTTTTTTTACACTAACATCAAGGTTTTTTAATTTTTATAAATACTTGTTGGTACTTGAGTGGCCCAGTATTGCAGTCAGAACATCAAGCCTCCGTTCATGTAAGTCCCCGTCCTCTTCGCCACGGCCTTCTTCGGTCCTTTGTTTCTCAACAGTTTCAACTGTGTTTCAGGATGTAAAATGCTATTTATTCGGGCATAATAGTACGTACTAAACTAAAGCACATTATCCGCCGTGCGCTATTATGTCTATTGTTGTTATGTTTTGAGCCAGTGATTGGGTACTTCGACTTTACATACTGTTAAAACCTTCGCCCGCAAAAACTTTATAACGATGACGGTTCAAATCGGCAAATTAACTCTCACTTTTGAGAAGTTATTAACCTTTTTTCAACAGAGGCTTGAAACAGATATTTTTCTATGTTTTAAAAGATCCACTTTCTCTGTATTTTAAAATAAGAGGCGTTTTAAAGCAGAAGCTATTTTTGAGGTTAGAAATACTTATAAATAGGTCTAATCGCCTCCTTGAGTCGTTCCAACTTGGATCGCAGGAAAGTCGGTCTATAGGAAATACGTTTCATAGTAGCCAACTATGTACTACAGTGAATTCTAATTTTTCTATTTAGAAGTTTAATAAAACGCCTAAGCTTGCATGCATTTAGAGTTTTTCAACTTTGATAATCATAGTGCACAAAGTTGTGCCCCGAAGAGTCGTTATTTATTTACCTACAGTATCAATTTTCCCACTACCCTGGGTACCAAAGGTTTATTATCTGTTTCCTCGTGAACGACTAAAGTCTTCGCCGAAGGTCATGTTTTTATGAACACTTTACCGAAGAAACCGGAAACCCTCCATTACGAATCCCTGGCACCCAGGGTTGTACAGCGCAGACGGTCTTGTAGTGCTTTATAGTCTCGACTTATCAAGTAAATATTATTTCATGGTAACTGAAGGGTGTCCTTTCAGCCTCGCGGATGCTCAAGACTGACAAGGGTTCTTAAAAGTCACGATCTGAAGCAAGTTATTTTTACAATTCTCATTATCGTATCGGGTGCTCTGTTTTTTTCTTTGAGCTTTCTTAGAATTTATGAACATTTTCAATTATTCGTTTCTTCTCCTGCCCCTCTATCTCTGTGATTCTAGTCAATTTAATGTCAATCATGTCAATAATCTTCACATCTTGATCATAGGGAAGTAACAGAATAGAATATCCAATTTTTCAATAGTAATCAGTAACTTCCAACTTTATTTATTTGCAACTAGAAAGGATAAAAACTTACGTACATTTGCTTTAACAAGTTATATGATAGCTTTTTCAGAAACGTAAAAATCAAAATTCATTTGCACTCGTGCAGATCAATCATCAGTTGCGTCCTCGTCACTGCATGACATGGCAGCGTAAAACCTTTTGGCAGCCTCTGATAAATATTTCTGAGCAAGTTTTTCGCAATCTTGTTTAACTTTCAAGGGAACAAGTCTTTTATCTAGATTAACAGGGGATAACATGTCGGGTTTTAGCTGTACACCTTGCTTTTTCTTGGAAAAAGAAACTGATGTTGGTTTTTCCATAGCATCTACTTTGAATCGTACGAAAGCGCCGTCATGTCTCACAAGTTTCAAGTTTCCCCTCTCATCAGCTACTTCTCCATATCCATAGTTGATCCACGCGATCTTTTTCACTTCGAATTTGTTGCCCTCCGTATCAACATTTCTGCTCACGTAGTGCATTTTTAAGAAACTTTTGTAATCCATTATTACTTCCGAAGTGATCCAGTGTACCTCAATGTTTTTTAAGTCACTGTTTTTCAAGAGTGTAGCCCATTCTTGTGGCACTTCGACTTTTTCCTGAGTATCATAAAACTGTTGTATGCAGGCAAAACGACGATCACAAATGCTGTAGCTATGTCCTTCTACCAAAAATTTTAGGTCAATTCTTAAAAAATACTTATTTTTTACAAGATGATCTAGGTAAAAGAAAAAGAAACACTCTTTAAATTGACTTGGTGCGTTATCTGTCCAAACAATGAGCTGGTCAAATGTTCCGTACTGTTCCGTGAGCTTCATCAGAGTACAATGCAACAAGGAAATTACTTCATTGGGTCCTGCTCCAGCAACAGTGTCATCGTAGAAATAGCAGTGCAGACAGTCTTCATTAGCAACATAAACTCCAAGAAGGTGCGTTCGCAATTTTCGTGAATAATACCAGTCCTGGGAAGTTACCTTTGGGGTTGGTAAAGTCTTATGATAATCCATTTGTACAACAAGCACTCTTGGAAACATATTAGGTTTTCCAACGAGCTCGGTAAAATGCAGTTGTCAGTTTGTTACTTTAAAATGATTCTAAATGATACCTGGCGTCTATTTATTTCTGAATTATGTAAGACAAGTAGGAAATTGCATTTAGAAGACATTAGCCGTCTCAACATGACGTCAGTTGCTGAAAGGTTGCTTAACGCTACAACGCGTTTAAAACCCCGTGGTAAAACCCTAAGATTTTAATTTCGAGTCTAATTTCGGTTATTGCTATTTCAGTACTGCTATTTGGCAATCACTGATGAAAGAGGACGCAACCATAGACACGTTTCACAAGTGATTTGATAACGACTCAACATCGTGGGCGAAATGTTGTAATCTGTGCCCTGGATGAACTAATTCGTCGGTAATTATGAAACCGAGTTGATGCGTCAGTTATCATGCTTTCTGATCTTCTATCTGTTTTAGTTTTATTGAAGATAAACCTTTAAATGATAAACTTAAAAAAGCGGGGAAACGAACTCAAATGAAGTATAAATCTAATGCCAGGCGGGTGTTGGTAAAATCTTTTAGCCCTACAAGTCAGTTTGCTTATCGTTATTAAATTAGACACTAGTACCGGTAGTCGATTGTTTACTAAAAGGTCCTCTCCCATTTGTTAATTTATGGCTGTGATATAGAATGCTACAACACGTGTAAACATGGTAAAACCCCGTGGTAAAACTCTAAGATTTTAATTTTGGTTATTACTATTTCATTACTGCTATTTGGCAATCACTGACGAAAGAGGACGCAACCATACACACGCTTCAGCAATGTTTAGATAAAGACTCAACGTCGTGGGCGAAATGTGGTAATGTTTGCCCTGGATGAAGTAATTGTCGGTTGTTATGAAATCGCGTTGATGCGTCAGTTATCATGCTTTCTTATCTTACATATAATGATGAAATCGAAGGAATTTAACACTAAATTTGGACTAAAGACTGCTTATGTGATTACACAATATTAAAGAGATATAGTTTAGAAAACCGCCGTGCTCAAGATATCAATGCTTTATATGAACCATGAGTCAGCAGTCACAGGAAGTTTCAATCTCAACGAGCGTTGTCCAGGAAGACTTGATTCGGCTGTTGTATAGATTTGATGCAAAAAAGCCATGGCAGTCCTTTAAAGAAGGTGCTCCACATAGAAGTTCAGTGGAAAAAGGAAAACAAGCAACTAGCAGTAAGCGTAAAAAAATTTACGTGACAAAGAAAAACAGATTTCAAAGACGTAAAAATGCAGCATTCAACAACATTAATCAGTTATTACTAACGTGCTGCGAGAGCGGATGCTTATTTAGAAGGGGGCCAGCATGTAATATGAAAGCGCTTATACGAGATCAAAGGAACATGCTTTATCAGAAAACTTACAACGAACAGAACTATGTCTTCTCGAAGCTTATGAAAGTTGGAGTCACGCCGAGTGGTAAACGTGAAGTATCATACACCATCCCGACGCTTGGAGTTGTGTGCAAAACGGCGTTCAGGAAGTGTTACGGGATCTCCGATAGCAAAATACGAGTTTTGCTTAAAAAGATGGACCTTGCGGGCCCTTCAATAGAGCTTGACAAACGAGGCAGAGCAAATACCCGGAGGCTTTTGCCGGAGGCAAGACATAAAGTTATTGACTTTATTCTGTCACATGAAGCGAGTGAATCCCATTATTGCCGTGCGAGGACCCACGGAAGAAAGTATTTTAATTCCAACCTCTCAATGAAGAAAATGTGGCGTGAATTTGTGAGTAAAAACCCTGATTTAAAGACAACCAGCTTAAGAAGAAAGAATAAGGGTCACGTAATCAGTTTTTCAACCTTTCGAAATGTGTTCATCCAGGAATTAAGAGATTTATTTAGTTTTCGTAAAGCGAGGCAAGACACATGTCAAACTTGCGATAAACTTGAGAATGGTTTGAAAGGACTAGAGAATGAGAAAAAGAGAACTGGAAATAAGGCAATTGATGTTCAAATCAGTAAACTTCTAGCCGAAAAAGCCTCGCACAAAAGAGAAAGTGAAGTAAGATTTGCCTCCCTAAAATACGACTTGAATGTACTTGCATCGAAGCTAGAATTCTCTGAATAAGTGTTTCAGCAAAGCGGGGCTAGATGGTGAAATCTGCCACTGTGACAATAAAAAGTCTTTCACTTATTTGTTGGTGTTGTTTTTTATCGTATTGGGCGAAAATGGGGTATCAATTGTATCAATGGCGAACCACAAAGCGGTTTTGGCACATATTTCGACAAAACTAGTAGGGGCAAGGAAGATGGAAAGGGTTAAAGATGAAACTAATTTCCACCATTATCACTCCCCTTTTAGTAAAAAGGAACCAATTATCACAAGAAATATTTCGGCAAGCAATACTATGTTATTTCTGTTCTATTATTCCTCTGCAACTCCTAGGAAAAACGCTAAGAAAATGCACAGCTGAATTTTGGCCATCTCGAATTTGCGATCACTAGGCTGCGATTAGTACCGAGAGTTTTCTCTCACACGTTGATTGGACATGAGCTGTAGTCTAAACGTACAAACTGACGCGATTGCTATATTTATTTTTCTGTCTCTTGTACGATATTTTTCACAAAAAATGGCGGAAATGGACATTATAACCGTTCGAGTTTAAAAAAAAAAGAAGTAATTTGCTATGGTCTATACTCTTATAGTTCGTAGAAATTTAAATCTGTGCACTGAAATCATTGTATGGATTATTTTGACCTTCTTTTCATGGTTTAAAAGAGCTTTATTAATTGTAGTGTAGGATAATATACGTTCATCTTTAGAAGAACAGACAGACAGATGACATGTTTCGTGTATCACATCGAAAGCAAGAGCTGAGTGAGTTTCCGAGTTTCCCGCCTTTTATAGGTGCCAGTAACCACCGAAACACTTACGGGGGATTGATTCACGGTCAGTAGATGAGAAGATTGTTTAGACCAAAGGAAGTTTTCCTCGAATAAAAAAAAAATAATAACAATCCATATTTTGGAGTGAAATAGCTTCGTATATTCCCCGGTGACAGATGAAAAATCCAGAGCATGTTCCGTGAAACAACAAAACCCATTTGTTTTAACGCAGGATGAATCACTATTATGGGTTAGGGAAACCAAACACCATATCTACTGGATACCTTTATCCACTTTTGAGCAAATGGGGTCTACTTTAGAAAGGAAAACATACAACAAGACATAAGTTGTACTTGTAAAAAAGGAACCCTTTCGTCTTGTTCTTTTTTCTACCCACACTTTTTTTCTTTATTCATTATTAAATAAAGACATGAGGAAAAAGTTAAGATCACTTTAATGTCCGTATTTGCAAACATGCTGTAATACCCTAATTGTGAGTTTTACTAGTCTTATAGTTTTCAAAACTTTTAGCGGTTTTATTAGGGCAACCAACTATTTTTCTTCTATAAAATAACCTTTCAAGTAATGCACCTATCAAAGTAAACCCCGTGGGGGGGTGGGGGGGGGGAATGCGGGCAAGGGGTGGGGATTTGACAAACTTTAAAATTTTTTGATCAAATTCCCCAGGATGGGAAACGAAGGGTCAATCAAAAGCGTCAACAAAGCCCCCACCCCGGGGGAAAAATCTAAACAAACAATACTATAATACTATATAAAACGAATAAAAGAACATTTCAAAAGTACGTTCTTACTACTTTTATTGAAGGTTAACGTAAGTTCCGTTAAATTACTTGCTGTAATTAAGTATTTTCTCTCTCCACTAGCATCTCTTATTTTGAACAACATAATCGCTCCAGGAAGATTGACCGTGCTATTATATTAATGAAACGTAAAATGCTTTATAACATCTGCTCAACATGTCGGAACAGGTCGGATCAGTGGCCCGTAAAAAATCCTCTGACTTTCATGGTAAAATTCGATTTCAATCGAGGTTTACAATCAGATGGGAACTTGAAGATAAAAACTTTCTCAAAATAGACATTATATGTTTAGATGACAGTGTAAAGTATCGGATTATGGCGATTAAAACAAATGAAAACTTCATACCTTTCTCCAACAGCGTGATTTTCAGAAAGCCTCGAGGGACGGACTTGGTAACCGCTTCTGAATTGATACCAGGCTTCTATCGGTCAAAGTCAAATGTCCCGACCCCGGGGTCGCTTCACGATCAAAAGCCCGACATGGGGATAGTCTCAGGCATCAAATCCCCTCCCCTTGCCCGCACTCCCCCCCCACGGGATTTACATTGATAGGTGCATAAATAAATACTGGCTACAAATTTCTGATGAAAAAAGCTCACAATAGCACCGTTCATTCCTCCAAGATATTCAGAGTGTTTCTACTAAGTAATGATCATCATACGTTGCGCTTTTCACATTTTATTAGGAAGATACTACGTTTAGTATAGCCTCAAATTTCCCTAAATTACAAAAAACAAATCACACCCTAAATTTTGTTTTTGGTAGTTTACCTCCTTCCTGACTTCGAACTTGCCGCCAAACCCAGGACACAAAACAAATTACGCTGGGTGCCAATTCAGTTTACATGTCGCGATGACTATTTAGCGACAAATTATTTCAATTATTTGACAAGATTTAGAAT
Source organism: Porites rus (assembly GCA_964035705.1). NCBI lineage: Eukaryota > Metazoa > Cnidaria > Anthozoa > Scleractinia > Poritidae > Porites > Porites rus. Next base: position 17,710,320 of record OZ038001.1, on the reverse strand, counting down.
AAAACTATATAAATCAAGAATACATTTTTTTAGTCTGTATCAAACAAACAAAATAGCAAAAAGAAAGTGTTAACACTATATCCACGCAATCGCTACGCTCATTCGCTCTTTATCTAATACTTCGGCTCAGTAAACGCTACCTAGATCACTTTCTATAATGGCAAACAAGCTAAAAGTCTTAACATAAAAATAATACAAGTGAAAAACGTATATGCCGTAACACAACAAAACACTCCAAAAATGACTGCTTCAATAGTGCTTTCTTTCACCTATCTTCACCATCTGTAAAAAGAGGAATAAATTCAACAAATCATAAAAATCAAAAAGCTAACTTCAAAACCCCCAAATTATCCCTCATCCTATACAGCACACCCTAACGCAAGTTCTAAGCAGAGAAACTCAAGGTTAAATCACCCCCCCTGACTTCCTCCACCCCCCCAGCCTAGCACGTGCTTAAGGGGAATGCTTTCATTGGCCAATGGGCCTCAAACGTTACAAGAATTTGACATGACAGACTAAAGGCAGACATGAGCAGTGCACTGACTCTCCCAGACCAGGACTAACGGAAGGTACAACGCTTCTTTAGCACCCTACCCCCCTAGGGATTGACATGGAGGCCCCTTTCCAACCCATGGCGAGTTAGCTCAGGGACTGAACTTGTCAATGAGACCAACCAGGACAGCAAGCCCCCTATGTTTTTTGGCACCACAGTGACCAGAAAGCTGGCTATTGCCAGCTTTCTGTGCGAATATTCTGGTCCATTTTGAGGTATGTTTTCAAAAATTCGGCTAGATGTTGACGACAAATGCTGTCTTTTCCAAGAAGGAGGTCACCTCGGGCCAAATCTGCCTCCTCCCGACCCAGTTTGGCCCCCATTTCTCCCCTCCAGACAGCATTCAACGACATCAATTGTTGACGACAAATGCTGTCTTTTCCAAGAAGGAGGTCACCTCGGGCCAAATCTGCCTCCTCCCCACCCAGTTTGGCCCCCATTTCTCCCCTCCAGACAGCATTCAACGACATCAATTGTTGACGACAAATGCTGTCTTTTCCAAGAAGGAGGTCACCTCGGGCCAAATCTGCCTCCTCCCGACCCAGTTTGGCCCCCATTTCTCCCCTCCAGACAGCATTCAACGACATCATCTAGCCGGATTTATGAAAACCGTACCATCGGACACCAGCAGCCCACACAGCTTAAACTGACTCAACTAAAGTAAATATGGCCAAGACACTCAGCTCTTACCCATGGTTCTCTTAAGTTGACTCTCCTCTTGGCTCCTGATTAGCAAAAGAAACATTCCAGTCCATCAAAAAGACACTCTGGACTTGTCCATACACTCTAGCTGCTTAAAGGCCCTGAATGACGGAGGACGCTTGAGACTTAAGCAAGTTCTAAGCAGAGAAATTCAAGGTTAAATCACCCCCCCTGACTTCCTCCACCCCCCCAGCCTAGCACGTGCTTAAGGGGAATGCTTTCATTGGCCAATGGGCCTCAAACGTTACAAGAATTTGACATGACAGACTAAAGGCAGACATGAGCAGTGCACTGACTCTCCCAGACCAGGACTAACGGAAGGTACAACGCTTCTTTAGCACCCTACCCCCCTAGGGATTGACATGGAGGCCCCTTTCCAACCCATGGCGAGTTAGCTCAGGGACTGAACTTGTCAATGAGACCAACCAGGACAGCAAGCCCCCTATGTTTTTTGGCACCACAGTGACCAGAAAGCTGGCTATTGCCAGCTTTCTGTGCGAATATTCTGGTCCATTTTGAGGTATGTTTTCAAAAATTCGGCTAGATGTTGACGACAAATGCTGTCTTTTCCAAGAAGGAGGTCACCTCGGGCCAAATCTGCCTCCTCCCGACCCAGTTTGGCCCCCATTTCTCCCCTCCAGACAGCATTCAACGACATCAATTGTTGACGACAAATGCTGTCTTTTCCAAGAAGGAGGTCACCTCGGGCCAAATCTGCCTCCTCCCCACCCAGTTTGGCCCCCATTTCTCCCCTCCAGACAGCATTCAACGACATCAATTGTTGACGACAAATGCTGTCTTTTCCAAGAAGGAGGTCACCTCGGGCCAAATCTGCCTCCTCCCGACCCAGTTTGGCCCCCATTTCTCCCCTCCAGACAGCATTCAACGACATCATCTAGCCGGATTTATGAAAACCGTACCATCGGACACCAGCAGCCCACACAGCTTAAACTGACTCAACTAAAGTAAATATGGCCAAGACACTCAGCTCTTACCCATGGTTCTCTTAAGTTGACTCTCCTCTTGGCTCCTGATTAGCAAAAGAAACATTCCAGTCCATCAAAAAGACACTCTGGACTTGTCCATACACTCTAGCTGCTTAAAGGCCCTGAATGACGGAGGACGCTTGAGACTTAAGCAAGTTCTAAGCAGAGAAATTCAAGGTTAAATCACCCCCCCTGACTTCCTCCACCCCCCCAGCCTAGCACGTGCTTAAGGGGAATGCTTTCATTGGCCAATGGGCCTCAAACGTTACAAGAATTTGACATGACAGACTAAAGGCAGACATGAGCAGTGCACTGACTCTCCCAGACCAGGACTAACGGAAGGTACAACGCTTCTTTAGCACCCTACCCCCCTAGGGATTGACATGGAGGCCCCTTTCCAACCCATGGCGAGTTAGCTCAGGGACTGAACTTGTCAATGAGACCAACCAGGACAGCAAGCCCCCTATGTTTTTTGGCACCACAGTGACCAGAAAGCTGGCTATTGCCAGCTTTCTGTGCGAATATTCTGGTCCATTTTGAGGTATGTTTTCAAAAATTCGGCTAGATGTTGACGACAAATGCTGTCTTTTCCAAGAAGGAGGTCACCTCGGGCCAAATCTGCCTCCTCCCGACCCAGTTTGGCCCCCATTTCTCCCCTCCAGACAGCATTCAACGACATCATCTAGCCGGATTTATGAAAACCGTACCATCGGACACCAGCAGCCCACACAGCTTAAACTGACTCAACTAAAGTAAATATGGCCAAGACACTCAGCTCTTACCCATGGTTCTCTTAAGTTGACTCTCCTCTTGGCTCCTGATTAGCAAAAGAAACATTCCAGTCCATCAAAAAGACACTCTGGACTTGTCCATACACTCTAGCTGCTTAAAGGCCCTGAATGACGGAGGACGCTTGAGACTTAAGCAAGTTCTAAGCAGAGAAATTCAAGGTTAAATCACCCCCCCTGACTTCCTCCACCCCCCCAGCCTAGCACGTGCTTAAGGGGAATGCTTTCATTGGCCAATGGGCCTCAAACGTTACAAGAATTTGACATGACAGACTA
>OZ038001.1:17692015-17699515 GCA_964035705.1 Porites rus | reverse complement strand
ACATGCTAATGTTATTGAAAAATATCGAGCTTTAAAATACTCTTCTCTGATGTTTAAACAACAAGTCATATTTACAAAACCATTGAGTTTTAAAACGACATTCAAAGGACACAGCATCGTAATGTATTTAGGTCACGCTTTTACTAAAGACGTGATATAACTGAATACCCAAAACCAGTGTCAGATCTGGATATATTTAAAGACTACGTGCTGTGTAGAGCTGAACATTGTTTTCTGATATCGCGTAAACCTAAACTTTACGGAGATATTAAAAGCCGATACCCTACGATTACAGAAACTATGGAAAAATTACTATGTTTTTGAGTAGACATATCTCATAAATGGGCTACAAATTCAACAGGTATACGCGCAAAATGAATAAATTGTCTGTTAGACATTTTAAAGGTTCTACTCAACTTACACAGTTTTCCCCTGCTGAACATAAATTGTAACGAGCCGTATCTTGGTCCGCTATATAGAAGCTGTAATTGCCCTGAAAGAGTTCTCCTCAATGGAGCATGAAAGGTTTTCAAAGGTTTCACGCCGGTGAAGATGTGCGGCCTGTCACCTCTTGCAAGTTTTTACTTCGGAGGTAGGAGAGGTGACTGTTTTCACAGGCATGATTTCTCGGTTTTTTTTTTCCATATTTGAGAAAATGAAAATAGTCCACTTAAGTAGATAAGACAAGTACATAAACGTTGAAATTATTTTAAAATTACAACATACAGTTATATCAATATCAATTACACCATAACGAAGTATAATATTTTATTTCGTATATATTTTTAACCCGCCACCCGCCACCCGTCACCCGCTACCCGTCACCTGCTATCCACTACCCGTCACCCGTCACCCGTCACCCGCCATCCGCTACCCGCGGAAAAGTCTTGCCGTGTCAGGTAGGCGAACATGTTTAAGGTCCCTAATGCATGCGTACGGTTTGGCGCAAATAGTGGGGTATTCCGTGAAGGGGGATCATGTTGGCCTCGATTTTTAAGCGCTCTCTAAGTCACTTAAGAAGTCTGCTCTTCTTTTATTTACATAATTCAATAATGCACTCAGCGATGTTTTCTTTTTCCCTTATCAAGGTCCGTAGTGCCTTTTACATTTTTCGAAAGGAACAAGTTTTGAATTGAAATATATGAAATGAATGTTAAAAAGGGAAAGTAAAATTATTGTTGGAGGCTCTAGAAGCGCTTTTCCAGATGACGGTGATAACGATTCCTAAACGTCTTTTGGGCTCGTGACAAAAATCACATCACACCAGTCGTCACGGAAGATTACGTGATATCTCTAAATGCGCCTTTAAAAGCGGCGCACAAATTAATACATTATTCGCGAAACTGAGGGTGTTCTTTTTTGTATGAAGAATTTCTATTTATATAAAATATACTGCAAATATTATTCAAATTTTTAAAACTCATTAAGTAACCTTAAGGTGTAGCGAGATGTAAAGAAAGTTTTTTTTTATATACTCTGGATCATAAGCTTGTGCCTGCAGTGGTTGGCGCATTGAGCAGAGAAAACGCAACGTCAATTGAGAACGCAAAAGCGCGCGAAAAGGATTGAACGCGACTTGTAGTGCTCAATTTGCCGCTGCGCCATTGGTCAGTTGGGTTTTTAGATCAGTTGTATGGTCAGTTGAATTTAAGATCTGCCTCTCTAGCCTCGTTGACTTTGCTAAATCCGAAAATTTGCAACGTTATCTGCTTAATGGACATGGGAGAGGTCCACACACAGGCTTACTAGAAGCTAAAATCAGAATTTGACTAGCAATGAAATTTCAGTTACCGACTTCATTTTTCATTGAATAAAGAGAATGAAGTTCTCCTTCTTAAATTAATAGGTAGCTGATAATTCTTGCAGGGTTTAGTTTTCGAGTAATCATTGACGAGGCCCCAAAAAGGAATCGAAAATAAAGTTTTCGCGCGAAGCGTGGGGTAGTGACTTGTTTCCAGTCGACTCCGGTCGAAAAACTAGAGGAACGCTTGGAGACAAGTTTAATACAAGATGTTCTTTCCCTTGACCGTTGGATACCAACGCTGTGAAGCCGCTGGTGGATTTCTAAAGTGTCAGTTACGGATCTAATTAAGTTGTGAGGGTTTTCCAGTGCTTCTTTGCTTCCAACGTTGTTAGCCCAGGTAGACAGATCTTTGCCGTATTTCTTCACCGGAATATGCGTAGCGTTCTTGAGTTGTACGAAAACCTAACTTCTGAATATTGAAAGTATACAGCACAGTAAATTTTAATCTGATATACCATTCGTTCAATGTGGTATTAAATGTCGGCTCTAACACTCTTATCACCCGAACCTAAATTTTGCATTTTGAGGTGGCTTCAGGGTTCGTACAGAGTCTTGAATTCTTGAAAAAACCTTGAAATTTGCCCAACAATTTTTAAGACCTAGAGAAAGTCTGGAGAATAGAGACAAAGTCTGGAAAAAATGGTAAAAAGCCTTGAGTTTTTTCTTTTTTTTTTCCAAAGCTATAGCAAGTGCTTAAGTGATTTTTTTCTTCGTCTTGGTCAAACCATATGTTTGCAGCGCACTACGAAAAAAGCTTTGTTCCTGCGTTTTTTACATGTAAGGTGTCTATTGATCACCTATTTCATAACCGTGAGTCTGGAAAAAAATTATTGTCTGGAAAAAGTCTTGAATTTTGGATCCAAAGATCTGTACGAACCCTGTGGCTTTTAATCCTCAAGAATTGCTTAAAGGAACAGATCTGTGGGCCTGACAACTATGTTTGTTAAGCGTTTACTTTTCAATTCAGTCCTTATTTATTCTTAATAATGCCTTTTTTACATAAATTTTATAATTCTTAAGTAGCAGAAGGATCTAATCAGATAGAGCCCTCAAAGATATGCCTTCAAACAAGTGCGACAGAGCACAAAAAAGCCGCATAAAACCTTGCCCTTAGCTGATAGTTGTTGTTGTTGTTAATAGATCCGGGAACTTTATGGATATCGTTTTGTGTTATACACTTAATGATGTGTGAGAAGTGAATGTATTATTTTTATATAAGAAAAATAAGAAATTTATATTAGATTTATTATTTAACATATACGCGCGCACTTTCCTCCCGCTAAATCCCATTTCCTGTGAGGTTAAAGTTCGTTAGATGAACAGTTTTCTTGTTACTTTTACATATTCTGAGCGTAAATGGTAAACAAAGTAAGTTTAAGTTATTTTATTTTTTCAACTATGATGTGAAGTATTGTTGGATTATATCTTATTGCTTTCACAGCAGAATTTATTGAAAATGTGTGCAATAAAAATTGGGAGCAACGTTTGAAAAAGAACATAACGGGGTGACGCACTAACAAATGACATACACAATGGCAAAGATGTTTTTATAACAATAGGTGCGGTCTTACCCATGCATCAGTGGGCAAATGGCTGTTGCCCACATGGAAGTAACCCCTTGTCTGTGACTCATTTCCCCAAAGTGAATTGCCTCGGGAAAATTTCCATGATACGTCAAAAATAACCAAACACGTAATTTCAACCCTTTCAAGTTGCGTCATCGTGTCTCAAACACATTGCGAAAAAAACAAATGTGGCAAGAATCATGGGCGGATGCGAGAAAACTCCCAGAATAAAAGGGACGGGATCTTTAGACTTGTCAGCTCTATAGTAGTCCAGTTCTGGCCTCTCCCTCCCCTCTCTCTCCCTCCTCCTCTCCCTCCCTCTGTCACGCAGAGAGGGGCTAGAACTGAACTAACTCTATAGATACTATTTTTAAGATTAAAGTTCTCGGTAAAAGAACTCTGAGAGCAGCTCTAGAATACAGGTTTTACTGAGATCTGTTTTTTTAAAAATGTAAACACAATTTCAGACAAAAGAAAAGGTTGCCCCATGAGAATCTCCGATCTCGTCTTCAGGGCTCTCCCATTTTCTAATCATGGTAATCATGGTTTATTCGAAGCATGTAAACTGGAAAAAGACACACACACCCGGAAAGAGCTTTATTGTAATCTAGGCGGCTGTGTTTTTGCCATCAGCCCTGATTGCTGTAACGAGCGTTATTTCTGTCAAATGAGCTCACGATCCAAGGTACCTTACAACCTGCCCATTTTGCTTCCGTTTTGCATCACTTTCGAAACTATTAAAATCCCGATATTTAAACTGAACACGGCAAACATAAAACAGCTTCTTGAATTCCTCGCAACCAAAAACTGACAACCAGAATACGTTGCTGGATGAGCAGACAATTCTTAGCCCATTTATTCCGTGAACTAAACAACTAATCGCAAAACAAAAACAATTTTTTACACTACTTAGACAACAAAAATTTGTATACGTCTGATCCAGCCAAAGTAAAGATACCTATATAGCTGGCAAGTGAACAAGCCACCCCTTTCTGAATGTTCTAGGTCCGCCCCTGGGGGGTGAGACTGTAATATTAATAGCACATTTTGTTTGAGATTTCCTAAAGTAACTTCACCACCAAGAATAAGAACGGTATTAGATATTAGCCCGTAGTTTTATCAAAGTAGAAAGCATGAAAAATTCCGGGAACGGTATGCATTTGAAATTTTAATTTCCTCATAATCAATAATCTTAATACAAAACAAATAACTCTCCCCTGTGGTTACAGAGAAGTTCATTCCTTTCTCTCTCTCTCTCTCTCCCTCTCTCTCTTTCTTTATGAGCTAGTAATTAGCAAAAATATTATTACACTATTAACCCTATGTGTACAAATTATTTATGATGATATATGTATGTTTATGCTTCAAGGACACCTTGCAGTGCAGCAGTCTATAATGTTAAACACACTGGGACACTCAAAGCCTTTGCGGCGAGAAGAGTATTTGCACGTCATGCTGCCAGCAAATTTGCAATCGAGCAGCTGCTTGGCGAATGGGCATATGGGCTGAGCCGGACCATCGCAGACTTTCCATCCAGTTATCAGCACCGATTGACGTCGTGTTCTTCCTGCAGAAAAAATTATATTCCAAACATAAATTATCTGAATTGCTCTGATTAAGGCCCCTTCCACACCTACACGGATATTTTTTAATCGGTTAGTGTAAAACGAAGACTGCGGACTGCAGACTGCGGAACAGGGGTAAAATGTAGACTGGGTGTAAAATGCAGACTGCAGCCCTAAAGGAAAACGCAGGCTGGGGGTAAAATGCAGAAAGAACCACATGAGAGGGAAAGTAAGGGAAATGTCAAGCAGAAAACAATGTAGAAGTAGTTTTTATCCCAGGAACCAAGCGACTTCGTTCCCCACGTTACCCTTGTCCAGCGGAACGGGGAACGAGATTGAAGAGACCTGACGAGGAACACATGTGGGACGCATGTTATGTGTAAACCATTTATTCTACCAACTCCTCTGATTTGGGCATTCGGTGTGGAAGATACAAATATGGAGGACGACGAGTTGCAGTTATATTTGAAGTGAACCTTGCATTCTATTGATTTATTGTACACAGCTACACAGTGTACGGTCAATTTTGTTGTTCAGTGACATGCACATTCGCCAGAAGTTTCAATGAACATCCGAACAGCTATCTGCATACCTTGATTTGCTATACTTTCGATAGAAGGTCATCCAAATTTCCTGCAGAACATCTTTCTTTTTTGTTGGAATGATTTACTCCCTTTTTATCGCCATTATTCCTTCTGTACAGTATTTTGGTCAGCAGCTTATATTTAAGCGTAAATGTGGTCGTGTTGTTACCAATTCACGGTCATGTGTATTGAAATTTGAAGAGTGAGGTCTCTCGGTAAGATAAAGAGTTCAAGATTGCGATTATTTTTCGACGACGTTCTAGAGAAAATAGCCTATTGCAGACCTTCTACTATCTGAACGCCTGGAACAGGCTACAGTGAAGAAAGGATTGGATTTGTGAAAGGTGATCGTTTACATTTTTTGGGGGAATATTTTGACTTATAAAACACCTACCCTTCCGCGACTACAGTTTATGCTCGGTCTGCACTTTTGTACCAGGCCTGCGTTTTACTCTCAGTCTGCAGTCTGCACTTTACACTCAGTCTGCATTTTACCCCTGGTCCGCAGTGTGCATTCCGAAGTCCGTAGTCTTCGTTTTACACTGACCGATTTTTTAATCCGCAACTTTTTCTTTGCGGATTCGGCTTCCGTCCACACAAATCCGTTGAATCCGGCATACGAATCCGCAACTTTTTTAATCCGCTCTCCAGAGTGGAAATTTTTGAAGACGCTATGAAACCGGAATCGTGTGGACGCTAAATCCGGATAATTTTTTATCCGGTGAGGTAACAAGATCAAGCCCATCTCTTTACTGTGAAAACTGTATTTAAGATGGAAACCTGGACACACGCTCTGTTGCCAATATTCCCAGAGGAGTCATGGGTACTAAAGCAGGCCCGTAGCCAGGATTTAATATGGGGAGGTGTGATTCAACGAGGAGACGGACCAAACCAGCCCGGAGGCTTTTAAAGTCTCTAGAGGGGGTGGGGGAACGGGGGCGTCAGAGACTGCATTTCGAGCGTTTTGAAAAACATGGGAATTTCTTAAACTTTAAACTTCAAAAGTGATTTTATTTTACAATTTTGAAAGGAAGAAAAAGAAGGTTGTAAATTTGTATTTTTCACTATAGGTTTGCTGCATGATCTTTGAATCATCATGCTCTTTCAATAGTGTGCCAAGCTTAAGCATACTTGGGTGCTTCTTAGAAACAGAACAATGTATGTTAGATAGTGGATGTGCTTAAGAGCCAGGGAAGAGAGTTCCTCTTGTGCCAGGAATACTGCATTTTAGCCCCAGAAAACAGTAGATATTTTAAATTATCCTCAAAGGCAAAGGGCCACACAAAAAAGGAACAATGTGTACCTTCATGTTTTTCAAGCACAAGAGGATAAGTGATCCACCCCTTGTGATTGGCTTTTTTTGGCTCTTTTTGCTTAAAAGGTCTGGAGCCAATTAAAAATCTAGAACTTCTGATATGGCCTAATAATTGTGTAAGGTCAACATTAAGCCAGTAAAAACGGTTGTACTATTCTGGCCACAAAAAAACAAAATCAAGTTTAATATAATGTTGCTTCCTAGTAGCAACTGTCCCAATAACTGCTAAGGGAGGAATAATAGCATCATCGCGCCACAGTCCTAAGACTTGCATTATTCTAATATGAAAGGGCTTCGGGAGTTGACTGATGCAAGCAACATTGTAGACCGAGTGCAATTTTTTTTAAACTAATAGAGTAGGGTAGCTGCAGTAATCCTTGAGCTTCAATATCCTGCAAGCAACAATAAAGAGCTGGATCGAGCGTGTCAAAACTACCAGGGAACCTCTTACTCACTGTTAAAATAACTAGAAATACGTTAAAATAATAATTTCAGATCCCACACTTTGAAGGAAACTATAGAAACAAACCCTAAAGGTTAGCGACCCACCGTTGAAAACAAGAAAGGAAAACACTTACATCTTCAGCTAGCGATCAGAGAGCTTTTTTTTGATAGAGCAAAGATAAAAAAAACACAGGTAGCCATTGAAAAAAATGCGGCAAGAAAA
>OZ038001.1:17674515-17687015 GCA_964035705.1 Porites rus | reverse complement strand
AAACATATGCTCAAATTGGCAGGTCATCATAGACAAAACGCCAGGAAGAAGAAAACTTGATCTTGGAAATAAAACATAGAAATTACTTGCTACTCACTATCTTCATCTCAAAGTGATTAATTCTCTCAGTTTTTACGCCAGATAGAAAGCTTCTCAAACCTCCAACAGAAACGTTATGCCTTTCCCAAACGATTTGCTCCTTTTATGCACTATAGTTGAGGAAGTCGATAACTCGGAAATAAATTCATTTCCCTGTCATTTAAGCCAAACGTTTGTTGTCAAGATTATAAAAAAGTCTGTCGTGCCTGCTGTAAGGAGTTCATATTTGTTAGAAATGTAGTTGCTTCCGTTTGGGGAAGAAGGGGGTGGAAAGGTTATATAGAGGTCTCTCAGGTCTTTTGTCATTTCCTCGGCCTTTTAATTCATTAGAGCATAATTCTGATGACTATATTTAGTTTCCGTCTCTCAAATAATAAGCCTTTTTATTATTGTATAAGCAACGGCATTTCCATGATCATAGCTTTGTCCGATTGTTTGTTAGTAATGGTTTTGTAATGGACTCATCCCTAGTCGTCTCTCTCTACATTTGCATGCAGATCTAGAAAGCGTGACCGAAGGGAGCGCGAGGTGTGATGGGAAGGAGGTCGTTTTTTCTCCTTCCCATGCTATCGGTAGACAAAGAGGAAGTTTGCTGGGGGAAGTTCCATGGATAACGCATTAAGGTAAAGAGTTTTCGTCAGAGTGATGTAATCAGCCTTCGTGGTGTAGTGGTAAAGTAAAGTCGCATACAGCCGAAGGTTCCCGGGTTCAAGGCCTGTTTTGTACCGTTCTTTTTCTTTATCTTCTTTCTTTCTTTTTTTCCCGTTTTTGGCTTGTTTTGTTTGCTTATTTGTTTTGTTGTTTTTCTATAAACATGTACCTAAATAACCGTTATTTAATAAAAAGCAATAAACAAAAAGAAAAGTATTGTGTTTGTAGAGCAAAGATAGTATATTAAATATATTGTACATGGATAAACAATCTGAATTTCTATCATTTCCTACAATTTACTGTGGGAAAACCAGAGTTGATAACCATTTGATCATTTTCTAAACAATGTTCCCACGAGTTGACGATAGGCTTTCTTTGATTATTGATTGCAAGCTGCCTGCAACTGCCCTAAATTCTGAATTCTACTCAAAAGAACCTTGTTAAAACGTAGAGCATCCACGTGCTCTCAGTTTTGGACTAAGAATATCGAAAGGTATATACCAGTACCGGTAAACAAAAAAAAAATGATGTTAAAAGCTTGTTTCAGCGTTAGCGGAACTGTCGGCTTGCATCATGGAACAGGTAATTCAATTGATGGTCAGGTTAAAAGCACATTAACTATTTCCGGGCTCTCATTACATCTTTGTTTTGCTTGCTTATTTTAATTCTACTTCCATTGATTTTCAACCATTTCCTTGTCCGTGAGAACTTAGAGTTTGGTTCATCCGATGAAATGTTCGACGGTTGGTCTAGGCCTAAGTCAGTTCCACACTTAGCCATCCTGAAAAGCAAATCTAATTTTGGGCTTTGTCACCAATGTCGGTTTTAGTATTGGGGACTGGGAAGCTGCTGATGTAAGTCTATATGTCTATATAGACCACTTTACCTGGGCACTGGTAATTCAGTGATGTAAGGCCTAGGCCAGACGTCGAACTTTTCATGAGAAGAACCATATTTGGGTCGACCTAAATTAAGTTAATATCGTCTGTTGGGTCAGACCTCGAACTTAGGACTGTTCCAAAACCAAACAACTGAATCAAACCAAAAAGCAATTTTAATAAATTTTCTCCCGAACAAGGCTAAATATACATAATCATACAAGTTTTTAATTTAGTAGTTAAGTCCTTCGCAAGAATAATTTTCTCCAGGGCAACAAAGCTAAGTACAACGCGATGCTACTTTCTCGAGTTCACATTGATGGACAAGATATTACCAACTGTAAAAATCTAAAATTACTTGGTGTAACAATAGACAGTGATCTTATGCTTAGGTCACATCAGTATACAAGAGATCTACATAAACACAAGTAAGAAGATTGGAGTCCTGTCACGTTTAAAGAATATGATTTCTACAGAAACTAAACTTCAATTGTATAAATATCCAATTTTACCTAATTTAACGTAGCTAGTGTCATATAGTTTGGAACTTCTGTGCTCTTCGCATTGTATTTGGGGAAAAATCTGCCACATATGAAGAACTCCTCAAGAAAGCTGGACTTAAGCTACTCTATACAACCGGAGGCTTTAAGATATAGCTACAGCGATTCGAATAATGATGTATCAAGTGAAACACAAACTATTGCCTTTTAATGTAGTGAATATTTTTGAAGAAAATGAAACCAGATGTCAACTTCGCGATGAAAACGACATTAAGATACCTAGATTTCAATCTGTGAGAAATGGGACGCACTCTTTAAAGATATCTGGGTCCATATTTCTAGACGTAGTTAATCGATAAACCGATAATCGATGAATATCGATTTCCGATAGAAATCGATAACGATTCACGAGGAGCCGCAAGCAGTAAAATTTCTGTCCCGCAATTTAATCAGTTAAATCATCAAAGTTGACAGGTCTTTCTGATGATCAAAGCGACCGTTCGGTTTACCATTTACACCTTCAGTGCGAAGACTGTCACGGGAACATTAACACCTTCAGGATAATTGCTTGCCATAACAGTGGTAGGTCGCGCGCGTCTGGTCGGTTTCGAAGAACGTGATCGTGACTGTTGTTTTCATTCAGTGACTGTGCGCGTTGATATGCCAACGTTTAAAACAGACTGCAACATTAAATTTTTGTTATAAAAGCAAAGAAGCTGCCGAGTAGAAACTAAACCGTTCCAGACTTATTCCGTTTCATTCGTGTACTTTCATTTTGATGGGGTCTGTATGATGAATTTACTTCTGCCTACTAATCCGTCACGTAAACAACATAGAGATAAAACATTTCATTTTGCCTTTGTGGAGTAAATTCATCTTAAAAAAGTTAAACTAGTGGACCACTTTCTCCGCGTACTTGTAAAAATAGGCATTTAATATGTCGCGCTACAGTGCGAAAATCCTCTTGTCGTGGATTAGATTTCAGTATACCTATTGTTAATCTTCATTTCGCGCCAGAATAAATTAGTTTGCGCGCAAAGGGCGTCTAAAAAAAAATCACAAGGTTTGTCCCAGTTCGAGTCCACCTTCTGGAGATACGCCGGCATGGTAGCTGGAATACATTGCCAAGGCGAAGATCTGGCATTTTTTCCTCCTGGTCTTTTTTTCCCCGCAACGTTTGTTTATATTGTAGTGAGAATGCCGTGCATATTGGTGGATTTTACTTCAGTCAAGCGGCTTCAGTCGCTGCGGCTTGCTACTCATCATAAAGAAGAGTGCCGGAATCGCTTTGTTCGCCTTTAACAGATTTGTTGCCGAATGCAAGGTAAAAGAACGTATGGTGGCCGATATAGGCACTACACACAAATAATAGATGGCAAAACGTACACAAACTTAGAAAAAAACATGCAAACTTAATTAACATCATGCAAACTTAATAAAACGCATGCAAACTTAGTAAAGAGTATGCAAACTTAATAAAACGCATGCAAACTTAGTAGAGAGCATGCAAACTTAGTAAAGAGCATGCAAACTCAATAAAACGCATGCAAACTTAGTAAAGAGCATGCAAACTTAGTAAACAGTATACAAACTTAATAAAACGCATGCAAACTTAGTAAAAGTATGCAAACTTAATAAAACACATGCAAACTTAGTAAAGAGTATGCAAACTTAATAAAACGCATGCAAACTTAGTAAAGAGCATACAAACTTAGTAAAGAGTATGCAAACTTAATAATACGCAAGCAAACGTAATAATACGCATGCAAACTTAGTAAAGAGCAAGCAAACTTAATGATACGCAAGCAAACGTAATAATAAGCATGCAAACTTAATAAAACGCATGCAAACGTAGTAAAGAGCATGCAAACTTAGTAAAGAGCATGCAAACTTAATAATACTCAAGTATATTAGTAAGTTCTCAAGTTTGCAAGCATTTTATTAAGTTTGTGTGTGAAAAACATACTAAATTTGCACTCACATTATTAAGTTCGCATGTGATTTGTTAAATTAGCGCACGTTTTAGTACGTTTGCACAAAATTAAGATTGTATGCTCTTTGTTAAGGTGGCGCATGTTCCTTTAAGTATGAAAGTGTATTATTAAGTTTACACGCGCTTTATTAAGTTTGCATGCGTATTATTAAGTTTGAATGCTCTTTACTAAGTTTGCATGCATATTATTATGTTTGCTTGCGTATTATTAAGTTTGCTTGCTCTTTACTAAGTTTGCAAGCATATTATTAAGTTTGCATGCTCTTTACTAAGTTTGCATGCGTATTACTAACTTTGAATGCTCTTTACTAAGTTTGCATGCGTTTTATTAAGTTTGCATGCGTATTATTAACTTTGAATGCTCTTAACTAAGTTTGCGTGCGTTTTATTAAGTTTGCATGCGTATTATTAACTTTGAATGCTCTTAACTAAGTTTGCGTGCGTTTTATTAAGTTTGCATGCGTATTATTAACTTTGAATGCTCTTTACTAAGTTTGCACGCGTATCATTAAGTTTGCTTGCTCTTTACTAAGTTTGCATGCGTATTATTAAGTTTGCATGTGTTTTATTAAGTTTGCCTGGGTATCATTAAGTTGACATGATGTTAATTAAGTTGGGGTGTTTTTTGTTAAGTTTGTATACGTTTTGCCATCTATTATTCGTCTTATGTCTATATCGGCCACCATAAGAACGGACTACTGTAAGCTAAGAATTGAAGTTTAAATTTGTTTCTCGGCGAAAAATAGTGCATACAACTCGTGAAACCCGTGAGTATTACCTCTGTTTAATATACCGGATGTCGTGCGATGACCCCTCGCTTTTACGATGGATAAGACGGATACGAACAATAATTTCTTTCGCAACGTTTAGTATAATTTACTTAATATGGAGATCATCTGAGGACGATTTTTCGTCATATATGCTTCATTTCTTGGCTTATTCCGGCTACGTGCGAAAAATTAGATGACAATGTTTGTGTGCTATAATTATTCTGATAATTTCGTACACCTTGAAACTCATGAAAGCCAAACTTCTTTAACCCTAGCAAAAAACTCTTTTAATGGAGGAACTCAACCTGATAGTTGCACTAAAATCTAATAATTGTTACTACATTTACAAGCTCTCCGTAACCTCGTGGGTAGAACATACCTGAAGGTTACATTAATAACAATCACTGCATTTGCTCTCTGTAACCTCGTGGGTAGAACATACCTGAAGGTTACGTTAATAATAATCACTGCATTTGCTCTCTGTAACCTCGTGGGTAGAACATACCTGAAGGTTACGTTAATAGTAATCTTTGTATTTTCTCTTTGTAACCTCGTGGGTAGAATATACCTGACGGTTACATTTAATAATAATCACTGCATTTGCTCTCTGTAACCTTGTGGGTAGAACATACCCGAAGGTTACGTAAATAATAATCATTGTACTTTCTCTTTGTAACCTCGTGGGTAGAACATACCTGACGGTTACATTAATAATATCACTGCATTTGCTCTCCGTAACCTCGTGGGTAGAATATACCTGACGGTTACATTTAATAATAATCACTGCATTTTCTCTCTGTAACCTCGTGGGTAGAACATACCTGAAGGTTACGTTAATAATAATCATTGCATTTTCTCTTTGTAACCTCGTGGGTAGAATATACCCGATGGCTACATTAATTATAATCACTGCATTTGCTGTCCGTAAACTCGTGGGTAGAGTATACCTGATGGTTACATTAATAATAATCTTTGCATTTTCTCTTTGTAACCTCGTGGGTAGAATATACCTGACGGTTACATTTAATAATAATCACTGCATTTTCTCTCTGTAACCTCGTGGGTAGAACATACCTGAAGGTTACGTTAATAATAATCATTGCATTTTCTCTTTGTAACCTCGTGGGTAGAATATACCCGATGGCTACATTAATTATAATCACTGCATTTGCTGTCCGTAAACTTGGGGTAGAGTATACCTGATGGTTACATTAATAATAATCATTGCATTTTCTCTTTGTAACCTCGTGGGAAAAAAAATCAGCATAGTGATCTTTGGGTAGCGAATTCACGTAAACAGGTAAAACGCTTTTTTTTAACAGCAGCATTTATATTATTTGGCTTTTTGAGGGAGGTTAAACATTAGTGGAGTAGAATATAAAAAAAGCTGATAAAGCGGAAAAAGTTGTCTTTACAAAATGCGCTTTGACAATGTCAAGGAGTGAAATAAGCTGAGGTTTTGTAGTTAGCCCGAAGAAAACCTGTTCCTGCATGAAAAGCAGTTCTGATTCCCTTCTCTTAACTAGAAGAGATGCATATCCCTTTGAACCAGTTTTTTAACCAGGAGCGATTCCCGCTCACTTCTGATACTTTATTGACACGAGTTCCTATTTCAATATATGTCTAATTCAAGCTTAGCCGCGTGATAGCTCTTCATTAGCGAAAAGGTCCAAGTGATATTTTGATTGACGTGTTGTTTTGGATCCTGAGGTTTTTTAACACCTTTTCTCTAGCTTAACTGGCGAAGATATTCTAGGAATTTGCCCTTCAATTCCAAATTCTTTGATGTGCCGCCAGATGCCGTGCAAAAATATCACCCCTTGCGGCTCCTCGTGATTTATCGATTCTTATCGATTACTATCAATGTTCAACATTAACGCGGTGTTGTCCGTACGGTATTTATATCGTCGGTTGCATCTAAGTGTGTACACGTGAGGAAAAATAAGAAACAATTTGTAATTGTGGGCAACATGACATGTTTTGCCGCCAAACATTCGAAGTTTGGAGTTGGCGGCTTTCGTCGACTTGATTTGTTTTCGCTCAACAAAATATTCTTTGCAAGAATTTTTAGACGTTATGAATAATTTCTGGAGGTAAGTGTGCTGTTTCGTGCTGTTTCGTGAAGGTTGACAAAAATGAAATATAAGCGGAACGCGCTGATCAAAAACATATAAACAACTTACGTTTGGCGCAACAGTTTTCTTTAACGGGCTGTCAAACTTCAAATGTTTGGCGGCGAAACACGTCATATCTGGCGCCCTATTAGAACATGTTTTTTGTCTCGTGCCCACGCTTAGATGCAACCGACGGTATTGAGTCAGTCAGTCGTGATATAAAAAATACTAAAAGAACAAAACACTAACAGGAACAAATATTGCTCTTTGTTTTGATTTTATCATAATGAGGAAAGAAATTGCTGCGAAAGTGGTAGAAAATAACTCTACAGTATCGCTGTAGAAACTCCATAAACATGGGGCATACCAAGTACGACCCCTTATGACAAAAGATGGCAGCGATCTGGAGGACTTCAATGCCCTTACAAGTATTTACCGAATTGAATTGTTTTCCAGTGTCCGCGAGATTGCAATGAAAGAAATGCAAGGTGCAGTCGATCGCGGAGGATTGAATGGACAAGTAAAGATCTATTAAAACAAACCAGGAAACGAAAGAACAAAATGGAATGTGACGAAGACTGCCCCTGAAGGCAAGAATAAAATGTGTTAAGCTTAAGCCGGTCTCATGGGTTTTGCTTGCCAAATAGCATCATCATCTTCAAGATTATTGCTTGTTATCGATTACTATCGATTGTTATCGATTTTTGATAATCCATAATAATCGATAAATTATTTTTTTTCTGTGACGTCGATTTCTATCGATTTCCCTATATTAATCAGCGGCTTAAATCAATTGATATCGATGATATCGATTTATTTCCGATATCAATTTCTGCCGATTAACTATGTCTGGATATTTGTGGTGTCAATCATCTCGTGTGTACATAAAAAATTGATAACCTAGATTTTTTTTATCGGAAATATTAGACAAAGAGACTTAGCAAACGCACTCCAGGACTTGAGAAAATTGTAAGGCATGGGTCGCACTTGGCAAATTTTTTGAAGAATTTGTTTACCTTGCGGTAGAAATCAATCATCGGGGCGCATTGCCACGTGCGACCCCAAATTTTCAAGTTGGAAAAAACTTTGAAAATCACAAAATACATCAAAGACACCGAATTGCTTGGGTCGAGCTAGTCTCCCTGGCAGCCGTTTTTTGGATGTCACGCAACGCTCCCCCAAAACGGCTGCGAGGGAGACTAGGGTGGGGCAGACAGATTTTGGAAAACTCGAACTAAACAATAGGAATCACAGCGGTAACTTTCAGCGCTTGTCAGGGAAACGTGATCAATTTGAGGATCTTTGAAACAATCGCAGAAATTTTCTGACCTTCGCGCTTTCGTCGTGAAAGGACGAGGCTGCTACTACTAGTGGCCATTTCAACGTTTTTACGAAAACTCTATTCAAGCGAGCAATTCACAAGCTTATAATCCTTCGCCATTTCAACGTGTTTACGGGAACTCTTTACAGGCGAGCCAATAAAGTACAGTCAGAGGCTTGTCATTCTCCGTGCTAAATAATAATAGTACAATAATAATAATATAGATTCTTATTAAGCGCATTTCTATCCTCAATGGGCTTTACATTATGAAAGCCGATTAAAGATCATTACATTTCTAGCTTATTGTGACATTATATATCAAGTATTGTAAAACTTTAAAAAATCCTAAAATGTTATGTTTGTAAAAACTTTATAAAACTTACTTGTAAAACTTTAAAAATCCTAAAATGTAAGGCATGAAATCAATAATCAAGTATTCTAAAACTTTTAAAAAAACCTAAAATGTTAAGATTGAGAATCAATTGAAACATTTCCTGAATAGAAATGTTTTAAGTTTTGTTTTAAATGTTGTAACACTGTCCGCAGTTTTGATATATTCTGGGGTAGTGTTCCATAACTGAGGTGCTGCAGTGGAAAACGCGCGTCCTCCATATTTTTTTGTATTTTATGGCTGGGTTGCATAATAGCAAACGGGATGACGATCGTAGAGCTCTTGATGGATGATAATCCTTAATCAGAGGTTCCAGATATCCAGCAGATTGTCCATTTAAGATCTTATATGTGATAAGAAGAATCTTAAAATGAATCCTTGCTTCCACAGGTAGCCAGTGCAGGCTCTTTAATAAAGGTGTAATGTGGTCAGAGCTGCGGGCTTCTGTTATCATTCGAGCTGCGGTATTCTGAATTCTTTGTAACTTATCTCTCTGGTATTTTGGGATGTCACATAAGAGACTATTGCAATAGTCGAGCCTGGAAATCACAAGGGAATTCACCAACACTTTCAATCCATCGGAAGGAAGGTACTTTCGAATACGACCAATTAATCTTATGGCATAACTGGCTTTCTTCTGTTTCTTGCACATTTAGTTGATATGCTCAGTGAAAGACAAGGTTATATCCATGATGACACCCAAATTCTTGGCTTTTGTTTTCACTTCTACTGAGGTGTTAGCTAATAAAATGTTACTTTAACTATAGGTTGCCTGCTGAAACGCGACGTGAAATGTAATATTTCAGTTTTCCAGGAATGCACTTTAACATATTCTTAGTGTTCCATGCAAAAACATCATTGATGCATCCCTTTAGGACACCGACAGAGTCAACGGATTGTTTAGGATCGTCAATGACAGTGTAAATTTGGGTGTCGTCCGCACATGGACGACACATGGAGTCGAGACCGTGGCTACGTAGAACATCTTGGAGAGGTGCCATATAAAGAGTGAACAGCAGCGGCCCGAGTATTGAGCCCTGGGGAACGCTATACTCTAAACATCGTGGCGGAGATGTTGCATCCGCTATAGAAACTCGCTGAGATCGGCCAAGAAAGTAAGAGGAGAACCATTTAAGAGCTGTTTCTGTGAAATTAAAATATTTCCTTAGCCTCGCGAGGAGAATTTGGTGATCAAGAGTGTCGAATGCTGCGGACAGGTCAAGTGGCACAAGTATTACTTCACCGTTGGAGTCACGAGTTTTTAGGATGTCATCGGTAACTCTAAGTAGCCCAGTCTCTGTTGAGTGATATTTCCTATAAGCAGACTGTAAGGCAAGAAACAGGTCATTGTCATTCAAGTAGTTGGGATTTTTCTAATACCTTGGAGAGGAATGGTATGTTAGCTATAGGTCTGTAGTTGGCTAATAAATCAGGTTTAAGATTGGGTTTTTTCAATTTTGGACGAACCAGCGATGTTTTTAATGAGATCGGAAAGATCCCATTTCAGAACGATTGTCTCACAATTCCGCTGACCATAGGTAGTACAGAACTTATGTTATCTTTAATAAAAGCGTCAGGATCGGATCGAGGGAGCAGGTCTTGTTCGAGAGGGATGATATGACGTTCTTGATGCTTTCATTTGATGGTGGCGTTAACGGAGGAAATTCACAGTGGAGTATTCTTTGTTTTTCGTCGCGATGGTCTTCGCAGCCGAGCACTTTACTTTCCTTATCTCTCCCATCCTCCTGCAACTGGAAAAGGAGGAAACCGATCCTATGATCTGACGACGAAGAGTTAATGTTCTCTGGTATCTGGCCTACTTTAGTTCTCAATGTGTCAAAACAACGATAATAATTGACTCCCATTAGTAACTACTAGTGCGACCCTCCTCGATTTGATTAAAAGTTTTCTTTTCCGCTTGCGGTTTCGAATTTTCGTGGTTTTTTAGCCGTTTTTTAAACTTTCCTCAAGTGTGACCCATTATGTTCATTTTGATCTTTAATTTCATAGGAAATAGGTTTTTATACACAATCAAAGGTAATTTTTGATATTTATTATATAATAGGCGGTCCAGACGTAGTGTGTGTCAATAACATGGACAAGATGGGATTAGTCGTCGAATCTCCTATCTGACAGTCTTACTAGGCGCTACATTTAATAACTCTATTATCGAACTAAAATAGCCCGGAAGTCAAAATATAACAAAGCGAAGCTAACACACCTTTAACTGAACGTCTCCTTGTCGGTCCTGGCCGGCTAAAGTGGCATTTTGTCGAGTTTTGCACTCGTAGGTACTATCCACTAAAGAAGAATTAAAGGCTGGCCACAAGAAAAACGGACCATCTCCACGCGAAGAGCGATAAATTTGAGAATAATCGACGAATCCACTCCAAATTGCTGTCGGCTAATCTGCAGGTAAAGTGTGCTCTGGCTCCTTGCACGCTGACTCCCCAAACCCATCGCAACTGCACGATAATTGCTCGCTCATCAGCTCATCAACAAACACTTGACGTTTACGCTCCGCCATGACCCGCAAACGGGCAGGGTTACTACGCGATTTGAATATCAAAGCATAGCGACCGCTTCTGCGCGACAATACAGCACTTGCTGTGGGATGTACTACTGCTGTTCGGTCAATCGAAAAGTGTGAGGGAACGATAAACGAATAATGTGACAACTACGGAAGACGAAAAGGGACAATCCAAAAATATTTTGCAAATAAAAAAAAATATTCTCAAATCACTGGCGAAATGCTTGACAAATCTAAAAAACTATTACACATCCTAAGAAAATTACTGGATCCACTTTTAACTTTTTCAAAAATCCGAAAATATTTTGCAAATCCACGATTTTTTTAAAAGAATTGCAAATTCTAATTATAACTTATTGGATCGGCAAATAACTTTTTAGAAAACTCTAAAATAGTTTACAGTCCAAGAATCGTCGTGAAATCGAAAAAAGAGCTTTGATTTTAGACAGTAGTTTGCCGTGAAACAAGAAAAACGTTTCGCCATTACTCACTTCGAAAACAACTCAAACTCGTCCTCAGGTCTTCTCGGTTAACGCTTCAATAATCTGCAACTTCGCTGCGCTTTTGACGTCATCGGTTCAATTTGGCAAATTCTTCCAAATTTGGTCAACAGTAGCTGGGTATGATGAATTATGTGCGTGATTTTAGCCAGATCAGAAACGAAGAAATATTTTGAATGAATAATAATGAAACTGAGAGTTATGAATATAAGAAAATCACATATGTGAACTGCGGGGTAAAGAATTATATGAAAGATGATCATGGCAGTTATAGACGCAAATTTTGCAGTGAGACTCATACCTCTATGGTCGTCAACAGGTGACGAAGACAGCCTATACAATGAAATTGCGCCAAGTTTAAGTGATAATACGCCACTTTTAAATGACGAATTATCAGTACCAGTACGGATGAGGAGGAAAGATTATCGGCCGCCTCCGGCTATTACGAACTTGTTGAAGTCAAACACGAGGTTGCTACAGTTTATGGTAATTAGACAGGGATTGTGGATGAGGGGCCTAGGCCCAAACCAAGCGGTGATGGCCGCGCGCAACCTTCGGACGTTAACAACAGCAGCACGCTTGCGTGCACTTCATCTGCGGTAACCGATTCTAATGGAACGGCGGGGGGAGAAGACGAAGACGGCGCACCGCTTTATGAGATAGTAACGCCGCGAAGGACAGAGAAAAAAGTCTCCACAACAACAGACGTAGCATGGATTTGATACAGTACCGCAGTGGTGCTAAAAACTCTAC
>OZ038001.1:17492015-17669515 GCA_964035705.1 Porites rus | reverse complement strand
GTAGAGCTGAGCATTGTTTTCTGATATCGCGTAAACCTAAACTTTACGGAGATATTAAAAGCCGATACCCTAAGATTACAGAAACTATGGAAAAATTACTATGTTTTTGAGTAGACATATCTCATAAATGGGCTACAAATTCAACAGGTATACGCGCAAAATGAATAAATTGTCTGTTGGACATTTTAAAGGTTCTACTCAACTTACACAGTTTTCCCCTGCTGAACATAAATTGTAACGAGCCGTATCTTGGTCCGCTATATAGAAGCTGTAATTGCCCTGAAAGAGTTCTCCTCAATGGAGCATGAAAGGTTTTCAAAGGTTTCACGCCGGTGAAGATGTGCGGCCTGTCACCTCTTGCAAGTTTTTACTTCGGAGGTAGGAGAGGTGACTGTTTTCACAGGCATGATTTCTCGTTTTTTTTTTTCCATATTTGAGAAAATAAAAATAGTCCACTTAAGTAGATAAGACAAGTACATAAACGTTGAAATTATTTTAAAATTACAACATACAGTTATATCAATATCAATTACACCATAACGAAGTATAATATTTTATTTCGTATATATTTTTAACCCGCCACCCGCCACCCGTCACCCGTCACCCGCTACCCGTCACCTGCTATCCACTACCCGTCACCCGTCACCCGTCACCCGCCACCCGCCATCCGCTACCCGCGGAAAAGTCTTGCCGTGTCAGGTAGGCGAACATGTTTAAGGTCCCTAATGCATGCGTACGGTTTGGCGCAAATAGTGGGGTATTCCGTGAAGGGGGATCATGTTGGCCTCGATTTTTAAGCGCTCTCTAAGTCACTTAAGAAGTCTGCTCTTCTTTTATTCACATAATTCAATAATGCACTCAGCGATGTTTTCTTTTTCCCTTATCAAGGTCCGTAGTGCCTTTTACATTTTTCGAAAGGAACAAGTTTTGAATTGAAATATATGAAATGAATGTTAAAAAGGGAAAGTAAAATTATTGTTGGAGGCTCTAGAAGCGCTTTTCCAGATGACGGTGATAACGATTCCTAAACGTCTTTTGGGCTCGTGACAAAAATCACATCACACCAGTCGTCACGGAAGATTACGTGATATCTCTAAATGCGCCTTTAAAAGCGGCGCACAAATTAATGCATTATTCGCGAAACTGAGGGTGTTCTTTTTTGTACGAAGAATTTCTATTTATATAAAATATACTGCAAATATTATTCAGATTTTTAAAACTCATTAAGTAACCTTAAGGTGTAGCGAGATGTAAAGAAAGTTTTTTTTTTATATACTCTGGATCATAAACTTGTGCCTGCGGTGGTTGGCGCATTTAGCAGAGAAAACGCAACGTCAATTGAGAACGCAAAAGCGCGCGAAAAGGATTGAACGCGACTTGTAGTGCTCAATTTGCCGCTGCGCCATTGGTCAGTTGGGTTTTTAGATCAGTTGTATGGTCAGTTGAATTTTAGATCTGCCTCTCTAGCCTCGTTGACTTTGCTAAAACTCATTAAGTAACCTTAAGGTGTAGCGAGATGTAAAGAAAGTTTTTTTTTTATATACTCTGGATCATAAACTTGTGCCTGCGGTGGTTGGCGCATTTAGCAGAGAAAACGCAACGTCAATTGAGAACGCAAAAGCGCGCGAAAAGGATTGAACGCGACTTGTAGTGCTCAATTTGCCGCTGCGCCATTGGTCAGTTGGGTTTTTAGATCAGTTGTATGGTCAGTTGAATTTTAGATCTGCCTCTCTAGCCTCGTTGACTTTGCTAAATCCGAAAATTTGCAACGTTATCTGCTTAAAGGGACAGTGTCCCGATTATGCGCACGCGCGAGCGTCATCTGTTTTTTCTTCAAAAGACAATAGAACTGTCAAATTGACTCGACAAGATTTCCTTCCGGACCGCACCGCCGACAGAGATTTGTTGTTTATATTCTCAAGTAATATTTTAGACTTTCGAAGAAGTCTTTCGTCTTATATAAAAATTTGGCTCGCGGTTCGAAGACTCATCGCGATTTTATCGCTAGCTGGGCCGCCTCGCGACCCGAAAATCTCGTTCCGCTCGCTTTAAAAACATATTTTCTAATTTGAAACTCGTGTCAGAGGTCAATCGCTCCAAGTCCAGTAATATCTGCCTGATTTGCTCGCGTTCTAGCCTCAAACGTTTGAAAGACATAAATAAAAATGCAATCTCAACGCTATGAATCATCACAAAGATTAGTCAAGAATGATATTATGATTCATGTCACTAGTTTTTCAAAACGTGTAGCGCCTGTTTGTTCGATTTTGTCGGCCGTAAGGAGATTCATTTAAAAGTTTACTAACGCGTCGTTGCAAAACATTCTGCTTCACGAAGCTCCCCTCCACAAGATCTCCTCAGTCACATGAATGTCTCAACGGTTTCTTTCTTACAGTCTTTATTGTTGCTGTTCCATTTCTGCGTATTCCTTTCACAATTATCTGAGCTTGTATGGAAGCTAGCAGAAGAAATAAGCCTTCAATCGGCATCAAAGTGCTTCCAATCTTTTGGTCCTCCGGCCAACGGCAATAAAAGTAACGCCAAAAAATCCAGATTTTGCCCGAATAAAAACTTAACGGGAACAAATTATCATTGATCTATAATCCTGAGAAGTTTTAGTGTAGTATTGAACCCGGCCAAGCGCGATGCAAACGGATTTTTCAAGATTGTCTTACTCTCCTCGCATCTTTTGATTTCGCGACATCCTGTCCAAAAATCAAAGTTTGGTGCGTGCGCAGTAACGGGATACTGTTCCTTTAATGGACATGGGAGAGGTCCACACACAGGCTTACTAGAAGCTAAAATCAGAATTTGACTAGCAATGAAATTTCAGTTACCGACTTCATTTTTCATTGAATAAAGAAAATGAAGTTCTCCTTTCTTAAATTAATAGGTATAGCTGACAATTCTTGGACGGTTTAGTTTTCGAGTAATCATTGACGTGGCCCCAAAAAAGAATCGAAAATAAAATTTTCGCGCGAAGCGTGGGGTATTGACTTGTTTCCAGTCGACTCCGGTCGAAAAACAAGAGGAACGCTTGGAGACAAGTTTAATACAAGATGTTCTTTTCCTTGACCGTTGGTTACCAACGCTGTGAAGCCGCTGGTAGATTTCTAAACAGTCAGTTAAGGTTACGTATCTAATTAAGCTGTGAGGGTTTTCCAGTGCTTCTTTGCTTCAAACATTGTTAGCCCAGGTAGACAGATCTTTGCCGTATTTCTTCATTGGAATACGCGCAGCATTCTTGAGTTGTTGTGCGAAAACCTAACTTCTGAATATTGAAAGTATACAGCACAGTAAATTTCAATCTGATATACCATTCGTTCAATGTGGTATTAAATGTCGGCTCTAACACTCTTATCACCCGAACCTAAATTTTGCATTTTGAGGTGGCTTCAGGGTTCGTACAGAGTCTTGAATTCTTGAAAAAACCTTGAAATTTGCCCAACAATTTTTAAGACCTAGAGAAAGTCTGGAGAATAGAGACAAAGTCTGGAAAAAATGGTGAAAAGCCTTGAGTTTTTTCTTTTTTTTCCAAAGCTATAGTAAGTGCTTAAGTGATTTTTTTCTTCGTCTTGGTCAAACCATATGTTTGCAGCGCACTACGAAAAAAGCTTTGTTCCTGCGTTTTCTACATGTAAGGTGTCTATTGATCACCTATTTTATAACCGTGAGTCTGGAAAAAAATTATTGTCTGGAAAAAGTCTTGAATTTTGGATCCAAAGATCTGTACGAACCCTGTGGCTTTTAATCCTCAAGAATTGCTTAAAGGAACAGATCTGTGGGCCTGACAACTATGTTTGTTAAGCGTTTACTTTTCAATTCAGTCCTTATTTATTCTTAATAATGCCTTTTTTACATAAATTTTATAATTCTTAAGTAGCAGAAGGATCTAATCAGATAGAGCCCTCAAAGATATGCCTTCAAACAAGTGCGACAGAGCACAAAAAAGCCGCATAAAACCTTGCCCTTAGCTGATAGTTGTTGTTGTTGTTAATAGATCCGGGAACTTTATGGATATCGTTTTGTGTTATACACTTAATGATGTGTGAGAAGTGAATGTATTATTTTTATATAAGAAAAATAAAAAATTTATATTAGATTTATTATTTAACATATACGCGCACTTTCCTTCCGCTAAATTCCATTTCCTGTGAGGTTAGAGTTCGTTAGATGAACAGTTTTCTTGTTAATTTTAAGTATTCTAAGTGTAAATGGTAAACAAAGTAAGTTTAAGTTATTTTATTTTTTCAACTTTGATGTGAAGTATTGTTGGATTATATCTTCTTGCTTTCACAGCAGAATTTATGGAAAATGTCTGCAATAAAATTTAGGAGCAACGTTTGAAAAAGAACACGACGGGGTCACGCACTAACAAATGTTATACACAATGGCAAAGATGTTTATAACAATAGGTGCGGTCTTACCCATCAGTGGGGAAATGGCTGTTGCCCACAAAGTAACTTTTTGGGTGTGACTCATTTCCCTAAGGTAAATTGCCTCGGGAAAATTTCCATGATACGTCAAAAAGAACCAAAGACGTGATTTCAACCCTTTCAAGTTGCGTCATCGTGTCTCAAACACATTGCGAAAAGAAATAATGTGGCAAGAATCATGGGCGCATCCGAGGAAACTCCCAGAATGAAAGGGACGGGATCTTAGACTTGTCAGCTCTATAGAAGTCCAGTTCTGGCCTCTCTCTCTCTCTCTCTCTCTCTCCCCCTCTCTCTCTCTCTCTCCCCCTCTCTGTCTCTCTTTAAATTGCAATTATCTATCGAATAGAAATAACATGCACCTGTCTCAGTTGAAGCAATTAAGTTCGACCTATCAGTTTCAACAACTAATCAATGAACCTACTAGAATCACGCCAAATTCTAGTACACTTATTGATATAATATTATCAAATGAACCCTCAAGGATTTTAAAATCAGGAGTGGTGCATATGGGATTAAGTGACCATAGTATGGTCTATGCAGTACGTAAGTTTGCCATTTCATCTAAAAACACTCATAAGCATGTGACCACTCGTTCTTTTAAAAACTTTAATGCAAGTGCTTTCAGAGAAGACCTAAAGTCAGCGCCCTGGGATAGCCTAAGAAATTGCACTACTCCCGATGAAATGGTTGAAATCTGGGAAAATATGTTTTTAAAAATAGCTGACGTTCATGCGCCCATAAGAACGCGGCGAGTAAGAAATAAAAAATCCCCTTGGATTACTACTGATCTGAGGGAGCTGATAACAGGTCGAAACAGACTGAAAAGGCAGGCTATATTAACAAAACAGCCATCTATCTGGGATAAATATAGAAAAGAAAGAAATAGAATAAATAATGAGATTAAAATGGCAAAAGCGAATTATTATAAATCAGAAGTGGAACAAAATGTGGGTAACCCGAAGGAAATATGGAGGACAATCGATGAATTAACATATCGTAAGTGCACTAGTAACTCTTCAATAAGTGAACTAAAAAGTGGTGATAATTCCTTCACAAAACCCGCAGAAATGTGTGAGATTTTAAATGACCATTTTACATCTGTCGGTCCAAACCTAGCCTCCACACTGCCTAGTGGAAATACAAGTTTTGACTCTTACATAAAGCCTGTTTCCACGACTTTTAATTTACAACATACCTCTGCCACTGAAGTTTTAAAGTTATTAGGTAAATTATCTCCTAACAAGGCCACTGGCCTTGATAGCATCTCATGTCGGCTTCTAAAAGAAGCTGGCCCAATTATTGCCACTTCTTTAACCTGTATCATAAACAAAACCATAGATACTGGCCTCTTTCCTTCACAGTGGAAAATGGCTAAAGTATTTCCTTTGTATAAAAAGGATGATCGCACAGATGCACAAAACTATAGACCAATATCTGTCTTGCCAGCCATTTCTAAGATTTGTGAAAGGGTAGTCTATGATCAACTATACGGGTACTTAAATTCAAATGGCCTGTTAACAAAAAACCAGTCTGGATTTCGTTCCCTTCACTCTACAGTGACAGCGCTGTTACATTTAACAAATAATTGGTATCTTAACATTGACAAAGGCATGACCAATCTCGATCTTGCCAAAGCCTTTGATACCGTTTCACATAATATTTTATTAAAAAAGCTTGAGCTCTATGGTCTGAAGGGTGTAACGCTCGACTGGTTTTCATCGTACCTATCAGATAGGCAACAGCAGTGTGTAGTAGAGGGCTGTGTATCTAAGCCCCAGTTGATAAGTTGTGGAGTTCCACAGGGTTCAATTTTAGGCCCTTTGTTGTTTTTAATTTATATCAATGATCTCCCTGGATGTCTTCTCCATACCAAAGCATACATGTATGCCGATGATACCACGATATATGCGTCCTCTGTATCCACTGCTGAACTATATGCCAAGGTGAATAATGACCTAACTCGCGTTAGGGACTGGTTCTTGCAAATAAGTTAAGCTTAAATGTCACTAAAACGGAGTATATGTTCTTAACAACTACCTTCAAATTATCTAACTTAGGAAGAGACTTTCCAATTAAGATTGGCAACAATCATGTTAAACGAGTCCAAACAACAAAATATTTAGGAATTCACTTAGATGAAAATCTTAAATGGAACGAGCATGTTGACAAACTTTGTTCAAAAGTCGATCGATCCATCAGTGGTCTAAAACAGGCACGTGCTTATGTACCTCTAGATGTTCTAAATACTATTTACAAATCTCTTATCCAGCCTGTGTTCGACTACTGCGACGTTGTTTGGGACAATTTAGACCAGGGACTTGCCACTAGGATCCAGAAATTACAAAATCGTGCTGCACGCATAATAACCTTTCAAGGTTATGACGTTCGTTCAGCACAAATACGAAAACAACTAAACTGGGAAGAGCTTGCCTCAAGGCGTCAAAGGCACTTAAGTCTATTAATGTATGATACAGTGAATGGAAATGTACCTAGTTACTTAAGCGATCTTTTCTCGAATGTCTGTGAAAAATAATGTTGTACTGGACCACGTTCCAAAAACAGAATATTATAAGGGGTCTTTCTCATACAGAGGAGGAATGCTGTGGAATTCATTACCAAATGACATAAAAGCGTCCGAATCTAAAGCTATCTTTAAAAGAAAACTTGCTAGTAGGCAGGCAAACTGTTGACTACATTTTACTATGTTTTATTATTTGTACATATTTTTAGTGTAGTTGTACAGTATTTACTTCTGTTTCTATACGGCTTTCATGTAAAGAAGTTATGTAACTTATGAAATTACCGTATTCAAATAAAAGTGAATCAATCAATCTCTCTCCCTCTCCTCCTCTCTCTCCCTCTGTCACGCAGAGAGAGGGTCTAGAACTGAACTAACTCTATAGATACTATTTTTAAGATTAAAGTTCTCGGTAAAATAACGCTGAGAGCATCTCTAGAATAGACTAGAATACAGGTTTTACTGAGATCTGTTTTTTAAAAAATGTAAACACAATTTCAGACAGAAGAGAAGGTTGCCCCATGAGAATCTCCGATTTTGCCCCCAGGGCTCTCCCATTTTCTAATCATGGTATTATAGGTCAATATACATCATTTATTCGACGCGTGTAACGTGAAAAAAGGCACACACTCCTGGAAAGAGCTTTGTCCTAATCTAGGCGGGCATGTTTTTGCCTTCAGTCCTGATTGTTCTAATGAGCGTATAAACGCTATTTCTGTCAAATTAGCTCATGAAGAAGGAAAAGCCGGATAAATATCTTGATGGGAGAAGATACATCAGGGCCTGAGAAAAGTTTAAAGTCAAAATCTAAAGAATCGTAGAGAGAGTGAGAGAGAGAAATAGCTATCCATATACATTCAAGGTGAAAATAAGGTTACATAATACGTTAAGAAAGCAAGACATCGACAATTGGTAAAAATTAACAATGAGAGGGTAAAAAACAATTAATGAGAGTCAGGGGCACCCAACGAGAATATAGTTCAAACCCACTTAAACATGCATAGCATTGTTAAAGGTATTTTAGTATATTTAAACGATAGATATAGGCATATTTTTATCCCCTAAAATTTTTTCGTCTGTTCGGATTTCCTAGCTAAAAGTCTAGTGATCCGAAAATTATAGGGGTCAAAACTTACCTTTTCGAAAATTTCAGCCAGAAAAAGGCTCCCGAAAATTCTAGGTAACCTTTTTAGGGTAAAAATCCGTTAAAAATGGGCAGTTATACCATTTTTTAGATGTTCGAAAATCCTAGGAGAGGCAGGCAAGCAAGAAATTTTGCAAAAAGTGTTCCGAAAAATTCTAGATCTCAAATCGTCTTCCGAACAGATATAGCCTGCGTAGCAAGCGTTTCCCTTAGGTTTCGGAGCAAAGAAAGACCGAGTAACAGGATTCTCGGTTTTGGCCGTTCGAGAAATGAAACAAGAGCCGCTTTTTTACTTGCGCCATTTTTCGCGCGGTCTTTGACTCTCGTTCCTCGTTCTTTGCTCCTAAACCGCACGGAAACGCTTGCAACGCTGTTCTAGCCAGAACAGATATTTTCCGAAAATTGACGTTGGGTCCCCCTGGAGAGTAGGTGGTAAAAGTCACATGTCATTGCCGAAACACAACAGCTTCCTCAATCGGAGCCTCTGAATCAAATCAAAGGGATTAACATGACATAATCCTAGAGGGTACACCTTACATGCAAACAAAAAGTAATTACGTACAAACTAAAGGCCTATGAATGGAAAACCCTATAGAAGAATAACAGAATCCCCGAAAGGAGCCCCTGAGGGCATCGGCAATCACAGAACAATAAATTCTTTTCTTAGGGGCCGACCATTTAACTCTTGAAGGGGGGAGTGGGTGATTTCTGGTCATCAAGAATTTTTTTTTCTTGCAATCTGGTGGGCAGGATATTTTTTCCTTTTTTTTCCCATAAGCTTTCTATTACATTTGTGCTGCATGCAATTTTTTTTTTCCGAAAAGCGCTTGCAGGAAATTTTTTTTCAAAATCACCCACTCCCCTTCCCCCCATCCCTCAAGAGTTAAATGGTCGGCCCCTTAAAAACTTACAGTTAAAAAAATAATTAAAAAGTAGTAAAATATGCAATTCAAAGGGTGAGATGTGTCAATTATACTCAATTCTATTCTTGGAATTAAATTCCGATCTTTTGTTAAGGCCATAAGGTTGAAGAGTGCATAATTGGGAACACCAAAATGCCTCTCTCGTAAGAAGACGTTTGTCAACGTTGTGTTTATCGTCGTTATTACAGATTTGCTCAATTGCAATGAATCCAAAGTCAGAAAATTGATGTTTCTCTTTGTTAAAATGGACAGCAACTTCACAAGTGGTCTTCTTTGTAGACATAGCCGACTTGTGGTTGCGGAATCTGACCTTGAATTCATTGGATGTGGAACTAACATACTGAACTTTACATTTATTACGTGTGACTAGATAAATTTCACTTGTTCTGGCTATAATTTTGGTTGTTTATCCGTAAAAATCGTAAAATTAGCTTGCCACGTGCTGGAGATGGATTTTTGCCTTCGTGTCTCTGCGACCGTGATTGCGTTGCCTAAAAATCACCCTAGGGGTGTTTTGTTTTGATTGTTTTGACTTGCCAGACTCAAGCGGATTGTCAAACGAAAACTAAGACCCCTAAATTTACCGTTAAATTTGACCTAAAACTCGGTGGAAAGAATCGAACATAAGATAATTTGATAGATTAGACCTATTTCGGTTACAATTTGACTTCATATTTCGAAGGATTCGATTTTAGGGGGTCTTAGTTTTCATAATCTCGACGGGTCTTAGGTGTTAGTTTTCGTAACACCCCTGACTACCCATCTCAATGGCTAATTGTTGGTATGCATAAATGTATGACCAATTCTCCCGAAGCACTTCGACGGGAGGTTTCTACAGCTATTTCTATCTCAATGGCAGTCGCGAAAACAAAACTTTTAAGTTTTTTCTTTTGGGTAATATGTTTGATGGGGACGGTAGATTCTACACAGGATGTTTATGGAAATATCTGGGCTGTGAAAGTACGTGGAAGTCTACAGACGCGAAGCAATTGTCCTTCAAGCATGGTTTCAGGTATGACAGACATGGGTAGTCACCCATCTCAATGGCTCATTGATATGCACAAATGTCCGACATTTCTCGCGATCACTGCGACGGGAAATTTCTACCTCAATGGCGGTCGCGAAAACAAAACTTTTAAGTTTTTTCTCTTGGATAATATATTTGATGGGCACGGTAGATTGTACACAAGATGTTTATAGAAATATCTGGGCTGTGAAAGTACGTGGAAGTCTACAGGACGCGAAGCAATTGTCGTTAAAGCATGGTTTCGTTTATGTCAAACATGTGAGTTCTTCCAGTTTAACTTTGGTTAAATCTACTCAAAACCCATTTCAATATCACCATTGTATCGTTGAAACGCGTATTGCTAAAAATGGGAACTGTATTATTTACCAAGAAAGGAAAACTAGACAAGCCAAGATTTCCCTTACGAAGCTATTCTGCAGTGCTGCAGAACACAGGGAGCCCACACAATCTGTTTGTGTAGCTGATTGCCCGGGGTTTTATTTTATAGTAAATGTTCTGGATTTACCGTTTGCTTCACCTATAGCGATATGTATATAAATCAATGATAAATAAACGTTGAATTACCTTACCTGTGGTATATAGTCGTCGTTTTACCTCAAAAGCGGTTTTTTGAGCGATTTTGAAGGAGTTTGAGTTCGCCGTTGACTGTTCCATATATATCTTTTATTATAAGGACTATATACCACAGGTAAGGTAATTCAACGTTTATTTATCATTGATTTATATACATATTTATAGCGATATATCGCTATAGGTGAAGCAAACGGTAAATCCATTAGATTTACTATAAAATAACAATCGGCTACACAAACAGATTGTGAGGGCTCCCTGTGTGCAGAATGGCTTCAAGAAGTGCACAAGAGAGCTGTAACAACGCTGGCTGCAGTAGTAGCAAATTCAGTTCAGCTCGACTTTCTGACCCTAAAACTTTAATTTTTTTGCGTTGTTTGAAGTAATTTTACTGTTAACATGGCACGTTCCTCATGAACTCTGGTATACCATTAAGCAATAATGTGGCTTAATATGAACTGTCTTATGGGGTATTTACATCGGTATTTATTGCTCAAATGACGCCATATGCCGTGTGATATGACGTCATCTATCATCCCTTCCCTATCAGTTCTCAATATTTGAAGACGTGGGGGGTTGACAGCCCCGAATCACGGTCACTCATCTAAATGTAAGAAAAAAAGCGATTGTTCTACATAAAGTTTACACGGACAGCAGCCAAATGATATTTTGATTCGTTGCTAAGCTTGACAACGCTCACTTTGACGTTTTGTGCATGATCCGGTACGATCTGCTACACTTTTTTTGTGAAAGAAATCAACCCAATTTTACTTTGGTCGTCATTAAATTTTACAATGGACTGAGGAACGTTCAATATTATCATGAACGTAAGAATCTTGTAATGTATCGGTCAAATCGAAGCTTCAACATCCCCCCTGGCATACTCCGGGCATTTGACACATTTGCCGTCCCGGGAGGGGATGGGGAATTTGAATCATAGCCTCGATTTCATGTGAAATCTCTGGGAGCTATCATGGCGGACGCGTAGAGGATTTTCGTGGAAAGATTGTGCCTTTGTGGCCAATTGGTTACGAGGAAGGGCTTAAACAAGCTTCGTGGTATATTTCAAGGTATTTGCATTTTAATATTTTTAATATTGGATTCAGGCTTTGAATGTATGATTGTATTAAGTTGTGCTTACAATTCCTATATCCTGACCTACTGTAAACTGGCGATTCAATTCAACAATAGAAGGCTCAATTACCGAGGTCAATTACAGTGGAATGGTCATGAACATCGCATATATCGAATGTAGAACGCTTTGTATGTTGCATGCAACACAAAGAAAAGCTGAGCATTCAGTGACCTTGTAGCAGCGATTTCCGCCGCTATATGCACGAGAGTTTTGTCCCCGGGGTGGGGGCATTTGATCATCTGAATGGACCCTAGTGTGGGGCATTTGAAGGGCATTTTGGCTCAGGTAGGGGGGAATTTGAACAATAATTTTGAAAAAAGTCAAATGCCCCAGGGGGTTGCCCCGGGGAGGGGGGGGGGATGTTGAAGCTTCGATTTGACCGATACATAAGTACGAACCCCAGCTGAGATTCTTCTATCTGTGTTGCTTGCTCTGGTTCGATTCGACAATACTTAGCGTAGAAGTCACTGTACATTGCGATGTTTACAAATACCTGATTGAGCTGTTCCATCCAAAAACAGCAACAGAACTTCCGTCTCGAAAGAGCACTAGATGCAAAAAACTTATGAATGTTTACACCTTTTAGTCAACGGTCATAAATGTATGTCTAGAGATGTAATGGGATCTCATGCAAAAGTGCCGACCAATTAGATTATGGCCTAGAATGTCTCCAGGGAATTAGCGATAACGTTCCCACACTTGCCAGTCATGGAATGAATTTACCGGTATTGAAATCTTTGTTCCAAAAGCATAGAATTTGGACTTTTATTCAATAAGTGATCTTCCTTGCGCACAAGCTTACTCACATTTCTTAGAGGTACAGTCAAAGTTTTCTCGTTATAAAAGCTGTAATCTGTGGCAAGGCTTTTCTGGCAATTCGTGTCATTGGCGCTCAAGAAAGTCGTGGCCTATCAGATCAACTGCAGCTGATTTTGAAGCCTTGCTGCAGCTGCTTGCCTCATTTGAAAGTCAGCAACTGTGCTGCAAAACTACTGCCGAGAGCTTCAAAGGCTGCACAGCACTTTTGCATCCCATTGCAACTTGAATTAAGCTGCTATTTGGCTTCTAAAATGCTGCTAAACAGCTGTAATTTAGCTGTACAGTTATTTTGAACTGATTTTGAGGCGCTGTACTGCGCTTCAAGTTTTGTACGGGTTCTACCCCTCTTGGCAAGAATTCCTGGTAGGGTAAATTCTACAAGTGCTATGACTTGAAACAGCGAAAAAATGAAATGGGGACAAACGACACATACATGGATTTAAACTATGATAGCGATGAAGACAAGGCCAACTACAATATACTGTAAAATACCGACAGGAACATTATTTTCCTTCTCAGTATGTGAAACAAAGGGTGTCCGGTTGTTTCACTGCTTCATGAAGTTGATTCGCCGCAAAGCATTTTTCATTTCTCTTCGTCATGAAATAGATTCCGTCCATAATGATAGCTGAGTTGCTTGAAAGGCAAAGGGAAAGGAATTAACAGGGCTCGAAATTAAAAAAATCCTTAGGTCCCCTTTTGGCTACCAACTGAAGAAATCTAGTTGCCAGATGCAAATTTTTAGTGGCCAGTTTGTATAATGTAAATGACACAGCTCATAGTGTGCGCTTCTGAAATTTCCCACAGTCGTGCTGGAGCCACTGAATTCACAAAAACACGCAAA
This sequence comes from Porites rus, assembly GCA_964035705.1. NCBI lineage: Eukaryota > Metazoa > Cnidaria > Anthozoa > Scleractinia > Poritidae > Porites > Porites rus. The sequence goes on along the minus strand of OZ038001.1, from coordinate 17,656,099 downwards.
ATACCACGAGATTCAGTAGAAATCTTATCAAATACATGTCTGTACAACATATCTCAGCTATTGGGGCTATTTACTTGCCGTAAACTTGCAAATTTATCTTGAAACTTCGTCACTGAAATGTGTAAACAACGTCGCAAAACTATCAAGCATAGATTATGTTGTGAAAAACTGGGCACTAGCCATGCTCCTAAAGGCTTTGCCATTGGTTCATTTCTGGAGCGTATTGTTGTTGAAAGAGCAAATGATGTCCTCTGCTAGAAAAATGTTAAAAATGCTGTTCTCACTTTCAGCGAAGTTTGCCCTGAAAATTCCTGCGAAATCGGCTGATTTTTCCGCGAATTTGCCCCTAAAAATCCCATGAAAATTAATTTGACTTTTTTTCCGCGACATATCAGAAGCCCTGCATAGTATGGCACGATCCATCAGATTTGCAAATATGGATAGAAGTCGGTATAAATTTGGAGGTAAACTGACTTTGTTTATGCGATTTGGCACATTTTTTATGATGAAAGCTAAGCAAGATAAGATGAAATGTTCATTTTAACTTTACTCTTTTAATTTAAATCTAAATCACAGAGAAATCTGGTAACCACTTTGGCAACTAAACCAGAATTTTTAGTTGCCAAGGAGAAAATGTTAGTCGCATTGGCGACCGTATCAGTGTAATTTCGAGCCCTGTATTAACCACTTGTTTCAGCGGCCGATCGTGGGGAAAGAACGCATGATGAAGCCCTAAGAACTTCTGCATCTGCAGCTAGGAGGGTGGTAGAACAAGATTTTTATGGGAATTGTCTACTCAAAGTTACTCATTTTTGTGTGTTTTTCTCTGGCCTGTTTGACTGAATGTAATAATTGTTTAACTTCCCTCTGTGCAAGTTAGGTGTCAGAGTTGCTATTCTAGGGCTATAGCTAATAACATCACAGCTTAACTGACAGATGACCAATAACACCACAACTTGATTGACCAATCAGATAAATAGCCAGAGTTTATGACCAATCAACCGGCGTGATACAACTCACTTTGACTCTGAAAATGTATACCACGCAGGTTGTTGAAACATCAGTCACTGTCAACAACAGTCCTATTCAGGATTATGCTCACCTGGACAGTCATGCTTCACTTACTTATGAAATGACTCCTGGGTTCAAACCTTTCACATTTTCAGGGGCCTGTTTGCACATAGGCAGTTAGAGAAAGATGAGGTGTGAATTTAATGTAAATAAATACAGTTGTGAGTTATGTAATTTACACTACATGGCATGTACTGAAATAAAGTTGACTTATCTGTTCTCAGCTTTTTGAAGACTATCACATTTTTAAAAGGACAGAAGTAGAACAAACACCAGAAAAGACAGCTGAGTCTGTGGATATTGACAGAATATTAGATTGGGAACCCAAGGTAAAGTCCAACATGTGCAGTAATAACAACAAGTAACTTTGGTTCCGTTCCTTTATAATGTCTGCTTCGGGAGACATTGATTGTTGAACCATCACCCAATATCAATACCAATGCCCCCCTCCCTTACCCCTGATAAACACAAAACGACCCATTTCCCAAATTATAAACATGCCTTCATACCTGGGGTGGGGGCACCCCCTTATTTAGCCTAGGCAGGTATGTGCTGCTGAACAGATGATATTTTTCATACATGTCAGTTGGTGAGGAATACTTGTCATATTTATAAGGTAATGTAGCTGAACTGTCAGGATTTAGAGTGTGGCATACCATGGCACCCACTTTTTTTTAGTACATTTAATGATCTTCACTTACAATTTTTCAGATTGGGTGGTTTATGCAACAGAAAGAGAAAAGTTATCAACTTTTGTCTCCAAGATTTAATGATCCTTTGTTTGAGGAACAATGGTACCTTGTAAGTTACTCACTTTTCTGTTTATTTTCAGCTGTTGTAAAGAAAATAAGATATTGTATATTGATTTAAAATTTCTCAAATTAACCATCGTCTGGCTAACAAAACTGAAGCTGACGGTTCACTTGTTTTACCTCGTTCCCCCCCTGACCCCTTCCCCAGTGGTTCATTTTACAGGTATTATGGGTACTTCAAGCTACATGTAAAGTGAAAGAAGTTGAGACAAGGATTCAAGGTTACAGCTGGGGATTGAGCGCGGGATCCTAGCTAGTCTACAGATCCTCCCTCTGCTCAGAAAAAATCGGAGAAGGGGCATCTGTGATTCACCATCGTTAATCGTGTATGGAAATAATTTTACATAAATTGAAAAAAATAGTTTCTGCCAACCACAATTTGCGTAGCTTGTGTTTCATTTCATACCAGCTCTCAAAATGCTGGTGCATGCGACTTATTTCCATCCAGCAATTGAGAGAGTGAGATTTTTTAAAATAGGTTTACTCTATACTGAGCAAGAAAAATGCTCTTACAAGCCCTACTTATTGAAGCCTTCACACTGGATACGGAAAGTCATTAGTTTGAAATAGTGTTGACATGTTAGAGGTGACTCATAAGCTCGTCATAGTGTTGAACATGACTATATCGCGTTTGCTTGAGCAACACACATTTTCCTTCTTTTCTTTATAGCACCTAGCCTGTTCCAGACATTCAGAAAGTATAGCGCTGTGTTCAGATAATGGGGAGCCAGAAAGTTACGCAGAGGAAACGAGGGGAAAAAAACAAATCCCGTTTTTTTTTCCTCATCAATTTGTCGACCGCGCTCTACGATCTGAATGCCTGGAACAGGCTATATAGCACCTACATTATTCATCCCAGTGTATGGAATACCATAAACTTTGACTGAACAAATCTTATTTTTGCCTTTGATTCTTACATTTACAGGCCATGAAGCTGGTGTGTCTCATGCATATTGAGTTATTATTTCCTGTGGTTTTATGTCTCTGTAGGTGTTTGTGTCAGGATTTGATCTTGCAGGGGTGCCTTTTAGCTCCGGTTTTTCTTTGACCACTTTGAAGCCTAAAGCTTTTTAGTGCAGCTAAAAAACCTTTCCTTAAAGATTTAAGTTTCTTTTCTTTTCTCCAAAATCCCTGGATCTAAATAACTACATGCGTGTAGTTGTCCGTGAATGTGATAAATTTCCGATTGCCTGCTATGTTTTGATGGCAGGCCCTAAAGCCAATCAAAATCTTTCATTTACATGCTGAAGTGATCTACAAGTAACAGCCAATCAAATTATTTTCCACACATTCTGGGAAAAATAATGTGGCCTCCATACTCGATTAGCAACAGTGAATCACAGACTTCCTTTGCTTGTTCGATTTTTTCTGAGGGGATGGGAGGGGGGTCTGTGCACAGGCTAGGGATCACTAGCAAAGAAGAAAGTGAAGTAACCAACTCAGTGCAAATATATACTTGCTCCTCAAAAATCTCAGCAGAAACCCATCCCATTTCTTTGAAAAGCACTTTTGACTTGGAAGTCTCCAGGCTTATAGTCTCCCTTGCAGCCGTTTTTTGGATGTCACGCAATGCTCCCCCAAAAGAGCAGGAGAGGCAGCATTGCGTGACATCCAAAAAACAGCTGCGAGGGAGACTACCAGGCTTAATGATGCTTTTCAATTGCCAGTTGGAGTGCACAAGAAAAAGGCCAAAAGGAAAAGGGAAAGAAAGGAAACAAAATGGATTGAAGTAACAGGTGCATGGGAAAATCTGGTGATTTTAGAGCAACTTTCTATTTCTAGCAAAATTGTCACTTTATACGCTCTTTTTGCCCTGGGCCCTTCATTTATAGTTTACATATGTAAGCAAAAATTGTTCAAGCAAAGTGAATAGGCTTTGGAATTGAACAGCTCAAAATCAGCTATTATTTTTTCTCAAAGGCATGATTTTTTCGCTTTTGTAGACAAGATCAAAGAATCCTACTTTCAACATCACTTCTGTCTGGCCAGCATACACAGGAAGAGGAATTTTGGTAGCAGTAGTTGATAATGGAGTTGATGGAAATCATCCTGAACTTTCTTCAAACTATGTAATGATTTCAATATTATTTTTATCTCTACTCTAGTTGAGAAAGTTCATAGTAACTATTCTATGTCATCATTAAAATTGATGATTGATCACATCACAGTAGGTACACAGGACATGTTCCCTGCCCATAGGGTGATCCCTATACTGGCCTATACAGTGGGGCTTTGCCTGAAAGGGGTTTCTCTTTTAGGCCTCATGTATGAAAGGGTAGGGATTTCACTAGTTGAAGTATATACACGCATAAAAGGGTAGGGAAACTTGTCATTTTGGTGTGTAAATAGTCCCTTAGATGCATTTTGTAGCTGTGAAAAAGTCAACAAAAGTAGTCGAAGGTGAGAATGGATTAAACCAGTGATAAAAATAATTGAACCACAACTGAACTTATACGTACACAACAAAACATATTTTTGTTTGTTTGTGTGTGTGTACATGTGTTTATGTTTTGTTTTTACACTGTATAGTAAACACCTGCATTTATATAAGAACACATGATTTCAGGGTTCAGGCTGACCTAGTTCTTATTTATCGGGTGCTTAGTGAGAAATCAGCCTGAAGATGTTCTTTATATGTTCTTAAACTTTGTTTCACAAATACAACACATAATATGTTACCAGGGATTTAGTTAGCATATTTTATTATAAATAAATAAACAAGTAAGTAAACAAAAATCCTAAAGACACCCCAGCTGTTAAAGGTTTTTAATATTGTCTAGCAGTAACCATAGTTACATTGCTTTTTTATTCCAACACCCCCTCCCTTATGATATAAGAACATGTTTTATTTATCAGGCTGGACTGGTTCTTCTATAATTATTATGGTGCTTTCTGGGCAAAATTTCAGCCTGATGTTCTTAATCCATTTATTCTTACTATGTGGGTGTTTACTGTACTTCATATGCAAACTGCTACGCACAGATTCCATGTTGAAGGACTTGAAGTATATACGAAGAATTACTATGGGGCTGTCATCTAGGCCTGGAGGCTGGGATTTCCCTGGGCTATTGAAAATTTGAAGCCTGGCTTGAAAAGCAATACACCGACCTTATCAGGAAAGTTGAAATCTCAGGGTTCTTTCTAATTTATTCCCCTGCCCTCTTCAAAATAGTGAGAGCCAAGATCGACCTATCAGATTTTGTTTTTATATGCCGCTGCAGTTTATAGCAAGAAAATAAGTCACGTTTTGATTGATTTCTTCAGTCACTCTCTCTCTATATATATAAAATCATTCGTTCATTTAGAATGTTTGATGGAATATTTAAGTTCTATTGTGTATAAACTTGTGGCACTATTTATACTTTTTCTTTTCAAGAATGCTACACTAAGTCGTGATTATGTGGACAATGATCCAATACCAGTTCCAAAGCATGGTACAGTTTCAGGGTATGTCTGCATTTATATGGCTGTTTTATCTTAAAAGTCGAATGTCAAATGCTCTACATTATGTATTCTTTTGTAGACAAAGGGGTGCTTTTAAGGGTTTGAAACCCTCTGATTAGGAAGAACAAAAAACCTATCTTAAAGCGTTCAGTCAAGCTTGCTTAGAGGTTAGATAAGAAATGAGGAGGTGATTAATTTATAAGGAGCCTGTTTGGGGTTAATTTATAAACCAATAGAAAACGTTTTTCCTGTAATTGCATAGCCTCAGATAAAAACACTCAAGGAGTTGGGAGAATTCTCGACAGATTCAAAGAATTACTTTGTTTTGTGCGGCCGTGAGAGATTTAAAATGTACGTTGTAGAAAATTAATGAATAAATTTTTTTTTTCTACTCGTAGGGCCCGTTTCTCGAAAGTTCCGGGCCCAAATCAAATATAGTAAAAGTGCGCGGATCCTAGCTTACAAGCAATTTTATTTTGTTTTGTTAACCAACAGTTTTATTCTGTTATCCGAAAAACTATTGAAACATTTATCTGGAATAATAACAACGACTTTCCGGGCCCGTTAATTACGGAGACTTTTGAGAAACGGGCCCGAGACCATGTTCGAAAATGTCGGTTTTCCATCTCGGCGTTCACGCGTGCATGATGGTCGTAAACGCACACGTCTGTGTACGTTTACTCGGATTCGTGTGAAGCTAATTTCTTCTGAATTTTCCCTAGACATGGTAACAACTGTGCTGGAGTTATAGCCGGAGTGGCTAATAACAGTTTGTGTGGTGTGGGAATTGCATACAACGCCCAAATTGCAGGTACTTGTAGGTTGATGTGGTTGCCTTCTTCAATGACAGTTTCACCAAAGAGGTCTAAGAGTTTTAATGTACACTGACACAGTACAGAAGGGTATGAGTATTTGTTAGAAGAATCTTTTTTTTTGTCAAGAAAGATTCTTACGTTTGGGAAAGTCAGAGAACACAGTCTACTCTTGGTCGTTCCAAACATAGGCACGTATAACGTGCATGCGCTATTTTGGATGCTTCGCTATAACTGTAACAGGAACTGTCCCCTTGAACCCTAATTTTAGTGAGGTTCATTGCAGCCGCGCGAGCGAGCCTGAAGCGAGCGAGCAATATGATAAGGTATTTTTGTTCTTTTAATACACGATAGAGTGGTTTTCGTTTGAGTGTCGTAAAACCAAAACCAAAGTAATTACTCTGGCCAATCACATAGGACACAGACAATACATTGAACCAATCAAAACTCGAAGTAATTACATGTGGCTGACGCAAAGCGCGGGAAAATGCATGCGAGCGCGTCACAATTGGCTTTGGTTTTACTTCTGATTGGATGAAAAGGTGGCGCGAATCTGTTAAGCCAATCGCATCGTGTAGAAAGTGCAAAACCAATTACTTTTCGACACTCAAATGAAAACCGCTCTATAACGATATTCAACGAGTAATAGTTGACACTCCAGCTGCCCCCGTTCTGTATATTGTCGGTCAATAGTATTCTTGCTGGTTGTGTAGCTCTTTGAAATGTACCGATTCATAATGAAGATTTTCACACATATTCCATACAATAGGTGAGATAAATACAGGAAACGCAAGGTTCCATGCACAGTTTCAGCTCGATTTACACAGCTTTGATCAAAACATTCTCAGTTTCGAGAATATTTTATTCTAAACCATAAGAAAAGATTTAATTAGAAGTTGAATTTTTCGCTTTTCCTCTTTCACTTTTTACATTCAGTTCATTTTATTTGTCGGAAAGTAAGCCTTAGAAATTAAAAGGACGTTGGATTGATTCACGCTCGCGCATTCTAGTCTTATTTGAAACTTTATAACGGAAGGACATCTGTGAGCAGGGAATAAGTCAGCACAGAATTTGATTATCGGCGAATTTCTGTAATCGTCCATCGTTCTGCTAGTGATAAGCTAGCCGTTGTTCACTCGTCTTGCTTGTTTGGGGCTGAGTCTTATTCCGGTCAAAGAGAGAGAAAGAGTGTCTGGCAAGGTTTCCAATATATATCAAAGATTTGTGATTTGTCTGGCAAACTCCCCAAGTGTTTATATATGCACAATTAACGCACCTTATAACCTCATCTGCGCTTAACGAGTGTCTTTTGGTCCATAACTTCCCGGCATAGTAAATCGAACGTTCGAAAATCGAACTCAATCGAACTCAATCCACCGATTGAGTTCGATTGAGTTCGATTGAAATTTAGTGCGATTGGGTTCGATTTACTATGCCGGGATAACTTTCAAAACAACTGCTCCACAGAATGTCACTGCGTAACGCAAACGAGTATCAAAGTATGACTGCACAAAAAATGTCACAAAATCTACCTGAGCGGTCCCTTCGGGATTTTCTGTCTTTACGTCATCCTAACCATTTCGTACTTGCGGGCGCAAACAATAGAAACGTCATCATTACCTACCGATTCCTCGCGGCCCCTGTTCAAGCAAATCGAGATTTTTTCTATCATATTGACTTTATGACTGTATATTTCAACTGTAAGTACTTTCCTTAATATACGCGCGAGTTACTAGAGTGCCTCCTCGGGATTTCGCCTTCTGGGCGAAATCCCTGCGGGGGCAAAAATAGAAAAATAACAGTAGATTCATCTAGCATTCCGACAACTTTGGGTAAGTGCGTGTCGCCCATGGTCCTAAGCCCAGACCCTATTTAAGGATGAGAAAAACGAAAATTTACACCCTATTCAAGGGAGAAACAAAACTAAGAAATTAATGGTAACACACAAACCTTCATTAAATTGCCTTCCTACTACTCTTAAGGGATAGTTCAGTTTCAAAAGATACTTTGGGCGTTAATGCAGCTAAATTTTGGCTGATATAATAACGGTACCGTATGTAAGGATCACACCAGAAACACGACGCTAACAAGGGCAAAAACGATACCCTATTTAAGGGTGGAGGACATGCCTATCTATTTCATACATGGGAGTACCCCCCCCCCCCCCCCGCTGGGGGGGCATTACAAGACAAGACAAGATAAGACAATGCTTTATTTGGAGTCCTATACAGTCCTATGTACATCGACTTTATCCAAATAATTTAAAATCATAACACAAATTGCTCACTGGTGGAACTATGTGCACCTTTCTTTTTCTACAGGTATTCGCCTTTTTGATGACCATGTCCGGTCTACCGATGCCGGACGAGCATCTGCCCTGTCCCATGAACTCGACAAAATTGACATATATTCAAACAGTTGGGGACCTGGGGACACGGCTACGGAAGTTGAGGGCCCTGAAATTCTTACGGGAAGAGCTATCGAGCTTGGTATAAAGCAGGTAATACATAGATTTAGCCAAGGCCAAAAGCAAAGCTCTCGAGTGATGCTTTATAAAATGTCTTTCTCAATTCATTCAACGTTTGCCGTATACTGAAAGCAAATTGAATTCCGCGCGGGCGTGGAGCTCTGCTATAAACAGTGCAATGCGATACTTATTTATTTGCTTGGAGATAATTGACCTATTGGTCACCACCATTAAGTAAGCCTACCCCTTCAAAATTCTTTCTTTAAGAGGTGTAATGGTGGGTAGCTAACCCGGAGGGGGGGTACTCCCATACATTACCTATACGGGTATATGCCGCCCAACGGGGTCGTGATTTTGAAGCTCCTGATTTAGAACGGGGTATCCATTTCAGAGGCGTTTTCTAGAACGGGGTATAAAATTTCGAACGCACGAAAGCTCCACTTTTGTAAGCAGCCATTTGAAAGTATTCAAGGACAGATTGCTTTTAAAAATACGGTTCAATGCGTTAACAAGCAAACTGTTGTACTCTTGTTGCACCCTAGAACGGAGTATAAAAAATTGGCCCATTTCTAGAACAGGGTATCAGTGTTAGGGCGAATTCTAGCACGGGGCATAAAAATTGGCCCATTTCTAGAACGGGTTATCAATGTTAGGGGAATTTTTTTTTAGAACGGGGTGCCAATTTGGGGTCCCGGGCGGCACATACCCACCCAAAAAATACCCGAGTGCCCCCCCGGGTAGCTAACCGGGCAGCTGGGCTCTAATTGCTCGTGGGTGTGCACAAAGGGTCACTTCATCCGTTGGATGTTTTCAGTAAAAGTCATTGTGCAACTGAAATAGATTATGCCTTGTTTGTATTTCAGGGTCGTAGGGGCAAGGGTGCTATCTACACCTTTGCAACTGGGAATGGCGGCTTAATAAATGACAGCTGTGCCTATAATGGTTATGTTAATAGTATTTTTACTATTGCAATCAGTGGTGTGAACCAGGATAACTCTAGACCGTCCTATGCGGAAGACTGTGCTGGTATAATGGCCTCTGCTTACAGTAGGGACAGAAAGAAAGGAGTCGGGAAAGTTGTAAGTGAAGTAGTCAAATTACTTGGATATGGTTTGTTGTTTGCATTTCTACCTCAAAAGCGGACCCTCGCCATACGGAGGACCCCTTTTAAAGTTATTACAACCATGTGTTTTTCGGGAACAAAAGTCTTTCCCTATTCTACAATTTCGTTAATATGATAACGACCAGCTTTTTGAGTCCCCGTGCAGTCGTTGTCTTCTTCACAGTTTTGTTACTGTTAGTTCGACCAGTCGAATGGATGGTGGGATTGCTTTGCAAGTGAGAAAAGCAATCAATGCGACAAACCGTGACGGTTTTTATTGAAGGTTGTTCAAAGTGGGTAACTGAGCGTTCAAGTGATCTGTGATATCTTGCAGATTGATAGTACAAAAAAAACCGTATTTTACGGTATCTTGTTGCCTGTAAGGTATAACGATATGACTTTAACCCATTAATATGACAAACGTTTTTACGGCCAGTGATTCCACTAGGCCTTTCTTTCTTTTCTACTGTCAAAAAGTTTCTAAAAGGCATTTAAAAGGAATGTTTAGATTGTAGATAAAACGTATGAACAGGTATGCTCACCAACCCTTAATTTCCGATTCCGCAACTCGGCTGAGAACGGTTATCGACTATAATCCTTCAGTCGGCGTACATTCCGTAATGGTAGCTGTTTAGTTTTAACCCCAGGCAAAGTACTTCGCACACCTTATAACTGGTGTCATGACGAGCAGACCACACTGGACGGAATATTGGACGTAAGGAAATGCAATGAGCCCTATTATATATGGGCCAGGGGCCTGTTTCTCAAAAGTCCCGGTAGCTTTTCGGGCCTGGAAAGCTATTTTGTGTTTGCCGTATTTACATTTGCCTGCGTGCAGACGTCTCCCATTTCCTTTGCAACAAAGGAAATAGGAAACGTCTGCACGCAGGCAATATTTACATTCAAATTCAAAGTTTCAATAATTTTAACAATGATACAATGAAAGTATCAGCTAACGAAGCAAAATTGGCTGGTTTGTGGGCTACGAACGGTGCTACTATTCAACAGGTCTGGATTTTAAAATTTGCCTCCGGGCCCGAAAAGTTTCCGTGCCTTTCGAGAGACAGGCCCCCAGGCCCGTAAGGGCACTCCAGGGAGGTCTGGGCAGAGGTGTGCCACCGAGTCCTTTAAACTCTGAGCCTGTACCACAAAAGTAGATCGCTCGTTACGAACCTTCATAATCTTTTAAAGGCTTCCGGTCTAAAAAGACACCCTGTTCAAGACACTAATAGTGAAAGACTCAAGACCCGAAAACCATAACTTGTTCAGCGGCACATGCCCGTTTAGGCCAAATAAGGGAGTGCACCCGTGGAGACCGGGTGGTTTTCTTGTGGAGATAAGCATCGTGTATATTATTCAGGCAACAGTCCAGAGATATTTTTGTATACTAAATTACTATCCTATTCTGCAGATTTCTGCTGATCAGAAATCAGGATGCATTGAAAACTTCGAAGCAACATCGGCAGCTACAGCGATGGCTTCAGGTCTTATTGCGTTGACACTAGAAGCGAAGTAAGTCTTAATGCTTTGAATGTTGTTTGATCTTCTGTCGTGTAACCATATAGGCTCAGAATGGCGAAAGAGGATCAACCAGGACCCCAGGGTATACTCCCTATAAGGGCCTATACGAAGAGGTTCGGCCTGAAAGGGGTACCTTCAGGCTTCAGGCTTTAGGTATATTAAAGGGTAGGGATTTCTCTCAAGTTGAAGTATGTAAGAGGGTAGGAACAGGGGGAGGGGGGAGACGGGGTATGGGACTGAGAAACGGTGTTCTCACAACTTGCAAAGTGGTCACTTCGCGTGGTGGTCAGCGGATAATTGTAGTATGTTTCTAACAGTAAATATTTTAAAAGCGAGAAGCGAAGCAGCAGAAGAAATAATTCAATAATTGTAAAAATAATATGCCTCTTTGCTTTTTTCGCATATCGTATTAGTCCTTTGGTACTGAACTTGCAAAACGCAAGCGGCAGTCACTGCAACCGTCTAAATTCTTAAACCGACAATAACGCGCGGTGGAGACTACCTCGATCGAGTTTATAGGTTAACATGGTTTTGCCAGGCGAGGACATCGAAAGTTTAAAGAAGTCATGATGCTGATAAAAGTTACTGGGGAAAGTGTCAAATTTATCGGAAGTAAAGTCTTTTCAAGACGGCTTTTAAAACATTAGCGTACATACCGGAATTAACAGATTCACACTTCACAACAACAGTGATAACATTACACTTCGTTTATTACCATCAATCAACATCTTGAATTCAAAGTTAAAAGTCAAAGCGATCCTAATAAACAAATGACAACTATTAGTGAAGGCTTGGTACCTTGAAGCGGCCTTAACTTTCCTTACGTTTGAAGCAAAACACTACTCGATAGCTCAACTCTTCGGTGGTTCTTATAAGCCATATGTTACACATTCTAAACTCTGCGAAGGAAAATTGTTTAAAAGAAAAAGCAAACCACACACTATGTCTGAAAACGACATAAAATCAATAAATTTGCGAATTACCAAAATATAATGGTGAGAAACAGTCCCGCCTTCGACCGCCACAATTTTGTTCCTTCTCCAAAACCGTTGATCTTTGGTTTTTGATTAATGCGCTTTGCAAGTTGTGAGAACATCGTTTGGATTTCATTGAAGCGAATGTATAAAAAGTAACTCTCCCCCCCCCCCCCCCCCCCGCGCTCCGGGTAGGAAAATCTGTCAGTTCGGTCTGTAAAAAGGTCCGAAAGGGCTTACAGATGCATTTTATGGCTGTGAAATAGTCGAGAATTCGTCTGTTTTTTTTTGTGATTTATTCACCTCTTAAAGACAGTTCATTTACAGCAGCTAAAAGGGATGCAAAAGTCTAAACTAGGTATGTGGAAGGGGTACCATTTGTCGATAGAAGGTATACGAAGATACTCTTTCTGTCGTACTACGGGGTTGGTCTCTGGGGCGGAGCCTCCCACCATAAAACTTTGTCGAGTACCTACCCCCGGCCTGGACCCACCCTTCCATTAGACTGACGTTGCCCTTATGTACTCCTTAACATGAAATGTGGTGTTTAAGATTTAAATGACCCTGGCGTAGGTTGTACATGTAGGCTATTGCTACTGTAGGTTTATATATCATTGCAGTTTTGTTTTCTAAGAAAACCACACTCTGATGTGCAATTGTAGTTACTGTCACGTATCACCCTCGTGAAATAATGAAATGAAATGATGAAATAATGTATTACACCGCGCGTTAGTGAGATTCCAGCGCAAAAAATGCCTAAAATATCTCCCACTATACTACTTACTTACTTACAGGGTGTCCAGTTCCTATTTTTTCCTATTTTTTCCTATTTTTTGAGCCTCTTCCTATTTTCTCCTATTTTTTAACTAAAACCTCCTATTTTTCCTATTTTTTAGCCGGTTAAACCAATATTTGTAACAAAATTGAAAATGGAATTATAGTTGTGTATGTTTTAGAATGAGATTTATCATAAAACAAGTAGTATGTTGACTTTGATGTTCTAATATTAGCAAACATAATAGTTACATTTTCCTTTCCATGACCTCTATTGCCTTTTGGAGTTCTGCTAACAACTTTGTTATGTTGTTACTTTTTGTATAATTTTTTAGTGCACCTACATGTATTGTATGTAGTTTTAGTGTTCTCATGACTATAATTGAATATTTAGTAAAATCCAACTGCTTGTCTATTATCAATGCTGTGTTTTGATTGGTTGAGCTACCACGAGGCTAAATTTTATTGCCCATTAGTAGCGCAAAGCGCCGGCTTTAAAAACCAAAACAATAGTGGCTGAATCACATTTTGCTAACTAAAGTTGTTTTCATGGGCTGTTGACTCAGAGCCCATTCTAGCTCGAGGAATAATTGTATATTGTTAAATTATTATTGTGCATAGCCCACTGAAACTGCATTTCAGAATCTGTACATGTAATATTTTATTTTGAATTGGTCTTGCTCGCTTTTATGTTCATCTTTGAAACTGAAAACAGGATCAAGTTGTCCTCTCACAACACAGGTCAGATAAATAATCCAACCAGCTTCTTGTTTGAAAAACCAATCACAGGGTTCGCACAGTGTTGAAAAGTCCTTGAATTTAAGGGGAAGTCCTTGAAAAGTGCTTGAATTCCATTTTCCTTGAAAAGTCCTTAAATTTCTGCGCAAGTCCTTGAATTTTCTTCAACTTTAAATGTAGTGGCCTGGAAAGTTTTTTTTTGATGCTTTTTGGTTGTCCAAGACAATAAAAATCATAGCTCAGAGAATTCAAAGGTTATTTACACAAAGTACTCAATGTTTTATGCAATAATTAACTATCAATTTAAGACAAGTGAACTGAAAAATGTAGAGAAGTTGGTGAAGCAAACAGTTCAAGCCTTAAAGCCTTATTAGAGTAGACTGGGAATGTGCATTTATGTACTATCTGTGAAATTATATTCCTAGTAGGTGGTCTTTGAAAATCAAATGTGGTCCTTAAAACGTCCTTGAAAAATAGTTGCAATTTTTTGTATGAACCCTGAATCACTAGCTGGATTCTGGATGCTACGTGAAAAGATCAGATTCAAGTTTAGTTTACGTCACCAGCTCTCTTGGTGAGCTCATGTTAACAGCTATTCCTAAGCAACTGACGAATGATCCAATATTTTGGTTGCAAAACCGGTCTTGCAGTCATAGCTTAAAGCAGAGTGTTGCACTTCTTCTTGGAACTTAACCATGACACACTTACAATCTGGTTCCAAACAAATCAGTGTCATTTTGCGTACACCGCAGAAAGCCTGGTTCCGTACTTAAAATTTATGTGGTCTTTGACTCAAACAAGCATATTCTCAACCATCTACCAATTGCAGATTAAAGGAAGGAAAGCTTTCCATGAGACATTTTACTCCTAGTTCGATAAGCTTTTCAAAGATTTGTCGCCAACTTGAAGGGAATTTGCATATGATCACCTTTGATTTTTATAGAACCCCCGATAGAACCCCGCTTGACCTGTAATCAAGTATATCATTCTAATTACAGCGTAACTGGGCCAATAATTAAACTGAATGTTACTGATCACTCCTTCTAAGCCTCGAAAGATGATCTAAATCCTGCGAACGTAGAAGCTGAGGAATCGTAGCCTTTATTACAACCCTGATGGGGTGCAGGGAGTCTATCTTTGTTGACGAATGTATTATTGATTTTCCTATTTTTCTCCTATTTTTTAATAGAAAGTTTCCTATTTTTCCTATTTTCTCAATCCTGAGTTTCCTATTTTCCTATTTTTTTGAGCAACCATGGCGCTGGACACCCTGTACTTACTTGCTTACTCTCCGGAGGAAAGGACGCCCTTGCAACAACACGTCCCTTGGGACTGACGGGTGTTATTTGATGTGCTGTAAAGGTAATAGGGACCTTAAGATACCCTGGACGCGGCGGTAAAGAGAACGGAGAAAGCCTGGAGCGAGGACCCCGCCACCTCCGCGGGAAAAACAAATTAAGATTGAGCAGGTTGGGTTGAGTGCGACTCGCCTGACGAGATAGGATATTTTAAAGTAATGCTTTCGTGTTTTAATTCCATGACGTCTTTTAGAAAAACTCGTGAAGTCTTGCTTGATTGATACCTTAACGATCTTTTATTGGAAGAAAAATTTGTGCTGCCAGCTATGACTCCGGTTCCTCTAAAAAAAAAAACAATTTCTTCAAGGGAAAGTTGAGGGTATGATCGGAGTTCAGGTTATCAGCTATTTGTTGCCAGACTTTTTCGCTTTCCGTTGTTCTAGATCTTGCTTTAAAACGATATGGTTCTGCTATGAGAAGTTCCCGTACTAAGGCGAGATTTTGATCTTCAGACCGCTCCATCGCTAAACTGAAAATGAACAAAATAAAATTATAAAAGTTAATAAATGAACCATGGCGTCTTGTTCAAGATCTCAATTTTCTCCGACATGTTCAAGTTTATTACAAGCCTAGATTTTGTTTTCCAACAATTTTTATTCGACTTCTCGACTCTTAAATTTTTCAAATACTATCCTAAAGCGAGAACGTTGTCCCCTTAAAAACACACAGTTATAGTGTTACATTTGTGTCGAAAGACTAAGCGCTTTCATTCTCAGTTGCCGCCAAAACACTGAACCCAAAAGGCTTGATAGCAAAAAAATAAGTGTCAATCTTGAGAGAACACCACACTAAAAACACTTAAATGTGTCTCTTAAATGTGTCTCTACGAAAAGCAATTTCTGCACTGAAAACACGAAAACCAACTCACCGTTTTACGAGGCGGCCAAACTTCTAGTTTTCACCGTCGCGACGTCAGGTCGACGCTGTGGCATTATGCTAATTAGTTCCAAGAATTGAACATTTCACTTCCGGCAGACGTCCTCCTCGGCCGCGTCCAGAGTATCTTAAGGTCCCTAATGTTACACGGGACGACTTGCAACGACGATTTTTAACGAAACACAGCGTTGCAATGTTGGAACAATGTTGTGACCATTCGTCGCAACAATGTTACAACGTTTTGTTGCACTAAAAGTCGTCCTTGCGAATCGTCCAGTGTAACATCACCTTAACAGAAGGTATACTTACTTACTTACTCATTTACTAACTACCCTGTATTACTTAATCACTTACTTGCCGTCTACCTGCCTGTTAATGTATTGCACCGCACGCTAATGAGATTCCACCGCAAAAAAGGCCCAAAACATCCCTCACTATACTACTCACTTACTAACTTACTTACTTACTAACTGCCCTGTATTACACACTTACTTACGTACTGTCTACTTGCCTGCTTGCCCCTTAGTTCCTTCCTTACTATTTAAACTATTTTGTTTTACTTTTAAGCCCCTCCCTTACATGGCGTGACGTACAACACATTATAGTAAGAAGTGCGAGACACGCACCAGAAGGAGTTTCACTCACCGATGGATTCTGGGAAACGAACAAGGCTGGTTTATCTGTCAGTAGGTATTTTGGCTTTGGCCTTATGGATGGTGGCATGATGGTGCACTTAGCAAAACAGTGGAATACAGTGCCTTCACAGCTGAGATGTGAGATTAAGGGCGGGGATGAAAACAGGTTTGAACCTTTTTATTTTGTTCGTTGTTGTTGCTGATGATCAATAACTACAGAAAAACATCTCTCTAACGAATCTTTTTTTGCTAAGTTCTCTAGGACCCATAAAATGTCTGCCTTTTTCACGAGAATCGGTACTCAAATTTGGAGCTCTATTCCTTATACAATTATAACACTCAAGCGATCGTCTTTCTTTTTGGGAAAAAGATAAAGGATTTATTACTAAATTTCTTGTGGTCAGAAGACGGTAATAGTTGAAGTCCCCCGCCTTATAAAGTTGTTTTACACGTTATCTTAGTCCCTCTTCGTAATCGTTATTTACTTACAGCGTTTTATGTTTGTTTATTCTGCTGATTGTATTGTAAAGTCTTGTCGTTGTTTAGGCCATCTATTGTAACCTTGTATTGTAGCTATGACTTTCCTCTTCCCCTTTACTGTTGTTGTTGTTGTTGTTGTTGTTTAGGGGGCTCTTTCGTTGTTGCATTTGTCGATTCTCGTGTTCAAAGCTTTAACAATTCAGACAGCAAACATGGAAAGCGGAACTACAAACAGAGCAAAAATGTCGAATAAACAGTGCGTAAAAGCAAGATTGCAGTACTTATAGCGTAGGTTAAGCTGGTAGAGTGACATTAAGAGCCGCCCATTTTGTGCTACTCAAGCGGTTTTTCCCGGTTGATTGCCTTGATTCTCTCTTAAGACATTTTCTCTAAATAGTAGTATCTCTAATCTCGGCACTATCCACCTCCACCTCGGTAAATAATTGTTATCTAACACCCCTTTTTGACAGAGTGATACCTTCAGAGGTTTCGGAGACAGTTGGTAATTGCACCATTAAATTTCTGGAGCACGTTCAAGTGAGGGTAAATCTAGTTTTTGAGCGTCGTGGAGACCTGTATTTGGAGCTGATTGCGCCTAGTGGAACTATATCTCCATTGACTCGTCAGAGGAGAGTGGACAATATATATGGAGACAAAAACCTGACAAACTGGTATATCACTACTTTATTCAGTTGGGGAGAAGATCCTAAAGGACAGTGGAAGCTCAGAATTGAAAATTTGGACCCAAATTACACAACAGCCGGTGAGTGACTTTTAACGTTTTAAGGTAATGTTAATTGTTTACGCCTGCGTAGTGCCAGGGACGACCAAATGACACCACAAGGGTGCAAATGAACAACATAGCGGAAAACTTTCACAACGTTCAATCTAGAAATTAGTCAAAGTGGGTCATGTGTCCCACATGGCATTTTAAATTGGTTCATTTAAAAATGGTCCGGGTCAAACTATGATATTGAAACTTTGAACAACTGACATCACCCAAACGCACAGCTATACCACTGTGTTATTTTTTGGGTTTGAGGCAGTTGGCTCTTGAAGTTATGGAGGTTAACTTGTCAAGCATACTTTTCCAGCATCAACATCCTTATGAAACCCTTCCCCATGCTTTTTAGTACTTACACATAAGGTAACTTTTTGGGGGATCAGTATTACTAGAATGCTTCTGGTATTACTCCACGATAATTTCATTTTGAGTCAGAAGAGAATATTCCGCGTTAATGAAGCAAATGAACACTGACAGCAACTGTGCCATTTTACTATGATAACTGTGAACATAAAAGGCAAAAAAAAAAAAATCAGTCTTGGAAAATTATCGACAGTATTAGCTACATATTTGTTTAGTTTGTACTCAGTCACATACAACCTCCTCGATCCGCGGAATTCTTCATGTCCTACTCAGCTCTTTTAATAACTGCTAAATAATGCATACTTATCAAGGATAACTGTGTCAGTTGTAGAGAAAAGTGCTATCAATATAAGTCCTGCTGTTTAAAAATTACAAAGAATAAAAGACTGACAATAATGCTATTAGCAGGATAGTAGTAGTAAAAACGCTACCTTGAAGACCTGGCTTTCAATCCAAACTGGTAATGTTGTCATTGTTAGATTAGTAGCCCCGCCATGGTAAAGGAATAAACTATATCCGATACAACGCCCAGATATTTAAATGCATTCGTGCTCTTAATAGACTGACATCGAAAGTGTCACTTTTCTACGAAGTAAGACGTTTGCCGCCCACCGAAAACCATTCATTTTGTCTTCTTTACGTTCCGTATAACTAGATTATATAGCGAGTTGGAATCTCGATACTTCGAAATTTCTGGGGAAATTGAATGTTGGCTTGAATAATCCAGAGGTTCTAAACCTCGGATGGAAGGTGGGAACAAACCGCAGTGGAGTGGAGAAACATCCTACAATATTTTTAAGTGTTTTCTTCATTATCAGGAGTTTCCTTTCTAGGAGAATTTCGCTTGTGTTAAAACCAGTTAGCTAAATCTTGATTTAAGTGGATCGTGAATAAGAATTTCTTCCAGTGACCTCATTTGATATTTTTCTGACCACCTTCTTGTTTTAAATTGTTTGTTCAAGGTATTCTTTACAGCTGGTCGCTAATTCTGTACGGAACAGAGAAGGATCCCCTATCAAAGAACCTACATGTTTCGACGATTTCTACAAAGGTTAAACCTGCAACATATTCAACAACTTCGCCTTCTTCAAGAAAACCTAAAAGCCACACCTCAGAAAGACCTGCTCCAACAACACAGCCAACTTCAAAACCTGGTAGGCCAAACTTATTGCCATTTTCTGTTTGGAACATGACCAAGTCCATCGATACTACAATAAAGTCAAGAAAAAAAAATGTTTTAAAACACAGTCCGTTACATTTTTTAACCAACGACAGACGGCTTAGCGCTGACAACTTATGCCCGGTTTACACTACAGAAAATTTTTGGCACTGCTCGGGTGAAAATGGCACGGGTTCCCCCAAAAAGGGTTCGGCTCGGATAAAATTGGCAGTGTAAACAACCTGTCCGTACCAAATTTCATCTTTGCCGAACCAAAATTTTTACCCGTGCTGGGACCTTCGGCGAGGTACTCCGAGTACGTGTGAAAATGTTCGGGTGCTGAAAAAATCGGCACGGTTCGGATAGAACAAATAGTGAAAACACTTTGACGGGCCAAATTTGTGCCTTAATTCATATAGGCTAGCAGTTTTCTTGCGTATATTTCAAGATGGCTCAGTGCTCGTTCTCCACCAAAATCACGCGGACGTTCTTGGAAAGAACTTGGAAAGAACGCGACGTAAAAGAATTACTTACAATTATGAAAGAAGCGACCAAACGTTCCTATCGATGGATGGATTTGTCAACATTATAACCACAAGAAATATAAAAAGTTTCCTTATTTCCTTTCATTTTTAAAATAAAAGGATTCTTGCCGGCAAATTCTTGCCAACTTGGGTGTCCACAGTTGAGCTTTGAACTGTCTCTCTTAAGAGATACAGCACGAAGGTTTCGTCGTCCATCTTTGCTTCTAATTGAACTGCGCATGTCTCCAAGGGAACTTACGCGGGCCCAAAAATTTTGGCACGGTATTTTTGGTACGGTAAAAATGGTGTAGTGAAAACAAAGTTTGCAGAGCTCTTTTTTAGCACCCGTGCCATCCAATTTCACCCGAGCCGTGCCAAAAATGTTCTGTTGTGTAAACCGGGCTTAAGTTATGGGGAGTTTTGCTCAGCACGAAAGAAGCGGCATTACGTTGGGAAATGTGTAGCACCCCCTAAAGGCTTCCATTCAAGTAGAAGATTCCGTATTGTCCTGCGACTGTTCAGTAAAAGACAGCAAATGACGTCAAAGTGTGGTGATCGGCCTGTGTCATTGATGTTCTTACCTCATTTTGACGCCATTTTCTCTGATCTATGACTGAACGAAAACATCGCATGATTTTTTTCTTTTCTTTCTGCAATGAACAGAAAAGTAGAGCTCGATTTGTTGCAGTTGGTCGACGGATGTTTTGAAGTCGCCAAAAGCAAATTTCGTGGCGGCCTCTGCTCGTTTAATTCAGTAAAAATAATGAGTAATGCCCGGGGGGGTACTTTAGGAATTTCTGGGTGGGGATGTGCCGCTGGGACCCTGGAACCCTTGACCTATACCAGAGCTTGTTCAGCTGAATTTTGCTACCCTATACTAGATCCCCACTTTCCTAGAGTATAGCTGTTTTCCAGAAACTACTGAGGTCACTAGCACAGTCTAGTCAAAACAAAACCTTATACCACAATCCCTAGTCTAGAGAAAATCTTCAACCAACTCATCAGTTTCCTGAAAAATGATACCCTATTCTAGGCCCAAACGCTCTGATTTATATACCCCATCCTACAGTAAACTGCTTGAAAACCGGTATACCCTTCACAGCGGCACATACCTATATAGCCCATTTATGGCAGTACCCGCGGGGAGTAATGCAAACATCTTGTAAACTGTACGCTACTTTCGAGAAAGCAGAGAATACAATTTTTCTGTGAAGTCATTCGTGTGTATTTACTCAGACAGATCATGAGTAACGACCAATCATTTCGCGCGTAGTATTCAGAAAAAATTCAGTGGAGCAAATGGGTTTCTTTACAGTTTGGAGACTGTGTTGTCATGAACGCGCACCTTATGGTGTGTGCAAATCAACTTTTCCACATTACTACTGTCGTTGAATCGGTCGCTTTGCGTCTCAAGGTGACGTTGTTATCCTAAATGTCTTTTGGACAGTTCCTGGCAATAGTTGAGTCACCGCTATGAAAGTGATTCATCTTGTTTAACTATACCCTTGTTTTGTGTGATTTTTTCCGTAGACGATCTTAAGATGATTCTTATCATCACTGGTGTTTCCGTCGCGTTACTTGCTGTTGTTGTGTTTGTGATTTACTGCGCTCGTGCAATTTTAAGAAGGTGGAGGAATAATACAGAGGGAGGCATGGAGCTAGAACCTATGCAGTAGGACAAGGAGCATTGGGCGTAAAGAAGCTGGACCATCCTGGACTTGTACCTATATTGCTTTAGCCCATGTCCACGTAAATCCGTGTACAAACGTTTTTGTCCGCGGCTTCCACTATTCTTCCGTTTACCTGCTTGTTCACTCTGCAGATCGTTTACGACAAAAACCCGTTTGTGTTAATTGCCACATCATTCTCGTGAAGACAGGGATCGTATAGTGTAAACGTATACGTTTTTTTGCCTTTAGAAACACTCTTTAGCCCATGTCCAGGTAAATCCGTGTACAAAAGTTTTGGTTCGCGGCTTCCACTATTTATCCGGTTTACCGGCTTGTTCACTCTGCAGATCGTTTACGACAAAAACCCGTTTGTGTTAATCGCCACATCATTGTCGTGAAGACAGGGATCGTAAACGCATACGTTTTTTCGCGTTTAGAAACATAAAGGGACTCTTCTACACTAGTCGTCAGATGGCATCAGAGTGTTATTTAAAATTATAGAGAATAAGTACCATAAAATAGTAAAGATGTAAAGTTACCTTATTGCTGCTAATTTTCGCGGGATCTAAGAGCCTGTTTGAAAGAAGGGAGGATAGCCCATGCAAGAGTTACCCTTGCAAGCGGTTAAAGCTGGTAGCTTGGGTTACAAGCAAATGAGTCTATGCAAACATTCTGGGCTTTTTTGAGGAATGTTTTCAAAAATTCGGCTATTAGTATTATTATTATTATTATTATTATTATTATTATTATTATTATTATTGTTATTATTATTATTTTTGTTGTTGTTGTTGTTATTATTATATTGCCAAAAAAAAAATTAATTTTAAAAGTGCGATAGACAACATATAATAAATGAAAGGATGTAATTCACTTTTAAAAAGCTATTTACAATCGTGGAAAAAATAAAAAATTATGATTGGCTTATAGTCCTCTCTAAAATACTGCTCAAATCAACTTTTCTTATAAATGATCCTGAGGATGTTATGACGTCTAGCTCTTGATTTTTTTCACCCAAGATGACCCATAGTATTGACCAAATTCCATAATGATGTTTCCCACAGATAACGGTGTTTTAAAGTTAAATAATTCTGTGACATCGTTCGTTAATTTTTTTTTAAAAAAAATTGTACGGAGATAGGAACATCTTGAAGATCTTTTGCTTCAAAATGACGGCAGCTTTGCTCGTTTAAGGAGAGGCTTCATAAAACTCTGTTATTAATTCGTGGAAACACCAGCTAAAGCTAATCACGATTTTTGTTTTAGTCTCCCTTCCGCCCCGAATGCCTCGCTTTAGATGTTAGAATTGGTGGCGTGTGTCTATCCCCACCTTTGTCGAATTCGACACTTTAGACACGGGCAGGAAACTGGATCGAGTTAACTCTTGCAAAGAAATCTGGGACTGTTACCGGGGTAAGGGAAAAAATTGACCAATAGCTGACCGGTGCGTCTCCAGTAGCGATCCCAGAAACAATTGCGGGATGCATTTCGGCTCCAGTTTCTTTCTGTTTTCTAAAGTGGCGAATGCAGGATTGTAAACTGCCTGTCTTCACACCCGGCAGAAGCCAACAACCAGTATCGAGAACGATTTTTAAGACCTCAGATTTCGTTGACCTGTCAGATCGCGAAAGTCATGGAGGGTTTCACATTTTCCAGAATTCCACATGGATAATTTACAATTAAAATGAGAACAGAAATCAAGGGCAAGGCGAGTCAACCGGATTTTTCTATGACTGCGTTTGTAAAAGTTCATGCAGGCTTTCACCGCAGAGCAGCAGAAAAAAAAGGCGCTTCTGACCTCAATTAAGGTGACTCCGTTATTAAAAAAAGGTCCATTGACCTATGATAATACGATGGCTACGGAACTTTATGAAGAACTACAGCTATCATTCGGCAACTGAGTAACATGGAACAACCCGATTTTATCGATGATAAAATTTTTACAAAACTAGTGCTTAAGTGGACCCTACATTTCAAACAAAATTGCGTCTACTTCTTTTAATTTAGCATTGATATTTTAAAATGATTTATAGATATTAAGTAAGCCAAATCAATTTTAGAGAAATAAAACGGCTACAAATTAACCCCGCTCTGTTTGAGTCCTATCGGTGTCGTGTGTATGTTTATTTTTACGTACTGATTTGAACAGCTTTGCAAATGTTATGTTCACTTGATATTACGAAGAAGTCTGATGGGTTTGAAAACCATTGCACTTAAAATAACTGTTTAGTACCTGTAAACGAATGTCACCCTTGCTTTCGTGGGGTCAGGTAACTTTTACCACCTGCTATAAAAAAAGGCTGAGTTTATAGTTGCATTTTCAGAAATCAAAAATGAATTTTGGCCGCATTTTAGACCTCAGAGGTGTGGTCTTCTTCTTCAACATTGCTATATCGTTTTTCTTCTTTTCTACAATTGCGATAACGACTTCAACTTGCTTAAATCAACGAGATCCAGTCCAGCAGAAGAATTTAGCACTGGAGAAAGTGCTCAACAAACTGAACAAGCAACACCTGTCGCAGCACGAAGCCGTCATTTTAAACGAGGCCGCGGAGTTTGGAATTCAACGTTATAGTGGTGGCATTAAGAGACTAAAACTTAGAAGAATTCTAGACTTTGCGAAAAATACCCGGTCGCCTTCTTCAGTGCTTTACAAGCTACATGTTTTGTATCAGATTGAACAGGGACCTTTGAAGGATAGATATCTTAGCGTCTACGTCCGTAAAAGCCGCACTGGTGACATAAAGTTTCACCTTCGATCACAGGGTGGGAAAAACAAGCGATCTCTGCGTCAGCGAAATGGAAATACAGCTCAGTGCGATCAGCTTAGTAAAGGTGCGAACTGCTCTAAGTGCGGATTTCATGGAATTTGCCTTCAAGGTACCGCGAGGATTTCATCTTGGCTTCAATACGCCTTGAAGACTCAAAGAGAACTTCAAATCGACGTCCCTGTTAATCGTGTGCAATTTCTGGGGGCTCATAATGCCTTTAATAACAGAGCAAGCGGTTATGGTGATTTGGACGATTGCCAATGGCCGGTGAAAGATGACGAAGTCTGCATCTCAGTAGCCAATCAGGAATTCAGCTTTACTGACCAGCTCAACATGGGTGTGCGCCATCTTGAAATTGACCTGTGGAATTGTTTTGGTAAGATTCGAATGAGCCATGGCAACAGGGATTTTAAAATAGGCTGCTCGCCATGGGACAAGGAGTTAACAGAGGGAATAACTGAAATATCGGAATGGACTCAGAAGCCAAGGAGCAGGAATGAAATAATTCAAATTTACTTCGATGATCACACAAACCCCCAAGATAAGTCGACAATAAACCAGTTAATTAGAGACTATTTTGGAAATAAGGTGCTGACGCCAAGTGATTTGAAAGTTAAATTTTCAGGAAGATGGCCGAGCATGCGAGAAATGCGGCGCTTAAAGAAAACGGTGATTTTTATTGATCCAGATGATCGTTCAGGACAATATGTTCACAGCCAATTTTGGACCCAAGGCTATAATGTCAAAGGCTTCGCATCACAGCTTAACAACTGCTCGGCAGCTGGAAAAAGTGACGAGATCATTAGAATTTACAGCGATAGCACTAACTACGGACCATTTTGGAACGGGCCAAAGAAGGCTGGAACAATTTTGAATTTTAAGAAGTATTTATTGTGTGGAGTTGCTATTCCAAGCGCTGATCAAATCAATGCAGAACTTATGAAAACAGCTGTATTTACCTGGGCTGAGGGTGAACCGAGGCAACCAATCACATACTCCTCTTGCGTCATTCTTTCGGCTGACGAGAGATGGCACGTGACCAGCTGCGCTGAAAAGCATTATTTTGCGTGCGTTTTAAAAATGGACAAAACTCACTGGAACGTCAGTTCAGATTTGGACAAATATTCTAAGGCTTCTAAACCATCTTGTCCAGAAAATATGGAATTCAGTGTTCCCCACAATGGTTATGAACATCAGCGACTTGTGCAAGCAGCTAAAGGAAAGACAGTTTGGCTTAATATTGCACCTTTCCTTCCCCTCTTAAAACAGGAGAGATCGGAAAGGACACTAGTTTTCAACTCTTGAAGATAATCAGAAGAGGGTTTGAAACAACGGCCAGCGTGAAACTTAACGCGCGTCGCGAAAGTCGCGCGCGCGTTTATGTTTGCTTCTTCTCGTTTCTCGTTTCGTTTTGATATGCTCCAAGAATGGGCTCTAAAACTGGAATATCAGCATTTCCAGCGCTAGCATCTGCATCAAACTACCAAAGATTGATAATTTATGATTTTTTATATTGACACCTATTATGGTAGGAAAATAGTATGGGTTAAACCAAAGAGAGAATGAGATAATTCTCTCTTGGTTTAACCTGAATGTTTTTCCAGCACTAATGTAAATTGCTCATGGTAAGAGTAAGCTGGGTAGGCGTGCCAATTGCCTTTAGGCAAAACTATTACAAAAACAAACAAAATATATAAATCAGTTTGTTAACAATCAAATTATTTCATTGAAGTCACAATCAATAAAAAATGAACTTGTCTTCGCTTAAATAAAAAAGAACTCACGATCAGATTCATTGCTCGAGTATTCTCGGCTTGCACTGTCACGCAATGAAAAATAAAAATGCAAACCATTCAATACAGAAGGACTAGAATCTGGGAAATGAAAAAAGATAAATATACAAAAACCCTTGCCAAGAATCAGGTCTGTGAAATATTTCAAATGCGAGATACTGGGAAAAACGGTTTACCTAAATTTATAAAGCTTTGTATGGAAACGCCATGTTGGTGTCCCTTTCAGGAACACCAATATGGCCGCCGGATACCAACAGAAACATCTGTTTTCGAGTTTTCCTACTAATCAGGGCCGTAGCCAGTATGAGGCGAACCGAGGCACTCGCCTCGGTAAAATTTTACCAAATACTGTCGATTTTTATTTTTTTTATCAGACTGATAATATTAGAAGATTTCATACGGCTGATTTCGTACAACGGACCGTGTGTTCGCCTCGGTTGTAGTTTCTTCCTGGCTACGGCCCTGCTAATACGTGAATTCTTCGCTTGAGGAACTCATAAAGACTACAGTAATATTCATTCTGAGACAAGGGATGTTTAGATTGCAAAATCTCCCAAAATCGCCAATGTTTTTAACCCACATAAAAGCTTTCCCGGCCACCAGCTAAATGCCGCGTCACGCAAAGACCAGTGAAATAGGCTCTTTGCATGACTTGATCACGTGATCAACTTTTGCCATCCAGTCACGCTTGCATGGTGTTCCATATAAATCCTTGTAAATTTCGAAATTTCAAAACTGTAATGAAATTTTTCCTTAAGGATTACAGGGCTTAAATCTCTTTTTAACTCATAACAGGCAATTTGAGCCCTTAAATGCGTAAGGAAAAGATTTAGCAACAGCTTAACAATTTTAGAATTTACAAGGATTTGTGTGGAAAACCATGCAAGTGTGACTGGGTGGCAAAAGTTGTTTTTCTCGTACAAGTGCTTCTAACTTTTAGACTGCAAGCAGTCTCTTATTTTTCTTTGCAAAGTTACTGCACGAGAAACCCAAGCACACGTCTAGTCGTATAAATCCCTTATTGTAACATAACGTCGTGGTTTGCAGTCGCGCTGCGCTGGCTGAGATAAGAACTAGACGGATTTTAAGAGAAAAGGCGGACTGCAAGCAGTCTATCTACCTATCGGCGGCCGTTGCAATCGCTACTCTTGAGATATATGGCTGAAAATGTTCATATCTTGAGCTAACAAAATATTTCGAAAGTGAACCCCAAAGTTGATCACGTGATCAAGTCATGCAAGTCGGTCGAGGTCTGGGTGCAATTTGGGAAATATCAGTTCAGTTACATGATGTACATTGTGAATTTTGCGCCGTAATGTTTTCGACCTTGTGTAGACGATTTCCCTTGAAAAGAATCAGGACTTCTCAGGTAGTCATATTTGCAAGGGAACTTTATCAATAGATCGCCTTCTTTGTGCTTCTTCTTCCAAATTATACAACACTTTATCAAATCGTGTGGTTTTTGAAATTCTAACGATCTTAGTTACACATTAGCCTTGGTCTGTACTTGAATTAGACTTTCTAAAAGTCCTTTTTTTCCTGGTTTGTTATTCCATTTTAAAGGAAAAGCTCCGTCTTTTATCTTACATTCTGGTAAGCTTAAGCTTATATAATTTGCATCTTTCTTTCGAACAGACATGTGTTAGATTTTTATGTCAGGCCGGTACCGAAAGTTTCACGATTTGTAGTCAAGAAAATGGGATAAGGAGAATTGTTTTAAACAACCCGTCAAAGAGGTAGGTATATGGAATAGGTAAAATGTTTTTTATAATAACCCATCCCTTCAATGGTGCACTTTTGGATGACAAAATTTATTCATTTCCACACCCTACCCCCCCCCCCCCCTTTTTTGTTAATGAGCTGTACCCTCATCTCTCATAGCCCGTGCCAGGCTCTCAGTCAGTGTAGATGAGCGAACAAAGTGCACGAGCAGCAAAAAATGGTGCGAAGGGAGGAGGGGAGAGCTTGTAAGCATCTTCTTAAATACCTTAATCCACCCACTAACCCGCCCACCTCACGTAAACATGTCAAAATGTGCAAGGAGGGATTCATGCGAGTTCATGGGCTGAACTTCGTGTGTGCAAAGCTTTCCAAGGTGACCAGCCCATTTTGAAGGAAATAAATGACATGCCTCTGATGTTTTGGGACAAAGGTTCCTAAAGTTTCTTTGTTTACAGTAAAATTCACTGTATCACGCTGTGCATTTTGCAAACTTTGAAGGGATTTTGGGTTTTCAAATCACAACGCAATTTGCCGCAAAAACAAAACTGAGAATAAGTCTTGACTGTTTAAAATAGTAAAGGAAATTATGATGGTATTTTTGTCAAGGGAAGAAGGCAGACTGTTTTATTTTTACAAGTGAGGAACACTTTCGTAAGAAAGATCTGAAAAACGGCTTGGCAGCAAACCAGTCGATAATTGCCTGAAAGCAATGAACCTTGAAATACAGAACCCCCCAAAACAGATGAGAATCAACCAATCACAAATCACAAACCATGACTGTTTGAACTCTTTGAAATAAACATCTGTCGCCTAAGAGGTCCACTGAGATGATTGACACAAATTCCTTCAAAGTTTGCAAAATGCAAAGCATGATATAACGAATTTGGTTGTAATATCATGCAAAACAATGAGCTAGTTACTTACACAGACAGGGAATCTCTTGTCGTAGCCGATGTTTTTGGTTTCCTTGCTTTGGATCTTTTGCACAACTAAAAACTTTTGTCTGTCTGGAGAAATAAAACCGGTCACTTTTGGAGCAAGAGTTTATTACTATAATAGCAAGAAGTTCAAGCTACATGTAAACAAGAATAACTGCATGCAAGATGATTTCAATCCATTTAATACAATTCAATGAAAATAGGAAACCAAAAGCTACGGCTAACCATATGAATATTCAGACATACAATTCTGTCACAGAGTGACTTCATTCAAAGCCACTGCAGCCATCTGCTGCCCCAATTTGAATTTGGGAAGCCAGCTCTCACTGAAACCACGCCCATCTGATCTGCTTGCGGTGTTTTTTTATTCAGCATGCACGAAGCCAAGTGAATGACGTAAGTGTTGAAGTTAACTGTCAAAATTAACCATTCAGAGGGTATACCAGGAGTTGGTATAATACCAGAATGAGGTATTTAAAGCAAAAACAATGCCTACAGGCTCCACCTCACTCTCTCTCCCCAGTCCTCAAAAGGGAAACCATGAAACTAGCTGGTATGTTTGAATCCGTGTGTGTCCTTTTTATTACAGCCAAACGTTTCGAGTAAGTTGAATCATGTTAATGTTTTGATTATTTGTTTTACAGAAATACATTTTGTTTAGGGATGCTTGATGCAATTAAGTCCAATTTGCTCCATGATTTAGACTGTAATGTTAAAGTGATTGTCATCTCTGCAAATGGCAAAGTTTTTTCTTCTGGGCATGATCTTAAGGAACTGGTAAGACAATCCCCTCTTATCAAAGTGAATAATGAATATCAGTTGGTTTGATAGCTCAGTGGTAGGAGCACTGTACCATTATCGCAGAGGTACAGTCATGGGTTTGATCCTTTTCAAGCCTGATTCTTATTAGGCTTTTCTCCTGCAACTGTTTAAGTTATCGTTCTTGTACTTAACTTTAATGCCCTTTACAAGTCAAATAGCACCCTTTTGTCAATAAAATTGGTGTTGTCAGGTTGCTTGCAACCACTTCATAGTTTGACACTTTTTTGCTCATTAGTTTGTTACATCAAATGAAGAATGATCCTTGCCGTTGTGAACGCAATTTATGCAATTACTTAAGAAGACTGAAAAAAATTCAGCACTTCAAGGGGGTTTGAACCCATGACCTCGCGATACCGGTGCAGTTCTCTAACCAACTGAGCTATAAAGCCACTGATGTTGGGAGCTGGACAATTATTCATGAATATGTTCCCGTGAAAGAGATGAATGTGATAGATGTATATGAAAAAAGATTTATATATACATCTATCACAGTTTAATGCATGTATCATAAGATTGTTATTAGTACAGTCAAACTTTTAAGCAAAACAACTTATCCAAAATACCAAAAATTCTCAGTTTTCTCAGTCAAAGCATTAACTGTCCAGACGCTCAAGTAAGCAGTAACCTCTTGTAAACTACCACCAAGTTTTGGCACTTTGGGTGGTTGCTTACAGGAACATATTGTTGCCAGTTATGGAGTCTGACATCGTTCCAGATCTGATAATAAAATGACCTGTTGGTTAGTGCGTTTTCCTGTTTGCTATCCGATCAATTGAGTAATTCAGTTTTCACCTTTAACCCAACTCTTCAGTAGGGGTGATTCCAACTAAAATTATCAACAGGGCAACCTATTTGTGCTGTTTGGTTGACCCTCCAACAACCGAATCTCCTATCATTTTCATGTTAAAACTATAAATAAAATAAATGCCAAATAATTGGAACTACCTCAGTGTATTCCTTGTATTTTTTATGGAACTGGGTCTAGAGGTTGACTTGGACAACCAAAATATTCCATTGGCAACCATGCCAAGTCTTGTGGTTGCCCCAGGGGCACTTTGACATAAATTTCAAACCCTGAAATCTATCAAAGATAACACAAACCATGGATGTCATGTCAGTCTTAAAACCTGTTTTGTAGACTAAGGAGCATGGAAAGGATTATCATGCCCGAATATTCCATCGCTGTACAGAAGTCATGACTCTTGTGCAGGTAAGCAATAAATTTTTTTGATTTAGATTTGTCAGTGTCATCAGTTGTCATTGATTGTTGTCACATTCTTCAATGCTGCTACGGTTACCATTGTCGTCATCGTCATCATCATCATCATCATCATCATCATTAGCATCAGCATCATCATAAGCATCATGATTTTCATTGTCATCATCAGTGTTATCACTGATAATAGGTTGAAGTAGAAATTGATGTCTATGTAATTTAACACACTCCAATCCACAAAACAGAATTGTATTTTTAGAATAATTTTATTTTTATTTTCAGGATCTTCCTGTTCCTGTAATAGCCCAAGTAAATGGTAATTCTTTATAGTTGATTTTATATAACCAGGGCTCCTGATATTTCGCGGAAAAAAAAGCAAAATTTCGCGGGATTTTCGGGGGCAAATTCGCGGAAAAATCGGCCGATTTCGCGGGATTTTCGCGGGAAAAAAGTCAAAATTCGCGGAGCAATCGGCCGATTTCGGGCGATTTTCGCGGGAGAAAAGTCAAAATTCGCAGAAAAATCGGCCCATTTCGCGGGATTTTAGCGGAAAAAAGTCAATTTTCGAAGGATTTTCAGAGGCAAATTTTTAGGAAAATCGGCCGATTTCAGGGGAAATTTCGGGGGGAAACTTCGCCACGAGACAATCAGTAAAAAACAGCCGATTTCGCTAGGTTTTTTTTTTTGGCAAATTTCGCTAAAATCGATCAATTTTGCGTCGATATGACCAACGTTGGTGAACGTTTTTTTAAACAGGGATAATCATTTGCTCTTTCAACAATAGTTCGCTCCAGAAATGAGCGAATATTTAAGCCCTTAACATTATGGTTAGTGCCCAGTTTTTCGCAACGTTCATCTAAAAAAGCCTGGTAGTTTTGGGACGTTGTTTACTCGTTGCAGTGACGAAGTTTCAAGCTAAATTTGGACGTTTGGGGTGAATAAAACCGGCCTAATAACCAAGATAAGTATTAAATATGTTTTGCCGACATGTATTTGAAAATATTTCTGGCGGATTTCGCGGTATTTCGCGTTTTTTTGGGAATTTCGCGGGATTTCGCGGAAATACCTGAATTTTGCGGGTCCGCGACCGCGCGAAATATCAGAAGCCCTGTATAACAAACAATACTGCTTAAATAGACTTTCACAAGCATATTTTTATTGACAGACTCAAAAGTTAGCACCACCTTGTACATGTATATGCAGTAAACAGTACTGCAGGAACCCCATTTATTAGCTTTCATTTGAGTGGGACCATACTCTTATTAAGGTGTTTGACCCACAGACTCATAAAGTTAGAACGACCTTGTGCAATAAACAGTACCACAGGAATGTCCGGCACGTAAGATTTCATTTAAGTAATGATCCCGGTAAGAAAGGAAGCATATTTCTTTGTTATGGCAAAACACTCTTTCCTCACCTAGGAATCGGATGTTTTCTTTTTGACACAGAAAATGCGTAGACCTACAAAAAGGCAGTTTATGGAATAAAATACATTTAAACTCCATTTTTATAGGATGTTTTTTGTGCGTTAAAAGATTTCAACCCATCATAAGAGTTGCAAACCATAGCCAAGAATAGTTTACGGTTTTACAAGTTCCTCACAAGGATTTCTGTGTCAGTTAGACTCAGACGAGATTTTGTTGTGAAGAAGCTGGTTAGAAAACCAGGGATTAATATACAATGTATGAGCTGCTTTGCAAAGATTTCGTAAAAATTTGATGTTTAAACCAATGAGGCCCAAGTTATTCAAAAGATGGATAGCACTATCCACTGGATAAGTATTAGGAAAACCAGTTGCGCTATCCAGTGGATTGAGATTTATGCGATGGATAGTGTTATCTACCTTTTGAACAACTGGGGCCAGAAGTGTAGTCGAGACAATAGTAAGGTTTGTACCTTTTTGCATTCCAATGTGGTCATTGCGTTTGGTTCTTTTCTTCTTACTGGACCATTAATTAAATGGTTTTCACTGTACATTGTGTATTTATTTATCTATACTACTACATGAGGAATTTCTGCAATTTGATTGGCTTAGAGCAGTGGTATTTCAGTTTAATTTGAAATACCTACATGTGAAAATTACAAACCTTTTTGTGGGTACAAGTATAAACAAATAATAGCATGATTTGTACGTGACATTTGGCATAAATACCCCCAGTAATATTTCAAAATTGTCTAAGTAAAAATTAAAAAAAAATTAGTTATAACAATTTAGAAATATCACTCGTGGTATTTATTCCAAATATCACTACAAATCATGCTATTACCTATACAAATTTTTATTATGATGCCGACAATGATTCTTATTATATTATACACACCAATCATCCTAGACTTGCATTTCTTTTCCAAGTTTATCAAAAAGTTTGAAGGCGATTATAACGCAGAGCGACAACTTGTATGTACAAAATTGTCTTAAATTTCACTTGCCTAACAGCTCATGAAATTACGTATAACAATTTCGAAATATCACGTGTGGTATTTATACCAAATATTTCTACAAATCATGCTATTACCTATACTTATTTATTTTGTATGTATTTGTTTCTGTTAAATAGGACTTGCCACAGCTGCTGGGTGTCAGTTGGTAGCCAGTTGTGATATTGCTATAGCTTCTGATAAAGCAAAGTTTGCTACACCTGGGTAAGAATCATATCCATTCCCAACCTATAGAGGGTAACTAGAAATTCCGAAGGTGGTTGAGGGGTTCTTAACGCTCAAAATGTTAAAAGAAAAATTGAAGGTTATCTGCAAATTCCATCTGGGGGTGTGGGGATGGGTCAGGTGTGGTGCATGGGGGATATAAAGGGTATGAATAATTATTTTCTTGAACGAAACATTGTGAGAAGTGTACTAGTCTTTGTGTAATTCTTGAATACAAGAGAAAACCTCAATGATCTAGCCTGTGAACAGGCCCTCTGTTTGGGGAAAAAATAGCAAGAAAAGGGAAGGTTCCCCGCTCGACCACTCGGTAGCACTAAAGAATGTACATAGATGTAGGCTTGACATATAATCCAGAGTATAGATGATCCAAAATACGAATATTCATGACGCTTTCCCTCGTCACTACTCATTTCAAACAGAAGGTTGCCCAACATTTAAATTAAATGACTTTTTAAAGTGCCCTCCATCAAAGAAGCTCCTCCTTGGAAAAGCCCGTTTTCTGAGTAAATATGGTAATTGCTTATCAACATGTTTATTATTAATTTTTTTTTTTTTTTTTTCGCAGAGTCAACATTGGTCTGTTTTGCACCACTCCTGGCGTTGCACTGGCTCGTGCTGTGCCAAGAAAAGTTGCCATGCAAATGTTACTAACCGGTTATCCAATCAGCGCTGATGGTAAAACACATTGCTGCACTTTTAACAAATTGATAATAGTCCTGTTTACACACCACCAGAAAAGCAAATTTCCACATAGTTGTTTTTGCCATACATTTATCGTGGTGTTTGACATACAGAAGTAAAAGCGGTCATACTTAAGTTCATTTTGTTGACCTGTGCTATGTTTATTATACCGATTTTGCAGAGGCCCTAAAGTATGGTCTCCTTAGCAAGGTCGTACCAGAGGAAAATTTGGATGAAGAAGTCAATGCAGTCGCAGAGAAAATTGCCTCCTCAAGCCAGCCTGTTGTTGCCATGGGGAAAGCGGGTTTCTACTCCCAAGTCTCAAAG
The DNA here is from genome assembly GCA_964035705.1 of Porites rus. Taxonomy (NCBI): domain Eukaryota; kingdom Metazoa; phylum Cnidaria; class Anthozoa; order Scleractinia; family Poritidae; genus Porites; species Porites rus. The sequence continues at coordinate 17,621,604 of OZ038001.1, read as the reverse complement.
GCCAGAGACCAGGCTTATGTGTAAGTATCCGTGCACAGTAACAGTCAGCTTATCATCGTGCGACTAGTTCATTCGCCGTGATAAAAAATTACATTTCTTAAGAGCCATGTTTGAATCTTAAATTCTGGGCCAATGTGTGTGTGGATGAAAACAAAAAAACTAGTGCCATCTTGTAATATAGATATTAGATAGAGCAAACGATGATGATTATGGCATGGTGATGGTGCTGGGAATCGCGATAATGATGGTAACGATGATGATGATGATGATTGAGGAAGAAGACAGTGGTGGTGGTGTCGGTGTTGGTGGTAATGTTATGATGATGGTCACGACGATTGTGACAATGTTAATGACAAAAATAATGTGAAAATATTTCTATTTTCAATTAAAGAAGAAGAAGGAGAATTCAAACACCAGAAAGCTTAAAAAAATTGTCTGACTCCAGGTGAAAATCGAACTCGCGACCCCCCTTGTTCTAGTTCGGACGCTCTGATCTCTTGAGCTACTGGAACTCTAATGGTGAGTAGGGTCGGAATTTAAATACAAGTACACCATACTTTTAGGATTGCATCGGGGACTTGCTCGAAATTCGGCCATCCACCAGCGTACAAACCCAAGACTGTGTATTTATATTAAAGAAAAAGGAGAATTCAAACACTCTCTTAAACGTACGTGTAACTTTGCAGGGATAATTCACTCTGACGGAACGCTTGCACTCAATACATCAGCTCTTGAGTCCCTTCACCTTGCGAAACCTAGGCTTGTTTTCGCTCTCCTACCAGCCCTGTACCCCCATTTTCTTAAAATATAACATTTTTCCCTTTTTTTACAGAGAGGCCGAGGCAGTGATGGTTGAGAACCTTGAACTACACGATGGACAAGAAGGAATCAAGGCTTTTCTGGAGAAACGCAAACCAACGTGGACAAACACGACTGACTGTCACTAGCTGGTCATCAGCTTTGCCCTTGAAATTTCCGCAGAGGTTGCCTGCTACTTCAACCCAAAGAACACAACGCTGGAGGAGTACAGCACAGTTGCTTTCTCTTAAATGGCCACGCTTTAGCTAGGTTATAGTTTAGAGACTCGAAACAATAGAGACCTCAAGATCCGACGACGGCGACGGCAACGGGAACACCACAAAAGCAATAGGTTTAATTAGCAAAACGACAATCACGACTACGACGTGAAAATGCCTAATTTCACGATGTACAGAGGAAGTACACAAGCGATGACGAAATTTCCTCTCTCTTTCTCAACTTGGATATGGTTCGTAGGAATTCAACTTTAGGATGGTTCGCCTACATTTGACAAAGTTAGTGACTTAGAGTAATCGCGATGAAGATTGAAAGAACGCGAATTCACTTTTTCAGCGACGTTTTCTCTGTCGTCGCCGTCCTCGGATCTTAAGGTCCCTAATTAGAAATACCTTGTACGGCACAATAAACGGTACTGGTCAGTTGCTTTCATCTCATTTTGGATGGTCACGCTTTAAAAATCCACCCACATTTACAGACTCAAAACAATTAGAAATAAGAAATTAGGATTCTGGTAGTCGTAGTAAATTTCGTCACTGTACAGTTGTCCTGTTAACCATTGGCAGAGCGGCAAATTTGAGCACCGGAAGTTGCGCATAGATCTTTCCGCGCGCTTTCGCGGTCTCGTTTTTCGTTCCGTTCTCCTCGATTTATCTGCTTGTTGTTAAAATTTGGAAGCCGTAGCAAACCATGCAAGTAAAGTAAACGTAAAGTGGACCCTGTGGAAAGCGCTGGAGCAATTTGTAGTATTAATTATCAATTGTCAAAAAAATAAAGACCACTGGAGAGTTAAGTAATGTAGGGTTTAATCAGGCAGTAGCAATATTGTAATTTCAAAAATAATTGTCGAGAAATTAAAAAGTCAGTGATTTGGTTTTTTATTTGTGTGTACCCTTAATAACTTTGTTGGGACTAAAATAAGTTTTGTGTGTCCTTTTCATCGCAACGCTTGTCTCCCACCTTTGTATTTTCTCTTTTTAACTTGAAAAATGAAAATTCGAATAAAAACCGTCCTTAAAACAGTACAGAGCATCATGATCTCTGTCATGTTTGATTGCGCATGAAAAGTCTCTGGCATCCACTGTACTAACATGAGGGACAGAAATGAATGACAAAATGCTTACCGTTTGAAATTAGCTCCATTTTTCTGTTGTTATCGTTTCTGTGGCCGTTGTTAAACGGACAATTGTCTGCCATATCGAAGAAATAAAAAAACTGGAAGTTCTTAATGCAAATGATATGCCACTGAAAAAGTTTGGAGATGAATGGGTCTTCTGAAGATGTAGTCGCGTTTTTTCTGCCTTGGACGGTTCGTGTTCATTTACCAGGTTTTCACGGAGATTACTCCTCCCTCTGCCCGTTGTGCAAAAACCTTTTAGTCTTGACGACCAATTCATTACTTTTCATTACTCAATTGCGACTACAGTGTACGTAATGGAAAACATTATGCACCCGAATTTTAGTCGAAATTTCTGTTCTGGGAATTGTTAAGGAACCCCAAAACATGTCGTTAATAAAAGAAAAATCCGACGCTGTGATGTAAGTGCTTGTATCAACCAATTAGAAAATAAGTTAAATATTTCTATGCAGACTACCGATATGTCCCATAATTTCAGGGAAAAACGATCATGTTGCACTGTTTTTGCTTTCCCCCTCTTCCCCAGCTCAGGTTTGGTGTAGATTTTACTGGGGAAGTCTGGGGCGATCTTTTGACACCGAAACCAAAAACGCACATGCGCAACGCAAGTCAATTTGAATTTGTGCATCTACTATGAGCAAATAGTATCTGGAATGGAGCTCTAAAATTAGTGCCGACAGGTAACCTTTATAAACATCAAAATGCAAACTAAAGACCTGGTCAGCACGTTGAGGAAGTTTGACGCTTATCCCAAAACTCTTGAAGACTTTAGAGTGAAAACATTTGGCGGCGCTGCCGGTAAGTGAATTAACTAGCTCGTATCGTAAGTCCTAAACGATACTAAATGGATTTTTAGCACGGTTTTGTAAGCTTATTTAGGGCCCATTGTTCGAAAAAAGATTCAAAAGTTGCGGCCGATAATCTGTTTTGTTTTTCTCCTCCAAAAAAATACCGGTAATTGAAGGTAAATTATGCTTGATTTGAATCGCGGGAAACCACTGGTCCTTGTTTACTGTGTAAACGTGGCAAGATTCTTAGCAGTTATGCATCGTAAATGAACACGCCGATTGGCCAGAAAATTAAGTAGTTCAACTCACGAACCTTTCAAGGAACTAAACATTTTTGCTCTTTCTTTTCTGTGTTGCTGTTGTCAAAAGAATGAAGCATGTTTCGGTCAATATATTTCTTCTACTTCCCTGTCGATTTGTTGGCCAATCAGATGTAACCATGTGTCAAACTGATTTGTGATGTCTTAAAAAATATGTCGATACTCTTGAAAGTTTTGACAAAAAAATCCTCACCATACTTCTCTTGTATCCTACTGAAAGTAAAAAAATACCCTTATATTTTAAAAGTGAATAATGTACTCTCTAGGCCGGCCAGTAGAGCCGATCATGTGCATTGTGTGACAGAACTCGGAAGAAAACTGTTATCTACCTGTTGGTTGTCACACAACCTTGAGTAATGTGCTCCTAACCATGAAGTTGAAATAGCTATATAAACTCTGACAGAAGTTGAAAAATTATCAGGAATGAAAGGGCTCAGATTTTTTTGTTCAACTGAGATAATTTACCTTGCATCCAAACAATCATTGTACAGTTTACCCAGGCAAGCATAATTTTGTTTCAGTCTTAGAATAAATAGTGAACTTACGCTGTAAGACACCAGAGGAAAGAACACAGCAAATCCTTAAGCATCAAGTATGACTATATGATGTTAAAAAAAAATTTGGCCAAAATTCACCTTCCTTTAAACCGGTCTTTTGTATTGCAGACCAGTCAACACAGAAATGAGGTCCTCCTAGCAGGGGAAGGGTGGGAGGCGGGGGGCCCTGGGTATGTCCCTAGTCTGAATTTCAAAACCAGTCATTTCCCCTATTGAACATGAGGTCATGCCCCTATAGGTATTGCACTATTGTACATGTTGTATTTGTGATTGTCCTCATTGCTGTCACAGTTTCATCCCATCTTCATGTCATTTGTCACCGTTTCATATGCCTTAAGTCACTGTTTCAAGGCCATGTTGCTCTCTGGAATTTTACCCTCAAAGGGCCTCAGTGATTTAAGCTAAGATCGCAACAAAACAGGCAAATAATAGCCCTGTCACACAAACATGACATCACTTATAACACGCACTGTATCTAGTGTCAAACCATTAAATAAATTGTGAATCATATGTTTGGTGAAATAATTTATCACCATGCACTGTTGAGACTGTCTTGTAGAGCTATAATCAAACTGACATCACCTGTTGATATTTTAATAATTTTAAATTTGCTAACCAGAAGCGCATTAGCTCTTGTAACAAAATATCCGTTTGTTTTCCTGGTTACAAATTTGAATAATAAAAACAATGTTTTTAAACAGTGTTGTCTTCTATATTTTGAAGATTCATTCATAATCCAATCATTTTAATTTTCTGTCTTTTTCCAATTTCTTTGCAGTCACTCTTGTTAGTGGATTTTTTATGTTCCTGCTGTTTGTATCAGAATTAAGTTTCTACTTAACAACAGAGGTAAGGTTAGGCAACGTATTGCTGTTTAAAGTCTTAAGGTGATTTTGCACCTAATGATTTGCAACAACAATTTTTAGGGCACAACACAGTGTTGCAACATTTTTGCAACATTGTGTCGGATGGTTGCAACACTGACATTCCAACTTTGCAGTGTCATGTTGCACTAAAATTGTCGTTGTAAATGATCCCATGCAATATCACCTTAAGAAGTACTCACTGTGACTAGGGTTATAACCCTATAATCATGGACTGAAAAGGAAAAGAATACTGTTAAGCAACCTTAAACACTGAAATAAATTTACATACTGTGGTAGCATGTTTTATAAAGAGGTCTTACTACATATTTGTAGTTACAATTTGTAGCAATTTGTACATGATGTTTTCGTGTTGAATTTGCAGGTGACTCCTGAACTTTATGTAGACACAGCAAGAGGTCAAAAGCTTAGAATTAATGTAGATGCACTTTTTCCTAAATTACCATGTGTTTGTAAGTACTGATTTATTCTGTCACATAACTTTGAAATCACTGTAATGTTTTTTTCTAAACTTGTTGCATTATGGTCTACGTACTGCTCTCATCAACCGTTTATAAAAATTCTGTTGGAACTAAATAAAGTTGATAATTTTTTATTTTCAGATTTAAGTATTGACGCAATGGACGTGTCTGGTGAGCAGCAGGTATCTGTATATTTTATGTACTAGCTTTTAGGCAGGCCATCAATTGTCAAATTATCAAATTTCATACTTGGCTCCGAGGCTGAGGGGTATAAAGCAAAAGAAATGATTTATTCATCTCCGAATCTCAATGTGATTTTTTTTTGTTTAATACATGTACCCTTTACTTAGCTTCATTGCTAGTATATTTTAATAATTTGAATCTGTCACCAGCATTTTCATAATGATATTGAGACACATGGATGTACATGTTATTTTCCGAAACCGACATTTATTAGTGCATGCTTTGATATCCCCTGCTTTTTTTTTGTTTAAATGTTGCTTGCCCAGAAGGGTGCAAAGAAAATCATTTTTACAGCTTGCCATTCGAGCAAACTGAAGCTAACATTTACTAGCCCAGATGTCATTTCAACTAGCCCCAAAAGCTTTTTGAAGAGCAGAATTGATCTCACAGTTCTTCTGTTATTCAAAATTCAAAATTCTTGTTACTCAAAATTCACTAGCCCGATAGTAAAATCCACTGGCCCCGGGTGGCTATCGGATACTACTTTCTTTGCACGCTGCCCAGATACATGTACACCTGCTATTGTTATTTCTGATTTTCTGCAAAAAAAAAATAAAATAAAATAAAATATTTTGACAATACCTTTGAGGTAGTTTTAGTGGCAATGAGCAGTTCCTGTCACCCAAGCTGTGTCAGGGTCATAAGGAGATCTGCTTTATAATGTTTCAGCAATTTTGATCTAGCTGTATTTCTTGTTGTCATGATAAATATGTGATTTATTTTTTCAATAACTTATAGTATTTGCATTCCTTACCATAAATTGTATGTCATTATAATTATTTAGATTGATGTTATGCATAGTATATTTAAAACAAGAATGGATCTAAATGGAGAGCCAATTGATGAAAATGCAGAAAAAGGAGGTTAGTGTAAAAAAAGAACAAATGTTACAGTTAACCCTTTAAACCCTAGGATCAAAATTTGAATTCTCATTTGTTGCTCCAATTCATTTCCTACGGAAGAAGTGGGGAGAAGTTGATAAAATATCAATCAAATTCATCTTGTGTGATCATGTCCGTAATTCACGACCACTCTGTGGTACAAAGCATTGATATTACAAGGAGAAATTTGATGCTGATCACTCTTAGGGCTTAAAGGATTAAGGTTTAGTTAAGTTGGCTGCTCAAGAGTGGTTTGTCATAAATTAGCATAATCTTTAGAAGAAACATCATTTTATTTGAGCTTTATTTTATAAGTCCTCACCTTCTATTTAAGGCGGTATTCACCATCATTTTTTGAATTGAAGCCAAGCAAAGTATATCAGACAAGCGCTTGATGGCCACTTAGTACATGTAGAGGTGACCACAACAGGAAAATTCTCATCAGGGTGGTACTTTTCTACAATATTAGTTGGGACTTTGGGATCTGACCGCTTGTTTATGAGGGAGCGCTACTTAAATGGAACTTCAACTGTAGTAAAGTGCACTCAGTAATATTTCTTTTGTTATGTAACAGATCTAGGTGACAAGAGTCATGAGGCAAAAGAATTATTAGAGGTTAGTTTGATTATTGTGTAGCAAATGGTAATTAAGTGGCATGTTTGACCCTTAGATATGAGTTTTAAAATATCATTAGGCCATCCTCTTTTTTTTCTCCGTTTAGTGTCGTTCGACCAACCCAAATTTTTGGCCAAAAAAAAAAGTAATGACGTAGTTAAACCATTTTTCACTTGAAATAATTCTTTTAATCTGAAAAATGAGCATAGTAACAGCATAGAGAAAAACAGGAACACATTGTACAGTATATTGTGTATTTTCTTAATCCAAATACATGTATGTGAATGTTAACTTTCAACGTCGTCCTGGGGTACCAGGGCCTCCTATTCTGAGACTTCTTGTGATTTTTTTTTTTTACAATCTGACCGACCAACCGACCCAATGTCAGGAAACGCATTTGACGCTAAATGAAAAAAAAGGGGGGATGGCCTTATTAAAATAGTACAAGACCTGATTGAAGATTGGCTGTGGGTGGAGATGCAGAGGGTCGGTGCTTTCCAACTGAAACAAAGTATCTTCATTGGCATCCAAGGTCCTCCAGTCAACACTATATAATTAACCTTATCTGTATCTGATATTAAATTTCAATTACAATTTTTTTGTGTGACAGCTTGATCCTAAGAGATGTGAATCATGTTATGGAGCGGAGACTCCTGGTAAAGAGTGTTGTAACACATGTGAAGATGTAAGAGAAGCTTACAGAAGAAAAGGATGGGCTCTGTCTGAAGTAGACAACATTAAACAGGTGCAAGAAATAGTCACTTGTCTTTACCTAAGGGGCTATGCAATCATGGGTTCCACATTTTTATATCAAAGCTGAGTTAAAATTATAATGAAGTATTCTCAGCAACTGTTTTAATAATTAGAAATCAAAGGAAAACAAAGTAAGTGTGATCAATTTTTGGTCATTTTTTGTTGACAAAGGAGTGTAACTCTATTACTGAGGTTGGCCCATTTCAATTCTTTTTAGATGCAACCCATTTACATCCTGGCCAAGCCAAAGTCATACTAGTCTTCTCTTATAGTTGAGCCTGGGTATAGTTGTAGAGTAATCTGATTGTAAATTCTTTTTAAGTTGGTAAAGTGATACCAGAAAATCATGAAATAGCTCCTTTAAATACATTCACTGAATGTTGGGGCATGCTTACGTCTGGATAGTACAAAAGTTTTCTTTTTCTCTTTCAAATACTAATTTTTGTGGAGGGCTCTTTAAAGATAAAGCAAATAGAAAAAAAATGAAAAAAAAAACTGATATTACATATACATGTAACAGGGTGCAAGGAAAATTATTTTTATAGCTTGCCATTCAGGCAAGCTGAAGCTCGCATTTACTAGCCCAGACGTCATTTCAACTAGCCCTAAATGCTTTTTGACCAGCAGAATTGATTTCACAGTTCTTCTGTTATTTGAATTCCTCAAGAAAGATCACTTGCCCATTGGGCAAGTTAAAAACAGATTTCACTAGCCCGATTGCAAAATCCACTAGCCCCGGGCTATCGGACACTATTTTCTTTGCACGCTGTGTAATTGATATTTTTATCATTGCATTTTTATGCAGTGTGTTCGAGAAGGCTGGAAGGACAAACTGAATGAACAGAAAAATGAAGGATGTTTAGTTACAGGCCATTTGGAGGTGAACAAGGTAGCTGGAAATTTTCATTTTGCTCCTGGAAAGAGTTTCCAACAGCATCATGTCCATGGTGAGTTACATACATGTACTTTATAAATCTGATAAAATTACAACCTGCTGTAAATTAATTTTAACATCATTAGTAACTTAGAGGGTCTGCGTCCATGACTGGTTTAAGTCTGAGCAGAACTTGTTAATCACAAACTAGTATTTTAGAAATTTTGCTCTCATTGACAGGACATTCTTTGGAATACAATTGAACTTTAATGCAGGCACATGTATTAATTTGTTTCTAAAATTCATGCCTGTGTACATGTATACACCTGTTAATACAGTAAGGGTGTTGGAGCTAGAGTCTTTGTCTAAAGCTTTAAACTGCCAGAACTTCTGGAGGGTTGAGGGGGGTTAGCTCCAACAGGATATGTATTAATACACAAGTATTAAGAGCTTCTTTAAAATCATTGTTAAAAAGACCTTCAGTCAAAGTTAACAAAAAATGAATAAACTTCTAAACATTATCTTAAAGCACATTTTCAGAGTATTGATAAATCTTTTAAACTATTAGTGCACAGCTAAAATCCCTGATCGTTAAAAACGTTGAAATAAAAAGATAAATTCTTGTTGAAATAACACATCATTCTAACCAAATTAAAGCAAGTCATTTGATGAAACTAGAATTGCATGAAATTACCATAGAAATAAATGGTTTCATAACTCTAATAACGGTTTTGCCCTTTTCAGTTGCTATCCTGAAGTTAAGTTCAGGGGGAAATGTTATAAGAGTGAATAGTAAGTGAAAATGTTTCTTCTAATGCGACAATCACGCCAGCAAAACAGGCCTCCCATGCAGACATTCTTTGGCTTGTCACGCAATCTCTCCTTCCCAATGTTTGTTGGGGAGGAGAGATTGCATGATGAGCCACAGGCAGCCCAAGCTCACGTCACGTGAAAGGATTAGATTAATTATTAGCGGTGTGCGAGCCGGGACGTGACTGTTCAACGAAAGCGGTATTGGGTTACATGGCGGCCGTGAATTTATAAAGGATTTGTATGGGAATCCACGTTATAGATTTAGGAAGATAAATACTCGTAGAAATTCTCAATAAAAAACGTCTTACCTTATTTACATGGTGTGTTCTTGCTTGCTGTGTGGTTATTTTCCCGATCCGGTGAAATTTTAGCGATTTTTTTCATTTCTGAGTTTCCACAACTAAAGAGAGAGCGCTCTCTCTTTAGTAGTGGAAACTCAGAAATGAAAAAAATCGCTAAAATTTCACCGGATCGGGAAAATAACCACACAGCAAGCAAGAACACACCATGTAAATAAGGTAAGACGTTTTTTATTGAGAATTTCTACGAGTATTTATCTTCCTAAATCTATAACGTGGATTCCCATACAAATCCTTTATAAATTCACGGCTGCCATGTAACCCAATACTGCTTTCGTTGAACAGTCACGTCGCGGCTCACACACCGCTAATAATTAATCTAATCCTTTCACGTGACGTGAGCTTGGGCTGCCTGTGGATGAGCCAAAATGTGTCAGTGTGAGAGGCTACAGTGAAACATATTTTAGTTAAACTAGGGTTAAAAAATTGATAATTTACCAACAGGAAAGTGAAAGAAAAGTTGGACTGATTGTTTGTTGAATAATAAAGTTAGTAAGTTTAACCCTTTAAATCCCAATATCCATATACAATTTCTCCAAACTGATCTCTATTATTTCCTTAAAGAATGAGTTGAGAGAATTTGATAAAAGATCAAAGCATTTTCTCTTAAGTGATCATTTTATTAATTCTGATAACCTAATCTCTTGACAGTCTATGAATATCGTTAGGAGAAAAGTGATGTTGGTCACTATATGGACTTAAAGGGTTAAATGTGTGTGCTTTCATGCTTCCAAATCTGAATCTGACAAATCTAAATCACTAACTAACTTCCATAAATACACGTAAGGCAATACTTCAGCCATGGTTTACCTATTTGCTTTTAAACATAGGCATAACATAAACTATTTTTAAGATTATAGGACAAGTTCAAGAAAATAATCATTGACTATAATTCACTGCCAAGAACTAAAGTGTATAAATTTAAAATAAACTTAAAACAGTTTGCACCACCAGAACTAATATACATCTTAAGTACAAAATTAAAGATTCAGGAATAACGATTTTGTATGTCAGATACATGTAATTACCGCTCTGACACATTAATTGCTTTATTATTCATTCAAAATAATCCCTAGTTTAAAAACAAGCTAAAACATGCTTACCTTCATCGATGTTTAGTTCACCTTGATAGGGCATGTTTAGAAGATAAAGGGCTGTTCAGGTCTGCAAATGTACTCCAAGTAGCAGATGCTCTCCATCGAGTTGTTTTCTTGCTATGTTTTTAGACAATAGTTCGTCGTGAAACGAGTAAAATGCCCCGCCCACTGTTCGGCTATTTTTCTTTCTACAACCAAACAACTCAACCTCGTCCTCAGGTCTTCTCGGTTAACGGTGCATTAACCTGCGACTGTGCTGCACTTTTGACGTCATCAGTTGATTAATCGCAAAATTCTACCAAATTTAGACAACAGTAGCGAATTATGCGTGTGCTTTTAGCCAATCAGAAATGGAGAAATGTTTTGAATGAATAATAATGAAGTTTATCTATCCATTTAAGTAAATTGATTATTTCAAGTTAAGGTTCTGCTCAGACTGAGACTATAAAACAAACACAAGTCGCTCTTTAAAAATGGGAAGATTAAAGAGTTGTTTTACATTTAACTTTTTTCAGCAACTGATGTAAGTGCATCAGATCTTCTAAAACGGCAAGTTGTAGAGATTGAGAAGCTCTTCTTGCCATAACGTGCTCTTTTGTTCCATGTAACGTATAATGTATTTTTTCCTTTTTTATTTTATAGTGCATGATTTGCAGCCATTCGGGTCTACTCAGGTAGGTTACCTTTTCCACTGAAACCTCTTTTAGTTTAGTAGTCTTTTCACATGGTGACTTTTATTTAGTACGTTGTATGTTGTTCTAACTTTTGACTCCGCCGTGGATGGAATTCCATATGGTGTGATCATTCTTATGAAGCCTCTTCAGAGTTATTCTTATTGTACTATTTATTTAGTATGTTTATGTCGTTCTAACTTTTGAATATGTGAATGTAATAATCCCACCGTTCAATTGCCGTTTACTTTTCCTGAGCCATTGTTTCCCATTATTTGGCAAAACGAGAGTCAGAATTCTTTAACAGTGTGAGAATTAGCCCTGCGGCAATTATCTTCATATTATAAAATAATAATTATTTGTATGTTGCAGTTTAACCTTACTCATCATATTCGCCATCTATCGTTTGGCCATGAATATCCTGGTATAAAGCATCCGTTGGATAATACTTATGTCGCTGCTGAAGATCGTAAGTCTCAAAATTGTTACATAAATCATTAGAAATTTTAAGATGTTGCCAAATTGTGCCAGAAAAAAAGCTGCAAATATATTAATCTTTCTTTAAAGGACGTGTCCGCCTAAAGCTTCGGTAAAAAACAGGCAACAAAAACGTGCAACATTGGCTGTTTTTACGCTATAGGCGTCAAAGTCGTCTTAAGACGTCTCTAGCGTAAAAACGGCCATTACAAGTTGAATGGCGATGTTGCGCGTTTTGCCACTCACGTTTAAACGTGTCTTGCAACAAGGTAAAACACGCAACATCGCTATTCAACTCGTTTTGCAGCAATGTTGCAAAACCGTACCGTGCGGCGTGATTCCTGTAACGGAGCGAAGGCTGCGCCGCGCCGATCTCTAAAGTGGAGCGTCACAAATCGGATAGGTGTTGACACGTTACCGGATAGCTTTTCGTGTCGGCACTAAAAGCTATCCGGAAATGGCCTATTTTATCACGCTTTCTCTTTGCTTTCTCATGTGATAAATTACGAAAGATGCTGTTCATTTCCTCTTATTTCGTTTTACTTAGCCGGAAGTATGTACCAGTACTTTGTGAAGATAGTTCCCACAATATACCGGAAGTTAAACGGAGAGGTGAGTACTGTACTGTAGGACCCTTCGCATTTTTTGATTGCATTTAGTAGGGGGCACCCAAGGACGGTTTCCTTAAAATGCCATGAAAGCTCTTTTTAGGCCATCGAGAGTACTTTTACATCTCTAGAAATGCATTCTAAGCGGCGTTACCAAATTTTTGTCTGTTTGGTCATCCTTGGGGAACTAAGGTCTTTTCGAAATAACTAGGGTTTCAGTGTTATTTTTCCGAAAATTTCAGGTGCAATTTATCGTTTTACGAAGGTGAGAATTTTTCTGATTCCTCTCTCCATCACCGAAAATTTTAGGTGTCCTTGTTGTGAGAAAGATAGTGTAACCTGGGTAGTAAAATATGAAAAATTGAACTTCAGAAAATCGTAAGGACTTTATCAGATAAGCTTCGAAAATTGTGCATGAATGGGACGTTCATCTAGAAATTTTTAGCCGTCCTCAAGCAAAAGAAAACTCTAGGCAATATTTGCTTCTCCGAACAGATATTTTACAGAAGACAGTAGTTAGGTGCCCCTGATGTAGGCACAAGTATGAAATCAGGTGAAAGAGTATTGCGTTGTGGGACTGTTCTGGAGATGCTATCGTTTCGTTTATTGGCTTTGACGAGATTGTGAAGTAAACTGGTCAAAATTCATCTCCAAAAACATTCTCATAATGCAATGCGACACAACACCGACCTAGTCGCACGCAAAACCTCTAAGAATGGCTACTTCTAGTCCGTTGAAAAGTCACTTAGCAGTTACAAGGCGGATCTATAGAAAAAAGAACGCAACGTCAAATGGAACGCGAAAGTTCGCAGAAAGGACTACGCGCGACTTCCGATGCTCAATTTGCCAATTTGCTTTTGATCAGGTCGGTTTTTAGATCATCAAGTTGTCTTTGCTAAATTTATGAAAACCGAAAAATTGTTGTCTGCACGCTTCGTAACCCTGGTTGTTTCTGAAATTTCGTTAGTAAATGAGCCTTGTTTGTTCATTTTTTGGTATCCTTCTTGCAGGTTGTAAAAACGAATCAGTTCTCAGTAACAAAACACAAGCGGGTTATCCGACAAGTGTCCGGTGAACACGGCCTTCCAGGTATGTCAAAACTGCCCACCTACCCCTCCCTTAAGCCAATATTTTGCCCAAAGTGAGAACTAAGTGTTATGTTGGCTTAGGGGAGGGGTAGGTGGGCAATTTCCCAGAGACTTATAATGATCCTCCAATTTTTTTTGTCAGTTGACGCTACCCAAACAGCTTGATTTCTAACAAAAGCGCACATAAGCAAAGCTAAAGCAACTAATGATAAATCTTTTTCACTTTTCTTCTTGCGTCGTAGGGGTTTTTGTCTTGTATGAATTCTCGCCGATGGTTGTTCAGTACACGGAAAGCCGAAGGTGAGTTCTTGATACTTCCTTGCTTCCCCGCCGGCCTCAAAATGATGCTGCCGGTTCACGGGCGTGCGCTCCTCGGTATAAGAAAATCTCGTTCTCGTACTCGCACTCGTCTATTAATAGGAGACTGAGAAACGACTGGGGACGAGTCAGGTGAACCCTTTCTGCAATAAGCCATTTCCGAGTTCCCCCGGGCCTCTGTATCAAAACGAGGTTAAGTGCTCAGCCTTTGATATGGAAGTGATTTTTCATTCTCATGCAAATAAAACTCATTTTCACAAGAAAGGTTGTGCACTTGGCCTCATTTTGAAAGTTAGGGTTTTGGAACTTGGAAGTGGCCTAATTTCTCACCCTTTTTGTCTCTTTTAGGTCCTTTATGCATTTCCTCACTGGAGTTTGCGCTATTGTCGGAGGTATATTTACTGGTAAGGCGCGGCTTTTCCTTTGTATTTTTCTTGCTGTTCTAGGTTGCCCTTTTTCCTCTTCTACTGTCTTATGGTACTTGATCGCTTTTTGTTTTTGCAGTTGCTGGTCTCATAGACTCCATGATTTATCATTCCTCTCGGGCACTTCAGAAGAAAGTAGATTTGGGAAAAGCTACCTGAGTTATCCTGACAAGTGCGTGGCACAATGAACAAAAATTACGTGACTCTACTAGGAGTAATGCGTGACAACTTCATAGATCTGTACAAAATACTCAGTAATGCACATTTTAAATTCGAGGAGGCGGTTTTTAGATAAGCAATTTAATCTAGTGAGTTTCAACTATTTTCAAAAATGGTTCCCTTGGATTTGCAGACAGTTTTATCATTTATGAGGTTCCGAAATAGTTTTTCTAGGCCTTATAAAATAAATCAATAATTTGAACTTGTGGTATAACGTGCGCAACGCTTTCCTGAAATCTAATCTTAGAATGTCCCCCCCCCCCCCTTTCTGTGCGCATTTCCTTTGTACTAGAAAGCCAGTCACTTGTACTGCTACTTTCTCACCCGACTTCTCTGCCAAGCAGCCAACACTATATGTGCACATAATTTCTGAAAAGACAAAGGGAGAAATTCCCCTGGGACCTTTTTGGGGAAATAACCATACAAGCTAAAGAAGTCTTTTTACTTAGTTGTGGGTGTATTTGCCAAATCCCCAGGCGTCAATATTTTGGCCTATTCACCACGTAGACCATAACGCACCTTCTTTACCTCCCAAAATTTTGCATAACCATTGTCTTCGATTTCTCTTCAGACAATACACGGGAGAGATAAGAGACAAAGGTTATGCGAAATGTTGAGGGAAAACAAGGTGCATTGTGGTCTACTTCAAAGTGGTGAAAAGGTTTAGGTCACGTGCTCCGAGCGTCGTCCAAGAAATGGCCTCGTAGGAATCACTTGAAGAAAAAGGAAAATATTATTTCCATTGAGAACAGACACAGAACATTTGTATTCCTTTCCTCTCTGTTTTAATAAGTATTTTCTATTCACATTTATCTTAATTATATTAAACTGTACATCCGGAATAAACTGTTTCCCAGTAGAGTGTCTTGCGAAAATATGAAAATACACCTATAAGCGAGACATATCTTGGCAGTTTGTAATAAAAAACGATCCACAGACATCTTGAACTTAAATAACGGCCTAATAAATTTCCTAATCAACAGCTGATATATTTTAGCCTAGACAAAAATGTGTTTTTATATCTTTTGCTGTCTAACCTTGGGTTTATATTTTTCTAATTCTGTTTCATGGAACGAAAATGTCGTCTTCATTCCGAACCCAGCCGTACTTACAAGCATGGGGTATATTGCGCAAGCAACTTGTCTCTATCAACACTGCACCACTTACGGAGACCAGCTTCCCATAAATCTTTCATCAAAAAGATCTTGTAGTGCTACAACGTTTTACTCACTATAGAGTATTGTATCTTTAAAAAATCAACTTCTGCAAAGGTGTACCATTGATAATAGATTATCCATGGTTTAACCTTGCAAAACTTCTGAAGTGTCAAGTTATGACATATCACCCTTAGGGACTTCTCTGATTGGCTTGAAAGGGAAATAGATGCCCCTTGCTTAGCCCATGTTTAGTCATATCTCTCCCCCCCCCCCCCCCCCATAGAAAAAAAAGCACCGTTTTCTTTAGGGGGTGGAGTGGACGGCTGCGCGTAGGCTGTCCATATCTGTCAACCTCGTTCCCAGGGTTCTCCCCTACCCAGGGAGGGTAGGAGAGAACCCTGGGAATGAGGTTACATATCTGTGATTGGAGTCAGGTAGTACTTAAGGAAATTGCCAGCAGTAAGTAAAATATCCGCAACTATTATCTCCCGAACACCCACAAGGAGTTTAATATTCGACTGAAATTCCTTTCCTTTGTATTGATTTTTCACCATCTGAAGGTGTTTTTCGAAAATGGCTTCTAGTTTTGTTTGTTTGTTTGTTTGTTCATCCTTTTTCAAATCGGCAGATTGTACGGTCAAAAGCCAATTCAAAGAGCAGTCTTCAGATCACAGAATTCCCTTAAATGGTGTGACGCTGACATCTGGCAGCCTTAAATCGCGTGACACAACCATTCGCGATAGCGTGACATACTAAACTACCAAGAACTATAAGGTGATATGGGCCAAATAACGGCAACCAGGATCATTTGACGTTCCTTTTTTCTTGACTCCAGCTCAGTTAGGTGGCGGAAGGATAAGTAGGAATTTGCCTTCCTCGTTGAGAGCAATGGCAAATTTAATACCCCCTACACATCTACGGGATTTGATTTGACAAGCGGGCGCCTCTTTGCCGACATCCTTGTCGGCGCGGTCCGGGTTAACTCGTCAAAACGTCCGGCTTCCGAGTCTCGTGGGGATCTGCGTCCCTCAGCATAAACCTGGGAATCTCTTTTTCCAGCGCTCCTTCGGCGCCCATTTATCGAGTCTCTTCGCTCTGGCGTCCCCGTATAACGCTCGGCAACGTCTCGATCATCAAAAGCTTCGCCTTCGCCTGCGGAGAACGAAGGCGAGTGTTGTTCCCTTGAGGATTTCTCGTCCTGTAATTCTGATTCCGAAGTTCTATCTAAGCTCAGCTGACTCCGTTTTCTTCGGCGAGATAATGTAGTCGGTTCTTGTTTTTCCCATACCACTTCAATATCCCCCGGCCCGGGCTCAACGTCCACTTCCGCGCGTTCCTTCTCCTTACTAATCTCCCCCGGTTTCGGCTCACTTTCATCAACCCCTGCAGCCGGATCAGTTTCAGAAGCGGTGGAATTCTGTTGAGACATTGATCCAGGGAAGCCAATAGTTTCTTTCGAACCTGTCAGACTCTCTTCGGTAACGTCCGACAACTGGCGCTTATCCGGAACAAGAATGCGTGACAGTTGAGGGGCGTTTAGAGTACCTACGTCGCTGATGTACAAGCCATCTAACTGTGCAGTGTTTGGATGGTCTCCACCCGTGAGACTCCCGTGTAATGAACCCAAAGACGTCGTTCGTGAGCTATGGGGACGCTCACCAAACGACAGCGAACTTTGTACAGACTCAGGATCACTGAGTGTCACGCAAGGTATATCCGAATTTGGTGTCACGTTTGTGGTAATTTGATTAGTTTCCAACGCCATTTGAGTTCTCACATCCAACGGATCAGAATGTGCGCGTGAAACGGAGGAGCGCCTAGAAGACACGCCGTCGGCGTGTCCACGGAAGAAATCATACGCGGTACTCCCTCCAGAAGGGTAATTTGGTGAATTTTGAATGTTTTGAAGAATCTGCAACACTGCCTCTAGCTTGGAATCCATCAAATGCACCTAAACAAAAAGCAAAACCAGTCAGAACAAAAGAGAGCAAAGAAAACCATTTTAAGGCAACTAGAGTTCTTCAGTTTCATCTTAACCCTTTAAACCCTAAGAGTGATCAGCATCAAATTTCTCCTTGTAATATCAATGTTTTGCAAAACAGAGTGGTCATGAGAATTACGGACTTGATCATACATGATGAATTTCCTTGATATTTTATCAACTTCTCCCCACTACTTCTGTAGGAAATGAATAGGGGCAACAAATGAGAGTTCAAATTTTGATCTTAGGGTTTAAAGGGTTAAAGGGGCCATGTCACGAGAACAGTGCTGATCACTCGTGCCCTAAAGTCATTAATAATTTAGTGCCTTCATACACGTAATGCTCCTGTAGAGTTAAGAGTGATTTAGCAACAGGACGGGTACCTCACTTGGCAATGGGAAAGCGCGCGGAAAGGACTAAACACGACTTCCGGTGCCCAATTTGCCGCTCTGTCATTGGTCAAGCCAGTTGTTTGATTTGCACGCCCCGTTGTCAACTGACGTTCCCCTTCAGTTACTAAATCAAGCATGAGACAGTGTTTCATCACCAGATGAAACACTGAGAAGAGAGTTGAAAATACGACGCGCAGCGGAGTATTTTTGAAGAACTTCCAGGTGTTTCATCTGGTGATGAAACACTGTGTCGAATGCTTGATATTACCTATACATACAAAATGATTTTAGAAGGAGAAATTAAGGATGCAAAGATGAGCAGTTTTTCATCTGATTTCCAAACACTCATTAAACATTAATTTCCTTGTATTTTCTTTATGAAATATTAACGAGTTTGACAAGAAGATATGAAACAAATTTCATCAAAAGGCGCTAGACATAATTTTTTGGGCGATTTTTCAGGTATAGCATTAAAACTTGCTCATGTTGGCCCAATTTTTGCAAGTTTCAATCTATGTCTATCCTTGCAATCCACAGCAACCGACGACTGCAAACAGTTTCAACGCCTAACCTAAATAATATAGTCTTAACTAACAAAACTGAACCATTAATTAAAGAACTCAGTAGATAACGAGACACGTTTTAGCTTTTTAAATTGACAGCAAATAGCATGACATTGCCCTTTTGATCGAGTTCTAAATCAGAGATTTGAAATAAATGTTTTCAGAAAACCTGTCGTTCCACTCGTGAAAGTCTGCTGGTGATTCCTACTTTCCCTGCAGTTTCATCGTCTGAAAAAGAAAGATTCGTTAAGAAAACGAGCGCACAAAATCCTTAAGTGCCACCAGCTAATATATCCAGCTAAAAAGGTATCAGTTCCTGTACTTCTGCTGCTATTTCGAGTCTGTGGATAAAATCCCGAACAGTGTCCATTCAAATGACAAATACTTATCACTTCTGTTCTGGCCCCAGTTGTTCAAAAAGCGGATAGCGCTATCCACTGGATAAATCACTATCCAGTGAATAACGCAATTGGTTTTCCTTACGCTTATCTCAGTGCTGGATAGTGATTTATCCGGTGGATAGCGCTGTCCAACATTTGAACAACCCGGACCTGATGGTACTTTTTCAAGTGGTGGGTAGATAACGTTTTGGAGTCAGTGGATGAAATCAGTGCCACAAAAAAGCTTATGCAGTAACTTTCACTGACACTATTTATTATACCACACAAAGTTGTTCCAAGTTTCTACTCCGTGGATCAAATCTTCAATTGTGACCTGGCCTGCAAGCAAGTTCTCACGTGGGGAATTCTGGGGCGACCCCCCGGGGAGACCTTAACATAGACTATTATGACCATTCATTTCAAAATAGCCAAAAAGTCGCAACACGAGAGTACTTTGCAACAGTGACGCCCCACTTTACTTTCCCACTTAAAACGACCCTGACGTCTCACCAAATGCCTTTGCATTGTAAACTAGAGAAAGCCTACCTGTGCCATCAATCCTGTCACCAAATGCTTTGTCCATCCTAGAAGACAAGGACACATATAAGGTACCCAAATAAGGTACTCAAACTAATGCTAAATAAGTCACAAAGACAGTACATGGCAACACGCACTTGCAAATGCTTTGTTTGTCACTACACTACAGTCAAATATTGACACGTCGGCAAGTCTGTTTTTTAGAACACGATTAGAGTGGCTGTACTGTCAACATGGTTTGTACAACTTCAGAGAAACAGAACTCAAGGACTTTTCAAGGACAAATTACAGTTTTCAAGGTCTAAGATTTATTCAATAAACTGGCATTCTTTGAACCCCTTTTGAACACGTTACTGGCTAAAACACTCAAGGGAGTCATTTACGATTTTTACATCTTCAGCCATGGTTGATCATCTCTCATATTATGGTGTACCACTTTCCGTAACAACACTACTTTGCAAAATGTCAACAGTCACTGGGTATGACTTGCAGTCTGAGATACAGAAATAGCAATAGAAATAAAAAACAGAGATAAAATATTATTGCTTCCGGTTTTATACTGACCACTTATTTTCGTTTCACTGCGTTGAACTTTTTCCCTGTTTTGTACCTTTTGTTTTTCCTATGCTCTAGTTTTCTATGCTCTCCAATTTCACAGAAAATGATGGGGGGTAAACAAAGTAGTCAATTTCAATGACTTTTTAAGACCATTTAAAGAAATCAAGTACTTTTCAAAGACCTTACTTGAATTCAAGGACTTTTCAAAACGACTACTAAAATTCAAGACCTTTTTAAGATTATGACGTCACTGTCAAGTGATATCTTTTCCGATCGCCGAAAACATCATATCATAATAAAGTTTAGTCTATGTGTATACATGTGTAAAGTCTCAGAGATTCAAAGATGGAAGGTGTACCTACAAAAATACTGGGTCGAGCCACCTTAAGCCATAATATCCACATACAAATTCCCCAAACTGATCTCCATACAATTCCTTACACAAACAGTTGAGAGAATTTGCTCAAAGATCAAAGCATTTTGCCTGAGGTGATCATTTTATTTATTCTCATAAACTTTTCTGTTAATTATGTGCTGATATTGTTAAGAGAAAATTGATATTGGTCACTCTTGGGATTTTTATCAACGGAAATTAACGTTAGAAAAGAAATTACTATCAAATGACAAAATTACAGCTTCTTGTCCAACAAATATAACTCAAGCAGTATATCAAACGTTATAAACAACAAACATGAACTTTGAAAAACTGTTAGGCTAACAAGTTTTCAAAAGCCCACAATAACAATCCGTTGTAATTTTCTTCAAGTTTGACCATCCGTGCCATCTTTTTTATTTACTGTGTTATCTATACCTTCCTAACATGTTTTTGAGAAGTTATTTTTTGTGTTTCACTCAATTTGGAACCAGTTCGTACTGTTTGAATTTTGATAAATTTCGTAAAACAACTCCTTTAAAATCGAAACTAGCAGTAGGCAGGGGCACCCAACGAGAATATAGTTCAAAACCACTTAAACATAGCATTGTTGAACGTATTTAGTATTTAAACGGTAGATATAGACATATTTCTATCCCCTAAAAATCTTTTATCTGTTCGGATTTCCTAGCCGAAAGTCTAGTGATCCAAAAATTATAGGGATCAAAACTTACCTTTTCGAAAATTTTCGAAAAAGGCTCTCGAAAATTCTAGGTGACCTTTTTAGGGTAAAAATCCATTAAAAATGGGCAATTATACCAATTTTGGGGGGTTCAAAAATCCTAGGAGATAGACAAGCAAGAAATTAAACAACAGATTTTCCGAAAATTTTAGATCTCAAATGGTCTTCCGAACAGATATTCTCCAAAAATTGTCGTTGGGTGCCCCTGAGTAGGTGAACCATCTGGCTACCCAGTAGCATGGTCGAGAATTTCAAATAGAGACCACAGAAATAAAAAAAAAGAAAAGAAAGGTAGGAGCAAAGTTAGAACCCGGACCTCCGTAACTGACGACCAAGCCTGCGAACGCAAACCAGAAGGGACAACCGGAAATGACATGATTCTTCGGTTCACACTATTTTAAAGCGTTAAAAATATGGCGTACTTTGCCTGAAGATTTTTCACTCTGGCCAACATTTCCACGTGTCCTGTAGAGTACTGTTCTATAACATCTTTAACATCATAAGGTCGTCTTGCCTCCTAAACAACACAAGTGCAAGGAAAGGGAGATATAAATATCATGGGACAATTCCTGGGAATGTCTTTAAATGTAACGCTAAAGGTTAATTCAGAAGCAATGAGAATTGCCTTTTAGCATTCCGTTTACTGAGCTCGGTGATAACCCAGGAAAATTGCGGGGAAAAAAAGGTAACGTGAGTTATTTAATCAGGACATTTGCCAGTAAAAACGCATTTTTCCTTTCTTCTGAAAGAGTACAAGACTAACGCCTTCTTCTTCAACATTCCCGTCTTCGCTTCCTGCGCTTGGTCGCACTCGCTTTAACATTTTCCCGCGCTTCGCAGCAGGCTACACGTCCCCCTACACTTGGAGGCCGATCACATGCGGGTCACATGATTACATTACTAGTAAGCCAGAACCCTACGAGCAGCCGGTTATCCGATTTCGCGCCCTTTGTTGCCAACGGCAATGATTTGCATCTTGGCCGGCTATCTTGACGCAATAAGCATTTCTAACAGCTGCTGCAGACTTCTCGGAGACCGTAAAACGCGAAAGTAAAAATCGCGGAAATCACTTCAGCGGAAGGATGACAATGATACACAAAAATGTCGCACGCCAAACATAACAATCTCATCTTTTTAAAGAAAACAATCAACAAATTAAACATCTGAGCGAAAGGGAGTTTGGAAGCGAATTGCGGAACAAAAATGTGGGCAAATATCTCTTGCACGTTTGATGTCATAATGCAAACCGCCAATTTCAAAGTTCTTCCGCCTCTGCCACTGGTTTGCATCCTTTTGAGTGTACCTCACTAAAACTGTTGAGTAGCCTGCGAACTAGCACTTTCCGACCTAAGGGTACGGGATTGGGGGAGGAAAGAGAGGAGAGAACGCCCCGGAGAGACTTCTCGCAGGCGACCCGTTGAGTCGACATGCGCAACCGACGGATAAGTTAGTCGTGCACTAGCAAAGAAGATTACTTTAGTGCCGACTTTCTCACCTTGAATTTTCTAATCGCTACTCTGAGCTTTAAAATTCGAATAAGACGAATCGCCAGCTTCTGTGCGTTACTCAATCTGCCAAAATAAACAAAAGGAAAAAAAATCGTATATAGTCAAGAATCCGAAATAGCAACTATAAACGCGCCAGTGGGCCCAAATTTGTTGCAATGGTGACCTAATACTGAAAGTCAAGACCCTGTGAATTTTTAAACTGTTTTTAACAATGTGGCAGTGATAGCCTAGCATCCATTTTTCCGTCAAAAGATCGACCCATTCCATGAATAAAATCTGCTGCTAGATCCCACCTTGAATCTCAAGTTGTTTAATTCCCCTTGAACAGGGTTTATTTTTACAAAGGTTTGAATGTGAGCTTCAGTTTGAAAAGAATAAAGCAGAGCACGAAAAAATCTACACTGGACACAAAAAGGAAAAAATGGCATAACATCAGTGTCTGTGTTTCAACAAAAACTGTAAGATAACAATTACCACGACAAAAAATGAAAAAAAAAAAGAAAAAACTTACTCAATACAAGGTATTTCTCCCTCGTTTTGCAAAGATAGCAGCATGTTTTCATCTACAAGACGAAACAAATACAAACGTCAGACCTGACGTTGAACTTGGCGAAGACAAGTTTATTCCTTAAAAATTACTCTGCAAACTCGGGAAGTGTCCAGGCCACACCTTTGATATCACCTCCTGAAGACGACAGTCAGGGAGGCCACCGAAATATTTTGTCGGGCTCCAGCAATGAACATGAACGATGGCTACGAGCTCCGCACAATTTTACCAGAACTTTTTGTCACGTGATTCACAGTATAAATCAAGTGACAAAACGTTCGACTCCATCACTTGATAAAGATTCCGCGATGGAGTGGAAAGCTTGTGCGTGCTGCTAAGTTTTCTATCCTGGATTTTGAGACCACGTTTACTCTAAATACTATGTCAACTGTTTATTGTTTAGAGTTAATTTCACATATTCACAAACCTGTAAGCAACGTTAAATTTAAGCAAGCCTATATCATTCTCTGTTCTCAGACTTACACTGGCAACCAACTTGGCAAAGAGAGTTGAAAATCCTCAAGTTTAAGATTTAACACGTATTTGATTTCACATGATAATTATTTTAGATTTGCTGGTGTTTTTAAATAGTTACACACGCTGAAATCAGTTACATAAATTTAAAACACTGAGGTTAGTTGCTGTGAACATGAACTTACCACCCATTAACGAGCCTGGGCTCGATCCTTTTATTGGATGTACGATAGAACAGTGAATATTATGGGATGAAAACATCGTCATAAGTGCATCGTGACTACTGCATAAACCTGGTTTAGAGCGGCCATCTGCTGAAAATATACATTTACTTTTATAATCCATTTAACTTAACTTAAAGAAGCATTAATGTTAATATATGTACTTCAAAAGACTATTGGAGCTTGCCCAAAAATTTTTGTCGTGATGTATGTCACACAAATACTTTTTATCATCATTGTTAGCACAATCTGCTTAAGAGTAACAATTTTTATTATACTTTAACCGACGAAGCTTGATAGCTGATCATAATTTTGTTTTTAAAAGCCACTTTGACCCTTTCACCATGTGATTTGAGCATGTCATTGGATCTCCCTTGCTATGAGAAGTTTATCTCCTCAAAACCAACATTTTCCAATTTGGTATGGAAAGGAAGACTCACAGACAAATTCAGATTGGTAGAGTCAAGTTGCGGATTATGCTACCGCTAAATCATAACTTTTCTTTCATCTATTAATTCATAAATCTTATCACTACTAACGGTTATATTATTAAAAAATTTCCCTCTATTTAACATTAGGTATTAACAACCTCATTTTAAGTAATTGTGTTTAACTTTTTAACTTATTTAATACTACTGCTTGTTTGATTAATATTTGCTTGTTTATTAATTAAATTTCCGCGGTTTATTTTTCAAATTATTGCATGTCAGCCAACAATGATGGGCTTTAAAGCGACCTAATGATCATCAAAAACGCTTGATATGAAACCAGGACACCAACAAAATATGAAGCCAGCATGACAAAGAAAGAACGGGATATCCATAAAAAAGGTATGACGTGAATACAAGACCGAGTACAACACAGTGTACAAAATGATGTTCTCAGATGAATTTCGTGCAGTGGACTTTCAACTTGTGACATGCTACAGACTTTCCCCTACTTCCCCCTTGTAACTATGTTTTCAAGTATGTTTAAAGATACATCTGTGTGAGGCCTGGGTTCAAATCTTGTGACTACGTTGCAGCTTGTTTGTCATTTGCAATCAAATCAGTTCAAACAGATTGAGTGTTCTGTCGATCTCATGGCTTTTTTACACATGAACTAAAATGAAGGTACCAGTAGGTGTATTCAAAAGGACTTTAGAACAAAAGTTCACTTCGTCTTTCCCGTTTAAGTTATTGCGTTGTACTGGTGAACAAATAATATTGATGTATCCCGCTCATTAACATCCGTGACCGATATTACAGCTGAAGTAGCTTGCGAATGCAGCCAACTCTCCTTGCTCCTCACCGCTAACGGCGTTTCGTGAAAAGACATCAGCGCCTTAACAACAGAATTCCGATACTGATGATGAAAAATCTCTCTAGAATCTGGTTAGACGCTCTGCTTGAACGTAGCAATTCCATTCTTTTAGGTATTGTTATAAATGACAGAAAACAGACAAAAGATCAATTTAAAAGAGATGGATCTACTAAAAAAAGTCATTATTCGTGGAATATATTCTGCTTTAGAAGAAGCAATTGCGTTTTGCTGCCGCTTATTCACAGAGTAACTCAAAACTTTAAGAAAATAGACTAAGAGAAACTTACACTCTAACAAATTTGCATCTAGAACCCCAAGGTATGACTACAAGATAAGTACCGTAAAATTCCGTAACGCAAAAAAACCTCCGTTAAATTGCCCCTCCAAATATAAGCCCCCCGGGGGGCTTGTACTTGGAAATGCCCTAAAATAACAAAGTAAAACAAAGCAAAAACGGTAAATTTCCTTCCAACTTTACGGCTTGCCCAATTGATTTTGAAACGCAAATTTCTCTCCGTAGATAAGCCCCTCCGAATATAGGCCCCTCCAAAAATAAGCCCCTCAAAAAGGGCCTTTGAAAAATATAAGCCCTGGGGCTTATTTTCGGAATGTTACGGTATTATGTAAACATTGATTAATGTCATCAGTATGGAATTCCCGTTGTTGAAGCGCAGACGACCCTCCCACGAAACATCCCTAGGGACGAGAAGCAAGAAGAGATAGCTGTATTCACAGGCTACAGGTTAAGGATTCCAGTGGGAAAACTGGTGTACTCTTTATCATCACCCATGCAACGTTAGGTGCTTATCTACACTTGTAATATCACTCCTCACTATGAGCTACACATCAGTGTGCAAAGTGCAAGTCAGCAGAGGAAGAATGAGACTATAAAGGTAAAGAAAATTAAAAGTGAGATCACCAATAACAAAACATTGTTCTTCAACATGCACATTACTGACTTTTAAAGCTGATGTGGTGTATCTGAATTAGTCCGTGCTGATGGTAACTTCAATTGAAGTAGTCTCACATGAAATCTAACGGGTTCACTACATTCCTCTCTACCAAGACTCTAAGGGCCACAGCTAATTGTCCCCGTGCCATTTTATTAGAGGTTATCCACAAGACAACCAGTAGAGTTTAGCACAGAAGCACAGACTTAACAACCACTCTTCGAGGAACAGTCACTTTTGAGAGAGGAACTGTACCACACGGTGCAATTTGGCATCAAATGGGACATCAGTGGCAAGTTAGCTTACTAAATTTGACTTTCTTCACTCTCCTTTTATATCAACGATTCTCAGATCAGCTCTCATTACTCAAAACCACCTATTTAAAAGGAGGCCCTTTGGAATTCAAACCTTACAAGCATACAGCCAATGACGTAGCACTTGATGCCAAATTTGACCTTACCGTGCCATTTAAGACCTAACCCGCGGAAATCTCACCCAGAAAATCACTGTCTAGAACACTGCAAGCGCTTGATTTTCTGTCAAGAATGCCTGTCAGTGGCGACTCTGATCTAGAGAAGCGGGCGTCAAAAGAGCCACGCCTTAAACCCTTCTGCGACTTGCTCCAAATGGAACGTTTCCGTTTATTTAGATCAGGACTGTTGTCGCCATGTGCCGTACCTGTGGCAGTTCCACTTTTCTCCAAGACACTTTTCAGAAGATGTTGTTGCCGATTGTAGTAAATTGATGGCAGCCAAGTTGCCACTGATTTAGAGTTGAGATCAGCACAGAAAAGCCGCCAATAGGACTGGAAGAAATGGGGAAAAAAAGTAAAAAAAATGAGTAATGAAATGCATATTCGCCACTTTATAAAGTGTATTAATGGGCATAGCCTACATGAACGATCTTCTGGTATTAAATTCGGACATAAATGGTCGGAAAACAGGGTTCATACCCTTTTTTGGACAAAAAATTCAAGGTCTTTTCAAGGACACATTTCCCATTTTTTCAACGACTCCATTCAGTGCAAAAAAGAGCCTGAGTCCGTCTTTTTTGGTTCTTTCACAACATGAGGAATTTTATCCTGAAGGGCTTCCTGTGTTTGCTCCTTTTAGGCACCTGAGAATGGTGCGTGCGAACCCTGGGAACAGCCAAAATAGCTCCTTGAACTTAGTCTGCCTTCGCTTTAAACGTGAAACCGAAGGGGGGCGTACATTTAGTGTGTGGGTAGCTGGATTATGGGAAACAATACCAATTTCTTTAAAGACGATCGAATGTGTACATAGTTTTAAAAAGGCCTTAATTGACTTTTATGCATCCTCTTAATTTTTAGCTGTAATTTTTATCACTTGATATCTTTCTATTTAGAAATTTTTACCTGTATTTTACTGTTGTATTTTTACTATTGTAATTCTAGTTTACTCTATCATAAATATTCTAAATTTCTTACTGTAATTGTTGACTGTTGCACAATGAGGGTGGCAGGTGTGTCAGTTTACTGTTTTACTTTACCTCTTTACATAAAATTGATACATTTATACATACAAGGACACTGGGAAAAGTTAACTTTTGCAAAGACTTCTGGAGTTGTTAGTTGTCCTGTTACAAGGGACAGGAAAAAAATTGGCCAATAGCTGACCAGCGTGTCCCCAGTAACAGCCTCAGAAAAAAATTGCCGGGCACATTATTTCACCAGTTCCTTTCTTGTTTCTAAAGAGCCAAATGTTTCAAACTTAGGAGCCTTCTGAATAAAAACCAAAGCCACTCAGCGTTCTAGTTAATTCTTACAAGGGGGGGGTCATGTGGAAAATCCAAGGGGTCACCAAGACCACGTGCTAATTTTTTGCGTTATCTTTAACTTAACACTTATATGTCATCTGTTGGGTCAGGAAGCAGTGTGCAAAGAAAGTAGTGTCCGATAGCCTGGCGCTAGTGGATTTTGCTATCAGGCTAGTAAATTCTGTTTTTAACTTCCCCAATGGGCCAGTGATGTTTTTTGAGGAATTCGAATAAGAGAAGAACTGTGAAATCAATTCTGCTCGTCAAAAAGTTTTTTGGGCCAGTTGAAATGACATCTGGGCTAGTAATGAATGCTAGCTTCAGCTTGCCGGAATGGCAAGCTGTACAAATGATTTTCTTTGCACCCTGGGAAGCCTTCTTCGTCAGGTCATTGACCTGAGACCCGTCTCTTATCTGAAACACTGCCACTCCCCATGTTTGAGGACTGAATAATGAAAGACTAGTTGGTAAAAAACTGCAATAACTGGATGAAAGAAAAAACATCTTTCCGAAAATTTCCACATAAGAAGGCAGCGTGCAAAGAAAGTAGTGTCTGATAACCAGGGGCTAATGGATTTTGCTATCGGGCTAGTGAATTCTGTTTTAAACTTGCCCGACAGTCAAAACATGGTTTTTGAGCAATTTGAATTAAGGAAGAACTGTGAAATCAATTCTCCTCGTCAGAAAGCTTTAAGGGCTAGTTGAAATGACGTCTGGGCTAGTATATGCTAGATTTAGCTTGCCCAAATGGCAAGCTGTAAAAATGAGTTTCTTTGCACCCTGAAAGGAGAGGCATTCAATCTGTGTTTCAATGGAAAGTTTGGTTACTTCTCAATAAAGCAGGACTGGGAATAGAAAAATTCTGCAACTGGTCATACAAGTAAAGCTCAAAAGGATGATGTAAGCCACCTCTCTCAGGGAAAACTACATGTAACTGTACTTGAAGTGTCACATGCAATCTGAAATGAATAAGGCTGTAACTTCTGTTCACCTTTATGCTAAAAACAGACAGTTTACCTGGAGAAGAATTGCTGCAGGCCTTCGTCTCCTGTGAAAATGCTTTTGACGCTGTTGCTGTGTGACTTTCAAAGCAAACCCTGATCCTAAAATACCCTTTAATATAAAACAGATTGAAAGTTAGACTTAGTTACTGAGGCAATGGTGCCAAAAAATAAAATCATGTAATGTAATTTTTTGCTAATAAACAGTGGGGTTGTAAAGTTTCAAAAAGACCTCACAGTTTTGGCTCTGAAAATGTTAAAAACAATAGAATAACATAATAATTATGTGAAATTATTTCATTGCCCAAGATGAAAGAGCTTACTAGCCAACACACCCATCCAAACTAGAAGTTATAACAAGGTTCACTGCGCCTTGCAGTTGGACTGATTAATAATCAGAAGCAAATTAATGTAATCAAATCAGAACATACCGCAGGGAGGGCAAAGAATGAGATGCCACAAAGAAAAAATAGAGCAGCGCACAGCTTTCCATGCCAAGTCTTAGGAGTTGCATCACCATACCCAATTGTAGTTAGAGTAACCTGTAAAATCAATATTATAAACACTACCTTTAGATCCAGATTCTGTTTTTGTGATATCCAGAATAATCAAGGTTGAGGTAAGTGTTCTGCTTTGGCTGATAACACTTACTGAGACCTCTAGCTTATTCCAGATATCACAGAAACCGAATCCAATAATTTGTTTTCTCATACATTGTTTTTAAGAAAATTATGACACACATTCTACGAACACAGTTTGACATCATCTTGTGTTTACATCCTCCACAAAATGCGAAATTAGAAATTTCTTGTGGTAGTCACGCCGTAGCCTGCAAAAACACCCGTTTCTCCTCGCTCTTCACAGATGGGGACATTTCACACAGAGGAACATCTGCGATGTTACGACACTGATGACGTAAAATCTGTCTGGAATCTGGTCAGAAGCCCTGATTGGTCGATGGAGTAGTTACATTGTTTTAGCTATTGTTGATGAATGACAGACAAAAGGCCACAAAGGTCAAATGTAAATGCGAAGAATCTCTAACAAAACAGTCAATATTTGTGGAATATTGTCTGCTCTAGAAGAAGCATTTGAGTTTTGCTGGAGCTCGTTGGCAGATAAACACAACACTTTACCAAAATCAACCAGAAGACACATAAAATTGGACAAATTTGTATTTGGAACCCCATGACTACTGGATTTATTATGTAAACATTGGACTGCGTCATCAGTAAGGAATTTCTGCCGCTGAGTCGCAGACGTTCCTCCTCGCAAAACGTCCCTGGCGGCGAAGAGCAAGGAGAAACGGATGTTTTCGCAGGCTAGTCATGCTGTGACAATTAACAACTGTATCAAAAAGTGGGATGCATGCAAAGTTGTTGTAATGCTGATGAACATGTAACTAATTAATACAAAGTGCTTTTTGATGTTTTGGTTGCCATTGCAATCATCGTTGCTCAACTTCCTTACTCTGACTTCAGGGGAAACACCTGACAGTACTTACCACTCCCCACCAAAATGAACTTGGCCAACTTTCAAAATCTGTGTCGTGGGCATCTTTTTCAGCCATGTAGAGTACAAATGAAGCAAATATCAATGTTAGAAAACCAAGGTAAAATGTTGTTAGAAGTTCCTGAAAACAATAATGAGAAAAAAAGAAGTTTAGTGATTTTGGTACAAATAGTTATGTTGAGTCCTGGGACTCATCTTGTGAAAAATCATAATTATTGAAAATGCTTGGGTATTTATGTATCCAGACATTTAATCTGGACACAGTATTACAGTTAACTGAAAATTTAATTAAAATATTATCCTCATATATTTAATGCACAAAAAATACTAAAATAAATATGCATCTTTAAACAACAGCCACAGAAATCACACGAACAGGAAAATCTACCAAACAATCTTCAAATGGACGGATTGTTCTCTGCATCCTAAGAGACGCATTTCATAAAATATTTTGAGTCTTTGGGGATTTTTATGCCTTAGGGATGCGCAGAACGCAGAGGTAACAAAATCACTGGAAGTAATGGACAGTTTACTAGGTCCAAAAAACTCTAAGCTTTATACAGTTCCTACTCCTTAAAGGAGCTATGTCACGAAATTCAGCCAAATTAGGAAATTACAAAATGCCCGTTAAATTAACAGAAACATGGAAGTAACTGCTTAAAACTTTAAAGGAAGGTTAAAATAACATAACAGAAATGACAGATGCCATGGATGGGCAAAACTGAAGAAGATTAAAACAGATTGAAATTAGGGTTTTTGAAAACTGTTCAGCCTAACAGTTTTTCAAAGTTGATCCCTGCTCCTTGCAACTTCAAAAATAATGCTCAGGGGACATATTTATTTGTCTCGGATCTCTGATTTTGTCATTTACATGTAATTTCTTTGCTTACTTTAAGTTCCATAGCGATTGAAGGCAAGTAAATGGCAAAATTACACAAAATGAACTGGACTGCCGTGACACAGCCCCTTTAATTCTTATATTATATATATATTCGGAGGGGCGATTTAATGAAGGATTTTTTGCTTTACGATTTTGAGGGGTTTATATTTGGAGGGGCTTATACATGGAGGGGCTTATTTTCCGAATTTTACGGTATATGAAAGAAGATCTGATCTCACATGAAAAACGTGTTTCATCTCAGATGAAAACCTGGTGGTGTTTTATCTGGTGTTTCATTGGGTATCAAGATTCGTCCACTTGACCCAAACAGTCGTAATTTATTGGCTTTTGACTTCATGAAGAACTAATGAGATTGAAAAGTGTTTGGAAAGAGCTTTGATTACGTCTAGCTTAGCAGTTATGAGTCCATATTTTTTTATCAGTAAAGAATTATGCAGGACTGTTAACAAGACAATAAAACGATCCACACCTGGCGATGAACATAAATAACAGAACCTAAAAGCTTCCATGTTCCTGCCTGACGGTCAAATCTTAATACTCGAAGAAGAGGAAGAAATCTTAAAAGCCTGAATGGAAACAAACAAAAATTTCAGGTTACAGAGGCAGCTCAATGCAACAAGATAAGGTTAATGATAAATGCATCAAGTGTTGTTACCTAACTGAAGAAGATGAAGCGTAGCTGGCCACTGAGATTGCCACAATTGAAGAAATAATAACTATCATATCTGCAGATCAAGGAAAAATAACAAAATGTACTCAATGCTATCAGAGGATACTCAACCTAAATTCAGAGTGTTGTAGCAGCATTATAGAGTACTGACAAATTTTATTAGGCTTTGACTTATTTATAGATGTTGCAGTTAATTTTTTATCGCAGGTAGTATTTATTTTTCCTTTGTTTTGACTTCATTAGCATACATTACCATACTTAAAAACAAAGAAAAGTTACCTGAGATAAAAAATTAACTACAACAGAAAAATAACTACAACTTTCCACCACTATTTCCATGACCTTTTAAAGTTTCCCATGACCTTGGGTTTAATTGTCACTTTTGAAAATTTTCAAAACTTTTCTTGTTTTAGCATATTTTTGGACTTTAAACAGTTCAACAGACACAAACTCTGGTGTCCACCAAAACGCATGCAGTTTGCACTGTTTACTTACCCCTCTTGATCTTAACTTTCCCTTGCTTTGCCATCTGCAGTAATTAATCTACCAAACACAACTTTCATTTTCCAAGACTTTCAAGGACCGACAATTAAATTTAATGACTTTCCAGGCCTGGAAAATGAAATTCTTCAATTCCATGACTTTCCAGGTTTTCCATGACCTGAACAAACACTGTATAAACTAGATTTTTGACAGATGTGACCATCAACACCAATATAAAAAGAAATTCATTCCTCCAGCATACCTATGATTGAATAGATCTGAACAGCAAAACGTAGCCTTCCTTTTATTCCTACATAAGCACTGCGACAGCCCACTGCCCACAGTCGTATAATATACTCTATCACAAATAAAATTATCAATGTAATTTCCTGTGTGAGAAACAAAAAACAAAAAGAAATCAAGCGAATTGAGTTCAAAACATGCTACATGTACAAAATGTTTACAGAAGAACATGTTGACTACATGATTTACAATGTCATGTAAATAAAGAAGGAACAGAGTAGAATTAAACTTTTCATTAACTGGTCTCAAACTTCATCTTGCTGTGAAAGCCTGCACCTCAATGGACTTAGATGTAAAGTGCAGTGACTTTGTGTACATTTTTCTGTTGGGAAGGGGGGGGGGGGGGGAGGGGGAGGAGGTGATCCAAATCTGGATTCTTGAATCTAAAAATATTTCTTTACTGAAATCCAGGAGTTTGAACTTAGAGAATCCACTAATTAAAAAAAAAAAATTTTGGATTTTCCATTTCTTTCATCACTTTGAATCCAAGGAATCTGATATTAACCACTCCTTCAATCTTGGACTCTATCACAGAAACACACCTTTAGTGCAAGGGAGATTGGTGTATTAGCCCAAAACATCTGTATAGAAAAATGAAACAAGTGGCCACTGATTTTCAAGAACTTACCACAACTAATACAGGTACATGTAAAATGTCTTGAAAGTTCTTATCTTCTGTTTGGACTGTGCTCAACACAGTTAAAATTAAACTAACTATCACAAGTATAAATCTGCAAACAAGAAAAATTAAGAAAGTGTTAGAGAGAAAATCATCACTTGGAAATTAACAAAATTTTTAACAATATATGAGTAACCAGAAATGAAAGATCTGTCATATTCTTTATGTGAAGAAAATATTGCTGAATTGAGCTGAAAGAAACTATTCATTTCTGTATAATTTATATACCTAATAGCCTGCCCAATCCTGTTTGTTAAAATGCTCACAAATCAACTATAAGAATGTTATTTTGATGTATAGTGAATGGAACTTTACAGACTGCATAATTAATGCTGTGGAGTGACCATTGAAATGAGATATAATTATAAGCAGTACTTTCACACTGTACTATTTTGCTTCTTCGGTTGTTTACAAAATGAAACTTGGTACATGTACCTCTTGATGACTTGGGTTAAGCAGTTTCACATTTGCTACAGGGCTAGAAAATGTTGAAAATGTTTCAAAGGTTTAATGACAGAAATTTTTCAGTTAGGGTAGAAAATGTAAATTAAGATATGAGACAGATTTTCTTTCTCCTTTTTGTCCCAATAATTTGGTGATAACATGATGACAATGATGTTCTAATTACTTTTGTCTTGTAGTAAATTGCTAATAACTTGAGTATGGACATATACATGGACATTGTAAAGCTTGTTTTACATGAACAATAAAGTGTCAAATATGCAAAAACATCTGAAATACTGTAATAGTGATCTACAATGCAGCTCCTTTTAAACAAAGATAAAGTGGAACTGAACAATGTCTTTCATTTCCCGCTAAAAGCTTCATTAACCCTTTAAGCCCTAAGAGTGATCACCATCAAATTTCTCCTTGTAATATCACTGCTTTATAAAACAGAGTGGTCATGAGAATTAAGGACATGATCACACGAGTTGAATGATGAATCTAATTGATACTTCAACAAATTCTCCCCACTACTTCTATTGAAAATGTATAGGGATAACAAATGAGAATTGGAATTTTAAGGGGTTAAGTGTAGATGCATCTTAAAGAGAAAATGCCAGGAAAATATTTTTCAGGAAGTTTAACACAAAAGGGTTTGGCTTTGCACCGATCATCAGGCCATTAGCCTCTGATTCTGATAGCAGAACATTAAAACTATTAAGGTGTTTCTGGAAACATCTACACTCTGCCCCTCATGGAGGGGTTTTAGTTTGAGTCCCCTCCCCCCCCCCCCCCCCCACCTTCCTAATCTCTGGAAATTCCAATTTAGCGTTACAGTTCTCCTTAAAACAAACCTTTGCTTTAAGAACACCACCTCCCCATCAGAATTTTCAATTACACTCCAAGGGGTAGGTAAGGGTGTTTTTTGAAACCACAAAATGTCCATGGATACTTCTCTCAGTTCCAGACGTTTACATGTAGGAGCAAAAGTGTTTACAGTTGTTTTTTTGGCATTAATTTTATAGATAGCTTAGGTGGGGTGACTGGAATTTAGTAAGACACACTATTTTTCAAGTAAACAGGAACATTATGCCACATTTTTTCACTGTTGATGATCAAAACAATTTACAGGGAAAAACCTCTTTAATTTTCCTGTTGGATAGTAAAGGTTATAACTTTTTAATAACAAGAATTTTGACAGAACACACTTAGTACTTCCTCTAATCAGAAATACTATCATTCCAGGATGTTTTTGCCACTTGGTGATAAAAACAACTCACAGCCAAAAACACCAGAAAAACAACTGAGGCGGATCTGATAAAGCTAAAGAATGAAAACCAACCACTACACCAGAATGATTTTAATCTCTGACCCTTGCATAACAGTCATGCTGTTGAAGACACGTATAATTTTCATAAAGAGTTATTCACATACAATCATGTAAAAGCTATTGAGCTAACTTTCCTGTGATGATGTTAACAATAAAGAGTATGGAACAATGAGAGCATAATTCAAAAGAAAGCTGCATGATTTAACTATCACTGAGTCCTTCATAAAACTCATGAGATAGGAAAAATAAAACAAAGCAGTGCTTTCGATTTTTCTTATGATGCAGTTTTTTTTATGATGATCTAGATCATTCTAACATTTTTAGTCCACACATGTAGTTGAAATCCTGGCAAATAGTTGGAAAATCAAAATTATGGGGCACAATACTCCTTTAAACAATGCTCACGGACTTGGGTATCTTAGGTAGAATCTTGAAGTGGTAACAATCAAATAAATGTAGGAGG
The DNA here is from genome assembly GCA_964035705.1 of Porites rus. Lineage (NCBI taxonomy): Eukaryota > Metazoa > Cnidaria > Anthozoa > Scleractinia > Poritidae > Porites > Porites rus. The sequence goes on along the minus strand of OZ038001.1, from coordinate 17,585,733 downwards.
TACTGAGGAAAACTGTTTGGTGGTCTGTTAATAGAGTGGTACAAAGAAGTTCTTTAAAATGAGTCTTCAGATGGAACTGAGTAATTTGGTCATTGAATCAAAGCCATCAAGCAAAGCAATCTTGCAAGACTTCCTGCTTTCCAAAGGACATGATTCAAGAAAACTTGGCAAGATTTAAGGAGGAACTCCTAAATATATTATACAGATGACCTAGATGACCTAACCAGCTCTGCTTATCACGCACACTCAGAGAGGAAGCTTTAAACACTTGTAAGTTTACAAGCAACCAGGCGAATCAGAAAGAATAAACAACTAGCGTTTTTTTTTCCTAACCCAACTAGTTGTTACCACTTGAGTGAATCAAACATCTGCCATTTCTTCCCATGAATAAACAAATTAATTCCCCCAAGTGAAAGCCAGTTTTCGAAAAGGGATGTCTTTTCATACACTGCACTCTTTTTCTGCCAACAAATGATCTATCATGATGGTACATGTTATATAATGACTGAACAAAAAAATCGATGTTAACATTCTCTTGTAAAGCGTGGGTGTTTATAAACACACACAGCAAGAGACACTGATCAAAAATTTGAGCAATTTGTTTTAAAGATCTGTTCTGGCAAAATCCCTATCTACCAAACAAAAACATCACCTTTAGGAAAATGACGAACAATAACACCACGCCAAATCTAAAATAGTGCATTAAAAAAATTTCTCTTACATTAAAAAGCTCTGGTGGTTAATGTAAGAACATATGTAATAATATGCTAAAAACTGCTAAACAACACAACAACAATTATTTTGAGTCCAATGGTAACGGTTACAGGTACATGATTGATAGCTAACTTTACAGGTAATTATTACTACACTTTTGACAAATTGACAAAAACATTTTCTTAATCCTTCTCTCTCAAGAGTGAAAAATGAAGACTTGCAAGAAAGCAGTTCTAACTTAATTGAAGTCAGTGGACAAAATCCTGTTATGAGGGTTTTCAATGAATTCAAACCTCTTAAAAAGAACTTTCATGAGAAGTGACTATTTTCCGCATTTTACACAATGAAATGAGAAATTTTGTCAAATTTTGACAACCACCACTTCTAGGTGTAAAGCCCTCACTTCATAAAGTTTCACAGACTTGTTAAGCACACAATACCCCCTAAATGGCTGAAACAATTGAAAAACAAAAGGGCCAGCGAACTTCTTTATTTTCACACTATTATTTGGACATTCAATATATAGTTTTCACTTTTCCACCCATGCTGATAAAATCCTGTATTGAATCACAATTCAAATTTGACTGCTCTGGCAATAATTTTTCAAGGATATATCTATTTATTTTTTCTTACAATTTTATAAAACAAATTTCTTTTTCTCCGAATTTGGCTATTATTAAAAATATCCACTCTCATAGCAAGGGTTGGCTAGATTAAGGGCGCACTGAAGTGCAGTGTGTATAGAAACTGCAGTGCTGTTGTCGTCAGGGAACACAACACCCAAAGTTTTTACATCAATTGATCTACTCTCACTGAGAGCTAACCTTAAAGAGTAGGCTTTTTCAAGATGCAAGTTGATCTGATGGCTCGGTCAGAAACCAAATGAGTATCTAAAATTCTGTGTACGGTAGTTAAAATAGTTTCAGTTAGTCAAAGTCGAAGATTCGCACGGAAAAATCTGTTTCTGGAGTAAACCACAAACAGATGTATTGATCAGCATATATAAAACATTTTAAAAGACCTAATTCAAAATAATCTCGCGGATGAGTCGCGTTGAGATAGCTTCGTGTCCAACTGTATACAAACTCGCTCAAAATTGATCCAACAAAAACGAAAATAACCTATCCAAAATTAACCTTTTTAACATACAATCATAAAAGCGAAAAATACTGTTCAGGAGGACAGAGATTATTTCTTTGCCGGTGATCAACATCGAGAACTGTGCAGTTACATGTAGTGCAATTCTTCGCAAAAGAACTTTTAAAAGAATAGTTCCATGAAGAACAAAAATAACAGTTCAGTTGCTAAACGACCCAAAATAATTCAAAATCAAAGATTTCTGCTCACGCAAAGCCAATTTAGTCAAGTAACAATTTGGATTGTTAGAAAATGAAAGTTCTCGGTGATCTAATTACTGTTTAATTTCAAGGTTGATTGATATGCATTATAAAGGTAAAGAAGGGCCAAAAATTTTGACAGCACGCGCGCGTATCTCATAAACTTTTCTCAAGAGGGAAAACCGTGCGTAAATGGCGTACAAACACAAATCAATTTCAAAACTGTTATTCGAATTACTGTGATTCCCGTAAAACACTTCACAATGAAAAAGACTGAAATCAAAACACTGAATTATGACACCAGTAAACCCTAGGGAAAAACTGATTGCTCTGAGATAAAAACAGAAGAGTTCGAATAGTAAAATAATAAATAAACGCGTGAACTTAAGGTTGTACGGTGAAAAACCAAGTGCTAATTTCGACACAAAAATTCTGTATTAGAAGCTGTTAAAACATGCAATAAGTTGTAATTTTCCGCTTTCATGTAATAAAATATTGATGAAGCCGGGAGACTAGCTGCCAACAGCAACAGGAAAGATGGATGGTACTTACAAAAGAGCATGATAAGAGAACGAAAGAAACCCACGCGGCATCTCCAGGAATCTGAAGCAATAGTTCTGTATTTTTCGATAGTCTTCAGGAAAAATCCTGGATAGTTTCCCTGTAAATCGTTGCCTGTGTTTTTCATCTCTATTCCTGCGTCCATTTTGAACCGCAGAATCCGCACTCTTCTTCGAAGCCTGATCGAGTCTTCGCATCTGAAAATTTTCTGTGGCCTCGTCAACAAAGCTATTTGCGCTGTGTTTCTCGTTAAAAGAGCCGCCAACTCCGAGCATATCGAGGCTCTCTCGTCGTAAATCTGCAGTCACTGGCCTAGTCATGGCTTACTGCAAACCCATCGTCATCTCTCCAAGAACGAACTCAAACAAAACTCAAAACCCGCTAAACAAAACATGAGTGAAAAGATTATTCACAAACCACCTCAAGCGTCCGTCTTCTGTGAAGGAATGAGGTAAGTCACGTGATATGTACAAATTACAAGATTTTGATGACTGTCGGTTTTGATTGGTTTCTCAACATGGCGGGAAATACTGCTTTGTGGTTACGCAGGTTTCACAAATACTCTTCAGTAGTCAATACATGGATCAGTTTTATGCTCGGATAGAATTAAATTGTAAATTTATTTCCGTCCGCCAATCACTGGCTTCCTGACGTAAAGGAGAGAGTGTTAAAAATTCTTTCAGCTATGTCGGGCGTCCAAGCAACGGGGAATAATATTTTAATATTAAAATACACCAATGACGAATACGGAAAAAACGGTACTAACGGACCTTGCCACGGTTTTCGACGCCATCTTGACGAGTAGGCAAACGCGTGTGAAATCTAATGTCGAATAATTTCCGTCAACAGCTGTTTTGAAAAAAATATGAATTGTAAACTAAAGCTTCACTCTTAACGATTCTACTGAAAAAATTTGAGGCCGTTACATGCGGTAGAAGACCTAGAACCTTATTTTTTAATTTTCTATACATTTTTCTGTAAAAATTTCCCTGGAAAATAGCAGACAAATACATGCAAAATCTAAAGCAAGCTTCTGGAGAAATTTAAGCACAGGCGGCCCCAAAAATTAACGGCCCCAATCAATTTTATCGCAGTAACGTAAAGTTAAATGAAGTGCAAGTTAAGTTTCCTACCTTTGTTGGAGTCCCAAACCCACTGAAGAAGCGGAAGTGGACGATGACGATGATGATGAGGGGACAAAAGACCCCCTCTTTCCCCTTCTGCTCTCCGTGTTTCGCCCCTCCCACTTCGTTAACCAACTCTGGCAAAATGATTGTCTAACCCCAGATATCCTCTCTTGGCAAAAATTAAATGGTCTGTCTCTGAATCGAAGGCCCATCGTTCTATCTCAAGATAACAATGAAAAGTGCAAAAAAAATACTGAAGAAATTGAGCATCAACAGTGAAGTGTATCAGGATGTTCTTTGAGTGTTAATTACAGTAGACTGCTTGCAGTCCGCCTTTTCTCTTAAAATCCGTCTAGTTCTCATCTCATCCAGCGCGATTGCAAACCACGACGTTTATCGCCCACCCTCGTTTATCTCGGAACGCGGCTTCGCCGCTCGTCGCTCGCGTGCTTGGTTTTTCGTGCAGTAACTTTGCAAAGAACAATAAGAGACTGCTCGCAGTCTATAGTCACAGTGATATTCGTCTAAATGATGACGATCACCCAAAGGGGGGGGGGGGGACCTCAACAAATGTTTACACGGGGAGGCTCCGCCCGGAGGTCCAACCTCTCACCCTTTTACATACCATTTTTCACGACAAAGGTACCCCTTTTGTATACCTTCCATTGACAAACGGTACCCCTTTCACATATAAAATTGAAGACAAGGCTGATCGGACATACCTTATTTAGAACTTTGCATCCCTTTTAACTTCCGTAAATGCACTGTCTGTTCACAAAAATAGAACGTTTAATGGACTTTATAAAGCCAGAAAATTCATCTGTTAGTCCTTTTTTGGGCCCTTTCACAGAGCAAAATGACAGATTTCCCTTCCCTTTTATACACTTCAACCTGAAGCCTGATAAATGTACCCCTTTCGGGCGGAGCCTCCCCGTATAGGCCATTATAGAGAATATCCCCCCTCCCCACCCCCTAGCCTGCGAATGGCAGACGTTTCTCCTCGCTCATCGCCGCTGAGGGACCGTTTCCTCCTCGTGAAACGTCTCTTAGCTGTGATGAGCTAGGAAGAAACGTCTGCTGTTCGCAGGCTACTCCCCCCGGAAACGACCACTTGTTTAAAAGCTTTGACTCTCTGTTGGCAGACCAAGGAGAGTAGGGACCATGTCTTGGCGAGAATAAATTTTGGCCAACTTGCATTTTATTTTGTCTTTTTTCAAACACAACCTTCGTTGTGGAAGGGGGGGGGGGGGGCTAGACAAAATACACATCAAATAAAAAATGTTCCTACAGTCAAGCCGGCTCCGCAGCGACCATGCGAATACTTAGTGGCCGCTTAAGGGAGGTGGTCGCTAGCTAGAAAATAGACTGTTCACAGTCCTCTATTTTTCCGTAAGATGGTCGAGATCGAGGGCTTTGTGTTACGGGCTGCCAGCTATAATCCCGGCCCCGACGCCCGCCCCCTAGGTAAATTCATGAATAATAGAACCCATGGTACATTTGAAAATTAAGATGGCCGCCATTAACGGTAAGATGTGCTATACCTCGACGATCTCACGAAAAAATAGGGCACTGTGAGCAGTCTAGCTAGAAAATAACCAGGGGGAGCCTCTTCCGAGAAGACCCACTCGGTCAAATCATTCTATATTCATGTTTTTAACTGAATCCCCCCAAGCGAGAAGCCTGAAACTCAAAAATTACTAGCAAGTCATCAGGCTGGGCATTTACTTGAATATTAAATGCTTCAACATAAGATAGAGCGGTTTTCATTTGAGTGTCGAAAAGTAATTGGTTTTGCACTTTCTACACGATGCGATTGGCTCAAAAGATTCGCGCCACCTTTTCATCCAATCAGAAGTAAAACCAAAGCCAATTGTGACGCGCTCGCATGCATTTTCCCGCGCTTTGCGTCAGCCACATGTAATTACTTCGAGTTTTGATTGGTTCAATGTATTGTCTGTGTCCTATGTGATTGGCCAGAGTAATTACTTTGGTTTTGGTTTTACGACACTCAAACGAAAACCACTCTAACTGGAAGGAATAAGGCAAAGAGTAATATAAAGTATGTGTCTGTGTCAGTATGTAATCAGTATCTCTATTTCTAATAACTTGTTATGTATAGTGTAACGAATAACTAGCGTATATTGTAATTTTAAACTATTTTTGGAAACGGTTGATGTGCCAGCTGGTATATCTAGACCCCAAGTAAAATATTCCCTATTATCTACTTCATGGAAGATAATTTATCCCCTGCAATTTCTAAGTAACCATACAATTGTTCCAGCGAACAAAAGAGATCAGCCAAATCGCAAATGCTAGAGACCGCTTACTTGTGAGAAAAAGGTATGTCTAAGTTTGCATGCAGTAGCAAAGATTGCGAAAAATTGGAGAAATCGAAGTTTTTGCTAAAATTAATTAAGACAAGTGTTAGAGGAGGTAGAAGGGTGCCCAGCAAACACCACGACCACATGTTTTAGATGTACTAGTAAAAATAATTGTTACATTGAAGTGAATGATGCTGTATTTAAGATGTACTTTGACCAGTTGAAAAATACATTAATGATGTTGATCCCTTGTTCAAAAACTCCTAGTTTAAAGAAGTCATAAAATGAAACTTAAAATACAATGGAATCTCATTAACATAACTCGAACCTTTAGATAACAAACCTTTATTTAAAGATTGGCTGCGTTGGTTTTTGCGTGTAGATATGCTTTAATTGAGCGGAAAGGGAAATGCCAAAATGGCACGTAAAGCGGAAACTTTTCGGACTTTTGGCAAATTTGGTAGAATCGGCAAACGGTTCTGTTTTAAGCGATCATGAACACGATAAAAGTGAACATTAAAATGACAATTTACTGTGATAAATCGCAAATAACGCGAAAAATCGTCCGACTTACGATTTTTTGCAATTTTCGCAAATTTTGTTAAATCGACAACTCGCTCTGGACTTCAGTGATTATTAACATAACAAAGAAGTAGGAAAAATCGTCAGACTTTCGATTTTCCGCAACACACGAAAAATCGCAATTTTTGCTGCTGCGTGCAAACCGAGTGTACATAAGTGAAAAAGAATGGAAAATCTTTAAACCGTCAGCCCCAAATAGTGGTCGCCGTCGTTTGCTGGAGGTTCCGATTGTAAGGCTTTGATAGCCTGCGAGCAAGCTCTCCCATTTGAGGGTCTCAATGGGGTGGTGGCTTTTACGGTTATCGGCTAAAATTTTGGCTCTTTTACGGCTATCGGTTAATTTTTTTCGGTTACGGTTAACGACAAAGTTAAAAATTAACTTCCTTTGTTTCAAAAAGTTAATTATTAATTAACCCATACTTTTTTTGTATCTTAATCCAAATAAAGGTCTTCGGATCATCTCGGGATGAAATATGCTATTCTTTTGAAAAATTTTAACATTTGATAGAGGGTCTCAATGGGGTGGTGGCTTTTACGGTTATCGGCTAAAATTTTGGCTCTTTTACGGCTATCGGTTAATTTTTTTCAGTTACGGTTAACAAAAAAGTTAAAAATTAACTTTTTTTGTTTCAGAAAGTTAAATATTAATTAACCTGTATTTTTTGTATCTTTAAATCAAAATAATGATAGCGAAGGACTGTACGGAACGACTGTTTGCCGTTGCCTTGTCCGTAGACCCCATTATTCCGCGCGGCTAATGCGTTTCGGGTCACGTGGTCCGAGCGAGTTTGCCACCGAAATGCCTTGGCCGAGATTGAGTGGGAAGACGCCGTACAGGGAATAGGCATGGCAATGTCTACCGTAGCGTCACAGAAAAACAGGGAAATGTTGTTTATCGGCAACGTGTTTTACAAACAGTGACATCTCTGCGTGTTGTTTCACTAGTATTTCGAGGGCACGACCTCCTGAAAATCGCAAATATTAATCCCCAGCAAGAAGCCAGATTTTTGCTATGCAAAAGATTAGTTCCCCGAGAGAGCGGCGGAAATGGAGCCTAGGTCTTGGTCAACACCTAAAAGGCGCTTCACCTAACGTGCGTACGGAGTCACACTAGCCGGGAAATAAAAAACGCAACCATAAGTGAGTTTAGTACCTTCATTAAAAGTAGCAAATCTAGGGAACAATTTCTTTTACGGTTAACTTTTTTTATCCTATTTACGGCTAACGGTTAAAATTTTTCAATTTTTACGGCTATCGACTAAATTTTTGGCCGTTTTACGGCTATCGGTTAACCCCATTGAGACCCTCTTGATAGATCACACTTTTTATAAAGTATTCCACTTCTAATATTATTTTACACATAGAAATGTCAATAGTCCATTTGAAAATAATCTTTGTGAAAAGGCAAAAGCAGACACGCAAACGCCCAACTCAAGGGCGGAGCGCAACATTCATTATAACAGAAATGGACGTTTTCACACTAGAGAAGGATTATTCGTGTGAGACGGGTTATCCGTTTGATGATTCGCGTCAGATAGGCAATACGTTGTAATTTGAAAATGGAATAGTTTTAACTTTGAATGAACAATCCGCCTAACTTTTGAAGACGGGATTATCCGTTCCAGATAGCCTGTGTACAGCCGCCCCCTCCCCCCAGAAAAAATCGGAGAAGGGGTGTCTGTGGGGAGGGCGCGATTGTACACAGGCTAGTCTCAGACGGATGATTCATTTCTAGCTCTAGTGTGAAAACGGCCAATAACAAAATTCCCGTGTCCAGTGTTTTTAATGATAGCGAAGGACTGTACGGAACGACTGTTTGCCGTTGTCTTGTCCGTAGGCCGAATTATTCCGCGCAGCTAATACGTTTCGGGTCACGTGGTCCGAGCGAGTTCTCCACCGAAATGCCTTGACCGAGATTGCCTGGGAAGACGCCGTACAGGGACTAGGCATAATGTCTACCGTAGCGTCAGAGAAAAACGAGGAAATGTCGTTTATCGTCAACGTGTTTTACAAACAGTGACGTCTCTGCGTGTTGTTTCACTAGTGTTTCGAGGGCACGACCTCCAGAAAATTGCAAATATTAATCCCCAGCAAGAAGCCACACTTTCGCTATAGAAAAAATTAGTTCCCCGAGAGAGCGTCGGAAAAGGAGCCCAAGTCTTGGTTAACATCTAAAAGGCGCTTCGCCTAACGTGCGTACAGAGTCACACCAGTCGGGAAATAAAAAACGCAACCATAAGTGAGTTTAGCACCTTCCTTAAAAGTAGCAAATCTAGGAAACAATTTCTTTTACGGTTAACTCTTTTTTACCCCATTTACGGCTAACGGTTAAAATTTTTCAATTTTTACGGCTATCGACTAAATATTTGGCCGTTTTACGCCTATCGGTTAACCCCATTGAGACCCTCTTTGGGCGAGTGAAGCGAGTCTCGCGAAAACGCGCTCGCGCGTTCTCGCGAGGCTCGCTTCGCTTACCCAAATAGGAGAGCCTGCTCGCAAGCTAAGGCTTTGACTGCGAAAGTTCTGAAAGTTTTGGCGTTTTAGATAGGTGGTAGCTATAAGAGGTGGTCGCACATGGAGATACGACTGCAGCATTGAAAAGTGATTTGATACCAAAGAAATCTTTGAGAGTTTTAGCTGATCATCCTATATTGTGTGGATTAAGCAGCGCAGGCAGGAGCGCGGGCCTTATTTTATCATTTTTAAACTATATCCATGTAGACTTCAATATTCAAGTGGTCTGACTGAGAAAGTCCACTGACCCTCGTACTCGTCTCCACTAGGGTTCGGGATCGACGAGGTTTTTCGGGAAGTCAAAATTCCTACCCTGTAATTACCCTTTAACACCAGAGCTGCTCTACTTTAACATGCACTGAGTCCTGACTGCGTGTATGCATGATTGAAGTGGATACTACTTGGGAATGCATAGTTTCAGAACCCGTGGTTTCAGTATCATCTTGTCTCTATTTGTGGGGCCGGATCTTGGACATGACACCTCCGAATGTTAATACCAAAGGACGAGCAACATGTGATTCCCAATTGCTGTTACCGACCAATTCTGTCATGTTTGCCGTCCAAAGGACTGGGCACAACGAAACTAAAGATCGCGTAGATCCCAGTTCCAGTTCCTTAATTAGTAATAAAATAGCATCGAGTGATGCCGTCAGTGCAGTCTCCGATGGAGTAGAGTTATTGATATTTAGTAAAATCCAACTAGTGGTCTATTATCAATGCTGTGTTCTGATTGGTTAAGCTACTACTACGCTATATGTTACAGTCCACTAATAGCAAAAAGCCGCCAGCTTTGAAAACCAAAACAATACCTGCTGAATGGCATTTTGTTAGCTAAAGTTGTTTTGTCTCGATATTTTTAACCAACTAGTTGGATTTTACTAAAATATAGGGTCAATAGCCCATGAGGCCAAACAGAGCCCATCCGGGCTCGAGGAATAATTGTTAATTATGTCACAGCACAGTGTAAAGAAGAGATAAAAAGGTCTCATGTACCGTTTAATAACAATACTTTTAAACGTTTTGGACTTGTTTTGTGTTCTATGCAAAAACTGATAATTTAGAAAAATTAGCAAAAACGAGCACAATTTTGAAAATAATCTGAAAAAAAAAATCTTGCACTGCCAGTGATGACCACAATCAATCGGCGGTATAGTCTGCTTCACAGCCGTTTTTAGTGTCGTCACGCAACGCTCCTCCCCTGGGGAGGAGCGTTGCGTGACGACACTAAAAACGGCTGTGTAGCAGACTATCGGCGGTAGGGCCTATTGTCAACAGGAGTCGGATAAGTTGGTAAACGGATTATTCTCCCGTGGAAATATGAAAGCTGAATCGCTATAAACAATGAATACACGTTTATTTCAAGTCTTTTACTTTGGTAAAACCCAGTCATTTCTATTTACATGAAGTCCGGTGCCGAATTACTAAGCCTTATGTACATATGTGCGATCGGCTCCTGCCGATGTCTGATGTCCGATGTTCGATGTCCAAGGTCCGATGTCCGATGGCTGACGTCCGATCTCCGATGTCCGATCATGTGTGATGTCTAGTGGTGTCTGATGTCCGATATGTCTGATGTCCGAGGTCCTAAGCTCAAAGTCTAAGTCCCTCCTCGGCCTCATCGAGAGTTGCGAGTTTCATTAACCTGACTGAAAAACAACAGAGACCAACATTAGATGCCCGTTTTAGAGTGGTGTCCGTCAACGTGACCGTAGAAGTAGAGAGACCAGGAAGGCCTGTGACCATTCAACAACTTTTTTTTGGTGGGGGGTGGGGGGGGGGGGGTACAATTCAGAAGCGATAAGGAAAACTACATTATTTACAGTCTCACGATTTTCAGGGCAGGAAAGAAGAGGGACCCTTCACCGTCTTAATCAGTGGCAGATCCAGACCTTGAGATAAGGGTTTGGGGGGCGGTCATCTAGACCCTGAGATAAGGGAGGGGGGTCTCAAAAAAAGATTTTTCTCGGCGTTTGGTCTAAAAATAAGGGGGGCTCCCTTCCCTGGATCCGCCACTGTTAATTCACGGGGAGACTTCCATATGAAAAGGGGCGGGGATGCTTTTCGTCGTCTCATTTGCCCCATTTATCAAAGATTTTAGTGCCTGGTGATTTATGGTGCTCATTAAGCTCCTGATTAACGCCAAAACTACACTACGGGGGGTGAAGAGGAAGAATGGGAAGATCTTTAATCTTTGCTGCTCCTTAACGAAAATGTTTGTTACCAGGTATTTCATTAAACCATCTCAAGATTTTTCGTTATATTTACTATTCCATTATTCCTCTAAGGCCCCAGGAGACTCGAAGGTCTCCGAACATTTTTAAAACGGACAACGCATGCAATCAATGTGATAAACGGAAAATAGAAAGCAGAGGGAGAAAGAGAGAAGAACAGACAGAAAGCCCAGAAAGTCGTGCGTGCATGCAATGAAAGATGAGAGCTTGCTCACATATTTCGGAAAAATTAATCAAGTGACGCAGACATTAAACTTTCACAATATGTCGATCAGCGAAACAGCCTTCTTCATGAGTAAGATGTTAGTTAGTGCTAAAACCAAGATAAAACTCGTCCCCAGGGATTTCCCAGGGATTTTAATTACCCCCTTCCATTTTCTGAGGAAATAGTCCTAGGGACGAAGGGAACGGTCACTTGGACAAAACCATAAATTGCGAAACCTTTTTTAAAAATCAGATTTATTTGCATGAAACAGTGGAGAGGAGCGTTGAGTGACGACACTAAAAACGGCTGTGTAGCAGACTAAAGTGTTGCATACTTCCAGAACATTCTAAGACATTGTATCCGTCAGGGAGTAATCATCTCTTCCCCCCCTCTCCTCCCCCTCGGATCAATGTTGAGAGCCTCACCTTGGACGTTAGTACGAAGAGCGAAGCAACATTGAGTTCGGGGAGGGGCTAATATGTTCTTGAAGCTGTTGATATGGAAAGGCAAGTTGTTTATTAGCCTGCGTAGTTGGCGGGATGAGCAGTCGAGTGCGGAGCCGCGTAAAGAGTGAGAGCAAAGTCTCGAGGCCTCGAGGCCTCGCCGCTCGTTTTGAGTGCTCCGCCACCAAGAATTAAATTACGCCGGACACAATAATCCCGCCAACTACGCAGGCTATATATGTTTGTTTTGCAAGCTGGGGTGCAAAAACGAAAAAACTTTCTTAAGTAGTTCTGTCCGCGGGGAATTGTAGCTGTGTTCTTGAGAAAGTAGCACCAAAAATTGCAGCCATTTGACCGGAATAAGACCGAAACGCGAGTTTTTATAGTTCCGACAAGCTCGAAAATAGACTCATCGAAGGAAAAAGGAGGAGAGGATAAAACCGGAAAACGTCAGTGGTCACATAATTTCTTAGTTTTCATGGTTTCTACGTACAGTAAACTAAAAGTTAGCAGGTATCGCAAAGTTGTTCTCAGTGGTATTATTATTATACACATTTATTTATGAATTGATGCTTTTATTATTTTTAGGACTGTCTCTTCTCTAACCTCCTAACAAGACGTGCAAATGATGCCGATATTCTAAAAGTGTATTGATACAGTAGAACGTCGATAACTCGAACTCAGCGGATTACTCGAACGCAGCAAATAACTCGAACTCGCCCCGCTAACTGGAACTAATTCCAATCCGTTAGATTTCACAGCACTTTTCAGTAATTTTTTACTCGCCTACTTCGAACTCTGATAGCTCAAATTCCCCGCTATAACTCGAACTAAGTTTCCTTTCCGAGTGATCAAAAATTCACTGAAATTAACCCCGGTAACTCGAATTCTGGTTCTTGCATTGTAACTCCACTCTGCCACCCCATTAGCTGTCTCGGAGCTCTTCTTGTTGTATAAGGGTAAAAACACTAAATCTGAACTCTGGTCAACACTACAACAATTTGATTTTAATTGGTGCAACCAGCGAAAATGAGATCATTCTCTCTTGGTGCAAACGAAAAGATCACTTTTTATCATTAAAAAATGCCTAATCATGTTACGTTTTTGACCTAGGTTTTGGTGAAATTATAAGTTACACTTGCACTGCACTCGCTCAAGTGCTGAAAAACTGTAGTAACAATCAATTTTTAATTTAACCTGGCAAATTGAATTTTGCAATCGACCCCGATAACTCAAACCCTCGCTAACTTAGGCTACAAAACAGTCCGTATTTTTGCGAATTCAAGTACGCGAGAGCAGTCAAACATAAGGTCTGGAACGAGGCTGAAAACAGAGAGTGAGACTGATTTTTTTTCTCTCGCCTTACGCACCCTACCGTGAGGCTAGCGCGCACGCTGTACCGATTTCTTTACTGATTTTGACAAAAAAACCCGACTGTTTTGCAGTCTATCGCTAACACGAACTGTCTTTCGTTTCCCTTCTGAGTTCGAGTAACCGGGGTTCTAGTTTATCTTAGTGATAAGTTAAATAGTTAACCACTTTCTAGAAGCAAGTTTGTAACAGGATCGAATTATTCGATCCTGTTACAAACACTTAAAAAAAATCCTTCTATAAGACGCTGAAAAGTTCTCGAAGGAAACCGGTTGAAGACTTCGCCGACATAATATGCATGGTAAGATGCACTATTTCGTGTAAAGTGTCACTCGCTATTTATTTACGCTGCACTGGCTTCTATCTCAAATCACTGTCAAATCGGGTGTACGTAAAGGAACCCCTCCGCCCACAGAGCAAAATTGTGACCACTTGTATTTTCCGCTGAAGGTTATTTCCTTTGTCATTTGGAAACCGCCTCTCTAATAGCTATTGTAGTTGTATATTACAGCAGCCAATATTCCAACAAAACACCTAATGAGCAAGAGAGCCACAAAGGGCCGATTTGTTGGGAGGTATTTTGAGGTTTACTGTGCGAGTAACTTTATTCTTATGTTTTGACCAGTTAAATCTTATAAATGCCGGTCAATTTGTCTTCAAATTTCAACTCAGATCTTTGCTTTATAGATAAGTTAATAAATTTTGCCCTTCGGTATACAAGTAGCCTGTCCATGGATCGGACGTTTTTCTTTTTTTTCTTTCGAAAATTTGATAGCACTCAAGACCCTGGAAACTGCCAGCGAGCTCGAGAACGAGTGTCCCTTTCCTCAACCCAACGGCCCTTGCGTTTGGGGTGGTCTATTAATCCCCGGAGTTTTATACATACGCGCGTTCGACAAGTCTAACGATAAAATAGAGCTGTGAACAAGCTGTAGTATAAATGCATAGGATGACTGCACCTGTTAGGAATGACGATGTGGGATTAATTAACGCCTAAAAGAACAATAGCACGATAATCAGCACAGGCGAGCTCAAACGAGTAAAACTGTAAAGTGACATCCGGAACTCAAAGAAAATTTCTTTTAAAATCATCGTTCAATATTTACTGAACTGCGTGCTTACAACAACCCAATAAGCTTTAATTTAGTTCGTCTAGTTGGCACGCACTCAAAATTTATTTTATGCTGATGTTCCCTTACACTCTAGCACCTGATTAAAGCTGAGGCCTGGGATCCCGTCAAGTTTTTTTAATAATTGTAAATCGAAAATGAACGATAATACTAAGTCCTTATTTTTCAAGATTTCGGGTTAGCGAATGGTCATATTTATATAAGTACTGCATCGGTTCGTCGAGACCATTCAGAACCTTCTAAATAGTCAGGGGCACCCAACGAGAATACAGTTCAAAACCACTTAAACATAGCATTGTTAAACGTATTTTAGTACTTAAACGGTACATATAATTTTTATCCCCTAAAAATTTTTCATCTGTTCGGATTTCCTAGCTGAAAGCCCAGTGATCCGAAAATTATAGAGATCAAAACTTACCTTTTCGAAAACTCAGCCGCAAAAAAGGTTCACGAAAATTCTAGGTGAACTTTTGGGTAAAAATCCGTTGAAAAGGGGCAATTATTCCATTTTTTAGATGTTCGAGAATCCTAGGAGAGGCAGGCAAGCAAGAAATTTTACAACAAATGTTCCGAAAATTCTAGATCTCAAATCGTCTTCCGAACAGATATTTTCCGGGTTTTGACGTTGGGTGCACCCGAATAGTCGAAAAGCGCATTTGACCATCGAACTTGAAATTTGATCCCAGCCCGGTGCTGTGAGCCCTGATTCTACCCTACTATTTTGCCCTCATCCCTGATTCCATTTTGATACACCTATAGTAACAAGCCTTAGATGGGTACAGAGGGAGGTAGTAACCTTATTGACGATTCTAAACATACAGAGAGATATGGAACCTCTATGCGGCGGACAATTAAGGCGGAGTAAGGGGCATATCGGACCTCGTGTGGGAGTTGTCACTCCGGTTTATACCGGGGCCCTCAGTAAGGGCGGGTTAAGCACTAAGGCAGTGTCCGATCGATGGTACGTGCATTTTAAAAGGCTTATGTATCACACACTCAGCTTTGGAGAATGCCTACGAATGTTGACCACAAAACCGCAATTCAAGTTTGAACAGGTTGAAAGTTGTTCATGATATTGTAACTCGTAGCAAAATTGCAGCTGGCTCCAATACAGTTCCAATTATCGTAGTTCATTTGGTGGGTTCCTTCTCGGGTCAGATTTTATCTCCCCTTAATTTAATTACGTAACGTTTTGCAACTTTTAAACTGTAGAGAAAGATCACAGTGCGAGTGACTGCCAGAGAGACGAGAAATGGGATCAGTGCCACCGCTGGCCAACCGCAATTATGTGAAGATCGAAATTTAGTCCTACACGGATTTGCCAAATTCACAGAGTGCCGCGGTTGGAGCAAAATATATCATATCGCATGCAAATCCTAAAATTGTTCTAGTAGATCACAGAACTGTGCGTGTTGTGAATCGAATATATAAAGGCCTTCCGGGTGTAAGTTCTTGGAGATGTTGTTGACTCTAGAAGCTTCTCTCACATGCCGGGGTGGTGTACATATTAAAAGTTTGCCTGTTATAATGGCTAGTGAGATAAGGTTAATTCTTTCCGGCTGTTGAATAGAAAGCGGCATATCCTGTAAATCTTAGATGCAATTCAGTCATTGTCAATAGCTTTCTAAACACGTTCCGTCCTGTCCATAAATTGGCTGTTCAATTTTTTATTATATTCTTCATCAACACCGGCATTCATACCTAAATATAACCATACCGTTGAAAAACGATCTGAATCAACTTGTACCGGTATTTGAATATAGCATTTAAATCCCACCGACGCGATTTTTATTCGTTAACTCAAAATGTAAAAAAATCTCAGACGCAACTAGAAGGTTGGTCCTTTGAGGTTCACTCGGCCACAGACCCTACTGAAATGAATGGTTGAATGATCTTATTTCCCCCGTCCATTTCAGGCCGTCCACTCTGATAACAACTCCCGCTCAAACGTAATAATCCTCTTTTGAACATAAGTTTTTATTCTCTTTCTTTCGAAAACGATCACAGAAAACTTTTATCATTTTACAATTATAATTTATTTCGTTATTTGTTTGACTATGTCATGACACATAAATTTGCTATTTCCTATTCCAAAAATCTATATTTTCAAATTTGGCGTGTTCCGCACGCTACCAATGCACGGCTTGTCCATTACTTGGCGTTAAACATATATTATAATGGCAAGAAAAGTTCTGTAGATGCCTACCAATGCCTTATTTCACTAGCACATTTCTAATTCTATTTCGCCGCCCTCTGTCACGAGGGCACGAACTCAACCTTAGAAGTATCGGTTGCCATGGCAGCACGAACAATCACAACTTTCTCGGCGATTTTTTTTGTAAGTCTGGAAAGAGATTTTGTCTTGTTTTTGTACTAGTGAAAGGAAAGTCCTATTTGTTGAAATTCAAGAGATAGCTATTGGCTAAAATAACAGTTTCTACTTGAAGGGAAAACAATAATAAAAAGCCTCTGGAAATATTTTCAACTATTATAATTTGTATATTTCGTCAGTGACAAAAAGTCATTCTCTTCGATCGGTAAATCACGAGGATTATCGCTGCTGTGAGTCATCAACTGCAGCCTCATTAGCGAAATTCGGTGTTCACCTTTGATGCATTGTTAAGCGACTTCGCAAACAATTCGTCATGAGGAAAATATATCCCTTCTTCTCACGCACGAGTCTTGTGACACGAAAATTGTTAGTGAGCAAACTCATTCGCGAAAATATACCGATATCAAAATAACCAAACGGGATATTTTTTTCCAGCGTTCTGCTACGTGGTGTTTTCAAGTTAATGATGCAATTTATTGACCATATGACGGCGTCAGGTAAGAGCGCAAAATGTGCCGCCGCACGAATATGCAAATTCTGAAGGAAATAGGACGGAAAGGTTTCGTTTTTAGTTGCAATAGCCTTTGTCTTTTCAGCGAATCATAGACCGTTAATTGCATCAGATGACCTAACGATGACGAAACAGGTCCTTATTTGGAGAGGTGGGCCTGTTAGGACCGCAAAACACAGAGCCTTCATTGCGTCAGTCCGAACTGATGTGTTCTCAGAAATAATTTTTCTTGCGAAAGTTCAACGTCGAAATAAGTTGAGTATTAGAACATCATGGCTGTTGCTTTCTACCTTGATTGCTAGAGGAAGGCCGGACGGGCCTTCTAGCGAATCAAACCATCTGTGAAGGTAGAATTTAAAGTGAAACGGGCGACTTTCGATCGAAATTATTGTCGCGTTACAAGCTGACTTACGCCATCACTTCGCCACTTTCGTGCAACGTCATAGCTCTTAGTTGGCAAAAACGGAATACAAGTTGAGTTGTACATCGAGGCATTCTGTTGACTTGGTTGGCTCGATTTCTCTGTATTCGTCTCACGGGTAGAGAGTTAATTTGAAAGAAAATTCTGTTTCTTTAAATGAACTCTTCGACGATTCGCTACCATCCGTATCAGCGCAATGCATCGAAAACAAATATTGAATCTACGCCATTACCAAACTTGACTATAACGCATCAAGCAACGAAGCGGACAAATGATTTACCGCAGATATGCAAGGTCGGAAAATATCTTTTATTGGAACGACCCGGTGGAAGTGCTTTATACAAAGCAGTGGATACCGAGACGAAAACAGAACTTGCTTGCAAGATAATAGACGTGAATAAATTCCGGGAGACGCTTGCGCCGATGTTTCATCTGCCACCTCACGACGGCATCAACAAGATTATCGAAATTTTGGTCAGTGACTCGTACGCTTATGTATTTTTTGAGCGATCTTTTGGGGATCTGCACTCGTATGTCAGAACAAAACGCAGACTAAAGGAAGAAGAGGCCAGCAAATTATTTCGCCAGATTGTCAGTTCTGTTGCTCATTGTCACGACTCGGGTGTTGTCTTACGCGACTTAAAATTGAGGAAGTTTGTGTTTCAAAATTCTGAGAGGTAAGCGCTATATTTTTTTGTGGTCTGTTAACAGCCAGTCTTTCAGATGCCTTTGTTGCTTACAGCTTGATTTTATGTCTTATTTTCCATGTGCTCTGTTGCTTAGGCTATTCAGTATTGTTCAATTTCGCGAGGTCCTCCTCGTGGCAGGATTGTGTGAACTGTCTTGCAGCGTGGCCTATGGACGGGTACGGTTTTGTAGTGCAAAAATTTTGTTGTTGAATTTCTCTTCTCCTCATTTTCTGGTTCAATGTTTTATTTCTGGTATTTCTCTTAAAAGCCACAGACCCTCTTTGAAAAGGATTACACCCGATCAGGACCGTGACAAAAGCTTAGAAATCTGCCTTGTTTCATCAAAATACTGTTTCGTGAATTTGTGTCCATTTCCGGTTCGCAGTGTTTTGTAGGCACCTGCACTTGGAATGTATGAAATTTATTCGTGGCGTAGTTTTAGCCACGAATAATTGAAAACTGGTCAAATTTAAAAAGAAATCTTTTCGATCCGAGGGTGAAATTAAAGCAGATTATTTGGAGACATTGTTAGATGCGAAAAATTATGATAATTTTGTGTGGGTTGAGGTATTATCATTTCCGTGGCTTTCGTCATTCGAAGCCAAAGCGTGTCCTTGTGGGATCAATAGAAATCAACGTACAATGATGGCAGAACGATCAGGACTTAGGTCTTTTCCGATGAAACATAATTTACTCGTCGCCCTTTTTTTTTGTCACTCCCTCCTCCTTGTCCTGTTCCGGAAATGGCGGGTGTCTGCGGCGGGAATTTTAATCTTCAACCCGTTCACCTACACTGCGCGAACATATCATTGGTTCATCAAAGGAAATGCTATTAATTTTATTAGCTTTCGGGAAAAATCCTCTACTTTCTATGAATCGGATTTAATTTCGAAGTTAATGTTGTGGTAGTTTTGAGTCGCTGGCAGATGAAATCATCCTACACGTGGCAATTTCAAATCTTGGAACGTTGCAGATTTGTCAAGCGGGGCCGGCTAGCCACGTGGAATCGCGGTACGGCCTTTGTGCTTTCGTCTCGAGACATGCCGTTATTTGAACGACAAAGCAATTCATTGTGGAAAACAATTAAGTTGCACGCTTTTATTCCTTAACCTACGGCGTGTTTCAACGATTGCCTATTGATTGTTTTGGTTTTCAAAAGACGATCGCTCGTGTTGACAATTCTTTGATTCTTAGCCGTAATCTCATTTATAGCCAACTTTCTTTCCATTCTAGTTTAAGCGGTTTACTTTTAATAACCCTTGAAATTGGCCGAGATTTCCTCGATATATTGGTAGGGAAATGTATATATATTTGCCCTTGTCCTTAAGTGCTTCTTTGAAAAAGTGAATTAAAAATCGCTTTTTTGAAGGATAAAATTTCTGATCACCATATGGCTTTATAGACCACCTCGAGTTGATCTGTATACCACAAAACAAAGGCTACCATTTTGTCTATCCGAGGTGTTTCAGTTTCATTTCCGTGACATGACGTTCGTGCTTTCGCTTCTTTTCGACTTTGCTTTTTTTGCGCTAATTGTACGCTGGCAGTAAGCTTTTATCGACAGACGGAAGGAAAAATAAAAGAAGGAGAGGGGCCAGTCTAAATACAGCTGCAAGAAATAATTGCCCTGTTCCTTTCATTTTAAGACGGAACTGAGAAAAAACTTTTGTTAGGCAAACAAAAGTACGATCGTACGTTTCGAGGCGGTAAGAATGAAAATTCGCGTTCTTGAAACAGTTTCACAAGTAATTTGGATAATGATATCGTGGTTGTTAATGTAAGTATTGAGCCCTTTGATTACCTGTTCGATGGAAATGAACAATCTGAAGTCACGCCATCTTTTGTTTTCTCAGAACGTATACTGTTACTTTCAGAACAAGGAATAAGAAATTTATTATGCCTCTTCTGGTCCATGTGACAATTAAACTTGGGCTTTATACCTCATTGTAAGGCAGCTGTTCAGGTGGAATGCTTTTAACCGAAATTTCGCAATGGGGAAGAAAAAACTATACTCAAAAGAAAAGAGGTGAATTAAATAATTTTTCGAGTCTGTGAAAAAAGAAACCCCTTGGAATTTTCGATGCTTTTGCGTTTCGTCAAGTATTTCCCTAATGGGGTTAAATTTCGAGATCTAGCTATGGTTTTCAATTCATAAATAACTCAAAGAACCCCCCAAAAAATCAAGATAAGCGAACGAAGAGAGGCAGGTTTATATAGGAAATTGTATCGATCATTTTGTTTCCTGGTAGAAGCAAAGATTAAAAGCGTAGAAAGGACAACCCGACAAAGAAATTGGATTCGATCTTTGGAACATCAGTTTATCATATGTTGTTCACTACTGAAATGTATTAGCAGTTAGCGGTCTCGTGTTTTTAAGTAACACCAGCACTTCTTGAGGGAATGTCATATTGATAGAATAAGTCGATCATTACACGTGGTTTTTAGGCATCGTTTTCACCTGGTCTCCGCCTTTTTTTGGCCTTTTAGAAATTCTTGCAACAACAACACTATAAGTTTTCAAATCCATCTTTCCTATTGCGAAAGATCTTCGTTAAGTGTACTAGAAAAAAAATCATAAAAGAGGTTATTTTGATTTCCTTTTGGGAAATAAATGTATTTTTTGATATATTGACTGTCATATGTTGGAAACTAATTGAAACACGGTCGATAGACGTTGGAGGTTAACGAGCGCTCCGGTCGATCCTTTGTCTGCTTATTTTCGTTTACACATCTTTGTCGAAAGAGAAAAAAATAAAATAAAAACACGAGCTGCCGATCACACTGTCTAGGTTGCTCGCTTTTATAGAAAATTAACTTTAAAAGTGCTTTCCCTTGATTTTCCGGATAAGCTTTTTAAGGTTTGCCTTGATTTTTACGTGCAAAAAGTAGGCACGTGGGGGGCTCGCCGGCGCGCTGGAGCCATACCATTGTTCTTTGTTAGGTTTTGCCGCTTTTGTGTGTCTTAAGGTGATTCAGCGCAACGCAAGATCGAAATTTCGTACAATAAAGGTTAATTTACAACAAATAAAGAGAGACGTTCTGTGATGTGAAAGTAAACAAAATCGCAACGAATAGTCTCATCTATTAACAGAAAAGCACCGCGTAATGAGCTTTGGTTGGAAAAGCCGCGGAGAACGTCTTTTAGAGTAGACTGTCAGACCCGCTTTTGCTGAAAACGAGCTTGACGTTAAAGAAAGTAATGGGCTATTGTTCATCTATTAACAAGCAAATTTTTTATTTCTTTCTCTTCAGAACTAGCGTGAAACTCGAGGGTTTAGAAGATGCGTTCCCTCTTGACGGACAAGATGATACGCTTGAAGACAAGCATGGCTGTCCAGCTTACGTTAGTCCAGAGATCTTACAAGCGAGTGGAGGCTACTCAGGCAAAGCAGCAGACATCTGGAGTCTGGGTGTCATGCTGTATACAATGCTTGTGGGCCGTTACCCATTTCACGACACTGAGCCCAGTGTACTCTTCACGAAAATTCGGCGCGGACATTTTACCATTCCGGACACGATTTCATCCAAAGCTAAATGTCTTATTCGGTCCATGATGCGGCGAGAACCAACCGAGAGACTCGCTGCCAGGGAAATTCTCGAGCATCCATGGTTTATGTCTAGTTTTCATATCACTAGTCCTTGTAAAATAGATCAGAAGCTTGCAGACCAAACGGTACCAGACCTCGCCGCGGACGACACACCGTCGTTCTTCGTTTGAGTCTGTCTCGCCTTTATAGCAGATTATTTAAATTCTACTGTACATATATATGACTACGTCTTCGCTGTAGAGACGAGTCTGAAGAGAAAATTATGTCTAAACGCAGATAATTTATTGGCTTAATTTTTAACTTTTAAAGTTATTGCTAGTTTGGAGACGGCATGGAGTTCCTCTTCTGGCGGGTCGTTTTACCAAGACCGGAACGCTTGGCTTTGTTTGACGCCCGCTGTGACAAGAAGAACATCGTGCAGTTAGCTTGTTTGTGAATTTTTAGCTTTCTTGACAGCGATATTTGCCTTCAAGATAATCTTATTTTAGGAAATTTTTCGGACTTGTATATTTTCCATTTAGAGATAATTTTTTTTTGTGCTGAGTCGGGAGAAAAAACAGCAACAACTGCTGATTTTTGGCTCCGTGTGTCAAGAAAGGGGGAATTTTTGCTAGCTGCCTTGTGAATTGCAAGGCGTATGGTTGGCGTTTGTTGAACGAGAAGTCTTAACATTTTACTGTGCTGCAGTCATGGTTTATTGTTGCGATTAAAGTGTGAGAAAAATATGAACGTTGTCTCTCTTTTCTCTAAATAGCTTCCAGTGTTACCACGTGAACCCTGCATTTGAATGATTTGTCCGAGTGAATACTACCTCGACTCATAAAAGCACCCTCTCAGTGTAATCAACATTATTTTGTTATTGCTGCTGTATGCCTGCATCGCTTTACGCGTTTTTCGCTTTCACGTCGCTTTCGAACTCCACACATCTGAGATTCGCTTACAGTAAGAACCACTCTGGTACAGTCGTCGTCCTAAGATGCCGTTATCCCTTGCCTACACTTGAAGTTACAAGGGATGCAAGAAGCCTCGTCTGTGAAACTAGCGCCCACAAACCAAAAAATTCTCCAAATTATCTTATATTTCCTTTCAAGAATTGGCTGAGAGAATTTGAAGAGTGATTAATTATTATTTTATGAAATCTCGTTACCTTTCGTCTTGATTAATGTGTAACTAAATAATCATATTAGAGGTGAATCGGAACTTGGAAATGTTGGTCTTTGAGGAAGGGGGGGAAAACCGGAGTACCCGGAGAAAAACCCCTCGGAGAAAGGGAGAGAACCAACAGCAAAATCAGCCTGCTTATGGTGTCGACGCCGGGATTTGGACCCGGGCCACTTTGGTGGGAGGTGAGAGCTCTCATCACTGTGGAAGGTGAAGAAAATTTATGTAGATCACCCTCAGGACTTAACAAAAACTCGAATGTGTTTCGTCCTGTGATGTAGCGGACCCAGCTGTTAAATCCAGATGCCAAGGCAACATATACTGCATACAATGAGTCAGAGTGGAGGCGTACATGTTTCCTGTGTCGCAAAGTAGGTCATAATTAGAAAACAAATGAAAGTGGTTAATACGGCGAGTAAAATCAGCCTGCGTATGGTGTCGACGCCGGGATTTGAACCCGGGCCACTTTGGTGGGAGGTGAGAGCTCTCACCACTGCGGAAGTTGAAGAAAATTTATGTAGATCACCCTCAGGACTTAACAAAAACTCGAATGTGTTTCGTCCTGTGATGCAGCGGCCCCAACTGTTAAACACAGATGCCAAGGCAACATATACTGCATACAATGAGTCAGAGTGGAGGCGTACATGTTTCCTGTGTCGCAAAGTAGGTCATTATTAGAAAACAAATGAAAGTGATTAATACGGCGAGTGGTTTGAGGGCGTGTAACATAGAGGCAAGGGAGTGGGCGAGAAGGTCTTTTCTTTCGTTGGTATTTCCTGTTATTTTCCTCTTTTAGTGACGCTTGTGATGAAACAACGTAAACACAAACGATGTTGGCTTTCAGATCCGACAAAAGAAAAGAAAGAAATTAAACTAAGGCAAAACACTACTAAAAGACCGGGAGGAGAGGAACTGGATAGAATTATAATTTAGTTTACATCCGTTAGCCACCCAACACAGGAGAGATCGGGCTCGTCCTCATTTATGAGGGCACTGAAACAGGTCCGAATCGTCAACTCTCGTTGATACTTTTGATACTTTGAAAACGAAATAGTGCATGGGAAGGGAAGGCAAATAATGTGGTACTAACGGATTTATCGGCGTCGTCAATTGTGTTTTAAAACTGATCACATCCTCGTCCCAGTGCCATAGAAAATGTGACACCTGGAATAAAAAGTCAGATCGAAGGCTTCCTTTTCACCTGAGGCCTTCACTGCACACCAGAACAGACGCCAATTTTTTCGCCAGGAGCCACCGGGTATAGAAAAAAAACAAAGTAAAACGACAACAACAAGACAAAGCCTGTTTTGCAGGCTAACAAAAACATCTCTACGTCAGAAAAAGAACATAAAAAAGTAGGTTTTAAAAGTAAAACAACAACTCTGCAGGTGCACTACACTTTTTTGGATTTCTACATTTCTCTACCGTGACCGCCTTTGGCAGACTAAATTTAAGTTTTATCGATCGAGGACGTGAACACAAAATCAAGATTTTCTTTTCATTTTTCAACTTTAAGAGTTGGGAGTTAATGTGTACGTTTGACCGATTTCAAACTTTGCCGCAACAACTCCCAACAACACGCAACAACATGGAAAATGGTTGTAAACGGACGCAACATGTAATATCCAACAATGTTGCGTCCGTTTGCACGGAACTTTATCACCTTTATAGATACAACTTTTGAAAATTACAACTTGATTAAGATAAGAAGGAAAAGTAACGAAAAGATTCTTATAATGTCGGCTTAGTTTTTAAGACTTCTTGACGAAAAGAAGCAAAAAAAAAACCCGGTTTGATTGAAATTATCTGATCTTTTCTATTTGTAGACCGTGGACGGTACTTAGTATTAATCTTCGTATTTTCGTTTGACGTTTCAGTTAGGGCGCATGCGGGGGTCAAGCAGGGGGCAACAATGCGCGGACAGCGCAGCTCCCACCAAAAAGCGCTAAGGGATGGTCGCACAATCACCCATGCGAACCGTTTTAGGTTTTTGAGATCTCCTTTTCACTTTGTATTTGTCATTTAGTTTAACTTATTTCACAGTACTATTTTTTGCTTAGAATTTAATAAATTCTTGTTTTTCACTCCCATGAACCAAATAGAAGGCAGAATTTTACAAGAGCAAGTCCTGTGATAGTTAAAAGGTATATAATCGTTTATTGATATTGGTGAGTTGAATTCAGGGCATTTTGATATTGTCACCGCGGTCCAAAAACATGTTTACCCTCGGACTCATGCAAAGAGAAGGTTTTTCTGATATTTGTGATTAGCATGATTAATTAGCTGAAAACTGCCACACGCCCCGATTTATTTGGGGTTTTAGATTCTTTTTAGATTTCAGAACCCCACCTTCCAAAGTATTTTAATTACCAGCTTTAACTTCTTTTACAAGGTGGGAATGCAGATTAGAAGTTTATCCGCCTTCTTTTACAATTAGTTAACAGGATTAATGCCATTTCATCAATAGAGCATGGGGTTGAACCGAAAAAAGTATTTATAAACAGCACTCTAATTTTTTTCGTCATTCACCGGCTTTCGGATAAAAATTACCAGTATCAAGAGAGGATGAAGCAGCTTTTGCCAGTATTAAAAAAAGGCATAGAACCCGTCTATAATCTAGGTCTTTCCCACTGCCTTGCATCTCTTCGGGGCATGAGCAAATGGGAAATTGTCCCACTGGACGAAGCGGGACGAAAAATGGATTTGCACAAATTTCCTCCTTACAAACGTCACACATTTACAAAAACTGAGGAGTAAATCTGGGCAAAGATGGTAAATGCTACATTTGCCTAGTTATTTACACCCCCTATTTTTTGTATGCAAATGTGACATTCACCATCTTTGCCCCACATTTACTCCTCTGTTTTTTTTACAAATTTGCGGCATATTTGCAAGGAGCAAATCCATCTATTCGTCCAGTTTTCGAGCTGCGGCGAGGCCTCTTAGTAGTAGTGGTCTAATAGTTGGGGATTGAGAGATTTTTATTTTTTCCACCGCTAACGATCATGAATAGATAGATGATATTCTCTGGTATTGATATTGCTCATTAGACACTCTTGACCAAACAAGATATGTTGTCCATTTGTGAATAACCCCAGCAAAGAATTTCAAGAGTGATACTAAGAGAGGTCATAAGATGTTAGAAATGCATGGGCTAGATCGAGTAATATTCTGATATAACTGATACAATGTTAATATCAGTTTAGTAAGAACTTGTCATATATATCTGACCCCATTTGTTTAAGGTGCAAGGATAATGAACGCTATCAGAACAGAATGAAATTTCTTTATCAAGTGGGTAGTGAAATTGGTTTCCCTAGTACTTATCCCCTAGATATTGATTTGTTTGCTGGATTGCGCTATGCCGCTTTTGAACAACTGGCCGGGCCAATACATATAATGTTGAATGTAAAAGAGAAGGTTGTCAACGCTGCGTCTCCCCAGGCCTTCTCGGTCAAAATTAAGCATAATTCACATGGGAAAAAAGACAGGAGCCAATTGAGTTTTCCTGTTGTTTTGGGCAGGGATTTAATGGAAAAACTGGAAGTCGTTACTCTATAACTACTATGAACGCATTGCTGAGTTGGAAATTCAGTTTGATACTATAAGGTTATGTTCAAAAACTGAACTAGCCAATAATGATAAACGCCCATGCAAATGAGATACTTTGTCCCCCAAAAAAATGAAAACCAAAAGACAAAGGTAGATGAAAAAAATTCTTTCTAAAAAAGCTATTTTGCTGAAATACATATAAGAAATATGAACAACAGAGATGACGAAAAACATTTATTCGAAAAAAAATTAACGGTCATCCTCTCTGTTTATTCCATATGCGGGCATTTAACCTTTTTAAAAACTTAATTGAAATGAGCAAAAACGTAATTTACGTTTACGAGTGCAAGTTTTAGGCGAAAGAGAAGACGGCTAATCTCAAGAACAACCTCATCCCCAAGGGTACCTATCCCTGTCGCTGACCAAAAGGAAAGCGGCCTCTTGGTAAGAATACCAATTTTAAGGCAAACCACAACGACAGGATAGTACTGACAGCGAAAAATCGGCCAGTAAGAAGCGCGGGGTCTTGTGTAATCCTCCATTAGTAAAATTCTTGAATACTCAGGGTAAGAAAAAGAGTAAACTGATCCATAGGAACTGTAGAATATCAAGAGAGGATAAAGTTTTATCCTCTCTTGAGGATATGCATTTGCCCTAATATTTCGATTTTGAAGCAAACCTTCCACCGGGGTTGACTGGAAAAAGGCTTGTTTTGCAAGCTGAAAACCGGAAAACTATTTGATACTCTTTGTTTTGTTCTTGGTTTTTTTTTTGGTTGCTCTTCATTTTCGTGTAAGTCTTTTCAGTGTTCTTGCCGTGGGGACTTTTCTCCCACTCCCCTCACCCTTTTCCCTCCCTCCCCCTCCCCTGTCTACGCCTGCAACGCAAAGTTGTGCGCATGCCTCGGGAGCCGGCAAGAGGAACTGCAAACGACGGAAGAAGATTCTTCACCCTTATTAACAACCTGGGGCCATTTGCTTAAGAGGTGGATAGCGCTATCTACTGGATAAATCCCTCTCTAGTGGATAACGCAATTTGTCTTCGTACTCATCCGCTGCGCGCGGATAGCAATTTATCCGGTGGATAGCGCTATCCAACTTTTAAACAACCGGGGCCTGAAGAGGGAGAATTGTCTGGGATAAGTTTCAGAAATCAAAACTGCAAAGATGGACAAAGCAACGTGGCGGAACATGTCTGTTCGCCGTGCTCGACTCGGGAGAATTTTCAGTTGAGATTTTCAAATACTTGCTACCCTTGTTCCGCGTTTCGTGCGCTTAAGAGAGACCAAAAGGAAGTTCCTGTCGCGAAAAGAAGCTTTAGTATTCTTTTTCAAATCAGCAAATCCTTCCGATAATGAGTAGGTATTTTTTCCCCTGACACGAGAGCTCATGTTTTCCTGTTCCTGGTCATAAATCTTCGATCCTTGTTTGGGTCGGTCAGAATACAATGCGGTTCGTGGTCGTGGTTTAGTACGTGGTAGGAGTGACCGGCAGTTTGGGCCTGGACACTAACCGTATAATTCGCCGGAACCTTTCGATCGAAATCCTCGGAAGTTCGCCGTAAAAATGCTCCCGAAATGAGTTGTTAGAACAGATCACTTGGCAAAAACATCAACCATGCCTGAGAAAATAAGCGTTAGAAGCTTCCTCGACGAAGCTAGGGAGGACGTTTCGTCCCCGACAACCTCCAATTTCATATCAACAATGAGCTTATGTCGAAACACTGTCGGATCGCTAGAGGAGGTGAGCATTTTGTTTTCACTTTTCATTAGGTACTTACTCGATTTTTGTTGATTGTTGAATGTTATGCTGCATAATAAGGAACTAAAGTGCTTGATCGTTGGCGGTTAGTGTTAATAACAGCGGATTTAGGTGTTTAGATCTAATAAGGTTCGATTTTTAATTACGATAATTGATATATTCTATGATCACCAATGTTATTTATAAACATGGCAGGTTTCGCGGAAAACGATTTCCAATAAGCTTGGATTTCTTTGTCCTCTTTGGAATTCGTTTATATGTAATGTAGAATTTTAAGCAGCAGCTGTATGGCTAGGTTTCGGTGATAATGTAGTTAAGTTTCAAGAAATATGAAGCTTATGTGAAACATGTAAGCTTATAATATAAGTTTATTTGAATTTGACAAGTGATAAATCTTGTTTAAGATAGTAAACTTTTTGTTATGCATATGGTCACGTTGACGAAATATTTTTTTAATTCTATTATACTGTCCTCTACTACCGGTAACTGGCAAAGGAATATTTTGGAGCTGTAAATCCAAAAATGTTTTGCATTTGTTCCCTGCATTGTTGTCTGTATTATATAAGCAGTTTTCATTTTCCAGTTTCAATTTAAATATTTATCAAAAGGTTGAGACTGAAGGTTTTAATAAACTCTGAATCTGATTAAACTTTTATATCTAAGGCAATTAATTTGAAAATACTAGGCCATCCCTCTTTTTTCTCCATTTTAATAGTTTTGAGTAACGTTAAGAATCTGACCCAGTTTTTTGGGTTTCCAAAAATCTTTGTTCCTTGTATTGCACTTTTTCATTGTTAACTCCTCGCCTACCAGAGCCAAATACACCCAGCAACTGGCCAGACCTTTCTCAACGACTGGAGTTCATTTCTTCAGGCAACTCGAACGACCTGACTTTTGGTGATTTCATATGTCGGAAGACGTATATTACGTCCTGGGTTGCTGAGTGACCTCACACAGGATGTATTTAACAATTATTCCTCAAGCCCGAATGGGCTCTGAGTCAATAGCTCATGAGGCTGAAGGTCGAATGGGCTATTGACTCAGAGGCCATGAGGGCGAGAGGGATAACTGTTTTAGTAAAATCCAACTAGTTGGTCAAAAATATTGAGACAAAACAACTTTAGCTAGCAAAACGCGATTCAGCCGTCAACGTTTTGGTTTTCAAAGCCGGCACTTTTCACTACTAGTGGGCTATAACATATAGCTCAGTAGTAGCTCAACTAATCAGAACGCAGCATTTATAATGCAATAGACCACTAACTGGATTTTATTAAATAAAATTATACATCCTCGGTAGGCAAGGGTTTAAACATAATTTTTGCAAAACACAGTTTTATAAACAGCATTTCTTTATGTTGAATACCAGTTTCAAATGCAATAGTAGAGAAAGTAGCCAATTTTCTTCAATCCATAACTATGTTTTGGTTGGTAAATTCCTTGTGTTTGATTTTAATCAGTCCTCATGCATTGCTCGTTTTCCTCAACCACCATAATTACCATCATCAAGGCTGCACTCTAGTTGTACCTAGTGGTTCCTGTCACCTTACTTTCGCTCTTGCGTGATTAGGGAATCTTATTTTTTCATAGAAATCCTATGCTTAGCATGCTAGATTTTACAGGTTCAGAGCACTGGACTCTGCAGAATTTTTTTAGAACACAGCCTTGATCACTCCTCCTCAACAGTGCAAGGGTACCAGAACTCTTAGGACCTGTTTCAATATACATCAGGGCTTCTGATATTTTGCGCGGTCACGGAGCTGCAAAATTCAGATAAATCTGCAAAATCCAGCGAAATTTCACAAAAACACGCAAAATACCGCAAAATTCGGTAGAAATCTTATCAAATACATGTCTGTACAGCATTTTTGAAAGTTATCTCAGCTATTTGGGCTATTTACTTGCCGCTAACTTGTAAATTTATCTTGAAACTTCGTCACTAAAACGTGCAAACAACGTCCCGAAGCTACCAGGTGAGATTATGTTGCAAAAAACTGGGCACTAGCCATGATGTGCCATGATGTTAAAGGCTAATGCCATTGGTTCATTTCTGGAGCATATTGTTGTTGAAAGAGCAAATGATGACCTCTGTTAGAAAAGCGTTAAAAACACTGGTCTGATCAGCGCAAAACCGATCGATTTCTAGCGAAATTTGCCCTGAAAATAACCTCAAAATCCACCGTTTTTTTTACCAATTGCTTTTCGGTGAAGTTTGCCCCAAACATTTCTTCGAAATTCCCACGAAATCAGCCGATTTTTCCACAAATTTGTCCCTAAAAATCCCGTGAAATTTGACTTTTTTTTCTGCGACCTATGAGAAGCCCTGATACATGTATAAGATAAGCCAGCTCATTTTGCCAGGCTGGCCCACTAAACCGGGTTGGTTTGGCTCATGCCTACAAAGGTTTTCTCTTAAAAGTTTTATTTTATTTATATGAGAAGGCAAGCTGGCCTGCTTGCTGAGTTCCTGGTTGCTCTACTCAAGATCCTCTCCCTTGTCCTTAATTTATGTTGTGTCTATGCAACTGGTTCCAGCTCTCAACAGTGCCAAAATATACTGAGCTGTCAAGCAATGGATTGTTTAACTTAGATACAAACTAAATATTGGCAAGCCCATGAATAGAGCCGTCTCTCCTTGCTCCTCACCACTTGGGACATTTCGTGGGAGGCACGTCTGCACCTCAAAGAAAGAAAAAATGCCATACTGATGATATAAATCAGTGTTTACATAATTAACCTTCTAGTCTTGTTTTCCCTGGTCTATTATAGCAAAGTTTTGAGCAAAACTAAAATGCTTCTTCCTCTGAAGAATGATTATATTCCAGGAATATTAACCCTTTAAGTCCCAATAGTGACCAACAGCAATTTTCTCCTAACAATACCCAGAGATTGTCAAGAGATAAGGTTCTGAGAATATAAAAAATGATCATGAAAGAGAAAATGCCGTGATGTTTTATTAAATTCTCTCAACTGATTCTTAAAGGAAATGTATGGAGATTAGTTTAGAGAATTTGTATGTGGATACTGGGGCTTAAAGGGTTAACTGCTTTGCAGTAGATTCATTGCATTTACATTTGACCTTTTACACCTTTTGTTTCTTGTCCATCATTCATAAACAATTGCTGAAAGAATGTAATTTAATTACTTATTTGACCAATCAGAGCTTTTGACCAGATTCTGGACAGATTTTATGTCTTCAGTATGGCATTTTTGTCATTGTCTGATTGAGGTGCAGACATCTTTTTCATGTATTCAAGGGCTAAAATATTGGTATCTTGAAAGTTTTTCTGATGGTGTGTTTTTTTTATTCAGAGTCTTGATGAAGATTACAACACACTGAACAAACTGAAGAAATCAAGCAAAGCTGTTCATGCTTCAGGACTGAGTAAGTTTTTTCAATAATGTATATAAATTTTTTACTATATATATATTTTTTCACATAATTTGTAAATACATAAGATATCCTCTCTTGATATTAATAAATAGAGTAATAATAAATAATGAATAAATAATTAGCAAATGAAATGGCAATAGTTGAAATCAACTTAGGATGCTGTAGATTTACAAACAATCAGGAGCAATTCCAGCTGAATTTGAAATATTGTAAAAATTTGTTGGCGGCAGTAATCTGGTTGTATTAGTGAGTTTGTTGTTGGTTACAAGAACTTAAGATATAATAAATGAAATGACTTATAAAAGCCATGTTTTACGAATATTAAGGGGTAGGAGACAAAGGAAACCTGAGAATAAAACTAGGTTGAAACCATAAATCAGAATTTCAAAATTTGTGCTTCAATGTACGTGTAAATGAACTGTTTCATAATATTCTTGAGTTATGCACGTACACACAGGGTCGCCTGTGCGACTGACGGAACTAAAGTTCTCATTAAGTCTGTCTGCAAAACATGCAGGGGGACCCGCCTGTGTACCAGGATTTGAGTATATGTCATAATTGGTCTGTTAAAGAAGACATTGTTGATTTGCCAATCAGTTTGAAGGGAATTTGTTGAGTCAATTTAGGACCAAGAACAAGGATATTGGGGGTGCTTTGTTCTGGGCTTAGATTTATCTGTGACTCAGGCTTGATACATGCCAGTACATATTCAGTAAAACTCTTTATGCTACTACATGAGAAATTTCTGCAATTTGATTGGCTTAGAGCAGTGGTATTTCAGCTTAATTTGAAATACCTACCTGTGAAAATTACAAACCTTTTGTGGGTAGTAGTATAAACAAATAATAGCATGATTTGTACGTGATATTTGGCATAAATACGACTAGTGATATGTCAAAATTGTCTAAAATTACGTATAACAATTTTGAAATATTCCTTGTGGTATTTATGCCAAATATCACTACAAATCATGCTATTACCTATACAAATTTAATTTATTCTCTGTAATTCAAACCTAGATTATTCAACAAGTCAGTTATCATTGGCAGAGAGTCTTGAAAAGCTTGGTTCATCCTCCCTCTCAAAAGAAGCTGATACTGGAATAGGTGAGGCTCTAGACCTTTTTTAAAAAAAACACACAAAAAAAAAAAACACAGTAGATAGATCTACAACCCCAGACAAAACTACTTGAATAAGAAAGTTTTCCCCATCATGTCCACTTTCCTACACAACGAAACTGTTTCCAAAACAACGCCTTTGCAGAAAGAAATCCCCTTCCCCCAATATAATGTTACTTCATACAAACGCCCAGGGATCAGGCTTTCTTTTGAATACACAACGACATTGCTATCAGGGGAAGGGGGAGAGGGAAGAACCAGTACAGCTACGGTTTTTGGAAAAGTGCTCCCCAAGTATACAATTTTCTCAACAGTTTTGTCCAAGATTGTAGCAACCTTTGTGACATTACAGGTCTGGTATGGAATCCCTAATGAAAGGGTTCCCAAGTCCCCATTAAAATAGTGGGTAAGGTAGGGAGGGAGGATGCATGTATATACAGGGGTGTTGTGTGTATAAAAACAGAACAAAAAAGTTAGATGTTAAGATTAGTAATCAGATAATAAGGGACGGGCAAACTGCAAAGCAGCTATGTCTACCTCAAAGAAGTGTAAAAATTAAATTAGCTGAATTAAATAATAAATAACTGAAATCCTAATAAAGGTAGGATTAAAAAAATAAATTAGTTGAAAAATCAAAAGAAGATTTGGAATTGGTGAGGCTCTAGTCCTGTAATGACTATCAACTGACGTGATACAACTCTGCACTTTGAGTCTGAAGATGACTACTGCACAGGTTACCGAAATGTCAGTCACTGTCAATAACAGACTGTCCTATTCAGGACTAAAACATTCACCCGGATGATCATGCTCAAACTACTTATGAGACCTGTAATGTTTGGTCATTTTGATAAAAGCAGCATGTCACTTCTCAAAGAAAATGTTTTTTTATACTTGTAATTTGGTTTTCTTTTACTCTTTCAGGAACTGCATTTTTTAAATTTTCAGTTACATTCAAGGTAAAGATCACTATAAGCTTTTGTCCACATGCATACACCTGCAACATTATAGGTGTTTGACTCATCAATCTCATTCTTAATGTCAAGATAAGAGGGAGAGAGTAGGAGGATCTTTCGCCCTACCCGGTGATGACAAAGTTTGTATGTCTTTATCACAAGCTTCGAGATTGTACATTATTTCTTTCCATTTTCTCATCCACCCAGACTTTGCTGGTAAACTATTTTTGGTCCAGGGAACTCAAGGAATAGAATTTCAGAGAGTCTAAATTGTAAAATTCCTTGTGAGAACATGCTGTGGTGCCCATAGAAGTCTGTGGCTTTTCTGCTCTGCCTTTTCCATTCTTTTGACACAATGTTTGTCCAGAGACATACGGTAGAAGTTAATACGCACAACATTTTATTGAGAGATCTGGAGGGTGGAGGGAGCATTTGGTAATTGTTACTGCATTAATGTACTGTATAAAATTATTTAAGGCAATAGTCTGTCTCTGCTATTCAATGGCTTTCTTCAACTTCTCTCTCTACTTGCCCTCCTATCTTTGTTTTCCAGTAATACTTCACTAAAAAGGTTACTTTTATTGTCTGTTTCAGGAGCTGGATTCTATCATGAAAATATTGGTAAGTCTGTTTGAATTTTAACCAACAAAATTATTTTGAATGGCCTCAATTTTACTTTTGCTTTTTATTTTGAGAGTTATTTTGAATGTTATTCATTACTTGCTCAAATCATTTTCTTTTGGCAGTTCACAAACTATTACAACATGATTTTCATTCCTCTTGATACATTATTAAAAGGAGATTTAAAGGATGTCAAAGGGGTAAGTCTCAAAAAGTGTAGTGCTTCATAATAATTTATCTAAGTTCAAGCAAAAGGCAGGGCTCTCAACATGGAGAAGAAGTTAAAAAATAAGCAATAAACTCACGATATGGACTGTATAAGTATATACAGCTGTATATACAGCCCCCTGGGAGGCTTATTTATTTCACGCCCATTTGAGTTGGGGGCTTATTTAATTTCGAATCGATGATACAGGTGTCAGTTCTGTATAAAGAACTAGAATACAGAGTGGAAAAGCTCAAGTACAAGAAGTTTTTGGTCATGCAGCCAAGGATCAGAATCAAATCAGAACTTCCAGTTGGTAAATAAACCATCCCGGATCAGTCCACACGACGTTTTACAGTTGTTATTGATTAATACAGTTTAGCATTTATTGGTGAAATATAATAAGGGGTGGGGAGGGGGGGGGGCTTAATAGAGAGGGGGGGCTAATTAACTTTCATCCCCTAAAAAGGGGTCCTTATTAGAGGGAGGGGGCTTATTTTAGAGAGGAGAAGGGGGTGCTTAATAGAGGATTTATGGTATATGATATTCTCTTGTTGTTACCTTGTAGTGGGTTCCCTGTGTTGATATGAGCAGGGTTTCAGAAGAGTATTTCAAGGTGTTTGGGATGTGTAGATTTCCTCACTGAGCTTATACAGGGTAGCTTACTTTTAACCGACACTTCCCCAGTGGACAATGGTCCTTGCAAGTCATCTTTGAACTAAAATATTACCTCAAACAGCCCAGCATTAGTCCTGGGCAAGCAAAGTGTGAGAGTTGCGTGGCCAAAGGACAGGCCAGAATTGACACCTTTTTTTTGAGTGGTGTAGGTGGGTCTCTGTACATCTGTACCAGCTACAATTTTTAACTCAGTCATTCAATTGCTTGTGTTTGTGTGCTAAATAAATGAGTTCTTACAGTGTATGTGATAGCACAGCATTTGGGGCACTGAGGATTTTATTAGAGGTGCCCTGTTTTATTTCTAATCCCACAGTTAATTTCATTTTTATCTCAGACTCAACTTCTTTACCAACATCAATGCTTTGCTTACTTGGTTTTACTCTTAATATTTAACAATGTGTAAAACTGTTAAACTTTGTTTTGTAGGAATTGAGAAAACCATTTGACAAAGCCTGGAAAGATTATGAAGCTAAAGTGTAAGAACCTGAAACAACTCAAGATGTGTTATATTTGATATTATTCACAATTTTCAGTATTTTTATTTTTATACAATATTTTTTTTTTCTTAAGAAAGCTGAGAAGTTTCCATATTACATGTAGTATTAAATATTGTCTGCGAGCAAGCTCTCCGGGGCCCCAGACAGCTTGCTCACAGGCTAACGTAGCATAAGCTCTCACATCCTTGTTTCTTCAAACTCCCGATAAATAGAACCAAGAGTGACTTTCCTTCCACAACTCAGCAATCAAGTTAACATGATATTTCAAGACTCCTGATAATTTTCTATAGGGGTGAGGCTTAATAGTTGTGATCTCATGAACTGTGTTGTAGGGCAAAGATTGAGAAAGAAAAGAAAAAAATGGCCCAGGAAGCTGGCTGCCTCAGGACAGAAGTTACTGGAGGGGAGGTATCTTGATTCAAACTTTTGATAAAGTTCGAGTTGAAAGTGATGCAAAGTTACAATGTAAATATTTTTTCATATCTTCTGATTATACATACAACTCTCTAAGACAGAAACCTTTGGGCCCTGCACTACATGTGTGTGTCAAATCTAGAGATGTCGGTGTAATAGATTGTTGATAAAAAGGAGTAAAGGAAGACACGGACCATAACGCTTGCCTTTTGGTGTCTGTTTTAGCGAGATGTTCTCCTTAATACTCTGTAAAGGTGTCCATTAAGATCATGATTACAATTTGCATAATGATCTTGCATGGTAGAACCTCTCTGCAGATGTACTGCTACTACTACCACTAACACTACCACCACCGCCACCACTACCACTACCACTACCACTACCACTGTGACTGCGGCTGCGACTGCAACTGCGACCGCTGCTGCTAAAAAATCACTGTCTATTTAGGTTTTTTTATTTTATTTAATGATTATTAATGGTAATTGTATATTTAGATGGCTGAAGAGACCGAAAAGGAGAGGAGATATTTTCAGTTGCAAATGTGTGAGGTATTTATACTTAATATACGGATCAAACACAGTAGTATATCTGTCTGCAAACGTACTAGTTTTGATTGTAGATTTATTCATTCTTGCAATCTTGAGAATTTGCATTATGTTGACCTGAGAATCGAAAACTGAATTCAGAATGTTGTATCAGATCTAAAAACTGTTATATCAAACATAAATATTCTCCTTGAACGAATGCCAAATTAAGAGTTAAAAAGTCTGTAAGTACTGTAGTGTTTTTTAAAGTATATATTTATTCTGTGTTTTATTGTATTCAAGTTTTTAATGAAGGTGAATGAAATCAAAATCAAGAAAGGAGTTGATTTGGCTCAGCATCTTGTGGATTTCTATGATGCTCAAGTGACGTGAGTTTTGTCAATCATTGTCTTTCCTCTTTCAAAGAAGACCCAAACTTTAAGAAAATTGGAATTGCATACTACAGCTATCAATGACTAATCCTATATGGAGGTACTACAGCTGAGGAGGTTTCATTTGAAT
Source organism: Porites rus (assembly GCA_964035705.1). Taxonomy (NCBI): domain Eukaryota; kingdom Metazoa; phylum Cnidaria; class Anthozoa; order Scleractinia; family Poritidae; genus Porites; species Porites rus. The sequence goes on along the minus strand of OZ038001.1, from coordinate 17,548,300 downwards.
GGTTACACCAGAGGATTTCGTCCACAGACTCAAAAGTTAGAACCCCATACTAAATAAACAGCGCCATGTGAAAGTACTGTAGGTGAAGAGGTTTTGTTTGGAATGGTCGTAGGGTTTAATTGACAGTCATCACCACCACCACCACCACTACCACCACCACTGTCATCATCATCATCATCATGCCAAAACTGATCTTTAGCAGTTTTTATTCATCTCTTTCTAGGCCTGATTTGTTGTAAAAAAAAAAAACTAGTGCAATTTTTTTAAAACTATTATCTACAGCGTATACAGCAAGTACATGTACATTGCTATTTGCTATTGTAGGTATTTTCAGCGAAGTTCTGAAGTGCTGGAAAACATGCGAGGCTATTTAGGGGATCTTGCTGCAAATCTTCAACAGGTAAGTGGCCGATAAACCCTGTATTTACTATTTTAGGCCTCAGAGAGAAAAGGATAAATTTGCAAGGGAGGACTGGTCTGTAGAAATTGATCTGAAAGAAATTCATGGAAACGTTTAATACTTAGGCTATGTTCATACTCTACCGGTTCGTTTTTCATGCCGACAAGGAATTGCTTAACTAACATCATGTCATTACGTTATTTTTTACTTCTTTCGAATAGTCAGGTTTATATAGCTTCAGAGTGCATTCCTTTGTTTAGTAATGGTAAAACTTGTTATAATTCTTGTCAATTTTTATTTAGCTAAGAGCGCAACAGGACGAAGAGAGAAAGGAATTAATTGAGTTAAGAAATGAAATCAAAAGCCAACTACAACCAGAAAAGGATGTGAGTAAATCATTCATTTTCCGACATAAGCCGGAGAAATTAAGTTTACAATTTCCCAATAAATTCGGGCAGATGGACCGATTGAAGCTCAACTAAAGCTCAACAAATAGTACTGAAATTTCGAGGGAGGTTTCTTGGGAAAAAAAGGTTCAGAAAATTCCAAGTTCCGGATTCAAAGTCAAATGGAACGGGATCAGTTTTGCAGGAATAAAGTTGTGAGAACAACTGGGTAAACCTCGTGAGTTTATCCTGTTTTTTAAACCGAAAAAGTGGAAAAACTGTTTGCTACGTTGAATTTGAAAGCGGTACAGTCGAACTTCTCCACAACGTCCAGCTTAGGGACACAAGAAAGTGATTGTTCTAGGGAGGTTTAAACCAGATCCAGTGTATGAAGTGTCTGCCAAAAAAAGTGGCCGCTGTAGAGAGGTGGCCAATAGGAGAGAGGTGGCCGATAGTGGAGAGGTGGCCGATAGTGGAGAGGTGGCCGATAGTGGAGAGGTGGCCGATAGTGGAGAGGTGGCCAATAGGAGAGAGATGGCTGATGGTGGAGAGGTGGTCGTTATTAGAGAGGTGACTGATAGTGGAGAGGTGGCCGATAGTGGAGAGGTGGCCGATAGTGGAGAGGTGGCCGATAGTGGAGAGGTGGCCGATAGTGGAGAGGTGGCCGATAGTGGAGAGGTGGCCGATAGGAGAGAGATGGCTGATGGTGGAGAGGTGGTCGTTATTAGAGAGGTGACTGATAGTGGAGAGGTGGCCGATAGTGGAGAGGTGGCCGATAGTGGAGAGGTGGCCGATAGTGGAGAGGTGGCCGATAGTGGAGAGGTGGCCAATACGAGAGGGGTGGCTGATAGTGGAGAGGTGGCCGATAGTGGAGAGATGGCTGATGGTGGAGAGGTGGTCGTTATTAGAGAGGTGACTGATAGTGGAGAGGTGGCCGTCACTGGAGTGTTGGCTGTTATTGAAGAGGTGCCTGGTTGAAAAGTGGCCTATCTCTATTAAAATGTTGTGTCGTGATATGCCGCTTTAGTTTTGCGTGTGTTTTTTAAAAATAAATATTTGTTTTACTAGTCATCACAGAGCAAGGCAGGCTACAGCTTACATGGACAGCAAGGTGATAAAATGCATGGAAATGAAAAAGCTGGATTTCTACTAAAGCGTAGCGAAGGGTGGGTTAAACTTTTACCACAACTCTTTACGAAAAAAGTTACTGCATTGTATTGTTTGGTATCGTATTGTATTGTTTTTATTATTACACGCGGGAAGGTTAAATATGATTGGCTGGCAATCTCTTGTTGGCCGATCAAGTGTGACACTTTTGTCTTGAATAACCTGTATGGATGTTACCATCAGAGTTCAAGGGGCGGAAGCAATGTTTCTGCGTTCCTTTAATCGCTAGCGAACGAAAGAAGTTGTTAAGCGCGTCAACTGATTGGAGGCTTCTTGAAATATATGTTGCGTTTCAATTTTATCCTTCGTTTAAATTTTATTTTCCTTTGTTTTTGGGTGTGGCATTTGTATGATAATGAGTTTGAAACCAAGGGAAAAAGTTAAACCAAGGATAAATTGGAGCAACGTGTATGCAGCAATTAGAGCGATTTTCGTATGACCTTGAAATAACGAAGGTGCGAACAAAACAGAAACAACAAACGAACGGAAATAGAGCGATTTGATTGTTTTATCGAACGGATACAAACGCGCGTGGCTTTTGGTTGATTAAGCGAACGCTCTGGTGAAAAAACTTCTTGCCCGAGAACTTTCGAGAAATCAATCGATACTTCGCTTTGACGTCATAGTGTAACACGATTGGCCTATCGAACAATGCCTTCTCCACATCAGGGTTTTCTTTCGCAGGAAAACGAAGAGTCCATATTTTGATCTTTTCATCCATTGGCTAATAAAACAAATAACAAACACTTACTGAGCTAATGGCGGCAATGAATACGATGTTTTACACAACTCCGACGTCGAAACGAAAACAGAATTGGCACGAATCAAGTTCTTTTCTTGCGTTTTCGTGGGCGAAAAAAGAAAAAAAAAAAAGGCAAGGCCAAGTCAAGCAATCTTGACCGGACAAGGACACGCTTAATCACTTTAGAGTGGGAAAAGACTTTGTTCTTTTTTGTCCATTTTAGATTTTGATGTGTCACCTTCTTAATAATTTTCTTTGTATCTTTGTATTTCAGTTTTCGAAAAGTTTGGCAAAGGAGGTATTGCATAGCCAAAGAAGGAATGTTTACATTAGCTCACTCACCGGTAAGAATTTTCTGAATAAATAGCAAGATTTTGCAGGTATCCTTGATAGGTTTGCTTGTGTGATTAATCCAGAAACGTCTTTTTTCTAAAAGCCAGTAAATATTTATTATGGTTATGACAAATCAAAAGGTAGTATTTGAGACACAAGTGCACCTGTGTCGAGGAATTATTCAACAATAGAATTCAAAACTTTTTGATACAAACAGGTGTGCTCAGCTAGATATCATTTTTATACAGTGAACTCACTATCTGTTTTCTCATTGGCTAAGAGTGTTCAGTTAATTTTTGGAAATCACCGCAGCCTACAGGTAAAATAGTTATCTGCTAGTAGATAACTGACTAGTCCGTAGGTTGCACGCGTAGTGCATGATTTCAAAGAGTAATGACAGTGCATCAGTGCATCGTGTGTTAAGAAAATTAAAACCACAAAAATTAAAAGCAATTATTAGATTCGGTGTTTATGATAACCGGAATAATCAAGGTCTCGGTAAGTGTTATCAACCTCGGCCAAACACTTAATTACCCCGATTTGGATTATTCGAGATATCACAAAAAAACTCATCCAATAACTGTTTAGCATTGATCAACTTTACCTACCAATCTCTATACTCACTTCACGAGTACAATAAAGTATGGGTTTTACAACGGCTCGCCTCCGCTGGCCATTGTAAACACCCATACAAATATCCCGCTCATATTTCGTGTGTAAGTCATGATTCTGGCCACGGTCTAACTTCCTACATGTGCTTTGTTTTGTAGTCAAGTCGACCAACCCAAACTCTTAATCTTCTTGTTTGTCAAGTAAAAGTAAGTGTTATATCCGGCAAGCTGAGTTTTTAAGTAGAATCAGCTTATTTTTATGGTAGCAAAAAAAGAAGCTTCCCCGTTAACGAGCCCTCCAAATTTGTGTCCCTTCCCCCAAACCCTAAATGCAACGAGCCTTCCTCCGTATGAAATCCCCAGGAGTATATATTTGGGAATTGCCCTAATATACATAGCTAAACCGCCTTACATGTACCATACCGGAACATTATGAGACAAGCCCAGATGTGCAATGATCTAGCATCCATCGTACAAACGCGGTAGGTCTCGATTCTACGAACACGTTGATGGTTAGTTGTTGTGCTGCCATTCATGGTTAATACGGTGTTCATTTTTTTAATGTTTTTTATGGTCCAGCATTATTTAGTGTAAATACTGTAGCCCCTTAAAATATAAATCTCATAAAGAAGACCCTTTGACGGATATAAGCTCCGGAGATTATAGTCCAATTTTTATGGTAACCGAGATAAAACTCTTATTTTTTCAGGAAGAGGATGGAAAGAAACATACTTTTAACATTGTATCACGTAGGTTTTCAATCTTTCATAACATTATTTGCCCTGCATATGTTGGTTATCCACGTTATATTTTTCTTCTTATTATAGTATATATATATATAAAAAAAACATTTTGTCGAACTTTCAACCTCATCCCTTCCAGACCTATTTTTGGAGACATATTCATTAGTCCTGACTTATTTTTAATCCTTTAGACTGAATCCTATGCTATAGTTATTCTCATGAACCCAGTATTTTCGCCAAGTACCATTTTTTAAAGATGAGAAATTTGGGAATTTGTGTCGTATCCATTTTATTCATTATTAACCATTAATGGGCAAAACATGAACTAATGCCAGGTGAGGTTAATTTAATGAATTGGCATGCCCAGGGGCCTACACTCTAACACTTTGATTGATTGATTGTGTTACCCGCTAATTAACCCATCCTGCTTAATTGAGGCAGGCGGGCCAAATATACGATGGCAATACAAAGGCAGGGGCGGGTCCAGGATTTTTCTTAGGGGGGAGGGGAGGTGCACCACTAAGGAATTGCGTAACTGATTGGTGACGTAAAAAAAATTTTCATACAGAATATCAGTTGTATTAGAAAGCCGCAGGTCTTCTCATGGGGTGTGGGCTGGGGGGGGGGGCGCACCCCCTGCATCCTCCCCCTTGATCCGCCCCTGAAAAGTTTAACGATTCTGATTTTTTTTGCAGACAATAGGACGTATTTATTTCAAGCTGATAATGAAGCCGATTTAGAGGCGTAAGTGGATTACGTTGTTGCTAAACAAACAGACTAACTCATACTGACTGATGTTCGGTTTTAATAGTGAACTAATTTATTTCTGCTTTGATGATTTTCAGGTGGGTACATGTTCTAAACAACAGTCGGACCGAAGCGTTGGAGAAGGCGTTCGGTGACAGTGACAAAGCCGAGGTACACGTCCGTGTTGTTTTAGTAATAAAAGAAGTAATTCAACTCCACCCAACAAATCTTTTCGATTGAACAATATCTGTGGTGCTAGAAATGAATCGACTGCTTCACGATCGCTATTGTTTTTCGTTTTTCAGTCAGAAGAGAACTCCTCTGTGGTTAGCAACCTGAAAGAGGTAATGAATGCTTTTTGCTAAGAAACATTTCTGATTTGGTTCCATTTTTGATAATTTGTCAAGTTACATGAAAGGAATACAGCGAGTCTTAAAGGAGCTATGTCTCGAGGATATTGTTGTTTTAGGTCAATTCTGTCACAGAATGCTCCATTAGTGATACGAAGAAAATATCAAACAAATATAATTAGAGAGCACAAACCATATTAATTTTTGGTGGTTTTTGCAGTCATGACATTCAAACTTGAAAAAGTCGGCCCAGCTTTTTCAAGTTTCAATCCATGGCCATCCTTGCCATCCGTTGCAATAGACGGCAGAAAAGAGCTTCAATACCTAAACATAGTCCTAAATAACAAGACTGGACCATTATTTTTAGAATTCAGTTGATTCGAAGACATATTTGAGCTGTTCAAAAAATGGCAAATAGCATGACAGTCCATTTAAACAAACAAACGATCAGCCTGCGAGCAGAGCTTTCTTTTGTCTTCATCGAGATCGAGGAAGAGAAAAGGAAGGAAAGGCTGTAGCTGAATCGCGTCAAAGTCTTTGAAGCCGCCGCAGCCCGAACTTTTAGCGCAACACGGCGTTGCAACATTGTTCCGACATTGTTTCGAATGATTACAACATTGTTCCAACATTGCAACGCTGTGTTGCGCTAAAAATCGTCGTTGCGAATCGTCCCGTGTAACATCACCTAAGGTCTGATTTTGAAACTGTTTCCTGGCGACATGTAGCGCATGCTCAACAAAGATATTACTCAATTCATTCAGGGTCTTTCTCGATTACACCTAATTGAGCAAGTGAATGAAAGGCTCTGTTAGCAGATTGACGAAGGATTTGAGATGGAAACCAAACGGAGGAAAGGTTCTTTCTACCATCCTCCTTCCAAGGGTCCACTCGGCTCCAATCATCTCTGCTCGCTTGCTGCTCGCGAGAACTTGGTAGAACTTTAAGTAACTGCACAGTCACACCTTTTACATCTGTATTTTGTCCTATTATCAGCTAAGGCAGAGTATTGTGTCCCAAGTGCGGCGTTTGCCAGGAAATGACACTTGTGCAGACTGTTCTGGGAAAGGTAAGAAATTAACTAAAACGGCTGTAATTTTTAATTGAATTACGCTGTGCAACCTCATAAATTATATCATTATTTAAAATTATTATTCAAAAGTGAATCATTGGATAATGCAATTCTAGAGCTCTGATTGGCTTAGCCATCATGGTATATGAGCCATTATACCATGCTCTCCAAATAATGGTAACTGTACTCGTCTGCTCAAAATTAAGAACAAGCTGAAAATCGGTTGTTTTTACAAATAAAGTTGGTAAGAATTCTCGATTTTTTCGTGAGCGTTTTAAATAAAACAATTGTTCCACTCGCGCTTGTTAGATACGAGATGATTAAAGTCAACTCGGCAGTACGCGCACGCATGTAATAATTGTTAAATAGCCAATGAAAGAAGCGATAGCGTCCTAAAAAAAGTCGCACAGTGCAATAGGACAATTGCACGATGACGTCATTTTACTACAACTACCAGAATCCGTGAGTTTTCTGTTTTCTTGTGAAAATTAAGGCTATTGTTCTTTAATCCTCAGCGGGATTGACAAATTTAAATAACAAAGCAAAACCGAAATGAATTCTGGTAGTTGTAGTCAAATATCGTCATCGTGCAATTGTCCTATTCGACGAAACTTCGGCCCAGTCGCGTGCGTAAAGTCAACAAAGCCGATAGAGAGGTGTCCCTATTCTCTATTTTCCAAGTCCCCATAATACACTCTGTTTGCCCCCCAAATTTTGCATAAACCATTGTTTTTAAATGCTCCTGGGAGTATTGCATTTTCCCAAGAGCATTTTAAGACAATAAGTTATGCAAAATTTGGGGGGCAGACAGATTGTATTATGGGGAATTGGAAAATAGTCAATTGTGGATACGCACATACACATTTCCCATAATGCACCGTATTCCCCCCCCCCCCCCCCCCGCCCCACTAAATTTTGCATAACCTTTGTTTTTCATTTCTCCTGGATATTACCGGCAGCCGTCCCAAGAGAAATTGAAAACAATCCTTACGCACAATTTTGGGGGACAAATAAGGTGCATTATCATTTATGGGAAATGTGGAAGTGGCGTATGAGTCCGTGAAAAAGGGTCCATGTTGTTGAAATGTTGCTTAAAATGGGAGTATTGAAGTTTCACATAGACGATACTTACTTTTCCTTTTGACAGATCCCACGTGGCTGGCCACTAATCTCGGGGTTTTGCTGTGTATAGAGTGTTCAGGGATTCACCGAGATATGGGAGTACACATCTCTAGAATTCGATCCATTGAACTGGACAAACTCGGCACTGTTGAATTACTAGTAAGTTCATGGCCAGCCGTTGCTCATTTTAAGACGTTGTGTGGTTTGGAGATGTGGTTGTCTTGTGGTGAACGCGTTGGACTTCAGATCTCAGAGGCGTTCGGTTTTCAAACCTTTGCCTTGTTTTGGCTTTATACAGAAAACTCCGTTCCACATTGTCTGTCTTCACCCAGGTGTATAAATATTGGTACCGGTGAGGGTACTGGCGACTCACTCCTTGAGATAACCTGTGATAGGTAGGAAGTGGGGTGGGGAAGAGGGCTTAGAAAGGCGTTATTTTGGAATTTTGTAAGTTGCCCTACTTCTCTATACCAAAGCGAGGCAGTCAAAATGCGTTAAATTTGGAGTAGAATGTCATTTTGATACGAACGGGTAGGCTAGAGCTCAATTTGAAAAGAGATAAAAGAGATTAGAAAGTAGTCTTTTGCTTACCTTTTTTTGTTGAAAGTGCCTTAGACCAAAGACTGCCTGACAAAATTTTGAATTACTAAACTAAGGCTATAGAATACTTGAAATAGATTTTTTTTGCTTTTTTTTTATTAACAGCAAGCGAAAGCAGTAGGAAACGGCGGATTTAATGAAATTATGGAAGCCACTTTAGACTACAACGAAAAACCAACATCTTCAAGTAACATGTGAGTTATATATTTCCCTTTGGTTTTGAATAAAAATATCAACAGCACTCATCTTCGTGTGATGTTTACCGCGGTCTCTTCATTTCCTTTTCAGGGGTGAAAGAAAAGAATTTATTCGAGCGAAGTACATTCAACATAAATACGCAATAAAATCAGGGGACAACGAGGAAAAAATACTTCAGGTGCGTTCGTTGCGTGACGTTATTCTTCGAGAAAGAGTTCCTTCCACGCTTGGTGCTATCTGTACATAGAAACTTCATGTTTTGATCGGATAAATTGCTGCTTCACAAGCTTATTTATAGCCTCCTTTGTTTTTGACAGGAGCTTCACCAAGCTGTCAAATCTAAGGACATCTTAGCGGTTTTACAAGCGTTTGCTGAAGGAGTAGAGCTGTGTACACGGCTTCCTGGTCATGTAAGTCTTAAAAACGTGTAACGTAACTACAGGGAACGTTCTGGAAAACCTATACCAGTATCACTGGTATCACGTAAACGCGATCGTTTGGCAGCGGTTTCAGGCATCTCCGCACGCGCTAGGGGTCGGTTGCTTGTCTTCCTATCCTCTTCCCAGTATTTTTCCAAAATGGTGGCACAAGTCATTTTTTTGTCCTTCTGACAATTCACCCTCAATTCCCCCTTTCAAGGCCGTAAAAGCAATTTTGAATTCTGCAGGTGCAACTGATGCAACAAGGGCAAATTAACAAAAATATACAGGAAAACAGTAAAATTGCCTCCATTTTTGAATAAGGTGTACCTTTCTATGCTTGCTATGTATGCCTTCTGACGGTCAGGGTGTTTCTTCGTGTGGCGAAAGCTATTGTAGGTTAGCGACTTTATGATGCAGCGAAACAACTTACAGCGTAACGACTTTGCAACGAAAGGACTTGCAGCAAACGGCTTTGTAGCGAAACAACTTTATTATGCAGCGAAGCGACCGTAAACCATTTTGTTGTGGTGTGCCTTTCTTTTCAATCTTTTGTATGACGTAATTTTGTGATTGCACCCGTCCGCAATATCAAGAAACTACAACACTAACATTACATTACAATTAATTTTTTTTGTCCTGGCTAGCCGAAAAATGCCACGGCTCTTCATGTAGCTGTTGAACAGGAGGACTTGACATCCCTTCATATCGTCGATTTCTTAGCACAGAATTGGTTAGTCAGTATAAATTTTTCTATTTTGTAAATTTAAGGGACGTCTGTCATTTACGTAATACCCAAGTAAACTATATTGTAATAAATAGGAGTTCCAGAGTTCCATGTATTCATCAACAGTGGTAGTTGAGCCGTCTTGAAATATTGAAAAGGAGACTTGACCTCTATAATCTTCCCTGACTTAACCTCACAGAGTTAATGAAGGAGGTTTGTAGGGTGGATCTCTTGATTCTAAAGACAAAATCCTTTGGGGTAGCTATCCAAATGAAACCTCTTAGGCGGTACTTTGAGATGCTGATGTACTATTTATTTGGTACATAGTTATAACTTTTCAGTCTCTAGACAATCTGCCGCGTTTAGTTACGTTTGTAAGTGTGTGTTTGGCTGGAAAACAGCGTCGCAATTAACAGAACAAGCACAAGGATCTTGAGTTTTCCATTTCTTGTGCTCTTGTAGTAATAATGTAAACGTAGAAGACGAGGATGGCAACACAGCGCTTCACGTGGCCTCTCTGTCCAGTAAAACGGAATGCATGAGGGTCTTGATAAGAGCTGGTGGCACAGAAAGTCTTGGTGTAGGTAAGTTCAATTTAGGTCCATATTTCTTATCAGTTCTATTTTACCATTTCTCCTTATCAAAAGAGTCAACGTCTGGCTTCTCAGCCGTTTCTTGGCCTGAACAGTTATCAGCGTGGTACATTGACAACAACCACATGTTCTCATTTCACTGACAGCCTTTTCATTATTCCGCGCGCTCGACAACACTTTACCCCTAACCTCTTGATTTATTTTCCCGCGCTTAACTGTAGCCAATTACGCCGGCCGTTTGTGTTCCATCCTTAGCAAGTGCTACCAGCTAGTTGCTCTCTACCAATTCCTTTTTGTCTGTCTTTGACACCTGCTGGCAGGCCCCGCTGGTAACGGTGGCAATGGCTCCATCTTTTCCCGCCAGTGGCAGCATCCCATGCTTTCTTGCGCGTGCTCATGACAAACTTGCTTGTTTTATTTTCCCACACGTTTTCCGCACACGTATTTGCATTTTGGTTGGTTCGTAGTTGTGCTTTTATTGCTATTGTCCTTTTTGATGTCTTAGTTTCCACTTTCCTGTATTTTTTGGCAGAAAATAAGGAAGGGAAAACACCCATGGACATTGCTAAAGGGACAGGGCACGCAGAGTCTATTGAACTGGTAAGTTGGAGAGGATTTTTATTAGCGAGTGGTCATCAGTTGTAACTTAGCCATACTCAAGACTATCATTGGCGTTCCGCCTTCAGATCTGAAACCGCGCTGCCTTTTGTATAACGCATCTACTAAATACACCTACTTGCTGCACTGAATTACGACGCCTACGTAAACCTCGTGATCCTCGTGCAACCTTGTTGGCCAGGCAACTTCCAGCATTGTTGGGAGTTGTTACGTCCGTTTACACGTAACTAAAAGTTTGATGGGCTTTAAACTTTGCATCTCCCAACAACACGCAATAACAACATGCAACAGGGTGTGGAAACGGACGCAAGATGTAACGTCCAACAATGTTGGGAATTGTTGGTCATGTTGCGTCCGTTTGCAGGGGGCTTCATATTTAAAACACTTCGAATTTACCAAGGGGTTCGATTGTAGGTGGTAATTATCCAGTCCTTTTTTTCAGTTAAAACAGAGTGCTTCAGATAAACTGGGACATTGTGAGAATGTCAAGATAGACTGGGGTCTAAACGAGGTAAGAGTTTTTCATGAAGTATTCAAAGAACAGAACCAGAGAAAAATAAAACTTTCATGGAATGAATTAGACTACAAGTAGTCCCCGATTTCTCCTCAGGGATAGTAGTAGAGCGAGCGAAACGCGAGCGCGCGTGAAAGTCACCCCACGCGAGAAAACGCGACTCATAGTAATAGGAATGAATAGGCCACTTTCGAGTTCCAAAAATTCTTGCTTTCAAAGCGAGGCTAAGTGCAAAACCTGTCTTGTGAAAATGAGTTTTATATGCATGAGTATGAAAAATTCATTTTCATATCAGTGGCTTCGCACTTAGCCTCGCTTTGAAACAGAGGCTTCGGGCAACCTGGAAATGGCCTGTCAGCGCGTTACCTTATTTGGTAGCTCTTTGAGAAGTACTGAGCACCTATTACGGTGATTTATCGCGATTTCTTTGTTTTTCAGGCTGATGGAATTTACGATAATCCCCTAGATTTAATGGACATCAAACCTGAATTTAGTGACGAGGAGACGTTGAATGACTCAAACACTGAGCCAAAGGTAAAAAGTGAAGCACTTTTATCAGATACGAGTTGCTAGAAAGGCTACAGACCCTTGACGCATGACGTCACGTCCGCCATGTTGGTGGCCATTTTGGTGTCCCAAACCAGTCCTGTGGGAGTTGAACTCTTTTGATACACTAAACACCCGCATATAAGAACACACGATTTCGAAGGTCAGGCCGATTGAGTTCTTATTTATCGGGTGCTTTATGACAAATCAGCCTCAAAATGTTCTTAAAATGTTCTTAAATTTTTCTTTGGTAATACTATCCAAAACATGTTGCTAGAGGTATATTTAGCATATTTTAGGAAAATAAAATAAATAATTATTCTGTAATTTGATTATATTAACAAATGAAGTTATCTGACAGCAAACATAAATTTACATGTTTTGTAATTATGACACTTTTACCATTTTATAAGAACGTGTTACAATTTTCAGGCTGATCTTGTCCTTGTAAAAATGGGATTTTATCGGCCAAATTTCAGCCTGGTGTTCTTAATCCATTTGTTCTTATATGCGGGTGTTTACTGTATTTAAACGCATTCTTTTGTTCCAATTAATTGACATAGCTGCTGTTTACGTGACTAAAACAGGTTTATATCCGTATAGATCGTTTTCACTCACGTGGTCTGCAACTTTGTAAATTTCTTGTAACAAAAGAAAATTTTACATGAGAAAATAGTTCAATACCTACAGGACCCATATGGTAAACCAACATGGCCGCCGTTTCATTGTTGTTTTTTTTTTACACAAATATGGCCGTCGTGACGTCATGTGAAAACGATCTTTAGTGGAACATCGATTTGACGAACTTCTATATTACGAGCGATAATTCTTCAGCCCAGTAACGGTGAAATAAACGGAAAAAACCTCGCAATAACGAAACCTCGTTATGGCGAACATATTGTGCGAGTCCCTTTGGCCATTCCGCAAGGAATTCTCTCAGTGGAAATTTTTCAATAGATCCACTTAAGTTCATGTAGATGTTTTGGTAACAAGCGATTTTTTTATTTTATCAGGTTCAGTCCAGTCCTCCCACTCCTCCGCGCCATCGGCGTCACTTACCAACCCGACCTGTCAGTCAAATGATCCTGCCGGGGACGGGGTTCTTGAAAGGAATTCCGGGGCATCCAGGAATGAGCCCCCTGGTATCGGGTCTTTCACTGGACTCACCTCCGAAAGATAGACTTTCCGGGGGTTCGCCTCTCGTAAGACGGAGGGCACCCGTTCCCCCTTCAGGTGAAACAGTCGCTGTTAATGTGCGAGCGAGTATGTTCGTTCCCTCGACAGTCTCAGAGAGCACGTTTAATTCTATGGCAAGTACCTTTGGTCACGGACCTAAAACGAAAACGTAAGTTTTTTAGAAGTGAAGCATTCAATGAAGGAACGTTTTTCTCGGTTAAAGATGTTCTGTTTAAAGATTGAAACAGTTAGCCACTGCCGATACTTCAGTCAGGATTTTTCAAAGGAAGACCAAATCATGGTTATCAGGAGCTCATAACCAGCAGTGAACAAAAGCCATTTCCGAGTTCCAAAAACTCTCACTTTCTAAATGAGGCTAACTGCAAAACCTTTCTTATGAAGGTCAGATTTATTTGCATGACAATGAAAAAAAATCATTTTCATGTCAACCTCTCTCAGCCTCGCTTTGAAACAGAGGCTTGACGTAACTGGGAAACGGCCTATTCTCCTGTATTCATGTCACACAGTTTTCACAGACCAGTCTATTTCTCGATCGATTTTGCCGCAAATTTAGAATAACGTACCAGTCAGCCAAAAAAGGTCGGAAAATGACTTTATTAACGTTTTAAAGGCCTTTAGTTTTCATATATTGCGCTACGCTGCCTAATCATACGTATTGGAGTTTTCATTTTTAAGGTGTTCTAAAATTGTGTTAAATATATTGGAAAAGGCCGGAAGAATATGCTTACTGCGGAAGTTGCTTGCTCCAGAAAGTGACCACCTGTCCGAAATTCCCTTTATAAAATAAACCTCTTATAACTTACTCTGTTTTTATTTTCAGTGCTGATGATGTAGGTGATTTATCCGATTCCCCACCCCCTGTTCCCCCAGTCCGCTGCTCCTCTGTCAGTCGAGAGCGAGATAAACGTTTCGGCGTCGATACCCCCCTTCCCCCTTTGCCTGCCAAGCCAAAGTTCGACGATACAGGGTCAGCCGTTAAAGCTTCTCCCCCGGAACTCCGAACGCGGCCTCCCCCTGAGGTTGTCAATCGGCGAGCTCCACCTATTCCTCCCGCCCCTAAGAGACTAGGGGATACAAAGCCCACCGCTCCTCCGCTTCCCATGCACCGGAGGTCAAAATCCGAAGGAAGATCCCCCTTTGGTGAGGAAATCCCGGTTGGTCTGGGATCAGTTCCGAAGCTTCCTGTGGAGAAAAAGCTTTCCGATCCTGCAGACGCTGAAGGCAGAGACGTAACAGATAATCTTCCCCTACCTCCTCCAAGACCCATTAAACACGGGTCAGTCCGAGTGACGTCATCTCCTTCACTTGTAGCCAAAGAAGATTTAACACCAAGGTCAGCAGTGAATTATTAAGTGATACTGTACTTGATGTTTATTCATTGAATTGTCTACTGTTATTGAATTGTGAGTGTTTTGCCGGCAGGTTCGCCACTCTACCTCGCCCTCCTCCACCTCGACGATCGGGATCAGAATTATCCAGCAAAACGCCGTTCCTAGGTAGGTAGACAAATGAGTTTAAATTCCCCCTTAAGCATATGTGCTTTAGAGCACTCGTTGCATTAGTCACGCCGTTATGAAATGCGGAAATTAAGTCCTTTAACCGGATTATTTTGACAGACAAAAAGCGACCTCTAACGGCCACTAGACACAAAAGCGAATCCATATTGAATAAACCATAACGAGCGGTGGAAGGCATGCTCAATAGGGCCAAGCGCAGACAGACCTTTGCTGTCGTCACGCGTTGAAGATAGTAATTTATGTGAAGCTTGGGAGAGCGTGCTAGGGAGGGAATAAGCGCGGGAAAATCGTGAAATTTCTACCAAGCGCGGGAAAATAGACTGACAACCGGTGCTTTTTGCCGCGAAACTTGAAATAAGTGGGATAGAGTAGTGCGTTAAACGCTAGTACACGTGCTTATGGTGGTGGTGGGTGTGAATCTTTTGTCAAGCTTTTTAAGCATTTTGGCTGTATTGGATCATATTCATTCACTTGGTCAGCAGCTGTCGTATTGCTTGGAACAAAGAAAGTTTTCCTTGAGTAAAACAGAAGTGTTCAATCCCACAGGATTTTTTTGGTACACCAACATGGCCGCTGTTTCAATGTTTTGAACACCAATATGGCAGCCTTGACGTCATGTCAAAACGTTCTATTCTTCGTGATATCTTGAATTTAGCTGGTATGACTCTAAGACCTCTAATTTTGGAGCTCAACAAAGACAAAACCGAAATTGCTTAATCCATATTTATTGGATTCTTATGGAAATATACACTCACGTGATGTTTTATATTTGTATTGTAGTAAACACAGAAAGCGAAAATAGTGATCAAGGTCAAATACCCGCTGAAGAAAAAGAAAGCGTCACCGTTCCAGAGAGTCCCATTCCAGATCTTCCGCCAAGATCACACAGAACCCTGTCGGTGAGTATCGTGGTGTAGTTTTTTTACAATACTCTTTTACGTTGTCTGGTCATTACGAGGTTTCCTGAACCACAGGACCCACAGGAGTTCAGTTTGTCATGGGAACATCCAAAACTGTATTAAAAACCATACACAACAGCTATTCCAACATTTCCGTTACGCAACATATGCACCTATTTCAATTAAGGTTGCTTCTGTGAAACATAGTGCATGATGCAAACTTGTTAAAAATTTTCGATTTTTGCATTTTACCACAGAGCAAAACCTAAACTCAAATCACTGTCTTAAAAAGCCTAGGATTCAGTGTTTTGAAATAGTTTGTGTTAACGTTCTACTCACACAGCGTAGTAGCGTCTGCAACGTTTGCTGCATTGTAGGTTTCTAGGCTCGTCGTGGGCACATAATTTACTAAACTTGCTCCCATAATGCACCGCGGGCCATGAAACATGAAACATGCCACGCCGAAACAACCTTGATAGCCCACCTTCGATATATTTATAAATTCTAATATGATTTTGAGGCTTTCTGGTCATTTTTCTAAATTTCGTTTGGCCTTCTTTGCGCTCAAGTCTCCTCTGGGAATTGCGAGACAATGGAGTCGTGAAAAAATTGCAATTTTTGTCCCTAAAGCCTCGGAGTCGTATTAGAATTTTATTATATCTAACGTGGGCTATTTAAATTGGTGTATACCTGCAAGATTGGCTTCGGGTAACGGTATTGCCTCCCACAAAGAAATGGCTTTTGGTTAAATTTATATTCAAAACGGCAGTTTGTTTTGATAGGAGATCTGTTTGAAATGCATCGATTAAGATCCTATTGGGCTTATTATTTGGGTTTATCAACAATGATTTATATTTTACCCGGTGAGACGTTAATAATGTGTTCATATGTTCCAACTGAACTCCTCTGGACCCTGTGCCTCTACTAACGGAGGCCCTGGGCCGGGTTGTTCCAAGCTGAGATAAGCGCAAAATCTTTGTTCAGATATGGAAGCTTAAAGGGCAAATTCAAGTAAATTCTACCCTAAAAATGTCCAAAAGTGGAAAATAATCTTGGTTCCGCTTCAATGCGATAAGCTTCTCTAGGCAAAGGGCTTCGAGCGCGTAGGTGAGTGTGTATTTTTGCGATACAAACTGCCGGCTGTCATATGTAAACTTCAAGGATCACATTATTCTTTCCTGTTGTCTGTTTAGACTCCTTCGGGCCTTCCTCAACGAGTGCAAGCACTTTACGACTGTGAAGCCGATAATGACGACGAACTCACCTTCATGGAAGGAGACATAATATTGGTCAAGGGAGAGGGGGAGGATGCCGAGTGGTGGGTAAGTATCAGGTCTTCAGATATCCGGCATTTCAGGCGTTTTCTTCCGGCATGTTTTCTTTACAGTAACACCAGAGGATATTAAAGATCGAAAGACTACCGTTTCAATAAGCGTTTCGATCCTCAGGGATAACATAATTGTCAAATAGCTCATGCATGTTACGCGTCCTCGTGGTATTTAATTACGTAGCCTGGGACCAAGCTCCGTTTTAGGGGAAAAAGAAGAAAAAAATTTGCGTGGCCAAAAAAAAAAAAAAAATGCGGTGACCGAAACGAGCCAGGGCGTAGTCTGGGGAGGGAAAAGGGTGGCGGGGTCTCTGCTGCACTTTCCTTCTTCCCAGGCCACCGCTAAGACCCCGTTTTTTACCTTTTTCCTCCCCTGCGGATCCTGGTCTAAGGCTATGAAAGACGTTGGTGATAGAGTTGCTTTTTACACAATGAGCCATTTGAAGTCACATGGTATAAAAACACCTCGCTATAGAGCTAACGACTCGGT
This sequence comes from Porites rus, assembly GCA_964035705.1. Lineage (NCBI taxonomy): Eukaryota > Metazoa > Cnidaria > Anthozoa > Scleractinia > Poritidae > Porites > Porites rus. The sequence continues at coordinate 17,530,985 of OZ038001.1, read as the reverse complement.
GAAATCTTGAAGGAAAGGAAATGAACTTTTCAAATGATGTACTGTAAATCCTCGTTTAAGCCCCCCGGTGGCTTGTTTCTTTCAAGTTCGTTTGAGGGGAGGAGGCTTTATAGAGAGGAAGGGGGCTTAATTTAATGAAATGGGGCACCATACTGCTTTTTCAAACAACCAGAGGATGGTGTCAGTTCTCCTAAAAGAACTACAATAGGACGCGAATTGGAAATGCTCAAGCACGTAACGTTAGAGGTCTTGCAGCCAATGATCCGAACTTCCAGCATATGAATAAACTATACCGGATCAGTCTATCTTTTGTTAATTTGGTAGTGAAGAATCAACCTCGTTCCCAGGGTTCTCTCCTACTTGTTCCCATGGATAGGAGAGAGAACCTGGGAACGGGGTCTGGGAAGAATAAGGAGGAAGTGGGGGTTAAAAGAGAGGAGGGAGGGGAGGCTTGATAGCTTTCTTTCCCTGGAAAGAGGAGAAGAGCTTTTTAGAGAAAGAGAGGGCTTATTTGTGAGAGGGGCACAATAGAGGACCCACTGCGTTCCATTCAAGCTGTTATCCCACGTGACTGTTAAGCTGTCAAGTGCCCATTGTGATCGAAGATTATTCTTTGTTTTCTTCGTAGCTTGGGGAGATTGAAGGGCATCCAGGAAAAACAGGAGTTTTTCCAGCAAGCTTTGTCAGGGTTCTCTCCCATTGATGTCTATAAAGCATAGAAGAGAGTCACAAATCTTCCACATAAATCCTTTGTCTTCTCATGTGGTCACGCATCAATAGTCACGCAACCATTATCACGCAAACTCGTGACGTCTTCTTCGCAATTTTCAAAGGCAACAGAAAAAACGAGCATTTCTTGCAGTTGTGAGCTATATTTCTAAACTTCATACTTTCACCAGATTGTTTAAAGCTGCAAAAAAGAAAATTCTTATTTTTTTTATTTCGACATACTTTTTTTAATAATAAGCTTATTATATCCGCAACTTTTCTCTACTTAACAGAGATGAAATTTGACCTGGTGGTATTTTTACATTTTAAAATCATATTTATCTCAAGAACGCCTTTTTATCAAATAATTTTGGTGCTTCTGTCCCTAATCAAACAAAATTATAATTGCATCAGTAAATCCGTTTTCTTGATTTTGTCGAAAACATTTAGAACTTTAATTTATTTGTAAATTGAAGAGTTTAAGAAATTGGTAGGTTTTAAAGGGAATCTATGCCATTGTTTCTGTGGCAAATAAGTTACCTTTCGCTTGGGATATGTTTGGGCGTATTTTAGTTTCAGTTAGGTTTTATTTGTACAAAAGTAGAGAGTGAAAGTTTTAGCAAAAAGAGTGAAAGTTGTAGAAGAAAGATTTTGAATGTTCCAGCCCAAAATTGTTAAGTGGGGTGAATTATTTGGGGAAGATTAATTTCGAGGAGGAAATCTTAAGTGAAACCATTTAACAAGTAGACTGTAGCTTGGAATTGACTGAGAGGATTAAGTACAACAAGCACAACGAAAAAAACCAAAAAGAACATTGTGAAAACCAAACTGTAAAATCTAGCACTAAGTAGATTTCTCCTTTATTAACTCAAAGTGCTGAATTTGGAGATTCTTTTTTCCTTTCTTAAATGGCTTGAAAATCTATTTCCCTGAGATACAAGCTAGAGAGTTTCATCAAGAGCCTATTCCAAGCTCTGAAAAGCTGAACCTTCGCAAACGGTCCCATCCCATAATCGAGATACCTTGAGTCATGGCCTAGCGACTTAACAAACACTGCAATCTTCACCTCCTGTAAGCCAACCTCTTGAGCTGGGGTGTTCGCATTCTGAAGGTTTTACTGTAATTAATTGAAAAAGGTCGAAAAATACTCGGCAGGACCTCGTTTTTCAGTGTTTGGATACCAGATGAAACACTCTCCCTCGTGTTCGTTATGTCATCGAAGGCTTACGTCACGAGCATGACTAGTCTTGTGCCAAATCTTTTGGCCTTGCCCCAGCGAAGAAATACCGCTCGAAACACCCATTTGTGAAAATTCTCACAAAGCTGATTGAAAGCTTTAATTTGATGGGCCAATCTACTTCATCATCTCAGTTGACTCCAAACAGACAGGGCCACGGCTTTCTCATAAGCTGACCACACAAGAATTGAAAGTTACCAAGCATTATTTTTCTATAAAGCCGTGATTCTTGTAATATTATTCAATGCTTTTTAGTCTGAATAATTTTAAACTTTGTTACTGTTAAAAGACCTCTTAAAAAGAATTCTGCTGTATGTTGCAGTGAAAAGTATAGGATAGGCCTATTTTTAAAAGTACTGACAATTCACTGTCGTCGAATTACGGAGCGTTGCAACGCGATCAGAGGAATTTTGTTCAAAAATTCGTTTAGTTTTCCAGAAATATTGGAATAAATGTACATTAGGAAAGAACTCGAAAAAAAAATACAAACTCCAACTCTAAAGACGTAGATCAGACAAATCACGTCATAGATATTGTGATTTTGTTAACAGAGGACCTTCGAAGCGACAACGAGGGATTTGAACAAAAAAAATGAAGTCGGGTTGTTCGTCGACAGTGCAATTTTAAGCTCAATTTGTAGATGATAAATTTTCGTTAAGAAACGCGCGTAATAGGCGTTTTCGTAGACGGCTACGTCTTTTGTCGCCAGCGTGTCCAAATTTCTACGCCCACTTAACAGTGTATTATGGTTATGGTTTGTTTTTCAAATCAACGTTAGTTAGAGTCTTCCAGTGGTTGATCCAAATGAAAGACATCTTGTAAAATTGTGATAATTTTAAATTCCTTTACAGGAAATAGATGTTTCATAAAAGTAAAACTGCTATTTCTGTAACATAATTTGCTCAAAAAATGAGTTTGAATCTAAGAAAGTTACAATATTTGCAAAAAGATGTATTTTTATAAATTAAAAAAATATATATTAACAAGATGGGTCACGCGACTCTACTTTCTATTTTTATGGCCAAAGTTAAGATAATCTACCACTTTTCAGCATGAAAGTGAATCCTCGAGGACACTTGTAAAGAAAATGATTGCATATGTGTAATAAGTTATTTTCGCTTGTCCTCCAGGACTCGCTTATCCTGCGTAGCAGGCGCCAGTTTTTTAGGGCGAAGGAAGAAATCTCGAGGACACGCGAGGGGAGAAAAGGAGAGGAGACCCCCCTCCACCCTTCGCGTGTTCCTCTCGCGCGGCCTGCAGGCTAGGACTCGGTATCATTCTGAATCGAAAGTGGGCTAAACCTGCTCCGTAGCATGTGTCGTGACGTCATCGAAACCTCTCCTTCGCTCGGGCAGCGAGGGCCTGTACCGGCTTGACTGAGGGTTTAAAATTGAAGGCAAGGCTGATCGGACAGCTAAGGTTTACGAATTTATTTGCCCAATATTTCGTCTAGTCTTCATCAGGGGCTAGAAAAGCTAAGTGAGAATAGAATAACGGTTACAGTATATAAAATAATACTGGCTTTCCCTCGCCGCTGTTTGTCCAACTGGTCCTTACAAAAATTGTGGACTGAGGGTGCAGGCCATTTGGACAATGCAATGAAGTTATTTTGCTACAATTTCCTAACTGCCTCAAGAATTTTACACTGGGACTGACGATGAATACAATGACACGACGATCTAACCTTCAACTGTTATCTCGAACAATATCAAATTTAACATTACAGTATAATAAAAACCTCAGTTTCGTATTTATATTCATATTTAATTCATATTCCTGGTAATAATAACACAAAAGCAATTTGCTAATACCAGTATATATTACGTTTTCAAGGAAGTACATACTATTTTACATGGTGACAATACAGAACTAATACTAAGGCCAAGCCCTTCCGCCCGAAGAGCTTCAAGCTCGGAAGAGCGAATGAAATTAGAGGTTTCCAAGAGCATCTTCACAGCGGCGCCTCTAGAGTAAATTAGGGCGATTCATCCTAAGATTCGCGAATCGTAATCTTAATACAAATGTCTAATCTAATCTACAAAAAAAATTACAGTTGGTTACAAGCTTAATATACGACAAAATTAAATTAAGTTGAGTTTGTGACATAAAGCTTTCGAAGCTAGAGTGTAGAAAGAGTTTAGAAACAGTGGGTTGTCGATCCAGCAAGAAATTCTGCAAGACGGCTGTAGGGAAATTCGTGGTACCTAATAATTAAAAAAATCCACTTTCTACCTATTTTTTTTTATAGGAAGAATATGTTAAGCACTAACAGAAGAATTGCCCATTGAATTTCTAACTATAGTGGATAAATCTATCCACTGAATATTTATCTATTCGCGTCGTCGACGTTCGTCGTTGGCGTACGCTGTGCGTCACGAATGCTGGAGATTCTGTGAATTCTTCTTCGAGTTTTACGGTAACGCATCCACAACGCATTTGCTAATACTAACAGTATTAGAACCACAAACCACTGTAAAACAAGAGAAAAGAAAGGAATGCTATTTTGAGGTTGCGTGTGAGTTTGGGTCGGTGTTTCGTCGAATTGCACTGTGGGACTGTTTTGAGAAACTTTTTTTTCCCAATTTCTTGCGCAACCTCGTAATAGCGACAATGCCTCTAGAATAGTCCCACAATGCAATAGGACACGATACCGATCCAATGGCGCGCGCATCCTCAAGCTGGACAATAGACGTCACTATGAGTCTGTTGAAACAGTTGAACTATTTTGGGGAAAATTTTTTCCCAGTTTCTTAGCTTGCGCAACCTCGTAATAATCCCACAATGCAATTGGACACGACAGCGATCAAGAGGCGCGCGCATCCTCAAGCTGGACAATTGACATCATTATGAGGCTCACTCATGGAATAACACTGTGGGACTGTTTAGGGGAAAAATTTTGACCCAGTGTCTTGCACAACCTTGCTTTCAGAACAGTCACATTGTTCATTTGAACACAAAACCGATCCAGTTGGGCGTGCAACCTCAAATTGGACAAAACCCCATACCCCCAGGAATGGCCGGTCATGGCTCTCTTTTCCAGACATCACAAAATGTGCAGCACTAGTCAAGACACTAACTTTGGCATAGCCAAATTTTTTGGTTTGAAAACCGTGTGCTCACCCAAGTGTAGTCTCACCTCGCCGTCACACTGAGCGAAGTAAAAAATATAAGGATTTTTGCCAGCCAAACAGATTCAAAATTTGTTATAATTTCAATTCCATAACGATAAAACTCAACGTGTTGTGGTATCAAGTTATATTTTAAACACGTCTCAGACAATTTACAGTAAAACTTCCAACTGGGCACTAAGCATAGACACAGTAAACCCAAGCCCACAGTAACACCACTTATCGACTTACCTCGACAAGACATGACATAAGAGATTCTCTTCCAAACTCGTACCACTTCTTTTTCTCATCCTTTACAGTGTCAATGACAAATGACACCAATAGTGCTAGTGCAACTGTAGGATCGACAAAACTGAAGACAGTGGTTAAAGGAAAATCGCTATAATGACTTGAATAGAATGTTCACAGTCCCTTATTTTCCCGTAAGATCGTCGAGATCGAGCGCTATGAGTTACGGGTTGCCATCTTGAATGAGTGTCAAAACTACCTAGGGGGTGGGGGGGGGGGCGGTTTGGGAGGGTTTATTATCCCTGACGCCCGCCCCTCGGTACATTTGAAAATCAAGATGGCCGCAATGTTACGGTAAGACGCGCTATATCACGACGATCTCACGGAAAAATAGGGGACTGTTAACAGTCTATGACTTGAATGACCCGATTTTTGGATTGTTGGCGTCACAATTTCGTTTCTCAGTTTTTAAAGCACCTTTGTATTGTTTCAAACAGGTTATCATTTTCAAGAAACCTAGAGAAGGTCTCTGAGGAAGAATAGGAGGCCACAATTAAAAATAATGACCAACTGTTTCACTTTATTGAATTCAATAACGACTTGCTGTTTCTAAAACGATGAAAAGGTGCAATATATCTTTCTCTTGAAATATTGACCTCACTCTACGCGCTGGGTCAAGAGAGCCTTGGGGCAATCTTATGTAGAATTTGCTACTTCAAGAAGTAAAAAAATCTAAATTCTCAGACTCTTAGGTACTGTTTAGTGGGTATTCACTGCTTCCAAATCATCCCACAATACACTTCGTCCCCCCAAACATAGCATAAACACTGATTTTAATTTTGGGACGATTGTAATCAATATAGGATTTTAAAATGACAACAACAACGAAGGTGCTTTCACTGGGTTCATATCTTTGTATGTGGTTTATTTTTTGGATGGTATTACCATGCAAATGAAACATCTTCAGCAGTGCCTTTAAATAGTACTATGTATTTAATTGTTAGTTTTTTGTGCAAGTTGGGGGAGGGGCAAGGGGGTAAAAGAAGTGTATTTTAGACGATGTATAAGTGTTGAAGGGCTCATTTTTACGTTGCCAAGGATCCCACAAGAGATCCAAAAATTTGGAGGCTACAGTTCACCATCAGATAGCATTCCACGGTGCCATAGTGGCATAAACATTAACGTTAGACCCGTTTTAAACGTCACGTTTCCCTTATGCCAAATCTAATGTAAATGAGCGAGACTAAACGCTATATTTTCCTTATTACCATTAAATTCGGCACGTGTGGAATGTGACGTTTGAAATGAGCCTTTGTTTTTCAAAGTCGCATTGTTTAGAATTAGTTCTCTGTATACGCGCTAAGAAGAGCAACGTCGAGTGATTCCCAGTGAACTAGATTTTTTTTACATCAGGTAGCTTATACGGCAGTGTTTAAACTGAAACGTCAGAAAACTATTCGGAAACGGTTGTTATGTTTGAAGAAAACGAGCCAGGAACGGCAATTTCAATTTCCGTACAGAGGATCCTTTCACCTATATCATTAGAGATGAAAGCTGTGGACGAGGTATTTGTTACTATGAGACACAAACGCTGCAAATACGAAGAAGTCAACTGGTTCTTAAGGCTGTGAGTCAATGGTGAATGGATGAAAGAGCGCAACTTGGAATTAAAGCAAAGCTCAGGTTTGGAATCTTTAAAATCCTTTTGGCAATCTTGAATATTTCCCTCTAAATAAGGAAGTTTGTATATACGAAGTCAGGACTTAAGAAAATCCTGTTTCATACTGAGTTATAACGTCGTGTTTAACAATACTTGAACGAAAAATTATTCGTAAACAATAAATTGTGTGTCAGGATAATATATGCAAGGATATGACTAATTCCTCTGGGATATTGACACATAGAACCTCGTATTTTATTAGCGATTCATTAGCAGTTACATTCAATGAAGCAACCGGTTTTTCAGACCTTTGATTTACTGTAGGGGTTATGTGATAGGTTGTAAACGTTTTGCCTACTCTTTCCTACTTGTTTACTTCCCCTTTCAACCTTGCCAGTTTCCAAAGTCCATTTCCAGGCGACAATTCTCGAGAAATCTCGCGCGAGAGACCGAAGAAAAAAAAGATAAAAAAAAGAATTTTGCCATCATTTATGTCATTATACGGTCTTCTTTCTTCGGGAGGAAGAAGAGAGGTCTACACCCTCACAGATCATAGCTCCCGACCAATCAGCGCGCAAGATTTCGCTCAGTTTTGTAACAAGTGTCATGTTTTTATGTCGTTGCGACTATAACCTCTGAAGTGAACTTGGAGGATGGGTCTATTTGTGGAGGTTTGACTGTAGGGTCTATTATAGCAATGATTGGAAAAATTTAAGTAGCATGAACCTTATTTAGCAAAGAGCAAAGCTGGTTAAGTGATATCACGTACTTTATAACGTACTCCCAGATCTTTGGCAGTTTCCAGTCCTCTAATCCAAACTAAATTGAAAAAAAAAGCAGTACATTACAGTGGGAATATATTAACATAATTGAATTAATATTCAAACTTCAAGCTGTGAGCTAAATTCTGGAAGCTGATTAGCTACTTAGACTGTGCAAATAGTGTAAAACAAGCGATCTTCATGAAGATAAAGAATGCGTGCAGAGGATGATGGGAAAGAGAAAAAAGAGAGAGCCTTTCTCCTTTTTCCATCGTCCCCCAAACCCCCCCCCCCGCCCACCCCGCCCACCCCGCCCTTACTAGTTTATCTGCAGAGGGAGCCTCTGCTGATTGGCATGGCAATTGAAAAGTTTGATTATTCTCAAATCCTAGAATTACTACCAAACATCCATACCTGGTTTACTATTTCATTACGAAACTTTGACGCACCATAACGGATCGGTAGAGATATGGTGACTACTCCAGCCAATACCTGGCCAAACGCCCAGACAAAGTCCTGGAAGAAACAAATACAGCGAAAGGGCCTTTCTAAACTATAATTACAATGTTTTGTATCATCCATTTATCAAAACTACTTTTGCCTACAAATCCAACAATTTTTCCGGTGTTCAAGTTGTTGCGGTTGCGAGATAGTTAGTCGTAAGTGTAAAATGATAACACGTGCTCAAAGCAAAGTGAAAATGTTTTATGACATCACGTTTGTCTAACACAAATATTTTTAATTCCGATCTCTTCTTGATAAAAAACAATTTCGGATGACGTCACTGGTCAATAAAGGGCTTCGCTCTTCTTACAAAAGGTTCCAGGTTCATTTTTTTCGCACTATTTGTTTACACCGCATTAAAGGTTCTTTACTGAAAGTGAAATCTGTTCAAAATAATATAACACAGCGAATACAGATTGGGGTGAGCCACCTTTACACTCACACCCGAAAATGACGACTTATTTTGGTCCGACTGTTAAGCCTGGTTCTCATATGCCGCCAATTTACCTGCGACATGGCCGCCGGTACTGCCTGGGATACTGTTCCGATATGAGAACAGAAGTGGCCGGCAACATTGCTCACCCCAGTCTTTTCCCCCAGCATGCCTGCGAAGTTGACTCAAGTTCAACTTCGCAGGCATGCCCATGCCGGCGGTAGAGCTCTGTGATGGCTCAAGTTGCCGGCGGCGCATGTTCTCATTCGTCCGAGAAGGGTCCCAGGCGATACTGGCGGCTACCTTACAGATACATCGACGGCATATGAGAACCAGGCTTTACTAAGATGTTACGTGCATAAGGTCACGTTCACACTATACCAAATAGCTTTTAGTGTCGACAAAGTGTGAACAGCAACGGCACCGAACTGGAACAAGTCGTTCACACACATCGAACATTGAACCGGAGCAGTTGATCGAGAGGGTTTGGGTTCTCCCAGTCCCAGTCCACACTCCTGAACATTTACTTCCGTCTCAGTGGATTCCCGTCCTCTTTTGCTGCTTATTCACTTCCGCTATGGTCCAAATAATAATAATAATAATAATAATCCATTTATATAGCGCCTTTTCTACAAGATTCAAAAGCGCTGTTTACAAAAAATTAGATAGAACTAAAAAGTAAAAATAATCAAAAGAAATTGACATTAAAACTAGACGCTAACTACAAAATAGATAAATGTACACAATAGATAAAAAGTCAGATAACAAATAAAAACGTCACGATTCATAAGCTCGCATAAAAAGAAATGTACCGGTTCGCACTACATTAAAGTGTGGCACAGAACATCATCCGACATGTTACGCTCAGCTTTGGAGATCTGCGCGGCACAGCTGCGCTATGTTACAGAAATCGCGCTGAAATCACCCTTCTTTTGTTGTGAACAGAAGTCCGGTGTGGTTTTCGTGCCGGTGCAAAAGCTATCGGATATAGTGTGAACATTACCTAAAAACATGTCGTTGCTACAGACCTGATTAACTAAGAAATCCAAATCCAGCGCTGAGGGTATGCCGAGACAGAACATTCCTACAGACACCAGAGGTAGAGCAAACTTCCTAGGAACTGTTGAAGCACGTAGAATGATAAAAGAAACAGTTAGCGTTTATCGAAACCTCAAAAAAAAAAAAAAAAAAAAAAAAAAAAATTCCAGGCCTGTGTCTGTGTTCTGTGACTGGCCCCAGAGACCAGTTGCATAAACAGTAACGTCACACCTAGACGTAACTTGGTACAGCGGCCTTCTCTTGTTTGAGGGCAGGGGGCAGCCGTACAAACGCCATAGACGCTACTGTCTGACATAAAGCCCGGTCAAAATCTTTAGACGAGATTTAGTGCTGTCAGTCTACGGCGTCCTACAGCTCAGAGCGGCGCAGACAGTCTGAACCGCCTGTATATACTATACTAATGGTTTAGACGATGCTTAGGGCGGCTGCAATGGAGGTTAAGCTCCGGGGCCACCAGCCTCGTTCCCAGTCGTCCTCGGCGATTTCGGATGTGACGTCACCTGTCAAGCTTGTCGGGAAAGTTCGCCGAGGACTATCGCACTCGGTTCCAAGCCTCCTCTGGTAACTCGGATAGCGCGAACTGGCCTGGGTACGAGGCTGCGGGGCCGCCAGAAAAAGCCGGCCAAAACGGCGAGACGATTAAGGCGTCATTAGCTTTACCGGGTCGTGCTAGAGGTTCCGCCGCAAAAACTTTTCCCAAACTCGCACGAATGAGCCTGCTCGCTGGTTAATGTCTTTTTTGTAACGCCAGACAGTAGCTGTTACGTATGACTTTTATTCAGCTGGACCTTGGGCCGGCTTAGTCACATAATGGGCTCATTTAGGGTCTAAAAGTTTCTAAAGAAATTTGACAAACAATTAGCTTCAAGATGAATTTTCAGCTGATTTTACTTTCGGTTCATGTTATTGCGATCTTAATGCATGTTGGTCCCTTGCAAATTTCTTGTGTCTATTCAAGAGAGGATTATACTCCCTTGATCTTGTTACATTAGGAGGCAACGAAGCCGAATGGTCAGCGCGTCAGGCTCGGAATACGGCGGTCCTAGGTTCGAGTTTCGCTCCGACCACCACCTGGATTTGTTTCTCGGTCGCTCCGAGTTCAAATCCTTGGTCACGTTGGCAAATGACAACCTTGTTGTATCCTGCCAGTTTGGGTTTTTATTACCTTTTTAAAAACGTTTGTAGTAGGGTCCTTGTAAACTTGCTAGACTAGCTAAAACTGTACTTCCACTGTAGACAAGACGTTTCTTATGGGGATCTAAGATTTACTCCTCGCGAGCAGTATCTTGTGCCAGGCTCTCAGGTAGAAGGGATGTCACGGAAACGACGCCAGGAGAAAATAGGACGCGCGTGATCTGTGCGGCGACGGGAAATGAAGCACGTTTTCTTATCAGTTTACTCGATCTCTGTACATAACTATCTCGAAGCCTGAAACAGGCGACACGAGCAGTCGCCAAAAAGTCGCTAATACCTACTTCGCATTTCTTCAAGAGTGAGCACTGGTAACTCTAGCACAGCTATGAGTGAGCTAACACCAGCTAAGGCCAAACACAGGAAGAATAAACATGACAAGACACGACCTGGAACTCCCAGCTCTTTGTAAAGAACCGGCATCCTAGTGGAAAGAATACATGAAACCATTACAGAGCTGATACGGAAACTGCTAACAAAACAATACGTTTCCTAACCGTGGGTGACGCTCCCTTATTTGGACTTAACGGGTATGTGCGGATGAATAGGGTGTGGTTTTGAGAGCCTGTTCCAAGGTGCTGAGTGCCTGTGCCAGGCTCTCGCTCGTGTGGACGAGCAAAAAAGCGAGCGAGAAGTGAAATAGCGAATGAGCGAAAAATGGCGGGAAGAGAGCAGAGGAGAGTCTGTAAGTATTTTCTCAAATACATGTACCTCAATCTGCCCACTACTCCGCCCACGAGAAACTGTTTCTCGTGTCAAAATGTCAAATGTCAAAACGTCAAAAAGGGGTGGTGTAGGAGAGTTTCACATAATCGACATGTCTGTTAGACTCTGCGCGCGTGACGCCAGATGATTGACATAAGTGTTGAAGTAAACTGTCACAATTTACCAACCATAAGGGTATACTAGGAACTGGTATGCTGGAATGGGGTGCGGAGAACAATGCTTACAGGCTCAATACTTCGTCCTTCCCAAGCGCCCACGTGGTTTTCGCGCAACGTTTCTCGATCCCTGGAACAGATCACTTGAGTCTTAAACAGGGTGTACGTTTTAGCGTCTTGAACAGGTTGTCTCTTTGGACCGAAAGCCTTTCAAAAGCTTGAAAGGATAGCGCGGAGAGGTCTGCATTTGTCATCTAACTTTGTATTATATTTTTTAAAAAAACTGCTTACTTCTCTATGCCAAACGAAACGAATAACAGTCCTAAAATAAGGTCTCTTGTATTAAACAGGGCAGCAAAATGAACGGTTTTTGTCTTAAACAGGGTCAGGTTTTGAAGGCCTTAGAGGCACACCTCTTCCCAGACTTCCCTGGAGTGCCCCCCTGGATTTCTCTGTCTGTTCGGCTCTTACAGCTTACCAAAGAAAAGTCAGCCCAGTATTGGCGTATCCATCATCTCTGAGTAAAGCTGCTATTTTGCTTTGACTTTGCCGTTCTCGTATTTTCGTGGAGAAGACGGTGCAATATAATGTTATAGCGCAAATTAAGCTAGAAAACAACAACATGAAAAAGACAAATCAATGTTTAGTCATAACTTTAATTCTACGGCTTCGAATGATAACAACAGCTTTACCACAAGGCGGATATATGCGGAGCTCTCAGCCGATCCTAAGACCTCTCAACTATTATTTTCATTGAAGCGGAAAGAGTGACCGTTGAAAGGCAGTGTACAATGTTGCTTAAAAACGAGAGAAGAATGTCTCAAACTTCTATTAACCTTTTCGACGGTTAATTTCCCCTTTACTGCTCAACTTATTAAGTCAACTAAATTGAAATATTTGCAGTAACCTTTGACACTGATTAACAGGTTCAATTTCAGGTTCAATTCAGATCCAATTTTGGCAGGGCCGCCGCAACTTCTGGCCGGTATAAACAGTTCCCTTTTCCCATACCAAAACATTACAATATCAACGCAAAAAGTGGGGTTTCGTTTGAATTTTTTTTTTTACCGGAAACAAGTATCATAACGTGAAATGCCCAGGGGAACTAATGTACAACGGTAAGGAAGGATCCCGAGGGGTGGGGGTACTCTCTATGATGGCCTATACGGGGAGGTTACGCCCGAAAGGGGTACTTTCTTCAGGCTTCAGGTTTAAGGAAGTTTAGGGGTTTCATTAGTTGAAGTATATGAAAGGATAGGGAAATCTATCGTTTTGGTCTGTAAAATGGCCCAAAAAGGCTATAAAAAGATGCATTTTATGGCTGTGAAAAAAGTAGAGAAAACGTTCTGGTTTAGTTAGTTATCCATATTTTAAAAACATTGCGTTTACAGGAGTTAAAAGGGATGTAATGTTCTACACTAGGTATTTGAAAAGGGTACCAACTGTCAATAGAAGGTACAGGAAAGGGATACCTTCTCTCTCAAAAATGGTGCTTATGCCCCCCGCATAAATCATTTTTGAGTACCCCGAGGGGAGGGTGGAAGCGTAATACCAGCAGTTAAACAGCTTGTGTCTCAAAATCCACGAAACATTCTTGGTTCCGTCCCTGTGTTCAATCGCTCCTAACAATGTTAAGACGAGAAAAAATGTTCTCTTTACCTTATTAAGTTATTACATGTCGGGAGAATGGTTCCTATTTTGACCACGCTATTTCTTCTCGTCATAAATGTTGCATAGGTCAAGAATAACCCCGCTCCAGCGCCTAGCAGGATTAGAAAAACATCAAAGAAAGAAATTCAAAAATAAAAGGTTTTATTGAGTGCGGCCCTCGAAATACCTCGTATTATTTCATACCTGTATCCCAAGCATTTTGAGAAGCTGCTTCGACCCACAATCTTAGGTTTTTTAGTTCACCTGAAGAATCATAACAACAGTGTTACTTACAAATAGACAAGTCTTGATGCTGGAGTTATTACCCTGTAAAAGTTTCAGAGATTACACTTTTAGTGACGTCGTTACCGCGCCTGGTCGTACGTATACACTCTGAAAAAAATAACCAATGAAAAAATTCCAACTTCCGGGTTTCGTTCTCTGACATAAAAAAAACATGGTTTCTCGGGTTTCCAAATTTGCTCCTTTTTCCTGTCCTATTGCGTCAACCTGTTCGTGTAAAGCTATTTTATAGTTTGTACCAAGTTCTAAACAGGTCACCAAGAACTTAGACAAGTTATTTTGAAAGACAGAAAGACACTTGTGCATTTGCCCTTTTTGATCAAGTTTTTTGGTTCCATAGATTTTCATCGTGGTTTCGCAAATTTAGCCGTCATCAAAGCGGAATTCTGAGGAAATAGCGCAGAAAATCTACACTGATGAGGTATCACTGCCCAGATATGGGAAGTGCATCTGATTGGTTGAAACAAATTTCTTCCACCGCACCACCAACCAGAAGCACAACCCAGACTGATCTGGGTAGTGACAAGTCATCAGTATGGAATTTCTGTGCTTGTTCCTGGGACTTCTTTTCTTAGGGAAACCAGTGTTGGCATCAAGGTACTGCATTACAACTGTACTTACCCCAGTCAGGTGAAAAGAGAAAAGAGATTCCTTGAGATGCATATTCCAAAGTCAAGGACCAATAGAAAGACACTACCAATACAAGTAACAGAAGAGGGACAATGATGCTGTTCACACGTTCAATTGATGACACTGATCTTGTTAATGAAATACTGGTGATGAACAGAGTCAACAGGTGGAGAAGGACTGGAATGTATTTATGATGTTCCTTTAAAGAAAAATTAGGTACGCAATGAATACATGTGACTTCCCAATCATTAAGTGAGTAGCTTCTAAAAGTACCCGAAATACGACGTAATTGACCAATCAGATCAATCACCAGAGTATAATACCATCAACTAGCGTGACACAACTCACTTTGACTCTGAAAATGACTACAACACAGGTTGTCGAAATGTCAGCCACTGTCAGCAACAACAGTCCTATTCAGGACTATGTTCACCTTGACTATCAAACTCAACCTACTTTTGAAATGACTCCTGCGTTCAAATCTTTCACACTATAATATTATTATAAACATCTAATTGATCGGCACCTGCTTTGAATACCAACATGCTATATCTGAAACCAAAATTATTTTCAGAAGTTACCTGTAAGTCCTTCCAAATATCCCTACTCTCCTGTATTGAGTTTGGCAGATGATAGAAGATGGAGCGGAATAGATAATAAAAACACCACCCAACCACAACAGAGTAGTATGACCTAAAACAATTCAATAATTGATAATGTCTGGAATAAATAATCTTGAAAGACGACAATGATTGTCAAATACTACATGTATTTCCCTTAGAGGAAACAGGATCAGCCTTCCAAAAGTCAGAACTGGCTGGCCGGACCATGGCCAGGTCAGTTTTGAAAAGCAGGCTTTCTCCGACAGTTTTTGCTGAAAAACCATCTCCTTTATGCATACTATCATTTAGGATTTGACTGATCTGCCTAGATACAGATGTAGTTTTAATTCACAGGAAAAAATAACAGATTCCCAATATCGGATATTTTAGGGTATTTAAAGAATACCCACAAAAATCCCAAGTTTGGCAAAGTGAGACAAGTCCCAACCAGGAAATTCCCAACCAAGTTCCCTGGTTGGGACTTGTCTCACTCTTCCAAATTTGGGATTTTTGTGGGTATTCTTTAAATACCCTAAAATATCCAAAAATGGAAATCTGTCATTTTTTCCTGTGATTTGAAACTCTCATTATGACTTTGAAATTGGACAGTTTTTCTGGAACAGAAATGGCCCTGAGTCTTACACAGGAATACCAACCTTGCTACTTTGCTTTAATCTACAGTTACCAAGATTCATATGCTTCTAGAAAGGAAGTAACCATGCAACTATCTGGGAGACTGATACTCACCCAATGAGAACAACAACAGCAACCATCCATCCCCCACACCACAATGACCAGGGTCCGACCAATGAACGGAAGGACTTCACAGGACCATGTCTTGTGTAACGACCAACAGAATACTCTATCAAAATCACTGGTATAGACCAGGTTGCCAGGAATAATATCCATACTAAAAGGAACTGGAGTCCACCTACAGAAACAGTCAAACAACAGGCCCCAGTTGATCAAAATTTGAACCACTGGGACCAGATTTTGATTCATTTTATATATGCTGCATATTGGGGGACCTTCAAGGTCTTATTTGAACTATCTGGGTCTTGAAATTATTCCACCAAAGTCACAGCTGATGTTTACCAAAGAGTCTCACTGTCTTGGTGAGGGACCAACATGCACACTGAGTTTGTTGTTTTTATGATCTTATTCTTGGTAACGGCCCTTGTTTTTAAGAAGATGAGTGGTCCTACAGAAGTGAAGGGTTAGATGTACAGTTGTATAATAATACATGTATGTATTACTCACTTCAGAAAACTGTACATTTAAAGTTGGAATTCAAGAGCTCAATTTACAGTACATAGCCCACTCCCTACCCCTAACCCACCACTTAACAAGGAGAGAGGGGAGTAAATTAAAAGGGGGAGGGTTCTATGCACTTTTCATAGTAATTTCAAAATCTCTGTTCACCTTTCCAAACTTAAAAGACAGTATTTCACCAATTTTAACTTTATATTTTCAGCTTTTACAAAAATAAACAACACTCTCCTGTACCATGCAAACACTTCTTTGACCCACTCTTCAGTGGTAACTGTGGATGGTGTAGATTAGTAAACTCACTTAAAACTGAGTCAGTTATTTGAAGCCCATTTTACTGAAAATGCCCCACAAATGGTACTCCTGGTAATTCTTAAAGGGGTTGGGCCGCCCGGTTCTCCGATTCCTGACCCTATTTCAGACCAAAAAATATTATAGATTTTCCGCACACATTTTCAGACCAGACCTCTAAAATTATGTCATGATTTCTTAGATTAGAGCACAAACAAAACAATTCTTCAAATGCATTTCAAATTTGCATATCTCTATTTGGTTCTTACATTGTATTTATTTGGAATTGAATTTAAATGATAAATAGGTTCATGTGCTCCCATAGTTCCCTTGCAAACCATACCTGATTCCAGACCAAAATGGGCAAAGTCTATACCTGTTTTTAGAACAAAAAGGTGACAAAACCATACCCTCTGGGGTGGCGCATACCTATATGGCTTAAAAATATAAGGGACTACCCTCCCCCCCCCGAGAAAAATGCCCGCTTCATTGCATCTAAATGTCTCTCTTCGTAGCAATTTACCCCCTCACCCACCCCATCATCGCTAAATGAAATAACCACCCCCCCCCTCCCCCGCCCGACGCGGACAGTTACCTCATTACGCTTGCCAGCACCCTCCCCGAGACAAACAAAGGAATGCAGTGCATTGATTTCCTTTTACTATTTTTTCTTTAATAGCCTATTTTTCCTTTTCAAAAACCGGTATGTACGAAACGCTATATTATTTACGTGAAGGTCACCAAACAGTGAAAGGTCAACGGGCATCACGTGGATCGTGGAAATTTATAAAAAAGACAGAGGTAGACGGTCGACATCTGGATCCGACACGTATCAATGATAAAACGAAATTTAAGCATTAAAGAGATACTTTCAAATATACACTCCCTTGATACCTTTCTCGCCGCTGTTATTTGCCACTATTCTCGGAAATCTCCAAATGTTTCCTGTACCAACGACACATCCGATACAAGACAGAACTAATCCCCATTTGCTTGAAAAGGATGACGCCTAATTTGAAGCAGAGAGGTGCAATAAACAGAAAAGACGCATGTCAGTTATACTCAGCACACTCCAAATGCGTGTTCAGTACTGTGATCACTATTTACCCGGGAATTCTGCTGATCCGAGCTTGAAGAACTTCCGAGCAGCGACCGTTGTTCTTCGCTAGACATGTTATGTTTTGTCTAGAAAATTCTCAAGTGCCTCTTTAGCGTGACCATGTCACGTGATAAGAATCACGCTGAACACTTTTCTTGCGTGACTATGTCACATGATAAAAATCTTGCTGTGTGCACGCGCCTGGCAGAAATTGCCCTCTTGAGCAAGGGGTACAAAATTTCTGCTTCATATTATTTTGCAATGTCATGCCTATAGAAGCAAAATGTCGTCGTTGTTTTCATATTGGAGAGTACAAAAAAAATTGCCAGATCCAACAGGCCCTTTTACAGTAGGATGCACAGATTACATGTGCGCTAAAAACGAATCTGTTGGAGGGAAAAATGCCGGCAGCTTCATTCGTTTCTTTTACCCAGTGGATAGGACTGCTGGACCAATCGATGAATCAAAGTGTTGTTTTTGGATGCCTCGTGAAGAATATACAACAGGGCTTCTGAAATTTATGAAACTTCCCGTTTGGTTATTGTCACAATTCTTTTATTGGAGCGTTGGTGAGTTAAGCTTTGAATACTTGACGTTGTCCCCTAACGGAAAATGAAGAAAATGAAAGAGTCCCTGGAAAGAGTTTCTTACCAATTAGTGCGATGAACGAGCTTTAGTTTAGCAAAAGTCCTGAACATAAAATAATAAGCCTGCGACTCTTTATCCTTCACTTGACAATGGACAGAAACAATTAAGTCACCAACAACTCAAGTTCTAGTCGGGATGTTAGTGAAGGTACGCAACAGGACAGGAGAGGAAAGGAGGCAGCAGACCTTGTGTGACAAGCGTGGCAGTAATTTTGTTTGAAACAACTTTCCTTTAAACAGATGTTTTTGCAAAGACCAGAAAACATTAATGTTAAAAGAGGATCACAACATAAAACTCAAGTAATAGCCCTGTCATATTTGTCACATACAGGCATTTTGCTGTCCTCTTCTTTCTTCCATCCTGTTGCATAAACTCACTTGTTCAATTTCAAGCTTGGAGAGTACAGTGAATCTGGGTTCCCTGTGCTTACCTTGAAAACCTTGGCTTTGTGTGCCTCTCTGTGGCCTAAAAGTCAGGTGTGGGATCACCGTATATGTACCCCTACCTCTAAGGTGTGGGGTCACCTCTACCTCCCATAGTTTGCCATCTCCATTGTCTATTATTGTAATCAAACAGTTTATTTATAGTACATATTGTAATTCTTTTCATGTTGTTCTAATTTGTTAATGTATGAAAGGAGGTAAAAGCAAAATAAGAGCTTAAAAGAAAAAAAAATAAGATTAATTGAATTTTAGCACAACATATGGTTGTGCCTATTTGAGGTGACAAAAATTTTTACCCACAACTACAGTAATACTTTGTTTTTAAATGCTGGTTTCAGGGAGTCTTCGTATACCTGCAGTATACAATGCCCCTGTTTATAAACCCAGCAATTGTAGTTTGGAGATGCAGTCATTGCCTTGTGTAGTGTTTTCACATGGCCTGGGTGGCAACCGTCTTCTTTACAGTACCTACTGCTGTGATCTTGCTTCGCATGGTTGTCTTGTGGCATGTGTTGAACACAGGTAAGCCATGTACACTGTGATGATAGAGTTAAGTTGTATGTAAATCACAGGAAACCCACATTGCCAGAGTTTAACCATTTTTAATTTTATATAACACCCAGTGGAACCTCTCCTGAGAATGACCACTTTTTTAGAGAGGTGACCGTGTGTGTACAGCTGTACATGTAAGACGGTGTGATATAAGTGACATTTGTAGAGAGATGGTCATTTACTGAGGGTCCCTATACTTGTACAGACCACTCCAGATAACTCGAACCCTCGCTAACTTGAACCTTGTGCTACTCTAACCAAAATCGATTTCCCCTGGTATTCCTTCACAAATTTACTACAATTTTACCCTTGGTCACTCAAACCCTTGATAACTTGAACCTCCCGCTAACTTGAAGTAATTTTTGTTTCCCTTTCTGATCATTTCTGTGTAAATTTACCCTCGATAACTCAAACCATGTTTTGAGCACCTGACATTAGTCGAAAAAAAAAGTGCAGTGCAGTCCAAATCATTGCAGCGTGCAAAGAAAGTTTTGTCCGATAGCCCGGGGCTAGTGGATTTTGCTGTTGGGCTAGTGATTTTTGTTCTTAACTTGCCCGACGGGCAAGTGCTGCTTTGAGGGGAAATTTAAATTACAGAAGAATTGTAATCAATCCTGCTAATCAAAAAGGGTTTTCGGGCTAGTTGAAATGACTTGTGGGCTAGTACATGCTTGCTACAGCTTGCCCGAATGGCAGGCTGTTAAACTAACTTTCTTTGCACCCTGCATTGAATTTATTTTAACAGCCACGTATTCTTTGTCTTTACCTTTTGGTCAGTCCATTTTAAATACAGTGTCCGGCACCATGTATTTATCAAGCTTTGAAGTGTGCATGTGGCTTGAATTCATTCCCCATCCCATTTCCTTATTTTCCATTATGTTACTTCGAACTCCTGATAACTAGAACTATTTTCGATTTCGTTTGAAGGTTTGAGTTATCGGGAGTGGACTGTAGGTTTTTCAGGATCCAGGATTTAGCTTATTTCAAGGTTTTCACTTGGGATGAGAAAGGATACGAACTTAGCTTTGGACAGTTGTCAACAGGCAAGGGGAGCAAAAACAAAACTCCCATAAAATTTCAGTTTCTCTTTATGATCACTAAAAACAGCTAAACAACAAGAAAAAAACATTAACAGGAAAGTGCATTAAGGGCCAATTTTGTAGTGATATTAACAGAAAATATTTGCTTTGCAAATCGCCAATATTTGATTCTTTGGTGATATCAAATAAAAAAGGCCAATGTTTTAAAGTTTGTCATTAAAATAATTGTTTTTAGAGATGAGTCAGCATCTGCAACATATGTTTTGAAAGAGAAAGAGGACTCTGAAATCACAGAAGAGTGGATCCAATATCACCCACTGCAACCAAGTTACAATGAGTTTGAATTTAGAAACAATCAGGTTGGTAAACTGTGCTAGACATTTTTTTATATAGTTTTAGGAAATTTCTCTAAGATCAGTCTAAGGAGAATTTTTGCTGAACACCGTGTCTTTTATAAAGACTAACTTGGGTGCCCTGTGCAAGTGTCTATAGTGATGCCTTATATGATGATATTTTTATAATGTATTTTTTCTTCTTAGGTTCATAAAAGAGCAGATGAATGTATATATGCTCACAACGTACTAGAGAAAATTCATGCAGGAGGGTTTCCTCACAATTTGTTCAAAGATTCATCCATTTTAACACAACTAAAGGTACATGTATGTATGTGTAAGTGATTCTTTTGGTAATATTAATAACCACATGTATAAAAATTTATAAGGAAAACTATTTTCTTATTTTGCTCTTCTCTTTTAAAAAATGTATGGAATGAATGTTCTGTTGCAAGCTCTGATTTGAATGATCTCTTGACCTCCCTACATTTACCTCTTTTAACAAGTTTTGTTCAAGAAGATGAGCTGCATCCCTACAGTCCAACCTAGGCTTGATTACTGGCCTAAGTCAAATCTTAACTAGCAGTCACCTCTTTTCAATGGCTGCTTTTGTTTGTTCTAGCTGATTCAATGACACTAGAAGCTTTAACCTGTCTTAAACAGGGCTTCTGATATTTTCTGGGATGTTGCGATTTTGCAAATTATTGACCTCAAATTGCAGAATTCGTGAAAAATCACATAATTTGTAGAAAAAATCGATAAATTTTCGGGCAATTTGAATGTAAAGGATAATAAAACATCTATTTTAAAACAAGATAGTTAAATTTGTCCTATTAAACAACATTAAGGTGATTTTTCTCCTTTGAAACCTGGGTAAACAATGTTATTTAGCCCTGAAAAAATCTCATAATAACATAATAGTCCTATCTTATTGCACAATCTGCCCTGAAAATGCTGCTTAATTTCTGAGTTTTTATCACACCCTATCAGAAGGTCTGTGTCTACAATGGCTACCACCCTACAAGTATACTTCCCTGTATATCCAATTACTTCTGGTTTGCCCTTTGATCTTCACAACTGCTAATAATGTTTGACTTGGGTCTCTGGTCTGTAGTGTGACCACCACCCTACCATGGGCACTTTCCTCTGTCCCTCATCAGCCATAGTTCTTTTTTTAACCAGTCAGTGTAGAAAAAATCGCTCTGCTGTTGTAACATTTTTTTTTTCATTTAAGGGGAGGTTGGACTTGAGTAAAGTTGCAGTTGTGGGCCATTCATTTGGAGGAGCTACCACAGTGTTGACTCTGGCAAAAGACAAGCGATTTAGGTGAGGAACTCAAGGAAGGATCAAGTCCTTGAGTATATCCATAGCAAGGGTAGCACAAGGGAGGGTGGTGTAGTGGTGACAGAATTTACCTCTCACCACTATGGCCTGGGGTCACATCCCAGCACCAATGCCCTATGGGTGTGTTGAGTTTGTTGTTGGGTCTCTCACAAGTTCCATGACAACCTTGTTCCCAGGGTCCTCTCCTACCCTCTCTCTCACTCCACAGGGAGGGTTTGGAGAGGACCCTGGGAATGAGGTTGGTTCCCTGAGAGGTTTACTTCAGGTACTCCAGTTTTCCAAATTCCAGTTTGACCAGGAATGGCAAGCAAAGAACCGCTATGTGGTAGTGTTACCTCTAAATCGTCATGAATTATATCTATTACTTAGTGTGAGATACTGAGGAGGGTGTGTCTTGCCTACTCTGTTTCCCTTACATGGACAAAATCAAGTTACTCAGGAGTGCACTACTGAAAATCACCAAATGTGCTAATAAGTGGAAGAATAGAAAACCAAAATGTAGGTCGTTTCTGAGGTTCAAAAACCTCTCTCTTTTTAAAAAAGGCTACGTGCAACACCTTTTGTTATTTCTTTTTTACCATTTGTAATGTATATCATGTAAGTTACAGCACTGTAGTGGACAGTTGAAATTGTGAAATAGCATGTACATCTCATAAATGCCCCCTCTTGGAGACATAGACAGTAGTCTATGAATTGTTTAAAACTTGCGGCTTGTGAACAAGGTCCTGGCAGGGTTGGGGGCAGGAAGCTGTGGTGTTTTTTTCCTCTCCACCCCCAACCCTCAAGATCTTAAATTCTTGTAGAAGGCTGGGAGAAAATCGTCAAGGAATGGACATTAATTTAAATTTGTTGTTTTATACAGATGTGGTGTTGCTCTGGATGTGTGGATGTTACCGTTAGGAGAAGAGATCTTTAAATATGATGTAGATCAACCATTGTTTTTCATTAACACACAAGCTTTCCATCGCTGGAAGGAAAACATGGAACCATTGAAAAACTTTATAAACAAAAAGCCAGGTAAGCATTCTTATCTTGAAACCTCTTATTACTGTGCTTTTCACAAACATACAAATTCTGAAGCTGCTGTCAATCATCTTAATGGACCTCTTAGGAAGCAAACCTTTACTTTAATGGGTTCAAAAGGTCATGGTTTGTGATTTGTGATTGGTGGATTTTGTATGTTTCTGTGTTTCAAGGTTTGTTGCTTGTGATCGTAATTATGATTGCGAAAAGGCAATTGTAAAAGCCGCTTTTGGACTTTAGAGTTTCCATGTTTGTGAAAAGTGCAGTAATCGATGCCAGTTTAATCGTTTTCGAGGTTTGTGATGTAAATCACGGAGCAAATTCCCAAGCTGGTTTCCTGCTAACAGAGGTCTCTCTCTGCCTCGTCGTGAGAGACCTCTGCTAGACGAGGCAGACAGAGACCTCTGCTAGCAGGGAACTAAGTAGGTAACTAGTGGACCATAAACCGAGGTGGAAAATCAGGATCTCTTAACTTCAGTACAGACAAGAAGAAGTTACTAATCACGTAAGGAGACAGGGCTGTCATTAGCTGGCCTGCGTGGCAGGAGCAAAAAGGGGAGGGGAGTGAGAAAAGTGCAAAAGTGGGGAAAAGGGAATCCTCCCTTTTTCTCTTCCTCCCTATCCCCTACCCCTTTCGACGCCTGCTACACAGGCTATCATTAGACTTTTGAGTGGCTTATTATATTTGTCTCGTAGAGAAACCGACAAATCCTAATTTTAAATTTTGTTATGTGTGACTCGTTTTCAAACTAAGAATAACCGCAATCTGAAATTTGCGCTGTAAAAATGATGGACTGAGTGGGAAGTCGAACTACTATAGGAAGTGCACACCCCTAAATCGAGGGGAAAATAATGCTCCATATTAAAATGCAGCACGGGAGGAGAAAAGGAGAGTAATAAGATATTTATTTTATTGATTACTTATCACAGAATGAGAATGACTTGACAGGAGTGTCAAAACATTTAATTCACGAATCAGTTTTCCTTTCACCGACTTCACCTGTTTCTGACACGTTACGATAACTTCTGCTTTCTGTCCCCGTTAAATTGAGAACGCTAAGTGACATCTTCTTTACTTTCAACACTGGAATTGTAAGTACTAATTGGAATAAAGACTCTATACTTCTTTAAAAATGCACATAAAACCTTTTAACTTACTTCATTGATCGTGAGGTTCCATCTCTTGCAGGTCAACGACCTATTATAGCCATAAGGTAAGCGTACATGTACTCTTTCCCTGACTAAGAAACCTCGTCTTGGTATTCAGTTATTTTTGATGCTTGGCCAGTCAGTGTGCTTGGGATAGGTAGTTTAAGCAACGGTGTTTTTGAGCGACACACGCCAACTCCTGTTGGTGGGCAGTTTCCCAGAAACCTGAATTGGTCCGTTTATTTCATCGATGCTGTGTAGCGAGCGTTGATACCTTGTCTTTATGTTCTCTTCCGTCTCGTGAAAAACAAACAAACAAACAAACAAACAAACAAAGAGCAGACTTTTTTATGAACGAATGCAAGAAAAAATTGGTGAAGCGAAGATACACTCTCACAAGAATTAAACAGATTTAGGATCTTGGGTCAACATAAATGCCGCCTGTGGAAGAACTTTAAAAGGAAGCAACTGAGAGAGCATTAAAAATTAGTGAATTGAAACTCCAAAAGCAATCCTTTGCAACCCCTCCCCGCATAAAGATTATCACTCTCTTTGTGTCATACTCGCCCATGAATATTTTGTATTTATTTTAAAAACTGTAACGAGCTTTAAAGCCACCGTGTTGTATGCTATTAGTCTGAGTAAAGGTTAATTATATTTTGGACAGCTCGCGGAAGACTGACAACTAATTTTATTTATCGCAGGTGGACCAAGCACATGAATCAATGCGACATTCCATCCGTTCTACCACCATATATTTTGCGCATGACATCCCTTGGTAGCAAGCTTGATCCATCCACTGCAGTTAGTCTCCACAGAAGGGCTGTTTGGGCCTTCATATCAAGGCATCTTGGTACTTGTTAGCATTTCTACCCTCTTTCTAATTAAATACTAACTTATTCTCTCCCCTTATGGGGTTTTAAGGAATAATGAACCAAAATAATAATTTAAACGGAACAAATCATGGTCGAGAACCAGTTGGCTATTCTACAAACGACGTCAAGGATTTGAACCCGGGACTACCGAGAACAGGTAGTCTGAGTGGTCAGGGCGAGATTTGAACTCGGCGCCTCCGTATTACAAGTCTGATCCTGTGGTCCTACCGCTCGATCTTGCTGCCTCCGTTTTACTTGTTCCCTCGAATTGTGGTCGTTTCGCCCGAAAGTCGATTCGCCCGACGTCGTTCGCCAGGACATTAGTCGATTCGCCCGATGACATAGAACACTCTACAACACGGTGAACATACCTTTCGAGATGTTATTTTAGTTACCCTAGGTTTGCACTTAAACAGTCACTGTCTTTCCATGCTTATTCCCTTTTTCAGGCTTAAAGAACGATAAATAAGCTTCGAGCGAATCGACTTAGTCTGGGCGAACTGCTATCGGGCTAACCGACTATCGGGCGAAACGACCTGATACCGTTCCCACTATGAAAACACGGGCACCTTTAGATGGGCCTTTCGAACAAGTATGAGCATACTTTCGAGTTTTTAAACCACGTCTGTGTGCTTTAGACAATAATTTTTGACACCAATTTTGGCCCTTGAGTCTATGTGCTTGGCGATAAGGTAGTATTAAAGTTATGGTAACATAGCTGGCTTGAAATTCCTAGATCGTATTCTTTGTCCATTTTGAACAGCGTGACCATTTATAGCATTACCACTGTCACCATCATATTGACTTTTAAATTTTTTCCTTATCCGTTATAATCGTCCTCGGCGCCGTTATTGCATCTTCTTTATCGTCAACGTAAACATTATCATCGACACAGCAATCATAATCACCATCACAGTCATCGCGTTTGTGGTCATCATCATCATCATCATCAAATCTGATCTTCTGCACCATTGAAGTACATCAGTACCGCCGCCTGGTTAGCCCAGTTGGGAGAGCGCCGGTTTGCTGAGCGGGAGGTCACAGGTTCGAACCCCGGCCGGACCAACACTCAGGGTCTTTAAATAAATGAGAAGAAAGTGCTGCCTTTGTAATGACATCTGCAAACGGTTAGACTTTCTAGTCTTCTCGGATAAGGACGAAAAACCGTAGGTCCCGTCTCACAGCACTTACACTTATCTGGTTCTTGTGAGACGTAAAAGAACCCACACCTCTGTTCGAAAAGAGTAGGGCACGTAGACCCTGGTGTTGTGGTCAACCTTCACACTTCACATCATTGACATCGTGGGCTGGGTGGGTACATTAAGCTCACAAATGGACTGAGAGCGGCTGCCAGTGGCGCCTTTGTATGCTGACGTCCGAGCTTACTGTTCACATGTTAAAATGTATTGTAAGAGGGCACGTCTGTTGTCCTCTCATCTACGACTCTTCATTCATTCATTCATTCATTCATTCATTCACTCACTCACTCACTCACTCACTCACTCACTCACTCACTCACTCACTCACTCACTCACTCACTCACTCACTCACTCACTCACTCACTCACTCACTCACTCACTCACTCACTCACTCACTCACTCACTCACTCACTCACTCACTCACTCACTCACTCACTCACTCACTCACTCACTCACTCACTCACTCACTCACTCACTCACTCACTCACTCACTCACTCACTCACTCACTCACTCACTCACTCACTCACTCACTCACTCACTCACTCACTCACTCACTCACTCACTCACTCACTCACTCACTCACTCACTCACTCACTCACTCACTCACTCACTCACTCACTCACTCACTCACTCACTCACTCACTCACTCACTCACTCACTCACTCACTCACTCACTCACTCACTCACTCACTCACTCACTCACTCACTCACTCACTCACTCACTCACTCACTCACTCACTCACTCACTCACTCACTCACTCACTCACTCACTCACTCACTCACTCACTCACTCACTCACTCACTCACTCACTCACTCACTCACTCACTCACTCACTCACTCACTCACTCACTCACTCACTCACTCACTCACTCACTCACTCACTCACTCACTCACTCACTCACTCACTCACTCACTCACTCACTCACTCACTCACTCACTCACTCACTCACTCACTCACTCACTCACTCACTCACTCACTCACTCACTCACTCACTCACTCACTCACTCACTCACTCACTCACTCACTCACTCACTCACTCACTCACTCACTCACTCACTCACTCACTCACTCACTCACTCACTCACTCACTCACTCACTCACTCACTCACTCACTCACTCACTCACTCACTCACTCACTCACTCACTCACTCACTCACTCACTCACTCACTCACTCACTCACTCACTCACTCACTCACTCACTCACTCACTCACTCACTCACTCACTCACTCACTCACTCACTCACTCACTCACTCACTCACTCACTCACTCACTCACTCACTCACTCACTCACTCACTCACTCACTCACTCACTCACTCACTCACTCACTCACTCACTCACTCACTCACTCACTCACTCACTCACTCACTCACTCACTCACTCACTCACTCACTCACTCACTCACTCACTCACTCACTCACTCACTCACTCACTCACTCACTCACTCACTCACTCACTCACTCACTCACTCACTCACTCACTCACTCACTCACTCTCATTCATTCATTCATTCATTCATCATAATAGGCCCTTTGCAGCTAGCCATTCACGCGGTACAAAACCGACTATTTTTCTCCAGCATGGCGGTTTTGTACCACGTGAATAGGGAACTTAAGATGGAGACGTTTTCGGGGCGACGGCGACCGGACTGGCAGAGAAAGCCTGGAACTGAGGCAGCCGTCGCTTCCCGTCAAAAATCGAACGTTAAGATCGCAGTGAACTCAGAAGGACGGCGCCTTTAATCAGAAGAATACAACATGTATCGGATGAAGAGTTTCTCGTTTTGTGGGAAAATTATGAGTCCAAAAATCCCGATTTTCCTCGGGACAGTTACGATCCGTTCACGCTAAAAAACATGCGG
Source organism: Porites rus (assembly GCA_964035705.1). Lineage (NCBI taxonomy): Eukaryota > Metazoa > Cnidaria > Anthozoa > Scleractinia > Poritidae > Porites > Porites rus. The sequence goes on along the minus strand of OZ038001.1, from coordinate 17,502,882 downwards.
GATGCAGCTGAGTGCAAGGCAGAATTTCGTGTTGAAAAAATAAATGATCTCCACAGGCTTGCCGAAGCCTTGCGAATTACAGGAACATTAAAATGCTACCAAGGAACCGTATTCTTAGTTTGGTATTGAAATAATTCACGGGAAGTACTTGCATGCAACCACAACAACAACGGCAACAACTTTATTTCAGTATTCCCACGTTAGTACATGGTATTACTTACTATTCGTTCTATATAATTTTCAATGCGTTTCATTTATATGATATTCTAACGAAAAGAGCGAACTAAAAACACAATTAATATATCGGAGTTCATATTTTTTGTCTGGATACTTTTATTTGGCTCGTGGGACAATTTTGTCCATGTCAAGCTCACTTACGGTTGGCTGTTTGCCAAGTTGGATCTTGACCCTGTGACATGAAAAAATAGAAACATTCAAATATGTAAGTTTAGATAACAGAGCTTGGAAATCGAGCTTTAAATGTGCCTCAAAGAAAACAAGGACAATTTAAGAGCGATAATCTGCAAAATTTTGGTTGCTAAACGCAACAAACCTGATTGAAATGAAAGTTAAATACTCACGTTTTCGCCACAACGCCAAACAGACCAGACGGCAAGGTGGTGAGCACGAGCATGCGCAATATCCAACAAATGATGATGTCACGTCCGGTTGAAGTTGCCGTCGCCCCGAAAACGTCTCTATCTTAAGTTCCCTAATGGCTACCTGCAAAGGGCCCATTATCACCATCACTATAATGGTATTTGTATTGAACATCATCATCATCATCGTCATCATCATCGTCATCTTTGTGATCTTTATCATTATCTGTTGACTCGTGTCAACATGAAGATGATCAAGATTATCATCATTATCACCATCGTCGCCTTTATTTTCTCAGAAATATTTTGTCCTTACCTCTTGACATCTGTCATATCTTTTTTTCTGTAGATATTGGTAAGCCACCATCACATCTGCCAATAATTGACGGAGGAGAGGGTACACCGGAACTTATTGTCATCGGCCAGGAATGGCCGGAAAAACGAGGCCAGGACATAAACATAGCAAAAAGTACACTTTGATAAGATATTTATTTCAAAAGTAGATTGAGTTTGATCGTTGAACGTAGTCCTGAATAGGACTGTTGTTGTTGACAGTGACTGACGTTTCGACAACCTGTGCGGTAGTCATCTTCAGAGTCAAAGTGAGTTGTATCACGTCAGTTGATGGTATTATACTCTGGTTATTGATCTTATTGGTCAATTACGTCGCGTTGTTATTGGTCGTCTGTCAGTTAAGCCGTGATGTTACTGGCTATGAAGAATCGTAATCAGTAATTGGTGCGTTTCGATCCGTCTATTGTCACAGTTAAACAGTCGTCTGTTGTTAGTCAAACTGTCAGTTCTCCAGTCGTTCTCTCGTAGTTAGTTTTGCTTGATCTCGTCAATAAGTCGTTTGTACGGCGCTGGTAACTGTTGGCTACGATTCAGTAGCGTTTCTTCTAAGTTGGTAAACCAGCTTTCTAAAGTAAGACGTAGTAGTCTGTAGAATACGTTATACATATCGCAGAGTCCCAGTCAATTTGATGTTTCGTCTTTAAATGGTGCTCAGCAATGTGATTGTTGACGTCACCATTCCTCGTCGCTCGTTTGTGTTAGGTCAGTCGCGTGCTTAGGTTTCTGTGACATGTATAACGTATTCTACAGACTACTATCAACGTCTTACTTTAGAAAGCTGGTTTACTAACTTACAACAAACGCCACTGAATCGTAGCCAACAGTTACCAGCGCCGTACAAACGACTTATTGACGAGATCAAGCAAAACTAACTAGGAGAGATTGACTGTTGAACTGTGACAATAGACGGATCGTATCGCACCAATTACTGATTACGAGTCTTCATAGCCAATAACATCACGGTTTAACTGACAGACGACCAATAACATCGTAACGTAATTGACCAATCAGATCAATAACCAGAGTATAATACCGTCAACTGACGTGATACAACTCACTTTGACTCTGAAGATGACTACCGCACAGGTTGTCGAAACGTCAGTCACTGTCAACAACAACAGTCCTGTTCAGGACTACGTTCACCCTGACGATCAAACTCAACCTACTTTTTAAATGACTCGTAGGTTCAAACCTTTCACAAGTTGTTTATTGTTATGGAACACCAGTTTTTCTAATTGGTTCTAGTCACTTTATTCATTCAGATATTGTTTTCAAAGTAATTTATCTATTTTATGGGCTTCCCATTGTCAATATTGTGAAATCCCTCCCTTAACGACCAGAATACCAATTTAAGCACTAAGGCACACGTACCAACTCCGTGGTATGGCCAGTACCTTACGCATGCGCACAACCATATCACCCCGGGAGTGGCAGCCATGGACAGCTGTTTCTTCCTCATTGGGACTCATTAGCGTGGCATAGCCCCAAGCGAGAGGTCTCACTTGCGATCATCGACGCCGCCGGCTACTAACGAGGCGAGTGCAAAAGCACCCCTTTAACGACCAGACCCTTTCTAGGACCGCATTGTTACTAAGGCCCTGTCCACACTAATACGTTTTCGTTTTCATCGAAAATTGTCGATCGTTTCGCGTCCACACCGAGTACCGTTTTGATGCGTTTTCGACTGTCCACACTAAAACTTTCGAAAACGATAGAATTGCAACGTTGTGATGTACGTTGCACTCTATGCGCAGGCTATAAACACATGCGCCTGCGATATTTTCGGGTATCGTTTTCTCTTTGATGCGTTTTCGACCGTTTTTGACCATCCACACAAATACGACATGAATGCTTTTTCGTTTTAATCCACTTTCAAGAGCGTTTTCAAATCGATGCGGTCTCGATGAAAACGCACGGCGTATTAGTTTGGACGGAAGGCCTAAACGAATCGAAATGTATGCATTTTCAAACGAAAACGCATTAGTGTGAACAGGGCATACCTCTCATGTCTTCAAACCAAACTTAAAATCCCTCAGTCATTCCCATATTTGAAACTATTTTTGATAGGGCAAGTTTTGCTAACTGACTACCTTGTCCGTTTCTTACTCTTTTTCACAATGAAGAAACATGACATGGAAACACCGCTGTTCAAAAACAATCAAACCAACCAATGAACAGAATGGGACGCACGTAGTGGGGTGGTCCAGCTTTTAGCTTTTATGTGATATGTGGAGTTCAGTTTTTGCACCATTGTAAATGGGATGTGTGAGATGTGTTTGAAAAAAAATTCAAGGGACGTTTGGGGTGTGTTTGAAAACTTTCATTGGGCATTCGATGGAAATTTTTCTTTCATTACAATGGCTGAGAGCCCACCACGTGACTTGCAAATAACTGCCTACAAATAATGGTCTGCTCATGCGCAATGTCATCCAACTGTGTTTGGCTGATAATAATATTTTGCTTATGCGTAAATGAAACCACGCTCCTTCTTGTCTTATAACCAGAAATTAAATATATAAGCAGTTTGTATATTTTACAAAAAGCACCCACACAAGACAGTGTAACATCCCTTGACATGATTCCAAACCAAGGACCTCTTTATATGACCTTTGGGCTTTATCCCCTCCCTTTTAAACTGTTTGGTCTCCCGGAAAGCCACTCTATGTATTGAGACGATATAACAAAGTATGCCCGGTCGACCTGCGTATACTGTAAATGCAATGAAAATGTCCCAAATTCTTGAAACTGATATATGTGTTTAAAGGATGTAATCTCACCGGCACTGTCTAGCGCCTCACCTTGTTTGAACAAACAATTTCATACATTGACCCTCAATACTTTGCAAACTTGTTTGCAAGGATAGTTAGGTCTTTTTGAGTCGAAAATAAACAATCTTTGTTTTTAAAACACGACAATGCTGTTATTTGACTCTCAAAGCCGAAATTGCCGTGAAAGTCAGCCTACACGATGTATTATCGAGCAATAAAAAAATTGTAAAGTTCATATAAAACTACTAACACAAAGAGATTGAAAAGCTATTTGTAATCGCCGGGGAAGCAAACAAAAGCATTAGTTAAAACAAGATACTTTTTCCCTGTTTTTCTTCCTCGTGAATAAAAAGCATAGCACGTGAAAACGTCCTTTTTTTCAATTTTTACGTCATGTTTGAAGTGGGGTAAGAAGAGGAAAACTAAACAAATAACAACAATTAATTGCACATTTTTGTCCTTTGTAAAAAGAGCTATCAATTTATCTGAGGTACCTTTCTTCTAATAAACTTTTATTTGCTTTGATAATGGTGCATGTGTTTGTCTTCTTGCATTTTTGTCATCCACGTTTTTATTTAGTAGCGGAGCTCTCGCGCGCACGAAGCGCGCGTCAGCGAAGCTCCATGGGTAAGTAAATTTACCCATCCCAGAAAATTTGGTAATCACGTGATCGCACACCGAACGACCGTCTGTCCGCACCACAGGCATAACAATGTAAAATAACTCGATCAACAGGTATGGCAACCCAAATGCAACTCAAGGTTATTTTGCGGGAAATCGTATAGCTACCCGCATCTTGTAGCAGAGACAACTAAAGAGTCAATAAAGACGAAAAGGGACAGCGAAAATTGTTTCTGTATCCGTGTTGTCTAAAGTATTAAGCTTAGATTAATTGTCATGTCCACAAATTTGGAATATAGAGCAAGAGAAAGACAGAGAAAAAGAGAAAGTAGGCGACAGGCCAGCGAAGCTCAACGAGAAAAAGGGCGACAGAGATCTAGAGCGAGCGATAAAAAAAAGGACATTTTTTGTTGGAAGAACAAAATGAAAATTTTGTAGCGGCGGTGACAAAATGAGAAATGCTAGCGGCCACCAATGCAAGGTGAAAATGAGCGGCAGTGAAAAAAAAGTAAACGAGAACACGTACGACATTTCCTCAAAAAACGTGTAACTAAGAAGTTTCTGGAAGTTTCACGTTGTGGTCGTGCAAAACAACGGCAAAGAAATGTACAAAAAAAGTGTGCTGCACGTGCAGAGTAGCTTTTTTGCTAATTAGCGGCGTTGCCTTCGCAGCTTAACATTACGCATTTCATCATTGAGCAAAACTGCGTTCGGTTTGTCATGTCCAGCAATATTCACCGAATTTGTTGCGTTCTACGTAAAAAAACGATGCAGCCATCCAACACAAAAAAGGGAGAACTGACGAATCGAGGAAATTAAAGGTCTTAACACAAAAATGGTGAGAGAAACTAACGTTCTCAACATCGCTCATCATCGCTGAAATCCTTCGACGAAAATCATTGTCATGTTTTAATTATTTGTCGATATGCTTTCCTCCAGGTAGATAAGTCGAGCCAAGGGGAAGCTGACTGGGTAAGTCTGTTGCACATTTAGCAACATTACATTCATTTCGATTAATTTGAGACATACATTTTTATAAATGCAAAATAACCAGAGAAGTAAATAAAGTTTGGTGAACTGAAAAGTTTGATAATGGTCGCGCTCGTGCCCTCTCTGCGACGGCCTTTACTGTTCGTTCACTGTAATATCGCATTTGAATTTTCAGCAAATTAAACGAATGTTCAAATACACCTTTGGTCCTTCATTACGTGAAAATAATTTTTTAATTAATGTATGAACAGTTTAGCCAAGGAAACAAACATTTAATTTTGTTGTCATTAACAATTATTGGACGAGGTTGAGCAAAATATTGTGGTTTGTCTGTGGCGAGCAGATCAATTATATGCCTCAGCCTTCGGCTTGGGCAAATAATTGATCCGCGAGACACTGTCAAATCACAATATTTTGCGATAACCGAGTTCAATAATTGTTTTATCATTCGATCACCGAGATTGTTTTATTAATGAATATCCTTGGGAAGCGAAGCGATCTGCCATTTTCACGCAAGAGCGATCGCAAGAAGGAGACAAGCACGGTTTCCTTTACGCATGAGAAGAATATTATTTGCAGCCAAACCCTTAAGCCAAACATTGTTGGACGGCATTACGCATGAGCAGACCATTCTTTGTAGGCAGTCATTTGCAGGTCACGTGGTGGGCTCTCGACCAATGAAAAGAAAGAAAAATTTGCTTCGAATGATAATATTCTTTAGCTCGAATGTAGCCAGTGAACAGGCTAGCGCGTAGATTAGCGCGAATGGAGTTTTACTTTCCTTGGGTGAATTTTCGCTCATGAAAAAAAGAATATCAATAATTTTTATTTTCATAAGCTTTATCTTGCCAATATCGCGTTGAATTTGAAAGCACGCTTTAATCGGGGGGCGAATTTTACAATGTAGCTGAAACTCGTTTTACAAAAGAAGTGGCGCGTCTAGTAGGTTGCACTCATTTCGTTAGGCTTGTACATGTATGTAATTTGCTTCCGTGCTTGCACAAACACACGGTGCGTACAAGTGCTGTCAATACATGTAAAGTCAGGGAGCAGGAAGATAAATAAACATAACGAACGCAACAACCTGCACAGAGTTGTTTGGGTTCACACAACGCACAGCTCGAAAAAAAAACAAGGATATGGAACATGATCTTTTCTTTCAACACTGAATAACCTCTGTTGAACATTCAGATGCTCCAAATGTTTCTTTATTGCCTCGTACGATAATTATTTCATTGAGTCTAAAATTTATTGGCATTATTGAATATCCTTCCCTTATTATGTAAAAATCTTTATTGTCCATACGAAAATTAGGATGTAAGTTTATTTCTCTGCAATGATTACAAATTCATTATATCGGTAGCCCGTACACAGACGTTGTTTTAGTTTGGTCTTAGTTCTTTTCAAAAACAAGAGATGTTGTTCTATTTATCTTTTCATTCTTTTTATCGGCGAGCGCAAAGCGTAAGAACGAACGAGGAGCACTAGTCTAAGACTATTTTCTTCCTCTGCCACCCCTATCCTGCGCTGGCGGGTAATAAATCCCCCGCTGTTTTTGTTTTTGATTACGCGCGCTCGACGGACCTTGAAAAGAAAATAGAGGGTCTGTGAACAGGCTATTATGTCGACTGATATTTTGACGCTAATGAAAATTTATTTCCTGGTAATGAAGGCCGAAAGGTGTAAATAAACAATTTATTTAAGTTCCTTACTATTACCTTTAAGCGAAGCTCCATGCCCTCGTAAAGCGAGCTCGAGCAGAGCCCCAGAGCTAAAAAAAAAAAAAAGTGGTTGACTGTCCATCCAAAAAAATTTAGTAGTCACGTGACCGTATCTCCACCCGCTTGCCCGTCCGTCCACACCACAGGAAAACCAATGTAAAATGTTACACTTTCTAACTGACTTGGGTCGAGCCTGTAACCTGATATTGCACATCCATGTTATGGTCAATTGACAGCTGTCCGTTCGTTTGGCAACGAAGTCCAAAAAGGCAGATTTTTGGCCGAAAATCATCACCAAAAATCACACTTTTTCGTCGTCGATTTTTTAGGCAAAGAATTGATTTAAAAATCGAAAGTCTTCATTTTCAGCAATTCTCAAGGCCATACCTTGGTATCTAGTTGGAATTTTCTCTTGCTATTTTCGCTTGACATGCTTCAACCATTTTCTTGGAGCCAGTATCGCTATCTCAACTTTGCTCATTCGTGATCGAAAGGAATTCTGGATAATTAAGTCACACCGTGGGCGAAGAACGCCTTTTTGGGCCACCCAGTCCTACCAACGAAGTATTGTATATATTGCTTTGTTTGCAAGTCAAAACTCGCCCAAATTATCTTGATAGGTCCTGGAATCCGTCCACAGAACGACCAGAGAGATGACTTCACTCGTGAACCGCCATGTCTGCTTCGAAGCATGTTTGGCGGCTCAAAGGTTTCCGTTATTACCTCGACCCTTTTAACCCTTATCAGAATTCAAATTATTTTTAATTTGTTGTCCTTATAGATTCATATCTATAGTGTGCAGTAGTTGTTTTAGTATTAAATTAACACCCAGTACCATGATAATGCATTATAATGAATTGATACTACAAGGAAAAATTTGATGTTAATCACTCTTGGTGCTTAAAGGGGTTGAATTGATTCCCACGCTTAATTGACTTTTGTTATTTATAGAAAATGACTTAATGCGCTTTACGAAAGAAAAGTATATAGATCTATTTAGATCCTATTAATAAAGGTTCGAGACATTTTAATAACTGAGGCATTTACACACCACGAATTTACATTGTACCGTGTTTCATCGCGATGTATATGACACCTAATGTACCAGAAAGGATATACCTCGAGTTGCAACCTGCGACAAGAATTGACGTTGAACAATACGAAGACATCGTATGGGAGGCAGCAACTGAAACTGTAGCAGCACAGAGAGTTGGGCAAGAGAACATCCAACAAGATAGGAGCTTAAGAGGACAGTTGCCACATAAAGCTGAGAATGGCGCGCGAGAAAATTTCTGGGGAGGCAGGCAACATCAGCTCCTTAAGTTTGCTGCCGTGGTCGTAACTTTCCTGATTGCTGTTACTGCTCTAGTTATTGTAGTGATAAAGTGATCTGAATCCACAAATCCGGAGAAAGGTACGTTTAAAACATGACATTTTTGGAGTGTAAACGTAAACGCGACTATCGAGAGAATCTGCCTTGGACATCTTAACTTCTTTTGCGGTAAAATTTCCTTTCTAAGTTTCACCTCTTTTCGAACACTTTAAAACTCTATCTAATATAAAATAGCCAGCGCTGGACTAAACTACCATTTTGAAAGGTGTTCAGTAAAATAGGTACGTTTATTGAAGGTCTACAAGCATGCATACGAGCTTCTCAAGGCGGAAGTACAAACATACATATTTTATTGATGCTCCTTAAATAATGCTTTTTAAAATTCCAATAAATGCATAGATTATAGAGAATTATATACTCTTATGTTATAGATTAAAGATAAAAGTTTTGACAAACTCTCAGTTTATCTTCCTTTGGTTTCAAACAATCGTCCAATTGACGGCCATCAGAGACACAGACGAGGACGGCAACGAGAAGGACCAATAATGATTTACTTGTTCAAAATAACAACTCTGCAGAATACCCCAGCATGCCCAACTTATGATTGCAGTTTTTAATAACTTTTGACCGCACGCAGTGCACCAAAAATATAAAACACAACGACGAAACATTGAAGATTAGTGTCGGCTAATTAATGAATCGTGACCAAGCTGATTTTACCACAAATCGACTGGAAAACTATAGGGAATTACCCAGCCCAGCCCTGAAGGTCCTTCTTTTTTAAAGCAATGGTTCTGAGTTGCCTTTTTGAAAGTTCTCTTTAAGTACATTATCTCAAGCAGTGCTATAAAGGAGGAAACAATATTCGGGAGGCGGGACAAAGACGTTAACGTATCCACCCTGTTTTGCATCCTTATGTCTATTGTTTGCTATTTTTATTTTAAAAAGTAAAAATTGTGAAGATTAATGTCGACTAAAAGGAACGCGCCAATTACTTTGGGGAAATAATTTTTTCGCTCTAGCAGTCACCCCTTGCATCCAGAGATGCTAGGTGTAAGACGCTTATCAACCGGAGTTTTCAATTGCAATATCAAATGTTTCGAGCCTCAGCTTTACTTTGGGACAAATCAGAAAATATGGTATTTCGTTTAAGGCGATGCATCTTTTCCTCTTTTTGTCTGCTTGGCTGTATGTTATTAACGTATCCTTCAGGTAAGCTCGATCGTTGAATGTCTATGTGAGATAATTTCAGTGAAGCAGAAAATGTGTCAATTTTAAGCGCAGTCTCCCGATAGTCTCGATCTTCCCGCTTAGAATAAAGCGTAATACACAACCTGTCCTCATAATGATAATAATGTCGTTACCAAATTCGCAACAAAGAAAAAAGAAAACATAAATAAATCGCGATATATCGGGTAATGTTCTTACTTCGTGTCTTTTTCTGCTTGAACTTACAGATCTTCCAGTCGTCAATTGTGCAACCAACACTCACTTGTGCAATGTCAATGCTGTTTGCCAGAACATAGAGGGTTCTCATATCTGCATCTGTAATTCTGGATATGCTGGGAAAGGCAAAATATGCGCTGGTAATTAGGATTATAAAAATACTCTTTTCATATTTTGGCTAAGATGCTGCTTGATATAGCGCTCTTGCTTTTTGTTCTTCCGTGTCATTCTACCTGTCAGTCCGTCGGTTCTTTTGTCTGTCTGTCTTTCCGTCTGTTAGTCTTTCAGTCTGTCAGACTTTAAGTCAGTCATTCATTCCGTCAGTATGCTTGTAAGTCTATCAGTCAGTTTGACACTCAGTCAGTCTGTCAGACTATCAATCAGTCAGTCTTTCAGTCTATCTGTCAGACTATCAATCAGTCAGTCAGTATGCCAAACTGTCAGTCAGTCTGTCATTCTATCATTCTAACGTCCGCCCATCTTTGAGTCTCTCTGGCTATCCATTTGTCCATCTGTCCACCTTTAAAAGTGACGTTTTCGCTGCTGTCGCCCTCGTCGATGCTGAAGCTGCCTAACCTTCTCTCTACTCTCCCTAGATATTGACGAGTGTGCAACCAGTAGCCATTCATGTGATGCCAACGCTTACTGTAATAATACCATTGGATCACACAACTGTACCTGTAACTCTGGTTATACCGGAGCGAGTGGTCAAACATGCTCAGGTGAACAAAAAATATAATAATACTTTATTTAAAGTGGAACATACAGTTAGCTATATGGATTGGTTTAAAAGAAACTTCACAAGATAGTTTACAAATGTGCCACTGCAAATAAAATTAATAGAACAAAGGATAAAAATGAATAAGACAATATAAAAGCTATTTATATTAAGTTCAGTATCATTCATAAAATACTACTACTACTACTACTACTACTACTACTACTACTACTGCTGCTGCTGCTGCTGCTGCTGCTGCTGCTGCTGCTGCTGCTGCTGCTGCTGCTGCTACTACTACTGCTACTACTACTATTACC
>OZ038001.1:17427015-17489515 GCA_964035705.1 Porites rus | reverse complement strand
GGTAACGTGAAAAACAGGAATAAATAAGTTCTATGAAAAGCGTTTGTTGATTCCGTGAGGATGCAGAATGTCGACTTAAAAGATAAAGTTTTGTGCTAGACTTTTAAGCGCTGCTTTCCGCGTTGCCTTGGTGAATAGAGAACGTCAGAATCTCATCTTTTGGCTGGAATGAATGGAACCATTAAACTACATGACGAGCCACTGGTTTTCGTGACAATGCACGTATAATTTAGGTCATTCTGAAATATGCCTTTTTAGTTACTGGTGGTTTTCTTTACCACTTCTCCTAGATGTTGACGAATGTATGGTAAACATTCATAGCTGTGACACCAACGCTTACTGTAACAATACTGTTGGATCATACAACTGCACCTGCAATTCAGGATATTCTGGAAATGGACTCAACTGTACTGGTAAATAGTATAAGCCTTTGCAATAGATGAGCACTTAACATATCTTTTAGAGACTGGGTAACTACGTAACTATGTACGCCTAATTACGGTTACCTCCTAATAACCCAAGAGGCAGAGCGTCAACATTCAAAATCTTTTTTGCCCACTCACGATGGCTACTGGAGGAAGATCCTGGAGCCATAATACCCTCTCTGCTACCCAAAGGTCACAACTGAGTAGCTGTAAATAGTTGTGTTCACTGCACATTGTGTTCACCGCAAGACACTTCTTAACTTAAAAAAAAGAAAGAAAAATTATCATCTTAACAAAATTGTTTTTCAAACTTGTCGGATAAAATTCGTAAGTGAGTCATGAAACATATCTTACGAATAAGTTAGCCAAGTAAACAAGTAAGCGTGCTTTAATAGGTATAAGGAAACTCCTCCTCTAAGACGTATTAAACCTCCTATACTCTTTTTTCAGATGGCTAGATCTTTACAAATGTAAGCACTGGACGATTGGGAAGTATTCAGTCGTTCACAGTCCCAGAAACTGCTCGTTATCTGATCAAAGCCTGGGGGACACGGGGAGGAACGCACACGACAAATTATGGCGATTTTCCCAGAACTACCGTCGGAGGAAAAGGCGCGTTCATGGAGGGCACGTTTATACTGTTTAATCAAACTGTGCTGAGTATCGTGGTGGGGCAGAGGGGAGGAGATTCCGTGAGGGTGAAAGGAGGACAACCTACTAGTCAAACCGCAGCTGAGCTGGGACTGTCAGTGGAGGACAATGCAGGTACAGGGGGAGGTGGAGGAAGTTTTGTTTACAATACCACCACCCTGTTTATAGTTGCTGGCGGTGGAGGAGGTGCAAGCGCAGGAAATAACGGAGTAGACGGTCAGGAGGGTCCTAATGGCACCAGTAGTGTTGGCCAAAACCCTACGTACGTAGGGAAAGGAGGAACTGATGGGTACCCAGGGGAATGTAACACTGTAGATGCTTATTACCATGGTGGGGTGGGTGCAGGCTGGTTACACGAAGGCTGCAACAGAGTTAACACACAGCATGGAGAAAGAGGCGACTCTCGAGCTCATGAATGGGTAGGGGGGCGAGCTGGGGATGAGAACAGTGGAAATAATGGAGGGCCACCCCCAGGGGCTGCAGGAGGCTACGGAGGTGGAGGAGGGGGTGCAGAGGACAATGGAGCATCAGGTGGAGGGGGAGGCTACTCAGGGGGAGGAAGTGGTCGTCGCATGCAACAAGCCGGGGGTGGAGGAGGTTCATATTGTGGTGGCATGAGTTGCTACGGTGCAACTGGTGGAAATTCGAATGATCAGGGCCTTGTTCAAATCATTCAGTTATTTGACTAAAACAGTTTCTATTAGGTATAGGTTACGGTAGTTTACGATTCGAAGACAAGATCTTTTACAAGATAAGTCTTCTAAGGGGCTTTGTCACACATTTTAGCGCAGCATTTGGAAGTTGAAACTAAATTGAATTAACTTCTTTTATCGATTATTATTATTTTTTTCGCTAATGTTAAGTTTGATACTAATGATAACAAGTATCCGGAAAACCAAACAGCTAAACAACAAGGACTATTACACTGTCTGGCCATTTGACCTTTGGGAAAATGGTCCTCTTCACGCAAAAAACGCGAACGTATTGTGTGTAAGCGATATTCCAAGGGAATTTTTTTATTGATACCTAAGAAAAAATAAAAATATATATATAGTTGCAAATGAAGGTTACAAAGGCAAGTCCTATTGACGCACAGTTTGAGATATCCGAGCGCGGGTGACAATGCCTGAACCTTTCTCACTAAGGAAATGCCTGCAAGCGGTTGTGCCTGAAAAGTACTAAAAATCGTGAAGATACCGTAAAGTTCCGATAGTAACGACCCCCCGAAATTAACGTCAATTTTTTGTGGCCGCTAGTAAATCCCGAAAGTAGCAGCCCCGCGAATGTAGCGACCGCCCCCGAAAGTAGCGGCCCCCCTCCCCAGAAAGTAGCGAGACCAAGTTTTTAAAATTGTATACCGTATACGTTTAATTTGTCAGTCAATAGTCAAGATTTTAATGTACAATAATATGTTCGTGCAGTGTCACAAATTGTTCACGATAAGGCACTTTAATTTACAACAAGGGGAAGCTTTATGCCCCCATTCGTCCTTGACATCAGTTCACTGATGTAGCGATGTAAGAACTACCGTAAACCGGCATAATTTCGTATTAACAACAGGAACATTTCTTCAAATTGAAATTGAAAACTCTATATAGTTTTCGTCGATTAACATGAACGTTTTTCTTCCAATTAAATGACACTGAGATACCGGTTCGGGGTACAGACTAAAACGCAGCGGTGCGTCATGCAGAACAATCGAAGCAGTTTAGCTTTCCACCTCCGAGTTAGTGAAGAACTCGATCTCCTCTATATCGGCTGATTCACCCATGTGGTAGTGTGGTAAACCATCGATACCATCGGAAAAAAAGCTCGTGCCAGCTCTGTTTGTAAACGAGTTTTGTTCCCCGAAAGTAACGACCCCCCGAAAGTAACGATCCCCCGAAAGTAGCGACCCCCAAAGGCTGCTAATTCCGAAAGTAACTAGGGTCGCTACTATCGGAACTCTACGGTATGCTGGTAAAAGATAAGAAATAAATCATACTCCAATAATTCTTCACCTAAGGTAGGAAAAACGTGATATGGAAAATGTGAATGCCTGAAATGGGGTGCTTTGCTCGTGCCATCGGCTAATGGTGAATTAAAGTTCGACAACACGGCTAGATTTTGAGAGCTTTTGTGAAAGTTTCACAGACGCTCAATAGAGTCAAAACAGGAGCCCATAACCCGAGGCGTGCAACTGCCATAAATCCGTGCAACGGCGTTTTTACAAGTGAGTTTATTTTTAGATAAGCTCCTGGTCAAAATCATTTTATTTGGTTGCTCTGAAGTTTTTTTTTTTCACAGGTCGTCACGAACATTTTCCTTAACAATTTGGTGCAATATTGAGAACGCGTAAAATACCCAAGGAAGCTTTGGTTGACGAGCAAAAAAACCCCCAAAAACAATAAGGTTAGCCTGATTGCTTCACATATTTTTTTATATTTTACATTTTTTAGCATGGAGTCCATTGCAAGTCCACTGAAGTTCTGTGTTTCGGAGACCATTGATAAGAAATCATACTCATTACTGCACCTTAGTTCGAACTAGAGCACAAAACTTTTCTCTGTCTAATTTTGAGACCCGAAAATCATTTCCCTCCAATCAATTCAATGCAAGACCAATTCCCTTTGCCTTCTACGCAGAGAGAACCACACTCGATAGAACGTGTATCTTTAAGACTGGGCCTGATCCCAGCCTCTGGTCCAGGGATTTCTTACTGAACCAAACAGTTTTGTAATAAGAAGGCATTAATTTCAGCATGCAAAACGAGCATATTTTAAAGCACTTTCCAATTTGTTTCTAGCTGATTAGTGTCTTAGTCTTTACTTTATGGCATCCTCAAAGGGGTTGAACTTGTTTATGAAAACCCCGTGGATTCTTAACCTTTAACACGTTTCCTTTACATCAGACTTGTTATCGATGAAGATAACACCAACACGATTTACAGCTCCGTCGCCGCTGAATTTGAAAGGTCTGACGTTCGGTTCTGTGCCCGCCAACTGCAACGTCCACAAGAAAAGATGACACTAATCTTCTTCAAAATAATTTTGTATTCTCGTCTGAAGCGCCTGTTGGTAGCGCCATATATAAAGGGGTTAATAGAGCTACTTAAGTAGGCCAGAAACCCGTAAGTAAGGTACATCTGTCTTGGCAAAGTGGGCTCCCCGCGAGCGGCGTCGATGTAATCCGTAATACAGATAGGAAGCCAGCACAGTGAGAAACTGGCCATGACCAAGGCTAATGTCTTGGTCACTTTGGCGTCTTCGACGTTTGCTCTCAGCTGTTCAGGGTTATTTTCTTGTGTGAAAACACGATTTGATCTTGACACTGTGTAGAACACTTTGGCGTAGCAGAAAGTGATGAATGTAAAGGGCGCAGCGACAAACACACATTCGATGAAGACGGTATAAGCAATGTTACTTTGGAATGGGTACATGCACATTGCTTTTCCTGGTTGGAAAGTGTATCCGCCTGTCTGAAAAATTAGCGGAGGCACTGAACCAATGAGAGACATACACCATACTGCCGCAGTGTATATCAAAATTCTTTGCCTCCGGAATAATACAATGTACCTCGTTGGTTTCACCACGCAAAAATATCGGCTAACTGCAATGACCCCCATAGTAAGTAGAGATGATATCGAAAACGTTAAAATTGCAAAGCCCTGCAGTCGACAAAGAGTAGGCCCGAATATCCATCTGCCTTGAACGAGAGTAGCAATTGAAAGAGGCATACCGCAGACAGATACTAATAAATCGCTAACAGCCAGTGCTATAACAAACATATTGGCAAGCGAACGAAGTCTCTGGTTTCTATACACGGCGTAGCAAACAGAGATGTTACCAGAGATGGCCATCATGTTGATGATAGCAAGGAAAACTGCTTCAGTCCAGATTAAAGGCGGTGCTCTTTTGAGGAGCTCTCTGTAAAGCAAATGTTCCATAACGGGGCTGACTCAAACGAATTCGTTGAAAGAATTCAGGAAAAACGTGTCAAGATCTTTAATTTGTAGCCAGCCTTTGAGCTCTGCTGTTTTCGATGTTTGAGGGAAGTAGTCTTTTTGCGGCAGGTGTTTGTCTCGTTTCATCTATGAAAATGTTTTCTCAGTAGTTATTTATATAAATACCAAACAAGAAAGTAATTTGAATTCCTTCTTTCACAGCTAAGAATTAAACAGTGGCAATATATACTTCCAAAAGTAGAAATATTCTAGTAGCCAAGAGCGTCTGCCTCTCCGTCCGTTAGCGTACTGGATAAGATTTTCCTGAACACTGAGAAATTTGATCTTTGTCACTCAATCAAGCCGTCCGTTGGTTTCATTCACTTCGCAGACACGGCTACGGCCGCACTTGGGAACTTAACCGGGTTATTTCCAATTAACTAATTAAAGTTAAAACGTACAAAAAAACCCGAGTGCCGCCGGGTTTTCTACAGTCTTGACCGAGTTCTAAGCGGGTTTTTATGGCGCGTTTTCCTTATCAAAATTTAACTGTTCCGCTCGTTTTTAAGATTTGACATTCGTATTTTTCAAAGTCAACATTCGTTTTTAAAGTTCGTCATTCGTCTCTCAAGGTTGACGTTTGTTTGTTTTTTTCGATTTAACATTTTTATTCTGTTTTTCAAGTTTGACGGTCAGTTTATTCAATTGAACATTCATTTTTCAACTCTGACTTTCGTTTTTTTCCATTTAGCATTTGTTTTTCAACTTTGACGTTCGTTTTATTTCATTCAACATCTTTTTTATTCGACATTTGTATTTCAAGTTTGACATTTGAGTTATAAATAGCAGTAATCGTTTTTCAACTTTGACATTCGTTTTTCGACATTCGTTTTATCATCATTCGTTGTTTGTACAACTCAAAATCTTAAACGTTGATAAAACGGCTTCCAAATGACTCAAGAATAAAAGATGCAGTGAATAACAAAACAAAACCAAGAGGGGAGTCGTTTTTATCTCTATTTTTGTCAAAAAATGGAATTTAGAGCGTATTTTGCTTATTTTCATACATTCTCTTATAAAATCAAAGTCTTACGAACTCCCACAGAGTCTAGGCCGCCTGTGCTGAAAGAGGCATACAGCAGACCGGTATTACTAAATCACTATTAGCCAGTGCTATAACAAACATAATATTGTCAAGCGAATGAAGTCTCTGGTTTCTATGCACGGGCGTAGGAAACAGAAATGTTCCCAGAGATGGCCATAAGAATGTTGATGATAGCGAGGAAAATTGCGTCAGTCCACATTAAATGTTGTTCTCTTTTGAGGAGCTCTCTGTAAAGCAAATGTTCCATAACGCGGCTGACGCAAACGGATTTGTTGAAAGAATTCAGGAAAATCATGTGAAGATCTTTAATTTGTAGCCAGGCTTTGAGCTCTGCTGTTTTCGATGTTTGAGAGAAGTAGTCTTTTTACAGCAGGTGTTTGTCTCGTCTTATTTATAGAAAATGTTTTCTTCATTTTCATTTCATTTCCGCTGTTCATATATGATTTATTTCATCTATCATTAACGAAAAATGTTTTCTCAGTAGTTATTTATATAGATGGTTTTCACAGTGACGTCATTAAATTGTAAACTCAAAATAGAAGATAAACAAAAAATAAATCCTTGTACAAGTTTCCAGTCCCGTAGCATGATTCATTTCGAAAATAAAGCAATTTGAAATTCCGAGTTTTCACAAAGCATGACACCAAAGTAGGAATGCTGTCTAGTTAAAAAAAAAGTATCTTTCAAATGACTCAAGACGAAAAGAGGCAGTAAATAACAAAACAAAACTAAGAGGGGAGTCATTTTTATTTCTATTTTTGGCAAAAAAGTGGAATTTAGGCCTTTTTTTTGCTTATTTTCATACATTCTCTTATAAAATCAAAGTCTTACGAACTCCCACATAGTCTAGGCCGCGCCTGTGCTGAAAGGGGCATACAGTAGACAGGTATTACTAACATCCTCGGGGACCCAGAAGCAGTCAGTCGGGTCGGGAGGAAAGGCAGGATGAAAGTTTTCAAGTACGGGCGAAAGAGCCCCTAGTACCGACTCTCACCGAGCTATTTCCAAAAATTCAAGCGGATGCCGCCTCCTGATTGGGCACAAAAAATGCTATGTATTATTGTGCCCAATCGGCGAACAGTTTCTCCTAAGTTCTTTCCCTGAGTTCGTGCACGAAGGCTGTTGTCTCGATCACGGCTTGTCTGGATCATGCACAGAAATGCACGCAGTCAGGAAACTTTCAGTTTCAAATGAAATCCCCATCTGATTTCAAAATACTGTCTGCCCGAAAACTAAAGACGCTTTTCCAAAAATACAAGCTTGAGCTTGCAACAGGTATTAAAGCTTGCATCTGTCACGTCTTGCATAAATATTAGGGAGTTTTTAAAAGATACCACGAGGACTGACAACCACGAAAACGTCGCATGGAAAAGTGAGTTCACATTTTTTCAGTTTCTATCGTGATTAGTCGAACTCACTTACTTTCTCAAAAGCAAGCGAACTCTTCTGGAGCTGAATTTCTATCAACCATATTCAAGTTCATGAAGAGAATGAATTTTGTCATTGCTTATTTACGCCCTTCACAAAACATGACTGATTAGGCATTTTCACGATGCACAAAAAAGTGTGATGCATGTGCAAAGCTTTTTTTTTTACCTTGTCAAGCTATTGGTTGTTTGACTGTCTCGTCGCCGCGGCATCTTAAACTTCCAAATATTTACGATATATTGTGATGAGTCAAAAACAGAATATTCTCGGGGCAAATTGAATTGCTCCTGCTGATAGCATCCCAAACGTTTTTTCGTCTGATCGGTAGTTCCTTCGTTTCTGGTTAGGAAAGTAGAAAATAAAAGTTTCCCTTGCACGCACAAGCTTAGTGAACGAACAGGGCAAATGTGGCAAGACAATAGCCGTCGTGTACGAACTCACGAAAAGAACTCAGGAGAAACTGTTCGCCGATTGGGCACAGTAATACAAAGAATTTTTTGTGCCCAATCAGGAGCCGGCATCCGCTTAAAGTTTTGGAAATAGTTTGATGACAGTCGGTACCCAGGGGCTCTTTCACCCGTACTTGAAAACTTTAAATTTCGTCCCGCCTTTTCTCCCGCCCCGACTGATTGCCCCTGGGTCTCCGAGGATGGTATCACTAAGGGACCGGTCATTATTTATGTAAAGGGGGGTGGGGGGCTGTGGAGGGAAAAAAGAAGGGGGGGGTCAAGGCTATGTCAGATTGGCTAAAGGGGGGGGGGGGCTAAAAATTTTTATAAAGAAGTTTAGGAGGGGTCAGCAGTTTGATCGACAGGTATATTTTAAGAGGGGTCCATTGGCCAAGATGGGTAAAGCAGTTAAATTAAACTAAATTACTGCGTTTATAACAATTTAATGTCAATAAGTTAAGTGATCGACATAATAATGATAAAAAAGTCCAAAAGGACGATTAGCAAAAGAGTTATGCTAATCCTACTACTTTTTGTTTAAGCAACACTATTTTGTACAACTTAGTCATTTGTATTTAACATAAATTCTGTTTGCACTCTAAACTTCATTGTTATTTCAAATTTTAGCTAATAAAGAATCCAGACCTATCTGCTTTAATATTTGGTCTGAGTGAATTTTCTTATAAAAAAGTGCTTGTCACTTTAGTAGTCCAAGAAAAACATGATTAAACAACAAGAAAGTAGTCCTTTTACAAATGTAGGAATATCATTTGAAAAGAATTATATTTTACTTGGTTATTACATTTGTGTTCCCATGAAGGTACTATTTTTAAAAATCTATCACTTTTCTTCTATTTAACAAAACAACACTTTTATGAGTTGAAAGTATGTTACATGCATTTTAATACTTTAATTAGTTTGTAGTGGAATAATACACAAACTGCTTTTACAAACATCAGAAATAACAAATGCATTGTATAACTGACTTTATAATATCGAACTTGACGTTTCGCCTGCTTCAACATACATCTTCAGAAGTGACTGTTAACATGAGTAGTAACTATATTTAAATCAAAAACAACGAAGTGAGATAAAAGTCAGTTGTTCATTGCGTTTGTTATTTCTTGTTCCTGTTATTTCCTTTTAAAACTGAGATGGCCAAAAATCAAGAGCATTTACGATATACTTTGTAGAGCATATACGAGGAGATATGAAGTGGGGGAGGGGGTCATCAAGTAAATATTAAATAAAGTAGTTGGTCAGTTGCTATATACATGGTCTGCAGGGGGCCTTACAGAAATTTTGATCTTTTCAACATATTTTTCCCTCCCCCCCCCCCCCCTCTACAGAGGAAACAGAAATGTTACAAGAGATGGCCACATTATGTTGATGATAACAAGGAAAATTACTTCAGTCCAGATTAAAGGCGGTGCTCTTTTGAGGAGCTCTCTGTAGAGCAAATGCTCCATAACGGGGCTGACTTAAACGGATTTGTTGAAAGAATTCATGTGAAGATCCTTAATATGTAGCCATGCTTTGAGTTCTGCTGATTTCGATGTTTGAAGGAAGTAGTCTTTTTACAGCAGGTGTTTGTCTCGTTTCATTTATGAAAATGTTTTCTCAGTAGTTATTTATATAAATACCAAACAAGAAAGTAATTTGAATTCCTTCTTTCACAGCCAAGAACTAAACAGTGGCAAAATATATCTCCAAAACTACGGAAGTAGAAATATTCTAGTAGCCAAGAGCGTCTGCCTCTCTCTTTTTCCAATAATACACGGAGAAATTTGACATTTGTCACTTAACCTGTCCGTTGACTTCATTCACTTCGCAGACATTTCCTTGTTTGTAATGGTTTACGGGTTTATTAAAACTTGAAATTAATTCATTCGCATCCAACATCTTCGTAAAGAATATTTCCATACAGTTAAGGTCTCATTTGTGAAGAGATAAATGTACGGTCAGTGTTGGTCTGACTATATAACTTAAGTTTATGTCAAATGCAACGAAGCGTTCGTACTCTATTATAAGAAACATACTAAATTAGAGTTTGAAAAACAATCTATTCTAATTGAAATTTTTATTATGATGCCGACAATGATCCTTGATAAATATGCACACCAATCGTCAGAGACTTGCATTTTTTTTCCAAGTTTATCAAAAAGTTTAATGGCGATTATAACGCAGTGCGACAACATCTATGTACATAATTTAAAGCTCCAACACCACTAAACTTGGCGGATTATCGGACGTTCGATTCTGTCTTCAGCTGAAACGGCCACAAGTAAAGATCAAACCAATCTTTTTCAAAACAGTTTTGTACTCTTGTCTGAAGCGCCTGTGGGTAGCGCCATATATGAAGGGGTTAACTGCACTGCTTAGGTAGGCCAGAAACCCGTATGTGAGATACACCTTACGTGGTAAAGTGGGCTCCCTGCGTGCTGCGTCGATGTAATCCATAATGCTGATAGGAAGCCAACATAAGGCGAAACTGGCCATAACCAAGGCTGATGTCTTGGTCACTTTGGCTTCTTCGACGTTTGCTCTGAGCTGTTCAGGGTTATTTTCTTGCGTGAAAACGCGATTTGATCTTGACACTGTGTAGAACACTTTGGCGTAGCAGAAAGTGATGAGTGTAAAGGGCGCAGCGACAAACACACATTCGATGGAGACGGTATAAGCAATGTTACTTTGGAATGGGTACATGCACATTGCTTTTCCTGGTTGGAAAGTGTATCCGCCTGTCTGAAAAATTAGCGGAGGCACTGAACCAGTGAGAGCCATACACCATACTGCCGCAGTGTATATCAAAATTCTTTGTTTTCTGAATAAAACAATGTACTTCGTTGGTTTCACCACGCAAAAATATCGGCTAACTGCAATAACCCCCATGGTATTTAGAGACGCCAATGAAAACGTAAACATCGCAAAACCCTGTAGTTGACAAACAGTAGTCCCGAATATCCATCGGCTTTGAAAGAGAGTAGCAACTGAAAGAGGCATACAGCTGACAGATATTAGTAAGTCACTGACAGCTAGCGCTACAATAAACATGTTGATAAGCGAACGAAGTCTATGGTTTCTATACACGGCGTAGCAAACAGAAATGTTTCCAGAGATGGCCATTATATTGACGATAGCAAGGAAAATTGCTTCAATCCAGACTAGATACTGTGCTCTTTTGAGGAGCTCGCTTGAATGCAGATGTTCCATAATACGGGGCTAATTGAAATGAATTCGTTGAAAGTATTCAGCGAAATCTTGGAAAGATCTTTGTAATAATTTGAACTCTACTGTTTACAACGTTTAAGGGAAGTAGCCTTCTATACTGCATCAGGTGTTCGTGTCATTAATGAAAAATGTCAAATCAATAGTTATTTATATCAACACCAAGTTTGAAGTTAATTTGAATTCACTGGTTACAGCTAGCCAAGACTTAAGCAGCTGCCCCGAAAAGAAGAGATACCCTAGTAGCCAAGAGTGTCTTCCTCTCCGTCATTTAGGGGTAAACAAGGGCGCTTAAGATCCGACGACGGCGACGGCAACAAGATCGTCAAAAAAAGCAATAGGTTTAATAACCAAAACAGCAACTTTGCACGCGCATCACGCTTTTTTGTACATTTCATGTTTGCCGTCACTGCACGACAAAACAACAAAACTAAGAGGGGAGTCATTTTTATTTCTATTTTTGGCAAAAAAAAAATGGAATTTAGGCCTTTTTTTGCTTATTTTCATACATTCTCTTATAAATTCAAAGTCTTACGAACTCCCACATAGTCTAGGCCACCTGTGCTGAAAGGGGCATACAGTAGACAGGTATTACTAACATCCTTGGAGACCCAGAAGCAGTCAGTCGGGTCGGGAGGAAAGGCAGGATGAAAGTTTTCAAGTACGGGCGAAAGAGCCCCTAGTACCGACTCTCACCGAGCTATTTCCAAAAATTCAAGCGGATGCCGCCTCCTGATTGGGCACAAAAAATGCTATGTATTATTGTGCCCAATCGGCGAACAGTTTCTCCTAAGTTCTTTCCCTGAGTTCGTGCACGAAGGCTGTTGTCTCGATCACGGCTTGTCTGGATCATGCACAGAAATGCACGCAGTCAGGAAACTTTCAGTTTCAAATGAAATCCCCATCTGATTTCAAAATACTGTCTGCCCGAAAACTAAAGACGCTTTTCCAAAAATACAAGCTTGAGCTTGCAACAGGTATTAAAGCTTGCATCTGTCACGTCTTGCATAAATATTAGGGAGTTTTTAAAAGATACCACGAGGACTGACAACCACAAAAACGTCGCATGGAAAAGTGAATTCACATTTTTTCAGTTTCTATCGTGATTAGTCGAACTCACTTACTTTCTCAAAAGCAAGCGAACTCTTCTGGAGCTGAATTTCTATCAACCATATTCAAGTTCATGAAGAGAATGAATTTTGTCATTGCTTATTTACGCCCTTCACAAAACATGACTGATTAGGCATTTTCACGATGTACGAAAAAGTGTGATGCATGTGCAAAGCTTTTTTTTTTACCTTGTCAAGCTATTGGTTGTTTGACTGTCTCGTCGCCGCGGCATCTTAAACTTCCAAATATTTACGATATATTGTGATGAGTCAAAAACAGAATATTCTCGGGGCAAATTGAATTGCTCCTGCTGATAGCATCCCAAACGTTTTTTCGTCTGATCGGTAGTTCCTTCGTTTCTGGTTAGGAAAGTAGAAAATAAAAGTTTCCCTTGCACGCACAAGCTTAGTGAACGAACAGGGCAAATGTGGCAAGACAATAGCCGTCGTGTACGAACTCACGAGCCGGCATCCGCTTAAAGTTTTGGAAATAGTTTGATGACAGTCGGTACCCAGGGGCTCTTTCACCCGTACTTGAAAACTTTAAATTTCGTCCCGCCTTTTCTCCCGCCCCAACTGAATGCCCCTGGGTCTCCGAGGATGGTATCACTAAGGGACCGGTCATTATTTATGTAAAGGGGGGTTGTGGAGGGAAAAAAGAAGGGGGCGTTAAGGCTATGTCAGATTGGCTAGAGGGGGGGGGGAAACATTTTTATAAAAAAGAAGTTTAGGAGGGGTCAGCAGTTTGATCGACAGGTATATTTTGAGAGGGGTCCATTGGCCAAGATGGGTAAAGCAGTTAAATTAAACTAAATTACTGAGTTTATAACAATTTAATGGCAATAAGTTAAGTGATGGACATAATAATGATAAAAAAGTCCAAAAGGACGATTAGCAAAAGAGTTATGCTAATCCTACTACTTTTTGTTTAAGCACCACTATTTTGTACAACTTAGTCATTTGTATTTAACATAAATTCTGTTTGCACTCTAAACTTCATTGTTATTTCAAATTTTAGCTAATAAAGAATCCAGACCTATCTGCTTTAATATTTGGTCTGAGTGAATTTTCTTATAACAAAATGCTTGTCACTTTAGTAGTCCAAGAAAAACATGATTAAACAACAAGAAAGTAGTCCTTTTACAAATGTAGGAAAATCATTTGAAAAAAATTATATTTTACATTGTTATTACATTTGTGTTCACCATAAAGCCACTATTTTTAAAAATCTATCACTTTTCTTCTATTTAACAAAACAACACTTTTATGAGTTGAAAGTATGTTACATGTATTTTAATACTTTAATTACTTTGTAGAGGAATAATACACAAACTACTTTTACAAACATCAGAGATAACAAATGCATTGTATAACTGACTTTATAATATTAAACTTGACGTTTCGCCTGCTTCAACATACATCTTCAGAAGTGACCGTTAACATGAGTAGTAACTATATTTAAATCAAAAACAACGAAGTGAGATAAAAGTCAGTTGTTCAATGCGTTTGTTATTTCTTGTTCCTGTCATTTCCTTTTAAAACTGAGATGGCCAAAAATCAAGAGCATTTACGATATACTTTGTAGAGCATATACGAGGAGATATGAAGTGGGGGAGGGGGTCATCAAGTAAATATTAAATAAAGTAGTTGGTCAGTTGCTATATACATGGTCTGCAGGGGGCTTTACAGAAATTTTGATCTTTTCAACATATTTTTCCCTCCCCCCGTCTACATAGGAAACAGAAATGTTACAAGAGATGGCCACATTATGTTGACGATAACACGGAAAATTGCTTCAGCCAGATTAAATGTTGTGCTCTTTTGAGGAGCTCTCTGTAGAGCAAATGTTCCATAACGGGGCTGACTTAAACGGATTTGTTGAAAGAATTCATGTGAAGATCCTTAATATGTAGCCAGGCTTTGACCTCTGCTGATTTCGATGTTTGAAGGAAGTAGTCTTTTTACAGCAGGTGTTTGTCTCGTCTCATTTATGAAAAATGTTTTCTCAGTAGTTATTTATATAAATACCAAACAAGAAAGTAATTTGAATTCCTTCTTTCACAGCCAAGAACTAAACAGTGGCAAAATGTATCTCCAAAACTACGGAAGTAGAAATATTCTAGTAGCCAAGAGCGTCTGCCTCTCTGTTTTCCAATAATACACGGAGAAATTTGACATTTGTCACTTAAGCCGTCCGTCGGCTTCATTCACTTCGCAGACATTTCCCTGTTTGTAATGGTTTACGGGTTTATTAAAACTTGAAATTAATTCATACGCATCCAACATCTTCGTAAAAAATATTTTCATGCAGTTAAGGTCTCATTTGTGAAGAGATAAAATGTACGGTCAGTGTTGGTCTGAAATATAACTTAAGTTTATGTCAAATGCAACAAAGCGTTCTACTCTATTATTACGAATAACACTAAATTAGAGTTTGAAAAACAATCTATTCTAATTGAAATTTTTATTATGATGCCGACAATGATTCTTATTATATATGCACACCAATCACCCGAGATTTGCATTTCTTTTCCAAGTTTATCAAAGAGTTTGATGGCGATTATAACGCAGTGCGACAGCTTGTATGTACAAAAGCTCTAACACCACTTAATTTGGCGGATTATCGGCATTCGATTCTGTCTTCAGCTGCAACGGCCACAAGTAAAGATCAAACTAATCTTTTTCAAAATAGTTTTGTACTCTTGTCTGAAGCGCCTGTTGGTAGCGCCATATATAAAGGGGTTAACTGCACTGCTTAGGTAGGCCAGAAACCCGTATGTGAGATACACCTTGCATGGCAAAGTGGGCTCCCCGCGTGCTGCGTCGATGTAATCCATAATGCTGATAGGAAGCCAACATAAGGCGAAACTGGCCATAACCAAGGCTAATGTCTTGGTCACTTTGGCTTCTTCGACGTTTGCTCTGAGCTGTTCAGGGTTATTTTCTTGCGTGAAAACGCGATTTGATCTTGACACTGTGTAGAACACTTTGGCGTAGCAGAAAGTGATGAGTGTAAAGGGCGCAGCGACAAACACACATTCGATGAAGACGGTAAAAGCAAGGTTAGTTTGGAATGGGTACATGTACATTGCTTTTCCTGGTTGGAAAGTGTATCCGCCTGTCTGAAAAATTAGCGGAGGCACTGAACCAATGAGAGCCATACACCATACTGCCGCAGTGTACAACAAAATTCTTTGTTTTCTGAATAAAACAATGTACCTCGTTGGTTTCACTACGCAAAAATATCGGCCGATTGCAATAATCCCCATAGTATTTAGAGAAGACATTCCAAACGCAAAAATTGCAAAACCCTGCAGTTGACAAACAGTAGTCCCGAATACCCATCGGCTTTGAACAAGAGTAGCAACTGAAAGAGGCATGCAGCTGAAAGACATTAGTAAATCACCGACAGCTAGCGCTACAATAAACATATTGGAAACCGAACGTAGTCTCTGGTTTCTATACACGGCGTAGCAAACAGAAATGTTTCCGGAGATGGCCATTATATTGACGATAGCAAGGAAAATTGCCTCTATCCAGACTAGATACTGTGCTCTTTTCAGGAGCTCGCTGGAATGCAGACGATCCATAATACGGGGCTGATTCAAACGAATTCGTCGAAAGTATTCAGCGGAATTTTGGGAAGTTCTTTGTGATAATTTGAACTCTACTGTTTTCAACGTTTAAGAGAAGTAGCCTTCTATACTGGATCAGGTGTTCGTGTCATTAATGAAAAATGTCAAATCATTAGTTATTTATATCAACACCAAGTTTGAAGTTAATTTGAATTCATTGTTTACAGCTAACCAAGACTTAAACAGCTGCCCCAAAAAGAAGAGATATCCTAGTAGCCAAGAGTGTCTACGTCTCCGTCGGTTAGGGGTAAAATAGGGCCCTTTTAAAAGATCCGACGACGGAGACGACAACGAGAACGTCAAAAAAGCAATAAGTTTAATAAACAAAACAATATTGCACGTGCATCACGCTTTTTTGTACATTTCTTTGCCATCACTGCACGACTACGACGTGAAAATGTCTATTTTCACTGTTTACAGTGGAAGTACACAATTAAGCGACGACGAAATTTCCTCTCTCTTTTTGAACTTGGATATGGTTCTTAGGAATTCAACTTTTAGGAGGGTTCACCTTTGACAAAGTAAGTGACTTGGAGTAATCGCGAGGAAGATTGAAAGAACGCGAACTCACTTTTTCAGCGACGGTTTCGCTGCTGTTGCCGTCCTCAGATCTTAAGGTCCCTAACGTTTTCCAATGAATGGGGCAATTCGATAGTGGTCACTTAAGTAGTCGGGTAAGCTTCATTCACTTCGCAGACATTTCCTTGTTTGTGATTGGTTTATGGGTTTATTTGAATTAATTCATTTGCATCCAATATCTTCCTAGAGAGTATTTTTATAAAACTGTGAATGGTTTGAACCGATGAGTCATTTCAAAAGTAGGTTGAGTTTGATCGTCATGCTGAACGTACTCCAACAGTCAGACCAACGTCAACTCTGGCCCTGTTACGACAGCGACTATACCGTACATCAGAGGCACCTCTGAAACCATCGCACGTATACTACTAGCCTGCGTAACTGGCGGTATTGTGTAGTAGTCGAGTGAGATTTGGCGGCGGAGCCGTTGTAATATAGTCCGGAGTGAGATTTGACGGCGGAGCCGTCACGAGCGGCGAAGCCGCGAGAAATACCGCCTGCCAGAGAACCATGATTTTTCGAATGCTGCCCACTTTTGTCAAGTTAGCTGATCCCAATTAAATCAGCCAATCAAAGAGAAACCTGCAATTTGAAACTTCCGATTATTTTCACGCGAGACAGTTTAGAAATAAGCGTTGACAGGCTAAACACTACTCCTAAGCTCGTGATAATGTGAAACGTGACCTTGTGAGTTTGCTTGAACGGAGGTTTTTTTTATTTTCTCGGCTCTCGCTCGAAGGTTACTAGCACTACACAGTGCATGTATCATTCTAAACTTTGACTGAGTAAATCTTTTTTTGCAACGCTAGGCTTAACATTAAAAGGTCATGAAGCTGGTTTGTTACATGCATACTGGGTAACCATTTCCGGTGGTTTATTCTTCTGTAGGTGTTTCTGATAGGATTTGATCTCAGATGCAGTTGTAAAGTGTTTTAATTTTCTTTGACCTTTGTTTCTTACGGCTAAATTAAGCAATTCCAGCGCTGTGAAGTTTTAAGACGCCATTTCGGAAATTTGGTCATCAATTATGCTCTTTTTAACAATCACTTTACATGTACGTCTTTTTCAGTTTGCCATCTACTCCCTAAATTGGGAAATATACGCGAAGGCTCATCTAACATGATTGACATATGTATGGCCCTCGACCAATCCGTTTCCCCGCACACTGGTGTGCAGACTATTCAAAATACCGGGGTTTTCTGGCAGGCGGTATTTCAACCGCCTCGTCCCTACTCCCTTTTTTTGGAACACGGCTCCGCCGCCAAAACTTTAATTTCGCACCCACACAATACCGCCAGCTACGCAGGCTATGTTGCACACAAACCGATAACCACCTTACGACGACTAGTTACTAATGTCAAGGACAAAGACAAACCGGAGGACAGACAGGGAGCACTATACAAGATCAAATGCTGCTTCTGCCAGGCTACTTACTTTGGTGAAACCGATAGAAACCTAAGCACGCGAATGACCGAAAACAAACGAGCGACGAGAAATGGTGACGTCAACAATCACATTGCTGAACACTATTTACAGACGAAACATCAAATCGACTGGGACTCTGCGACATGTATTACAGACTACTATCAACGACTCACTTTAGAAAGCTGGTTTACTAACTTAAAACAAACGTCCTTGAATCGTAGTCAACAGTTACCGGCACTGTACAAACAACTTATTGACAAAATCAAGCAAAACTTACTACGAGAGAACGACTGGACAACTGACAACTTGACTAACAATAGACGGATCGAAACGCACCAATTACATTACGAGTCTTCATAGCCAACAACGACGTAATTGACCAGTCAGGTCAATAACCAGAGTATAATACCATCAACTGACGTGGTACAACTCATTTTGACTCTGAAGATGACTACTGCTATGCCTAGATAAAAATATCTGAATATTTTTTAAGATATTTAGAAGATTTTGGGATATTTAGAAAATCTCATGATATTCAGGAAAAAATTGTGATATTTAGAATTTGAAAAAAGTACTGAAATCATGTTTTTTCTAGGAAGCTACTTCAATGCTAATTAGGGCATAGGCATTTCGGTGACAAAAACTCAAACAAATCTCCACATATGGGCTTGTTGTAATCAGATTCAGCAATATTCTTCATTTATAATATATGCAATGTGGCTAATGTTCAACAAAATGGCTGATGACGAACCCTTTAAGCCACGCACAAAACAAACGGTAGTGTCCCTTTTAGACCACTTTAGAGCTCCAGCACCTAAAGGTCTTTCACGATCTCTGCCTGTATTAAAGTGCAATACCCTAGTCTTCTTGTAGGCTGAGGGGTACTGTAAATAAGGCTGACTTTTTGTGGAATTGCTTAGAGTTTTGTTGTATGCTGTACAAGAATATACTTTCCTGAAATTTGCTGAAATTTGTGTTGCCATTTTAGATGAGAATGTAATATTATTATTTTATTATGTCGAAAATGATTTTTCTTGTACATGCACATCAATCGTCCGAGAGTCTCAATTCTTTTAATTTCCAGTTGCAAAAGTTTAATGGCTTTTATAGCTGAGTGCGACAACTTTTTTATAACAAAATGCGATGGCCTGTTATTACAGGGTGCAAAAGCTAAATTCATTATCAAGCATGGCAGTTTTATTACAAAGCGCGAGAGAATAGCATCTCCTCGAAATATTTTGTATTAAAAACCCTCTTAGATATGTCAAACAAGATTTCCCTTTTGTTTCATATATCTCATCATGTGAAATTCCTGGCCTTTAATTAATATACCCAGGAAGCCTGAAGAATGTACTGCTTTCGGTAGGAGCCTTCATGTATAGCCATTATAGGGAGTACCCTCTCAGGGTTGGGGAGGGAGGGCAAAAGAGTATGGCTCTAATTTTTTGCAGAAGGACGGAGACTTCCCCAGTAATCTGCTTGAGGGTTTGCGTTTCAAAACAGAAAACCGTCAGAATAGATGTATAGGGACCTGAAGGTCTGAGCAAAGGACATCAAAACCAGTTTTAACTGCTTTTGATGTCATTTGGCAGTTTTTCAATTTTGCTATCAGCTAATCCGTACACCCTTATTTATAAAACCCGCAAACAATAAAACCATACGAAGAAAATAAATACGGCGCCACTTTGTGCAAAACAAAGGAGCGTATACCCCAACGTGCTAAAATCAGCTGCAGTGCAGACAACTGGGGGACAGAGGTATATAATGCTAAACACCTTCAGTAGCGAAATGGCTGCAGAAATGAACAAATACCCCTAAGCTTCCCTAAATGTAAGTGATGTCCTTGACTGATTTAAATTTGTAACAAACAATGAAACATGTCACAAAGAAATTGAATACAATTCCTCCTAATGTGTCCAGTCCCCTGGTCCGTGCCAGCAAAATAGCTATTTATGCCTGTTTCGTGATGCTACACTGTCAGTAGCTGTCAGTAGATGTTGAATCATCTGGAGCTGATATTTTCGCAGTAACTGAGAGATGGCTCTCAGAAATTGATGATGCGTGCAGAGCCGAAATCACCCCACCCGAGTACAAGCTGTTTGATCACACACGATCTGATCGATCTGGTGGTGGAACTGCTCTATTGATAAGAGAAAATCTCCATGCAAGTCGTGTAGATGCTGGTGAGCGTACTTCTTTTGAGTTTTCTCATTGGATGGTCAAGTTCCAGTCGCGAAAACTACAGATTATTATTATTTACCGTCCACCCTATTCAAGTAACCATCCTGTCACGACGAGTGTATTCTTTGCTGATGTTTCGAGTTTTTTGGAGAGTATCATAATGTCATCTGTAACGTTACTGATAGCAGGTGATTTTAATATCCATGTAGACGTTCCAGGGAACGCAGACAGTGTTTCTTTAAAGGAGCTGCTCGAGTCAATGGGCCTTCAACAACATGTAAACGAGCCCGAGGCCTTTGGTACCTTGGTTTAGTGAAGATATTAGGGATTCCAGGAAGGAAAGCCGGAGAGCTGAAAGAAAATGGCGTCGATCTCGAACTGTCCGTGATTTGCTTGAATTTAAAAAGAAGAGGAACTTTACAACCTACCTGATGAATGAAGCCCGTCGTAAGTTTTACTCAGACTTTATTGTTGAAAATAACTCCAATCAAAGAAACCTATTCTCGGCAACAAAGAGGTTGCTAAATCAAGGTCATGAAGTACCTTTTCCACCAACGAGTGACAAGCTGGTTTTATCCAATGAAATGGGTAGCTTCTTTGTTGAAAAGATTGACGCCATCCATGTCAAATTGGACAGACTAGCTGATTGTTTGCATGATTCCCATTTTGACTATGTGAAAACGTTACCAACTAGAACACTGGACAGCTTTATCCCTTTAACTGAAAATGCAGTTAGTAAGTTGATTGGCTGCTTTCCGAAGAAGAGCTGTATGTTTGATCCGATGTCAACACCTTTAGTAATCAGCTGCACTGATGTGCTATTACCAGTCATTACTAAAATGATCAACCTGTCTCTTAATTCTGGAGAATTTGCGGATGATTGAAAATGTGGGCTTATTAATCCTATCTTGAAGAAACCTGGATTGGATTTGCTGTACAAAAATTACAGACCAGTTAATAACTTACAATACGTATCCAAGTTGACTGAAAAAGTCGTTTTTAATCAAGTTTACGATCACATGGTTTCAAATGCTATTTTTCCTGCCCTTCAATCTTCTTACAGGCAATTCCATAGCACTGAAACGGAACTTGTCAAGGTGATGAACGATATTTTGTTAAAGATGAACTCTCAACATGTCACTTTGTTAATTTTATTGGATCTCAGTGCTGCCTTTGACACTGTTTATCATCGAATACTTTTAATGAGGCTATCTGACGAGGTTGGCATACGTTGGACTGCTCTGAATTGGTTTAGATCGTACTTTTCTGATAGAAGTCAGCGAGTTTCTGTACATGGAGTTCTCTCTCGTCCTTTTGACTTGAACTGCGGGATACCCAAGGGTCATGTTTAGGGCCTTTGCTATTCATAATTTATGCATCTAAGCTGTTTAAGATCGTAGAACATTATCTTCCCGATACTCACTGTTTCGCAGATGATACGCAGCTGTATCTGAGTTTTAAACAACTCGGCAACACTAATCAAGTTGATGCTATACAAGCTATGGAAAAAAAGCATTAAAGCGGTGATTAAGTGGATGATTCAAGATCGGTTGATGATCAATACTGATAAAATGGAGTTTTTGTTGTTCGGCACACGACAACAGCTTGATAAACTAGATTCGTGTTTCATTACTGTGGGCAATAATCGTATCAGTCCAAGCCCATGTGTTAAAAACCTTGGATCGTGGTTTGACAGCAACTTAAGCATGACTGATCATATAAACAAGGCTTGTAATGCGGCATTTTATCATTTACATAACTTGAGACGTATTAACAAATACCTGTAGAGAGATTCTTTAATTACCTTGGTTCATGCTTTTATAACCAGCCGTCTTGACTATTGCAATGGTTTATTGTTTGGCTTACCGAAGGCAGAGATCGCTAAATTACAGCGTGTACAAAATGCAGCAGCAAGAATTATTCTTGGCATCAGAAAATTTTCTCAAATTACAGCGGCGCTTTATGAGCTGCACAGGCTGCCGGTTTCTTTGCGTATTGACTATAAGATTTTACTTTTGACTTTCAAATGTATTTATGGCCTAGCGCAAACTTATCTTAGCGATCTTATTAGTATAAAATCGAATTCATTATATAACCTTAGGTCTACTGGTAAGCTCTTATTGGACCATCTCAAGGGAAAGATGCTTACAACATTGGGAGCAAGATCATTCTCAGCAGTAGCTCCGAAACTCTGGACTGGCCTGCCTGTGGAGCTTCGTCAAGCAACATCACTTAACAGTTTTAAATCTCGACTTAAAACGTTTTTTAAGAAGTATTTTTATAGTTTGTAACTAATGTTATTCTTTTCTCACAGATATGTACTTTCGTTTTCTCTTAAACATATGATTGTAAAGCGCTATTGATCAGCATATGTAAATACGCGCTATATAAATTGGTAAATTATTATATTATTAGTTAAATCCAACTAGTGGTCTATTATCAATGCTGCGTTCTGATTGGTTGAGCTACTACTAGGCTATATGTTATAGCCCACTAGTAGCGAAAAGCGCCGGCTTTTTGGCGGCAAAAAGGATTAAAGTCTAGCTTTAAGTAGCTAAATTTTTTTCTATTCTCGATATTTTTGACCAACCAGTTGGATTTTACTAAAACGATTATTCCTCTCGCCCTTATAGCCCCTGAGTCAATAGCCCATTCGGCCTTCGTTTGGGCTATTGACTCAGAGCCCATTCGGGCTCGAGGAATAATTGTTAATTATTATTAGTAGTAAAACTATTTCTTTTTCCAAAGCACTTTCGTCTACTCTTCGTTTTAAACTTGTTAGGTCTTCATTGTATCACCTCAAAAGGCCTTGAACTTGTCTAACATTGACATCCTGTTTTCCACATTTGTTTTTACATAGTTTAAAGCTCGGTCACCGCTAAATTGTTGGATTATCGGACGTTCGATTCTGTCTTCAGCTGCAACGACCACAAGTAATGATCAAACTTATCTTTTTCAAAATGGTTTTGTATTCTTGTCGGAAGCGCCTATTGGTAGCGCCATATATAAAGGGGTTGATTGTACTACTTAGGTAGGCAAGAAATCCGTAAGTAAGATATACCTGTCGTGGCAAAGTGGGCTCCCCGCGTGCTGCGTCGATGTAATCCATAATACAGATAGGAAGCCAACATAAGGAGAAACTGGCCATGACCAAGGCTAATGTCTTGGTCACTTTGGCTTCCTCGACGTTTGCTCTGAGCTGTTCAGGGTTATTTTCTTGCGTGAAAACACGATTTGATCTTGACACTGTGTAGAACACTTTGGCGTAGCAGAAAGTGATGAATGTAAAGGGCGCAGCGACAAACACACATTCGATGAAGACGGTATAAGCAATGTTAGTTTGGAATGGGTACATGCACATTGCTTTTCCTGGATGAAAAGTGTATCCGCCTGTCTGAAAAATTAGCGGAGGCACTGAACCAATGAGAGCCATACACCATACTACCGCAGTGTACATCAAAATTCTTTGCCTCCGGAATAATACAATGTACCTCGTTGGTTTCACCACGCAAAAATATCGGCTAACTCCAATAACCCCCATGGTATTTAGAGACGCTAATGAAAACGTAAACATCGCAGCACCCTGGAGTCGACAAACACTGGTCCCGAAAATCCATCGGCCTTGAACGAGAGTAGCAACTGACAGAGGCATACAGCTGACAGATATTAGTAAGTCACTGACAGCTAGCGCTACAATAAACATATTGGAAACCGAACGAAGTCTCTGGTTTCTATACACGGCGTAGCAAACAGAAATGTTTCCAGAGATGGCCATTATATTGACGATAGCAAGGAAAATTGCTTCAATCCAGACTAGATACTGTGCTCTTTTGAGGAGCTCGCTGGAATGCAGATGTTCCATAATACGAGGCTGATTCAAACGAATTCGTTGAAAGTATTTAGCGAAATCTTGAGAAGATCTTTGTAATAATTTGAACTCTACTGTTTTCAACGTTTAAGGGAAGTAGCCTTCTATACTGGATCAGGTGTTCGTGTCATTAATGAAAAATGTCAAATCATTAGTCATTTATATCAACACCTAACAGCTAACCAAGACTTAAACAGCTGCACCCCCCCGCTCCCCTCCCCAAAAAAAGAGATATCCTAGTAGCCAAGAGTGTCTACCTCTCCGTTGGTTAGGGGTAAAATAGGGCGCTTAATAGCGGCTTTCTGTAAATATCGAGAATTTGCCGTCAAAACTGAAATTTCGAAATACTTCATTTTCAGTCAGGAAAAACCCTTTGGTGAAACATTTTCGACAATGACAATCAAAGTTTCCAAAGAATTTTGTTTTTCTAGAAAACCGCCAAAAAGTGAAATGCTGCTCCTCGTCATATAGTCGCCGGTATCAAACCTTTGAATTTTACCATTTTCAAAGCCCTCGGGAAGAAAGGCGGTTGAAGGAAACAAGTTCAACTTTGGCAGGTAAGTAACGCATCCCAGTTACAATACTATTTGGTAAAAATATTGCAAGATAATACATTTTTACTCGGTTAAAAACGCCGGAAGATTCCTATCTTCAGCACTTTCGTAAACAATGAAATTTTGCGAAACTTTAAAGGAAAAAATCACGGCTTGGTACATGAAATTTGTAATATTTAAGTCATGAAACTACAGCACGAAACGAACCATGTGCTAGTCCTCCATTTTTAATGTACTGCGCAAGTACAAAATACAAGGAGCCTGGAACCTAATATATTACACTCCTCCCGAATAAATGGGTTGGTTAGCATAGCAACAGTAACAAGAAAATGCACGTCTAACAGATAAACAATGTTCAGCGTTCGTCATCGACTTAACCAATGTTCACATTTCACATATGAGTCTGCGTGGTGGTCTCCTCTCCCGACTTGGGTACCTCAGTGTTGGGTGCGGTCACAATGGTGTCCCTGAGGGACTTGTTCCCTCCGAAGCGTCTCCCAAAGATGATTCTGGTGTCACCTCAGTTGTGTCCTGTTCCTCTACGTCACCTGCATCCGGAACTCCTCCTGCCTCGGATGTGTTAACCGGTGGTTCAGAAAGACTCCACACTGCACTCTTCACTTCGTCTTGGGAACTTAGGAAGTTTCGTGCGTAATTACTATCTTCCTCTCCCTCGCAAAGCTTGAAGACTGGATCCAGCGAGCACTCTTCAAATGACCCACATGAAGGTAAATGCGCGGACCTTTCACCTGAGTGATTCTTTCGGGGATCCACCTTTCAACGCCGCGCCGCTAATTACGAACCAAGACCACTTCATTCAACTTGAACTCTCGGAGTTTCACTCGTCCTTCATCGTGGTGCTCTTTCTGCTTCAACTGTTGCTCCTCCACGGCTCTGTTAAGGTTCGGTTTCGGTAATGTGAAACAGTTCCTAATCTGCCGTCCAAAAAACAACTCAGCGGGAGACTACCCAGTGACAGTGTGAGGTGTGCTACGATTCAAAATAAGAAAGTTGGCCAGCCTATGCTCCAGACTGAGTCAATTTACTTTGCCTTCCAGCACTTGCTTGGTCAAAAACGTCTTGGCGGTCTGTACAGAACGTTCAGCAGCTCCATTAGAAGCAGGTTGGTACGATGAAACCCGGGTAAACTTGACTCCATTCAGCTTCAAGAATTGAGAGAACTCTTCCGATGCTAGCTGCGGCCCGTTGTCCGAAACCACCTCTTCCGGTATTCCGTAGCGTGCAAACAACGAGCGCAAAACCTCGATGGTTTTCAAGCTGGTTATGGAAACCATGGGAATCACCTCCAACCACTTGGAATAGGCATCAACAACAATCAAGAAAATTCAACTTGCCCTTCTCCAAGAAATCAATGTGGATACGCTGCCATGGCTTAGCAGGCCATTTCCAAGGGTATAATAGTGCCCTTGGAGGGGACTTGTCCAAGGCAGCACAAACATGACATTGCTGAACCCTCTCAACAATAGCAGCATCCAATCCCGGCCACCAAAAATAACCCCTCGCCAGCGACTTCATCCGGCAGATTCCGTGATGCTCTTGGTGCAAGTCATCCAACAGTCGAACACGATACTTCTCAGGAATAACCAAACGTAAACCCACAACACACAGCCTCGGTCAACGGAAAGTTCTTGCTTTCGTAAAAAGAAAGGCTGCAACGCTGGATCATCGAGCGCTTGGGGCCCTCCATGCAAAGTGAAGTCGTACACACGAGCTAAAACCGGGTCTTTTCTAGTTGCAGCCGCAATGTCGCGGGCTGTAACTGGAAGTTCTTCCAGGTAACTGATCAAATACACCTCTTCCTCCTCCCCTTGCTCTTCTAAAGATGCCTGTACCAGTCTTGACAAAGCATCTGCATTTGTATATTCAGCAGACTTCCTATACTCAATTTCATACTGATAAGCTGCAACATCAAAGACCACCTTTGCATTCTTGGTGCGACCAGCGGAGGTATACCAGTCCTCGGCCCAAGAATTGTGACCAGCGGTTCATGATCTGTAAGCAATGTAAACCTCCGACCATACATATACGAATGGAACCTTTTCACTCCAAAAACGAAGGATAAGGCCTCTTTCTCTATTTGGGAATAGTTACGCTCATTAGCTGTAAGAGTTCGAGATGCAAAAGGCTTTTCCTCTCCGTTCTTCATAACATGGGAGATAACCGCTCCTACCCCGTAGGGTGATGCATCACAGGCCAGCCGAAGTGACTTCTTCAGATCATAATGGACCAGCAAAGGAGAATCTTGTAACTGCTTCTTACTCTTAACAAACACTCTCTCGCACGCCTCCGTCCACTTCCAAGGTCTATCCTTTTGCAAAAGGTCACGAAGAGGATGCAGTGTAGTCGCCAGATTGGGCAGGAACTTGCCATAATAGTTAAGCAGTCCCAGATACGACTTCAACTCTGTGACATTGGTAGGACTCTTGGCTTGCATGACTGCATCCATCTTCTGAGGGAGGGGACTAATGCCATTCTTGTCAATCCAGTGTCCGAGAGGCCCGACTGGAAAAAAATGCACCTCGCCGGATTCAACCTGATGCCATGTTCTTGTAAGCGCCCGAAAACTTCCTCCAGGATTGCCAAATGTTCAAGAGGGGAACCCCCTGAAATCAGGATTTCATCCAAATGGCAAACTGTGAACTTAACCCCCTGCAGAAGCTGATCCATAATCCTTTGAAAAATAGCTGGTGCACTGGAGACTCCAAACGGCAGTCGTTTGTAACAGTACAAACCCTTGTGTGTGTTAATTGTTAGGTACTTCTGCGAGTCTTCATCCAGCTCTACCTGCCGATAGCCGTGAGATAAGTCAATCTTGCTACATACTTGTCCCACAGCTAACGTCGCAAACAAATTTTCTGTATTAGGCAAAGGGTACTGGTCGACATCGGCACATTGTTTCACTGTCATCTTGGAGTCGCCGCACATTCTGAGTGAACCATCTTTCTTGGGGACCAACACCACTGGTGCAGCCCAGTCACTTTGACTTACTTTGTAGATAATCCCTTCATCCTCCAGTCTCTGAAGCTCCTGCTCCACCTTTTCTTTGGGAGCATATGGAACGGGTCCTGCTTTCAGAAATTGGGGCTGTGCACCTTCACGCACCTGAATGGAGGCTTTATAGAGTTTGATGTGTCCATACCCCTTTTCAAACAGGGCTTCATACTTAACAAGGATATTCCCCACAGCAGGCACATGAGACACCTTGAAGATGGTGGACCAATCCAGGTTCAATGTCTCAAGTCAGTTACGCCCAAGCAACAAAGGCTTTTTTCCTTGAGCGACCACCAGAGGTAGTTGCATTTCCTGGGTCTGATACTTCACAGTGACTCGAATTTCCCCCAACAAGGATAATGACTCACCAGAAAAGGTTTTCAAGTGGAACTGCTTTGGCTGCAACTTGAGATGCTTAAACCACTTCTTATACTCCACCTTAGAGACTATGGACACCTTTGATCCCGTGTCAACTTCCATGCTGACTAGCTTACCCTCTAACAATAATTGAAATTGAAACCCTGATCCACCTTGTCCTTTAGACTTGAGAGTGTACAATCCCAGTCCAGACTGCGTGGATTGTATCTTCCCTTTCTTATCGCACATCTTAGGAAGGTCACCCTTATTGTCACATTTGTAACATTGTACCGATCTGGCCCAGCATCCTGATGGAGAATGCTTACCATCACAACGAAAACAACTCACGGCGTCTCCAGTCGAATGCCCTGAACTGGCATACCTGCCGACCTTATTGACGGTATCGTCCACTGGTACACTGGTGTCTCGAAAATCTTCTTTGTTGGCTAACTCCATGGATTGTGCTGTTTCAAACACTTTCTTAAGAGTCAAGTCTCTCTCTGCCAACAGCTTCTTCTGAATTTGCACGCTTTTCAATCCACAAACGACGCGGTCCCGTGACGCTTCTTCCAAAAAGGTTCCAAATTCAGACTTCAACGCCAGTCGCTTCAACTCAATTACAAACTGTGCGACCGTTTCACTCTCATGATGGTTCCGACGATGAAATTTATAACGTTCTGCGATCAAAATAGGTTTAGGCGAGTAATGTGAAACCAAAAGCTCTTTCAACTCATCGAAAGACTTATCTTTCGGAAGTTCAGGGGCTAACAAATTCCTCCGCACGCATCCTGCCCCAATTAACGCTAGAAACGTAGCAACTTCGTAATCCGCTTCGACGTAATTCGCCGCAAAATACAATTCCACTCGTTCTATATAACAGCCAATATCTTCTTTTCCGTCGATATATTCTCTTACTTGCCCCACGAGCTCCATCCTCGTCGCCAAATGTAATATTTAAGTCAGGAAATTACAGCACGAAACGAACCATGTGCTAGTCCTCCATTTTTAGTGTACTGCGCAAGTGCAAAATACAAGGAGCCTGGAACTTAATATATTACAAAATTAGGAAGAATCATTATACCTCAGTAAAGTCCTACTGTTTTAGTACAACATATAAAAAATCCAGCTGGGCAATTAAAAAGCAAGGCGCTGAGAGGTAAACGCGCAGTTCATTTTCGATGTTTTTGATAAAATGCACGTTAAAACCGTCACGCAACCGGGAGTAAAACAAACTCCAAAAAATTGTCTTGAATTCACATTTTTTCGTGGTGATCAGGAAAATAGTTTTTACTTGCAAAATCGCAAGATTGATTGAGTCTTTTAATGCTCTGGTATAACTTGACTAGTTAGAAAGTTAGATAGAGGGCGATCGCAATGAACCAGCTCTGAAGTCAAACGGCCGTTTCCACAAACGTCAACAATGCTAAGGTCTGCGAAGGATATGCTAATATATATTTTTTTTGAAATTAGATTTACTTGACATAAAATTTTTGAGTCGTGTGGTGTGTTTTATACAAAGAAAGTGCTGGAAAGAAAACGGACTAAGATTCAGACAAACATTGAATTAAAAATGGTAAATAATTGGCCTGCGAACCGCAGTCCAAAGCCAAAAAAACCGGATGCTCTCGAAGACTAGTAAAGCTCAGTAAATAATATGAGTTTCCTAAGGGACGGACCATTAGAAAAGTTATGGGGGAAGGGAGGGGAATTTTCGAGCCGCAGGAATATTTTTTCGTTATCAAATTCCTTGTATGAATGTTTTTTAGGCCGTAGCATGAATATTTCTTAGGGTTAATTGGCGTTCATGAATTTTTTTCGTTCAATTTTCACTTGCGCGAATATTTTTTTTGTACTTCGTCCACCTCCCCTCCCCCCCCCCCCTCATAAGTTTTCTAATGGTCCGTCCCTAAACGAGCTGATTGAAAGATCAGGGGCCGTGTCAAAAGCTTGTCAATCTTGGCATCTGTGAGGTATGTCTTTTGAGTTCGTTCTTAACTGATTGAAAAAAAGGGCAATCAATACAAAAAATATAGACCGATCTTAGGCTACTTTATCAGGAAAGAAGCATTTTATTTTGGAGAGGCGGGGAGAGAGTAGAGGTTGAGCAATTTTTTCCATTTTTTCAGCCGCTCTTATTTGCAAAAGTTTTTTTTTCGCAACATATGTACACGATTATTCATAGCCTGTTATCACGGCCCACGCATCATAAGAGTCATCGACCTTGGTACCTGTAGCAAAAGTTGTTGTATTATAGTTTAGTATATGGAGTTAAAACTCCATGGATTATTAATTTAGAAAACTGGTTCCAGAATCATTCAAAATGTGCTCTTAACTTCCCACAAGTTATAATTAGGCGAGCCACTGCTACTTAATAGCGGGGCTCCCTGTGCTCGAAGCGCGCGGGGGACAGAGCCCCATACTCATGGACTATGGTCAACCTCTTTTCGTTTGGTTGTCACGTGATTGACTGAGCGTACATACGTACGTACGCGTCTACAGATTGTACGGGTGGAGTAGGGGAGACTGTCAAAAGGAAGGGAGGGGTGTCTTTGGCGTGTGTTGACAAGTCCAAATCTTTTATATAGGGCATTCACAA
This sequence comes from Porites rus, assembly GCA_964035705.1. Lineage (NCBI taxonomy): Eukaryota > Metazoa > Cnidaria > Anthozoa > Scleractinia > Poritidae > Porites > Porites rus. The sequence goes on along the minus strand of OZ038001.1, from coordinate 17,458,994 downwards.
TATGGTCAATTGACAGCTGTCAAAACAGGATAACCACTGACCAGTATCCCATGACCATATTGCGGGCTCCTGTGTCAACTCATCGAGGTGTCGTGATTTATTTGGAAGCTGTCCGGTGACCAGTTAATTGTCTTACTAGATTGCGAACAATGTTCAATCTCATACTTTTTAGCTAGTTTGGGAGCACAGGAAAACTGATAATGCTAGCCTGCGTAGCAGGCGTCGAAAGGTGTAGGAGGTACGGGATAGGGAGGAAGGGAAAAAGGGGAGGGGGACTGGGGAGAGGGGGGGACACCTGCTCTAAGAACCCCCTTTTGTTCATATTCCTGATTGGCTGAGCCTTAATGAGTAACATTTTGAAATGAGCGTTTCACAAATCAACAAACAGTCGAGATGGCAGCGGTAGACGTGGATGTCGTAGAGAGTGCTTTGAGCGATGTGAATTTATCTAGTGGTAGAGAGACTGTTTTAAAACCAGAGCAAAAATCAGCAGTAAGGGCTCTTTTAGCCGTCAGAGATGTTCTGGCGGTTTTGCGGACCGGATACGGCAAGAGTTTAATTTACCAAATATTTGTACGCGCGAAGAACTACGAGCTAAATGGTAATGCGGCGATTCTCGTCATTTCGCCACTGAAAAGTATTGTCGAAGACCAGTTGCAGGAGATGGAATTGTTGGGCTACCCAGCGAAAGATTTAGCCAATTTATCGAACGATGACATTCGCCGATGTAACTTAGCAATAAAAGAGGATGGTTTTACCTCATGCCAAAATGCTGCTTATTCCAATAAAGTTGTTTTTATCTGCTGGGTAGATTATGCTCTGGAAGGTTCTGCATTTATACTGAGCAAATGTTATTTTAGCCGCATGTTTCACACTGAGAGGTCATGACATACGTATCGATTGACTGTAGTTATTGTTTTCTTTTCGGCAGGATTTGCCCTCTGATGCAAGCACAATTTCTTTGACCTCTTTTGAAGCGTAAAGCTTTTTTTATTACGGCTGAATAAGGGTTCCAATTTTCTCCAAAGTGCCTTCTGGATCTGAATAACTAAGCGAATTTCTTTAGTCCGTGAGTGTAGTGTTTTTCTGCAATGGCGAGTGTAGCGACACTTGATTGACAGTAAGCGTAATCGGATTACTAGAAAATTGGTAGGCGTTATGCAAAAACATAGGCTCTTAGAGCAGGTTCTCCCTTCCCTTTTCCCTTTCTCCCTCCCCCCTCCCCCTCCCCTTTTTGCTCCTGCCACGCAGGCTAGATAATGCACACATATTGGACATCAATGTTTTGACCAATTGACAGCTGTCAAAACAGGGTAACCGGTGACTTGTATCACTTGACCGTTTCGCGGGCTCAGGTGTCGACCCATCGAGGTAAAGTATTTTTTGAAGTTATCCGCTGACAAGTTACTAGTTTTCAAGTGATCGCATGCTCAGGTTCAATTTTTTTAAAATTTTTTTTTTTGAATTGTGTTTATGTGCCGCACAATTAAAATTTTCATCTCAAACTGACCTCGGACGCGTAGCCTGTGTACAGACGTCCCCCCTCCCTCAGGAAAAATCGGGAGAGGAGACGTCTGTGAATCACCGTCGTTAATCGTGTTCCGGTATACATTTGCATAAATTGTTTTGTTCTTTCGGTGACAGTTGAAAAGGCACATGTAGGTCGAAAAATAGCTCTGGCGTCTGTGCACGGGCTAGCCGAAAATCTTCACCCAATGTCCTGCCCAAAAATCCAGATATCAGATCTCTGATTACAGTCAAGTCAGGTCAAGCGTGCCTCCCAAGATGCATTAATGTATTTATTATTCGAAAGTTGAACCGTTGGTAGTTGTAGATTTCAGATTCATCTCTGTGTGCATTCTTGCATTCGTAATCAACCGTGAATTCACACGCGATTCAGTTGCGAAATTTCTACCAGCTCAGTTTCCCTGAATTTGATGTAAATGTCTTCTAAAAGACATTTAATCCATCGATCAAAGATTTTCAATCTGACCAAATGCAGAGAAGTTCACTTAAAATGTTCACTGCTCATTACGCATACAGGAATGCCGATTTAAATTTGACACCAGTTACGGGAACGACTAACGGATTCATTTTTTCAAGTAATCAATTCATTAATATAATCTTTTTGGGGTAAGCTTGACCTACCCTGGCTGTTAACGTTGGATTTTGTATGCCTTCTGTTTTATTTACAATACCGACCGGTACAGACAGACGCACCCGCAACCGGGTGCAGCAAACATCGGTGGTCTTAAATTCTCATGCCTTTTCGAGAGAGCCGAAATACAAATACCGGTAAACAAATATGAATGTCCACAAAGGCTGAGCTTTTCCCCGGGGAATCTAGAGGTTCATTCACCAATCACAGCACCGGAACTTATTTGCTTCATGGCATTAACATTACCACCAATCAGAGGCTGTCCCCAACATTCCGGGGAAACGGGAACATGATTATCGCCTGCGATTTACAGACGTCTCCTCTCCCGATTTTTCCTGAGGGAGGGGGGACGTCTGTACACAGGCTACCTTTCACCTGGGTCACTGAAGCAATAGGATTAGTTTCTTATGAATGCAAGCTCTTTAATGAACATAAAATAAATCAATAAATAAATTTAAAAAGGAGTGCCTAGGGTGGTGTCGATACATTTGTTGACCTTTGTTGTTTGGTTTGGCAAACGCAGTTTCAGTTCCCCATTTCAGCTGCCATTTGAACTCTAACAACTTCCAGCCCCTCAGTAACGGGTTTTTATCGAATGAAACAAACTTTCAGATGCACTTTATCGAAAATTCTTGATTTGAGATTCTGTACGCGTACTTTTAAGACGTTTTAACATTCCACTTTCCTTCGGTACATATATAGTCTGCACTTGACCTTCTTCACGGCGATTTTCTCTTATTCCATTTATACGTTAAAATTAAAAAAACGATATTCATAGAAGACTTAAATATTCATTAGATACTACTTTTCTAGAACACTATCTATTCATCTTCATAAAAAAAAAATGCATATTTGGTGCCAATAAATATAAAATATAATTCATGGAGTTTGTGTTACCCCCTGTTGCGTGACTGTTTTAACATTTTATGCAAAAACATCGAAAGTGAACTTCGCATTTACCTCTCTCGACGGGTTGCTTTTTAATTGCCCAACCTGGATTTTTCATATGTTGTACTACAACAGTAGGGCTATACTGAGGTATAATACTTCTTCTAAAATTCTCTTTACCAAACGGTGATTTTTTGCTTCAAAGTTTCGCAAAATTTCATTGTTTATGAAAGCGCTGAAGATTGGAATCTTAGGGCGATTTTTAACTGAGTGAAAAATGCATTTTCTTGCAACATTTTTACCAAATAGTATTGATAGATAGATAGATAAATAGATAGATAGATAGATAGATAGATAGATAGATAGATAGATAGATAGATAGATAGATAGTTTATTAATAACCGATTAGCAACTAAAAGTTGAATTATACCATTATTTACATAAAATTGAATATTGATAATTACATTAAAAAGACTACAAGTGATTTAAAACAGCAAATAAGGACACTATATATATGTTCTTAAATATGTATAGAGAGAGAGAGAGAGAGAGAGAGAGAGAGAGAGAGAGAGAGAGAGAGAGAGAGAGAGAGAGAGAGAGAGAGAGAGAGAGAGAGAGAAGAGGTTTAAAAAATCTACTAAAACTGTTCAAGCTTTAAGGGCGTTAAAGGTAATAAAACTACTACGAAACCTGTTCGTCTTAAAAGCTGGCTTAAACTTCCGCATATATCTTAGGTTAAAGGTACATGTGGTGATGCGAGCAGGAAGAAGTTCATGGAGCTTGTTCTGTTCGTTCTTTAAAACATTCTTAAATAGTTTATCAACTAGTTCTTGGCGGCGGTCTGAAAGTTTAGTTAGGCCTGATTCAACCAAGGCCTCATTATATGAGCAAAGAGGAAAAATGATGCGCATAGCTCGCTTTTGCACTCCTTCAAGTTCGTTGGAGAGGTACACGGGGAGGCCGTCATGAAAGACAGGACACGCGTTCTCTGTGATCGGACGAATACAAGTGCAGAAAAACTGGACTAACTAAACTATTGCAACTAGAATGCCTTACTTACCTGCCAGAGATGAACTTGTTTGCTTGGACCGCCTTTCTTCCTGAGGGCTTTGAAATGGTATAATTCAAAAGGTTTCATAACGAGCAGCACTATCTTAGCAACCAAAAAAACCCCTCAGTATCCAGCTGAGATAGCTGAGTAAAAGTCAGCTATCTCAGCTGGATACCCAGTAGCTTGCAAAATTCCCTATTCCATTAATCTCTGATCGTATTTCAGCTTATTTCGCATTTAATATAATAAAGGCGTCAATTCTCACGCAATCATGTCATCATCCTAGGGCGAGAAATATAATTAATTAAAAGCGCGTTATCTACTGGAACAAAATGTACGGCTTTGGTTGTGGAAAAAAAATTCAGTGCCGTCTAAAAAGAAACATATTAAAAGTCTGCGGTCGACCTCGTTGCAAATACACAGGAAAAAACGATGAAATATCTATAGTTCAATATTACTCGATTTCGTTAGTGCTCCCCCTCCCCGACGCTGCGTAGTACATTTACATCGATTTAGTACGACGAAAAGATAGGATATCTTTCTCTCTACGTATGGTTATGCTAAAACGTGTTATATATCCTAAAAGCGCTCAGGCATAACATTATATCAAAGGACTTCTACCTGGATAAACCGGAAACGATATAGAACAATTACCTAATTTTTTTCGGCTACGGATCAAAATATTGAACGTGTTATATATCCTAGAAACGCTCAGGTATAATCACATCATGCCAGGACTTCTGCCTGGATGAACCAGAAAGGATATAGAACAACTGCCTAATTTTTTCTCGGCTACGGGTCGAAATACTGAACGTGTTATATATCCTAGAAGCGCTCAGGCATAATTATATCATGCCAGGACTTCAACCTGGATGAACCAGAAAGGATATAGAACAACTGCCTAATTTTTTTTTCTACGCGTCGAAATGCTAAACGTGTTATATATCCTAGAAGCGCTCATGCATGATTATATCATGCCAGGACTTCAACCTGGATGAACCAGAAAGGATATAGAACAACTGCCTATTTTTTTATCCTAGAAGTACTCAGGCATAATTATATACCAGGATATCTGCGATTGAGTTTGCGGTGCGCAAGATGGGACAAATGTAAATATAGACATTAACCCGACTTGGAAGCAAATATTTCCTCCAGCCGATCGAGTCACTGGTTATGCAGGAGAGTGTCTGCGTTGTTTGGTTTTTACGAAAGTTTAATCAAAGAAAGCTTAAGCGAAAATAGGGAGATACAAACTACAGATTAAGAGCTGACCTGAAAGACACGCTGAATCGTGCCGCCATCCTGGAGTATATAATCTGGCCGCATTTAGGGAGACAATTTCATCTTCCATCCAAATTTACTATTTTGTTCGCTAGAATCCTCAGACAAATAATAGGGTGGAGAAATCGAATGGCTTGAGAAACTAAGTCCTTGAGTCACCTTACCGATCACAACATGTTTTGGAAGTAATGAGAAGCGCGCCAAACGAGTCTGGAGCGAACACGGTCGCGACCTGGATTGATACAATTACCATTGCAGGAGCTATCATACCAGTGATTTCACCTTTCGTTGCATAGATATAGTGAATGGTTTGTAAGCGCATTCTCGACTCTCGAAACATTCGTCTTGCCCCACTATGGAGTTTCGTTTCCCGCGAACCGTAGGTAGATTTCCCGCTGAACAAAATTTTTGATAATTTATGCAAAATTGAACCTCGGGAACGTCGGAAGTGCATTTATTGACTCAAAAATAAACAGACTTCCTCCACAGGGGTTTGAACACGATTTTAATTAAAGTACTTTACAAGCGCTGCGGTAGTTGACCGCAAAAGTGTTACTATGATAGATACTCAACTGGATGATTACGTCACTACACAGCAACCAGACGCTATGCATTTTTTAACTTCCGGGACACTGAGGCTTGTGACGTGGACCGGCGACTATATGGCGTGGGGCAGCATTTCACTTTTTGGCGGTTTTCTCGAAAATGAAAATTCTTTGGAAACTATGATTGTGATTTTCGAAAATCTTTCACCAAAGGGTTCTTTCTGACCGAAAATGAAGTATTTCGAAATTTCAGTTTTGACAGCGAATTCTCGATATTTACAGAAAGCCGCTCTTAAGATCCGACGACGGCCGGACGACAACGAGAACGTCAAAAAAAGCAATAGGTTTAATAACCAAAACAATTTTGCACGCGCATCACGCTTTTTGTATATTTCTTTGCCGTCACTGCACGACTACGACGTGAAAATGCCTATTTTCAATTTTTACAGCGGAAGTACACAAGCGACGAAATTTCCTCTCTGTTTCTGAACTTGGATATGGTTCTTAGGAATTCAACTTTTAGGAGGGTTCACCTACATTTGACAAAGTTAGTGACTTGGAGTAATCTCCAAGAAGATTGAAAGGACGCGAATTCACTTTTTCAGCGACGTTTTTGCTGCCGTTGCCGTCCTCAGATCTTAAGGTCCCTAATGTTTTCCAGTGCACGGGGCAATTCGATAGTGGTCACTTAAGTAGTCGGGTAAGCTTCATTCACTTCGCAGACATTTCCTTGTTTGTGATTGGTTTATGGGTTTATTTGAATTAATTCATTTGCATCCAATATCTTCCTAGAGAGTATTTTTATAAAACTGTGAAAGGTTTGAACCCATGAGTCATTTCAAAAGTAGGTTGAGTTTGATCGTCCTGGTGAACGTAGTCCAACACTCAGACAAACGTCAACTCTGGCCCTGTTACGACAGTGACTATACCGTACATCAGAGGCACCTCTGAAACCATCGCACGTATACTCCAACCTTACGATATAAGTGTTGCACACAAACCGATAACCACTTTACGACGACTACTTACTAATGTCAAGGACAAAGACAGTAGAGCAGTATACAAGATCAAATGCTGCGACTGCCAGGCTACTTACATTGGTGAAACCGACAGAAACCTTAGCACGCGTCTGAGCGAAAACAAACGAGCGAAGAGAAATGGTGAGACGTCAACAATCACATTACAGACGAAACATCAAATCGAATAGGACTTTGCGACATGTATTACGTATTCTACAAACTACTCTCAACGACTCACTTTAGAAAGCTGGTTTACTAACTTAAAACAAACGCCACTGAATCGTAGTCAACAGTTACCGGCACCGTAAAAACGACTTATTGACAAAATCAAGAACAACTTACTACGAGAGAACGACTAGACAACTGACAATTTGCCTAACAATAGACGGATCGAAACGCACCAATTACATTACAAGACTTCATAGCCAATAACATCACGGCTTAACTGAAAGACGACCAATAACATCGCGACGTAATTGACCAGTCAGGTCAATAACCAGAGTATAATACCATCAACTGGCGTGATACAACTCATTTTAACTCTGAAGATGACTACGGCTATGCCTAGATAAAAATATGTAAACATTTTTAAAGATATTTCGAAGATTTTGGGATATTTAGAAAATCTCATGATATTTAGAAAAAAATTGTGATATTTAGAATTTTGTTACGAAAAAAGTACTACTGAAATCATGTTTTTTCTAGGAAGCTACTTCAATGTTAATTAGGGCATGGGCATTTCAGTGACAGAAAAAAAACAAGTCTCCACATATGGGCCTGTTGTAAACAGATTCAGCAATATTCTTCATTTATATAATATATGCAATGTGGTTAATGTTCAACAAAATGGCTGATGACGAACCCTTTAAGCCACGCACAAACTATACATTAGTGTCCATTTTAGACCCCTTTAGACCTCCAGCGGCCTAATGGTCTTTCACGATCTCTGCCTGTATAAGTGCAGTGCCCTAGTTTTCTTGTAGGCCGAGGGGTGCTTTAAACAAGGCTGACTTTATGTGGAATTGCTTAGAGTTTTGTAGTATGCTGTACAAGGATATAATTTCCTGAAATTTGCTGGAATTTCTGTTGCCATTTTAGATGAGCGGCTTTTTTTGTTTGTTTTTTTTTTTACTGTAATATATATGAAATGAAGCCAGGTATTTTTGAGACATTGAGAAATTTTTCTAGATATTTAGAAAAAAGATGAGGAATTTCCGGAAACATATTTAAGCCATTTTTCGTGAATTTGTATCTGGGCCTAACTACCTCACAGGTTGTCGAAACGCCAGTCACTGTCAACAACAACAGTGGTAATCAAGACTACGTTCACCCAGACGATCAAACTCAACTTACTTTTGAGTATTTTAATTTTAAGGTCTCATTTTATGAAGATATAGTGCAATCATTCTTAATCTTGAAAATAATTTTACTTTATTCCTAATGCAACAAAGGCTTCGTACTCTCTTCTAAGAATGATGCTATATTAGAATTTGAAAAACCATCTATTCTAATTGAAATTCTTACCACAATGTCGAAAATTATTTTTCTTGTACATCAATCATTCAAGAGCTTCATTTCTTTTCCAACTTAAAAAGTTTAATAACGTTTATAACAGAGTGCGACAACTTGTTTTATAACAAAATGCGATGGCCTGTTATTACAGGTTGCACAAACTAAATTCATTACCAAGCGTGACAGTTTTATTGCAAGGTGCGAGAGAATAGCATCTCCTCGAAATTTTTTTGTAATAAAAAACCCTTTTAGATATCTCAAAGAGGATTTCCCTTTTGTTTCATATACCCCGTCATTTGAAATTCCTGCTTTCGGAGCCTTAATTTATAGCCATTATAGGGAGTACCCTCTCAGGGTTGGGAAGGGTATGGCAAAAGAGTACGGCCTTATTTTTTCGCAGAAGGGCGGAGACATCCCCAGTAATCTGCTTGAGGGCTTGCGTTTCAAAACAGAAAACCGTCAGAATAGATGGACATCAAAACCAGTTAAACTGGTTTTGACGTCCTTTGGTAGTTTTGCAATTTTGCCGTCAGCTAATCCGTGCACCCTTGGTTATAAAACCAGCAAAAAATAAAAACATGCAAAGAAATTAAATACAGCACCACTTTGTTCAAAACAAAGGAGTGCATCTTCTCTCGACCCGCTAAAATCAGCTGCAGTGCAGACAACTCGGGGACCGAGGTGTATATGCTAAACACGTTCAGTAAGCGAAATGGCTGCGAAAAAGAAAAAATACCCCTAAATGTAATTGATTGACTTGACTGATAATAATTTGTAACGAACAATGAAACATGTCACAAAGAAATTGACTACAATTCCTCCTAATGGATCCAGTCCAGTGGTCCGTGCCAGCAAAATAGCTATTTATGCAGGTCCGTGATGTTACACTGTCAGTAAAACCATTTCTTTTTCCAAAGCACTTTCGTCAACTCTTCGTTTTAAGCTTGTCAGGTCTTCATTGCATCACCATAAAAGGCTTTGATTTTGTCTAACATTGACATCTTGTTTTCCGCATTTGTTTTTACATAATTTAAAGCTCGGTCACCGCTAAATTTGGTGGATTATCGGACGTTTGGTTCTGTCTACAACTGCAACGACCACAAGTAAAGATCAAACTTATCTTTTTCAAAATGGTTTTGTACTCTCGTCTGAAGCGCCTGTTGGTAGCGCCATATATAAAGGGGTTGATTGTACTACTTAGGTAGGCCAGAAACCCGTATGTAAGATATACTTGTCGTGGCAAAGTGGGCTCCCCGCGTGCTGCGTCGATGTAATCCATAGTACAGATAGGAAGCCAACATAAGGAGAAACTGGCCATGACCATGGCTAACGTCTTGGTCACTTTGGCTTCTTCTACGTTTGCTCTGAGCTGTTCAGGGTTATTTACTTGGGTGAAAACACGATTTGACCTTGACACTGTGTAGAACACTTTAGCGTAGCAGAAAGTGATGAGTGTAAAGGGCGCAGCGACAAACGCACATTCGATGAAGGCGGTATAAGTAATGTTAGTTTGGAATGGGTACATGCACATTGCTTTTCCAGGTTGGAAAGTGTATCCGCCTGTCTGAAAAATTAGCGGAGGCACTGAACCAATCAGAGCCATACACCATACTACCGATGTGTACATCACAATTCTTTGCCTCCGGAATAATACAATGTACCTCGTTGGTTTCACCACGCAAAAATATCGGCTAACTGCAATAACCCCCATGGTATTTAGAGACGCCAATGAAAACGTAAACATTGCAAAACCCTGGAGTCGACAAACACTGGTCCCGAAAATCCATCGGCCTTGAATGAGAGCGGCCACTGAAAGAGGCATACAATAGACCGATATTAGAATATCGCTGACAGCTAAGGCTACAACAAACATATTGGCAAGCGAACGAAGTCTTTGGTTTCCATAAACGGCGTAGCAAACAGAAATATTTCCGGAGATGGCTGTTATGTTGATGATAGCAAGGAAACTTGCCTCAATCCAAATTAAATGCTGTGCTCTTACAACGAGCTCCCTGGAAAGCAAATGTTCCATAACGAATTCGTTGAGAGAATTCAGGAAAAGCTTGTAAAGATGTTCTTTTTTTTGTACCACTGAAAAGCTTTTCAGTCTGCTGTTTTTGTTTGGGGGACTGAGTGGCCTTCTTTACAGCAGGTGTTCGTCTCATTTATGAAAAATGTTAACAAGTAGTTATTCATGTAAGCACCAAAAAAGAAGATAATTCCTTCTTTACAGTCTAGTCAATAATTAAACAGTTGCAAAACATAACCCCAACATAACTCCAAAAAGTAGAGATATATCCGAGTAGATGAATAAAAGAGCCTGTCTCTCCCTTCGTTATATATTTGATATTTGTCTCTTAAAGCAGTCTTTTGGTTTCATTCACATCTCATACCTTTCTTTCCGTATTGTGATTCTTTTTTTCCACTACGGTTAGGATCGAAAAGAGTTCGATGACATAATTTAGGGGAAGCTTGCGATATTCTTTGTAATAATGCTTTGAACTCTGCTGTTTTTTACGTTTAATGAGAGAAGTAGCTGTCTTTACCGTAGGTGTTCTTCTCATTTTTTATTAAAAAAAGGTAACTTAGTAGCTCAATTACGCCAAGAAGCAAGTTAATTTGAATTTATTACTTACCGAGGTCTAGTCAAAAATAAAACAGTTCCAAACCCTACAATAGCTCAAAGAAAATTCTCGAAGTAATTCAGCTAACAGTGTCTGTCCATTGGTTAGGGTATTAAATATACTGGGAAATAATTTCTACTGCATGTGGAGATTGAAAATTTTTTATCTGAACAAAATTGACATAACAAGTAAATGATTACAGCTTCCTTTACGTCGCAGATCTTTCCGTTCTTTGTGATTGGTTTACGGATTATAATTATAAACTTGAAATTTATCTATTTGCATCCAATATCTTCATAATGAGTATTTTCAAAATACACATGACACGCTATTAAGCTCTCATTAGTTATGAACAGATAGTGTACATTTTCTCCTTTTTTTAGAGTGTTGATCACAAAGTTCGTAAGATTCAGTTTCTGTTTTATTGGTTTTGAACTCTTTGCACTTTTGAGAGGCTAAGAGCGTTTTGGGCTGCACTTTTCCTCCTTTTGAATATTTCTTTCTTTATGTAGCGTTATTAATAATATGTACAACTTTAAACTAGTAAAAGTGGTACAGCTGCCCCCGCTCTTTATGCTGTCGGCCAATAGAGCTCTAAAGTGTGACGTCATAAAAAATTAAATTTGTGAAATTGTGGGATTTGTCAGAATATTCTGAATGAAGAACATCCAAGAGGCCTACTCGCCAAAAAATAGCATTGTGGGGCAAATTTTCTCTGACATATTAGCCCAGTTATGCTCTGATCACTCCACACAAATCCTTCTAAATTTGACTTGGGTCATAACGTTTAGACCCAAGTCAAATTTGGAGGAATTCACTCATTGAGAGTAAGCTGGCCTGTCGAGCGAAACAAAAAATTCCACGGCCGCTACTGCCATAAATGGTCTATATGGGCATGTGCCGCTGTGAAGTATGGTTTTCAAGGCTGTTAAAATGGGAAAGATTATAGAGATTAGAAAGTTTTGGTCTGAGCAGTTGGTTGAGAATTTTAGTCAAGAACAAAATAATGATATCGGCGTAAAATTTTAATTTCCTGCAACTCAGTTTAAAAGCAAATAAAGTGTCAACCTCGGTTGCTTCTTGAAAATAGCGACCCTAGGATTGCGAGGGATCTTGGGAGTTTAGCCTCTCATAAGGGTACAATGTTTAGCCGAAGTAGGTCTGATATAGGCTTAGTGTTTGAGGGCCGCTAGACATAGGCCATGGCGTTCACGAAAGACTGTTTTTTTCCCTCTTACTATTAATATTGATATGAGTCGTTCTTTTTGAAATGCAATAAGGGATTATAATTATTATATCATTAGCTGTTACTGTGAAATACAGTAAAACACCCACTTATATAAGAACCTAAAATTTAAGAACCTGTTCGGCTAAAATTTTCATTTTAAACCCCCTTTTCATAAGAACCTATTTGGCCTAAATCTTCAATAGGTTTTTATTTTACAAAAATGAAGGCACAGACGAAAATACAGAAAAAAATTTTAGTCTAGTTTTCAGCCAGTAAGATTCATTTGCTGTATGGTTATTCTCTAAACTGTATTCTAGATAATTATTTAATACAGCGATGTATTTCATATCACATATGCCCTGTAGTAGTTATCTATGCTGATCGCTAGTGCCCCGATCAAATTGAGAACCTATTTAAGAACCTAAGTAGCCTAAAACCCTCTAAATACCATTTCTATAAGAGCCTATTTGAGCACCTAGATGAGATCTAGGTTCTTATACGTGGGTTTTTGCTCTATACGTTTTTAAGATACATAAGTCGGTTATACCGGCCGTTACACCATTGAGCTCACGGAAATGGCGCTATATAAATTCTTGTATTATTAAATTATTGTATTTTTACACGACCACTTAGGCTTCATGTTTATGTTTGTACACGACCTTAAAGTGTTATATCTTTTGAAGGTCATAAGTGATCTATAAATAAAGATTTGTGTTTCTTGCATCTTAAAAGAAGGATTTCCTCGGCGTTTGGTTACGCTCCGCGGAAGAAACTCATGGCTTAATCTATGGTAAACCCTTTTACTTCTCCACGCAGTTATCCTCCCCAGGCAGAGAGAACTGAGTAGTAATTCTTATTGCATAAGTTATAAGCCCCTCGGCAAACCAAATTTAACTAATAGCTTTTTATCAACGACCTTTCAGAAGTTTGTTGTAAAGTCTTTTGATATACAAAATGGTTCGATTATTCTCTTTCAGCCGAGGTTGAAGGTCGAAAGCATTTCGAACACAAATTTGGCAGGCTGCCCAAAACTGCTTTATACCCTTGCCTGAAGCGTCTGTTGGTAGCACCATATATGAATGGGTTAATGGTGCTGCTCAAATAACCCAAGTACCCGTATGTTAGATAGGCCTGACGCGGTAGTGTGGACTCCCCACGCACGGCAGTAATATAATCCATTATTGAGATAGGAATCCAGCAAAATGCAAAGCCAGCCATCACCGCCGCCAATGTTTTGGTCACTTTCACCTCTTCTACGTTAGCTCTGAGCTGCTCGGGGTTATTTTCTCGCTGGAAGACAAGATTTGTTCGTGAAACTGTGTAGAATACTTTGACACAGCAGATTGTGATGATTGCTAAGGGCGTTGCTATATACACACATTCAACAAAGACAGTAAAAGCACCGTTTGTTTCGAATGCGTACATGCAAACTGCTTGGCCTGGTTTAAACCTGTAGCCATCGAAAAGAAGCGGAGGCGCTATTCCAACCAATGCTGCAAACCACACAATGGCAATATAGGCCAAAATTTTTCGTTTGGAAAATAACATAGGGTACTTGTGTGGCTTTACCACGCAATAATATCTGCTCACGGCGATTATTCCCATCGTATGAAGTGAAACCATTGAAAACATGAAAAAGGTCACCCCGTTAAATCGGCAAAAATGCGACCCGAAAATCCATTCCCCACGAAGCAAAGTAACGATCGAAAAAGGCACATTGCAGGTGGATATTAGGATATCGCTCAAAGCCAAGGCTAAAACAAACATGTTTGGAATCGTGCGAAGTCTTTGATTTCTGTACACAACGCAGCAAACAGAGAGGTTTCCAAAGAAAGCTGTCAAGTTGATGACAAGAAGCAAAGCTGTTTCAAACCAGATTTGATGATGAGTTCGTTTAGGAACCTCCAACGAGATTGACTCATCCATATTGATTCAGGGTACCTTCTGAAGGTCTTCAAGCAAAGAAGCAAATGATGGATCGATATAAATGTGAATGATAACAGTCGATTTAACTTGATTTACTAAAATTTAGCATAACAGCGAGTTTCTTAAGAACAGAGACGCAATTAAAAATCCACTTGGAAAATGCTTTTACCCTGGGGGCGCTTCTCGTGGTCGAATTTACAATTGGCTCACCAACCCCGACGGGGGGGGCACCTCTCTTGGCCCTCTCCTGGCCCTCGTACCTGCCAACGGACGACCTAAGCTTTCAATTGGTTGGCAAAGAGAAGTAAAGTAAAGCAAAAAGGAAAAACTGGAAAGGAAACAGATAAACTAGACTCCTTTTAATTTATTCGCTTCTGAAAGACAAAAATATTGTTTTGCTTTTTAAAGTTCCGAGTTCTTAGCATCACATATTTTCAAAAATCCTTTTTATATCGATGTGAAATGTTAAGAAACTGGTAGTTGTTTTTCTCGTCGTTGTTGTTTTTTTTATCAACTTTCCGAACCGATTAGAACACGGAGTGAAAAAGCATGTGTTTGAATGACGGGACAAAAATTGTAATTTAAAAAATATTCTTCTTATCCTCTATATATGAAACGTTTTTCTAATAGATAAATCACTTTCAAATTGGCAAATGAAAAGTCTTAGGCGAGCGTTGTATATACACTTTCATACTGACTGAACGCAAGGTAACCTTTTGAGGATGTCTCTCCTTCCCCCCCCCACCGGGGGGGGTACTTGGGTTAATTTTTTTGGGTATGTGCCGCTGGCCCATTATAGTCTATTCTGTGGCCAATTATAAACCCCCTCTTAATCACTTTGGGGCAAATATGTGATTTTCGCGATCCCAACTTAGTCACTTTTTATTTATGTATCTACCTTTTATTGAATGAAGAACACTTCACTTTTCAGCTACAGTACAAACCTACAGTACAAACACGCTTGCTAACCGTAAATATGAAGAACTGTCTTACTCCAAAACTCAGAAAATGTGCGACCCCATTCTAGTGAATCTATTGAAAATGCGACCCCATTATAGTCAATACAGACGTGAAAGTGCGATCCCATCCAGCAGCACATCCCCATTAGGCTCTTATAAAGAAGTACTCCCCCCCCCCCCGGCTCCTTGTAAATCATTATCGGTGACCCCCGGAGATTTATTCACATTATGCGTCACATTATGCGATTAATTTGCGAGTTATGACCAACAAATGGACATATATTTACATCTTTAATTGAAAATTGCAGCTGGGCTAGCGCTGCTTGAATATCCATTAAGTTACAAAATTAAATGGATCGAGCAAGGGTTTCTTAATTTTCACTTTTTAAGACTACAGAGATTGCCAATATTGGGCAACCTTCAATTAGTGATAACAAAACGAACTTAAACTGCTTACTGTTTAATGACAGTTTAGGAGGAACATTAGGCCGTTCTGATTTCTTAGCCAACGAGAGTTTCAGTCTCTCCATATTAATCCTTTTTTTAGTTATAACACAAAGAAATCAGGTTGATAATTGCACCAACAAAAGAAGGTGTCACGTTTAACCTATTATAACTAAAAACCGATGTTGTAAATGTTATTGAACTATTGACAGTCATTTTATAAAGCTTACAGAACTCAATTTCGATTTCGAAAGAAAACAAACAAAAAAAAGCTGTGCATACAATGAATTTTGATAAGATTGAGATCAGGAAGAATATTAGATGGTTATAATCTTACAGGAAACATGCTGAGCTTTGTTTTTTCATTGATAATATAGTGAACAGCAATTGAAAGTAGATTGACTCTATAAAATAATACGAATCAGTAATAAATCAAGGCAAACTAGCCATTTCATAGACTTTTTGTATTCAGCGACAACAGGCCACTTGACAGAGCACATACAAAATTATCTTCACCCGAAATTTGAGGGGAAAAGCATTAAAGAGAGATATTTTATGGCACTTTGATTTTAGTAGAATGATTTGTATTGGCCACCAGGTTGTAGGGCATACTCTTGCCCTCCACCATGACGGCCAAAACTACTTTTTGCTTTATCTTGTTAAATGTTTGATAGTTACGCTCAGATATGCTGCAAACGTTACGAGATCATCTTTTCAACATTTTCCTTGAAGTTTAAGTGCAAAATTTGTGTTCAGAAAGAGGTAATTTTTAATTTTAAAAATAACCGCACGGTCACGGGACCAACGAAGTTACTCATTTTAAGAAAATGGTGCGAGTTTTACAAACCAAATCACTATCATTTTGTTTAAGATATGACCCACTAATCGTTTTTTGAGGGCAAAATCATATAACTTTCATTTTCATAAAAATGATATCACATGTCCTCTCAGTGCAAATGGTGATTTTTGCTTTTTCATTGATAATACAGTAAAAGGCAATTGATAGGACATTGACTATAAAATAATACGAATCAATAATAAATCAAGGCAAACTAGCCATTTTCTCGATCTTTAACTCGAAGGGACGCGCGAGCGTACCACGAGTTATTTCAGGGACAGAGATATGCAAATTAGTCACTCGCTCACTCGTAGTAGACAGACTTCGGGTCAAGGCTTGTCCGAATTGGAGAATGCGAAGATCTATCATTTCCGAAGAAGCACACACTCGCCGAAGTTCGGTTTGATAAATTTCTTATGATAGCGTGCATCGTTCGCCACTCAGACTAAGAGTTTTCTTTGTGGCAAATTTTCTACAGCACAGTTAGAGGTCGTATCAAATTTAAGACACGCACTGGGAGTTTTTCCGATGAGTGTGATGGTTATCTTGGGGATTGGATTGGCGAGAAGATGAGCATTTGCTCTTTGACTCCGCAAGATCACGGGGGATATACAAATTTTATAGCAGTGGTGAGAAATTCAAAATGAGAAATGCTAGCGACCAGCAGGGTGAAAATGAGCTGCAGTGAAGAAAAAAGTGAACACGAAGACAATAAACAAAGTCTTTTGTGAGCACATACGACATTCCACCATAAAACGTGTATTATCGAGGACGGTTTTCGAGTTTCAGTGTGAACCTAGCCTATCTTTCATCAAAGATAGTTGCAATCACCCGTACCACGCAAGTCAAGCAAAGCCAGGAGAACCCTGAGCACGAAGGCATCATGGTGACAAGAAATGTATGATGGATAGTGTGGAGAATATGCTTCTTAATATCGGATGTGTCTTAATTGTTCTTTAAAAATAGAATACTAATATTCCTATTCAAATTCTAATTGTAAATGACTTTGTTTATGATAGGAAATTAAACATTTGTGAAATCGGAAAACTTGACAAACTTTATATTAAGGCAGGTAATTCACTAAACTACCAAGGAAGCAGAACATTTCCGGTTCCCTTAGCTTTTCAACTATCCCAAAAAGAAAGAAAAGCGAACTCGAACTTATCCATGGAATATAGGGTTTTGCAGGGATATCACTATATAACAGAACCTTCTTCACGTGGCTCGTCGTGTCGCGAAAAATCTCGCACTAAGAGGCACATTTGAGTTTCTTATCTACCCTTCCACAGTGGATAAGTGCATATCAGTTATATTTTCCTTGTTAAGATGCTGTAAAAAACAATATCTTATCTGATCAATTATTTTGTTGTAATGAATAAAATATAAGACTGAGACGGGAGGAGGATAAATGAGAGAAAAATTGTCACATGCTTATAATAAGTAATTAGATGGTACATAGTGTAAAAAAGGTTATACATACTGAAAACAAATATGTCTCAAATTGGTTGGTGGTGAAAATAGAATAAATTTGAAAATCAACTGATCATATGAGACAAACTAGAACAAGCCATGAAATGCAAGATAAAAATGTAAATATCGTTCGTACTAATAGGTACAACAGAAACGTTATTTCGTAACTGGACAAATGAGAAACCACTAAATATAGGTAAATAGAGAACTGCTGTTATTTAACGCCTGAGGATCATAATGGGAAATCTTTTCCTGTTGTTTAGACATTACCCTCAAAACCCTTACTTTTTTGTTTAACTTTCTGCATGTTTTGCATGTTGATTTCCTACCACGTCAAACGAACTAGAACTCAAAGGATAGTATCTCTCAACTTAGCGTCAAAACTGGGTGAACCTGATTTTATTTTGATGCTTCTTACCCCGCAACTTTTGAAGTCAGTATATCTCGAGAACAAAACTATTAATTGTCTCAGTAACTAAGTGAAAATGTAAGGAAATTTTCCGATGATTGTTAAATGTTTATAGATAAAACTCTGACTTTACCCTTTCATTATAACTAGCGCTCCTGACATGAGCTTATAAAATGATCTGGATGACGTCAGCCTAATTGAACTGACGGAGAATTTGCGGCACACGGATTTGCAACAACAACTGGTGATCATGAGCTATCGTGACTGAAAAGAAACAATTGCATCTTTTTATACCGGTAACTAGTTTCCTTGGTGTTATAACTCTAACTGAGGAGAAATTATACCGTGATCTGCTCTAGGAAATAAATTTATCTGACACCTGGTGTATTTAACAAACATAGAGCCTAGTGGTAGCTTAACCAATCAGAACGCAGCATTGATAATAGACCACTAGTTGGATTTTACTAATTGGCGATATTTTTTGCTGATTATACAAACGATATCATAAATGAGACACCAGTGTAATTACCGCCTGTATTCATAAATTCATCAGGGGATGTTATAAAAGTGTAACGAAGGGTCAGATGTTTGCTCAAAACGAGTATCATGCGACGGAGATGTGTATTGGGATGACACCTGCCAAAACAGACTAATGAACATTTCAAAACATCAAACCCAAATCGGGCGTTTGTTTACCTCATGAATTTACAATTTTTTGACCGTGTATCGTACTCTTAAGTTTTGCTTATCTCAAAGTCTTTTTTTGAGTATTTTCAGTGAAGGGGATAACGAACAAAATGGAGGCAAAACTCTCTTTAGAACTTTCCGCTCGAGACAAGCGTCTGGTCTGGTCAGAAACAGTATTGTTCGCTGTTATTAACGTAGGGGCCTTCTTTGGAAACCTTTCAGTTTGTTACGCTGTGTATAGAAATCACAGACTTCGAACGCTTGCAAATATGTTTGTTGTAGCACTGGCGGTGAGCGATATTTTAATGTCTACTTGTTGTATGCCTTTCTCAGTTGCCACGCTAGTCCGCGGCAGGTGGATTTTTGGTCAAGATTTCTGCCGATTTCATGGCTTTGGTGTTTTTACATTTGGTCTGGCTTCTCTTCACACCATGGGGATAATCGCCCTTAGTAGATACTTCTGCGTGGTCAAACCAGAAAAATACATTGTGATCTTTAAGACACGACAGACTTTGGCATATATCGCTGTTGTTTGGAGTGCTGCTTTAATCGGATCTGTACCTCCGTTTTTCTTTGAAAATGGCGGATTTGAGTTCCAGCCTGGAAAAGCAATGTGCCTGTACACTTTTCAAACCAACATCGCGTACACAGCGTTCATAGAATGCGTGTACGTAGCAACGCCTTTAACTCTCATCACGATTTGCTATGCTAAAGTATTCTTCACTGTTTCACGATCAAATCAGGTTTTCTCCCATGAAAACAACCCCCAGCAACTAAGAGCAAACGTGGAGGAAGCAAAAGTTACCAAGACTTTAGCAGCTGTTATGGCTGGTTTCGCGTGTTGCTGGCTTCCAGTTTGCATCATCGATTATATTGACGCCGCACGTGGGGAGCCCACTTTGCCTCGACAGTTATATCTGACATACGGGTTTTTGGTATATTTGAGTAGCACTATAAATCCCTTCATTTATGGCGCTACGAATAAGCACTTCCGGCGAGAGTATCGGAATATTTTGAAAAAGGTGCTTTGCTTGCATGGGGGCCAGTGCACGGGGATGTCCGAAAACGTTTCTGGAACCGAACCTCTTAAAAGCCGGAGAGGACAGACCTCACAACCAACTACAAATTTAGTGTCAGTCGCTATTTAAGGCAGGGACGTCAGTAAAGATAAAGATATACCTTAACCTTCGCGCTGTCAAAGTTTATTACACAGACACATGCCTTTTGAGACTGTAGATGACATCATCTTGAGTAATTCTAGTTAATTTTTATGTTGGGCTGTTTTTCAAAAGTCCACCAATTTTGGTATTTTTTTGGGTGTGTCAGATCAAAAATTATCCTTCTATTAGAAATAATTACCGTGAATTTCATAGTTTTGTCTTAGAGTTATGCCGGTAAGTTAAGGGAAATTGATGATACGCTTTTCAGTTGTATACCGGTACTAGACTAGATATAGCCTGTTGTTAGTGTCAAGATAATAATTGTCACCTGAGCTAATTCTTAGGCGCCAGTTTGATTTCTTTACGTTGGCATTTACTGTTTATGCCGCCACTAATAATTCCACTATCAGAAGTAAAATATTTAACTCTCTATTTCAAGCTATCTCGGCCACCAGCATCGTGAAACAAGCGGAAAATGATTATTTAGAGCCGTAACTTATTTGCTATGTAGTGACGATCCCAACTAGAATGCAAGTTTAGACAAATATAGATTCAGTTTAAAATTAGCGTTTTTCATTTTTCATTCAAAAGCATGTTAGTTAATTATCAAACTTCGAAAAGTTAATATGACAAATAAAATATCGCCTTTGCGACGATCTTTGGAAATTTAACTCAGTTGGCCTCGTTAAAGCCTCCACTACCACTATCCATTCTCAGGTTGCGCCAATCTCCTTTCAGATTGCCGGTTTGTCATCTACCATGCAAGGTCCGCTCTTTGAAATGTTTCGCTTTAGAGAATTAGATTGGGAACATTGTAAATGTGTATGCAAAAATTATCTATAGAAAGCTATCGATAAAAAATGAAAACTGATTAAAGGAATAATGCACTTTATTTGAGAGTCAATGATTTAGCAGCAAAGTACTAATTGAGGGTTTACATCTGCTACATGATTTACGGGCGACAAGAGAAGCCCGGAGACTATTCTTGATCAGCGGCACTTTCTTAGTGTATAGCGGGGGTTTTGGCAAAATCTGTCGGCATTCTTGGG
The DNA here is from genome assembly GCA_964035705.1 of Porites rus. Lineage (NCBI taxonomy): Eukaryota > Metazoa > Cnidaria > Anthozoa > Scleractinia > Poritidae > Porites > Porites rus. The sequence continues at coordinate 17,437,746 of OZ038001.1, read as the reverse complement.
ATGCTTTTGTTCTTCCAGCTAATATGCAAGGTATGTGGCCTCGAATTGGCCGAGAAGCCCCTGGTGTTGAGCGCAAGGTCCGCGCTCTCGTGAAAATTCAACACAAAAACATGATTGCACCATACGCGTTTTCCCAGGTGCTGACGCTGTATTTTCGTTGCATGCTGTGAAGTTGGCGAACATTGACAAGACGAAATTCGAGAACGAGCGGTAATCTTCCCAAGGACATGCAACAATGTTTGTTTGTTTCGAAAACACGTAGTCAGCGTATTTCAGGTATGCACGAATTGTATTAAATGCAAGATTTTTTGATTCGCCTTCTTGTCGCAGAAAAGCTATTTACCAGGAGCAGTGCCTGATCTTGGCTTAGTGTGGGACGAGCCTTGGTAAGATAAGTGATTGCACAGACTATAAATCCATGTAAGTTAAGCTTATCCAGGTTATAATACTTCAGTTACGTTGTTTTATATTTTATGTGTTTTCAAGCATGTTTATCTGACACTAATACTAGGCTTTTTCATGATTCACTGTTGCATCACCAATTATGAAATAACTAAGATAGTACGCGTGCTCTGATTGGCCGAGAGCAGTGTTTGCATGAGAGTATGTAAACATGGTTGTGGCGTCAAGTTGTTTGGCTTTTCGCGCGCTAATCACGCAAGCACCAAATTTGAAAAAGTTTTCGAGTTCAAAACTCGACAAGTTTACTTTATTTACCCATTCCTTCGTCGGCTGAAACATGGAAAATCGTTACAAAGAAGGTGAGTCAATTTTTCTTCGCTTAAGCTGACATTTTAAGCGAGAAAACTCCTTATTTTGCAAAGCAGCTTTTTGCAAAACAAGAACTCATTACGCGTGCAAGACTTTGCGGACAAGATTTTGCGACTGGTAAGAATTTCTCTTTTAATCAGTGCCATACAAAGAGTTTTGCGTTTTTTTCTAGGGAAAGTTAATTCGAGACAATTCGTCTCGGGTTTGCATAACTCTCTCGAATTCTCCCAACCCCTCTCGTGTTTAGATCAGGCTATGCAAACACGGAAAACGTTTTCTATTGCTTAAATACCAAACATTAAATCATGAATAATATGAGTTCGTGCGGTTATGACTGTTCATTTTACGTTGAGCGTTGTCACGCATTAGAGAGATTAAGATTCACGTTTACCGCAAACTGCAAACTTCAGACTCAAGTTGAGAATTTCTCAGAATAGAAAATAAGCAGATATAAATTCATATGGTTAAAACTGGCATAAAACTACTTATTTTTGCGTAGAAGCAATAAAGAGTAAGCGGAAAATATGGGTAAAACTAGGCCACGTGTTATAAATTCACGTCTGCCGTATGGCGTAAACGTGAATCATAATTTCTCTATTATCTCAGCGAATGCAGCCGTTTCTCCTCAGTCGCTCCTCATCGTTCGCAAATCTCCCTTTATCTAAGCAATAATGTGAATAAGATAGTTGAATTCAATAAAAGTCTTGTTTAGTGTGTTGCTCAATTCATCTTCCACGTTCATGATCCACCGTGATTCCTTCTGCTGATACTGGAACTATTAAGTATGGCCTTTTTATTCACGTACACAATTGTGAAAGCTGTCCTCAACATCAATCGCTCCCTAAGGTAAACGCACATGTTCGCACACACTACCTAACCGTTGGTTACTGCTAGTTAATGGAGACGGGATCGGGACCTCCATTTTACACGGTCTTCCGAGCAACGCGAAGGTCTAGCCGTAGGCCTAGCTAATACTTTCATTTCTCAGTTATTTTAAGACCCTGAGTATTGCTCCGGTCCCGATCGAAGCCGCCATGACGAAATGTCGGCTGTTTTCTTAGGCTAAAAACTTACCTTTCGCTCTGTTGTCGAGCGCTCTACCGACTGAGCTACCGGGAGTTAATGAAAGTTAGGCCTAGGCCAAACGTCGAACTTTTCATGATACGAACCAAACTCTTATTTGGGTCGACCTAAATTACGTTGTAAGTTAAGATCGTCTGTTTGGTCAGGTCTCCAAAACAAAATTTCGGCCCTTTGGGCCTCAGTTTGGACAAAAAGTAGGGGGGGGTCCCTTCCATGGATCCGCTACTGTTAACTCACTAATTTTGGTTTGTCTCATGAAAAGTTTGACGTTTGGTCTAAGCCAAAGACACTAACAACTGTGTTTTGCACCTGCAACTTGTATTTCAACTGAGATGAGACAGCTTAGCGAAATGTTATCAACTTTAGGGAATATGAGAACTTATGCTAAAGGAGATAAACAGAATGACAAATAAAAAAAGGGTTTTATATTTCCTTAGGTGCGACTTCAAAGGATGCGAATCTGAGGCTGTCTTTGATTGTTCAAATATTTTATATGATATATACCGCGCTGTCATCGAAAACCTCAATTTTCTGGACTTTCAATATTTGATTCCAAGACTTGATCAAAACAGCGGGCTAAAAATAAATTTTCATGGATCAAACTAAATTTACTTATTCGGAACACTCCCGCATTTAAAAGTTGGAACGTTAGTGTTGACATTAACAGATCCGTTTAATTATTTTGACTTTAACATGAAGGCTTCGCTTTCTCTTGCGCTTCATGCAAGACCAACCCACTTGATATGGATTGAAACGTTTCTTTTTTCGGTGATGAACGTGGCAGCTTTTTACGGAAATCTTTTCGTTTGTTATGCTGTGTACAGAAACAGAAGACTTCGTACAATTCCAAATATATTTGTTGTAGCACTGGCAGCGAGTGATATCTTGATGTCGACTTTTTGTGTGCCGTTTTCAGTTGTCGCACTTGCTCGCGGCCATTGGATTTTTGGTGAACGTTTTTGCCAGTTTCATGGTTTTGGAGTTTTTACATTTGGCCTGGCGTCTCTTCACACCATGGGAATTATCGCAATTAGTAGATATTTCTGCGTGGTAAAACCAGAGAAATACGTTGTGTTATTCAAAACAAGAAAGACAATTACATACATTGCCGTCGTGTGGGGTGCGGCTTTATTGGGATCGGTGCCTCCATTTTTCTTTGAAAATGGAGGATTTGAATTTCAACCAGGAAAAGCATTGTGCCTGTACACTTTTCAAACCAACATTGTGTACACCGCTTTTATTGAAACCGTGTATGTGGCAACACCCTTTGTATTCATAATAATCTGCTATGTCAAAGTATTTTACACAGTTTCGTCAACAAATCGAATCTTTCCAGCCAACACCAACCTCCATACGTTAAGAGTAAATATAGAAGAAGCGAGAGTTACTAAGACGTTAGGAGCGGTAATGGTTGGTTTTGCGTTCTGCTGGCTTCCAGTTTGCATCATCGATTATGTTGACGCTGCGCACAGGGTACCCACTTTGCCTCGACAGGTGTATCTTACATACGGATTCTTGATCTATTTCAGCAGCACTATCAACCCATTCATATACGGTGCAACTAACAGGCATTTCAGGAGAGAAAGTGAAGTTATTCTAAGGAAAGTATTTTGTCAGAAATCATCCTAAAAGTGGGGAAGATCCCTGTTCGCCGCAGCTGGTATGTAAATCCTCTCTCACATAAAAGTGGTTCAAGATCTTTTAATTTATTCAAGAGATGTGTCTAATCAAAGTTTACTGATTAATAACAAAAAGCTTAAGATGTATAAATAAAAAGACAGTTTGTCGAAAGTACGCGAATGATAATTGCTTTTAAGACAAAGCAGGAAAAGAACCCAAAAGTAAATAACTTGAAGACAAAGAAAAAAGACACTTCAGTATTAAAATTCAACATGTACTGTGTATAACATTCTTCGTCCTGAGGAGTCTATTGACTTTATCGCCGGTCCAAACTCATCAATTTCAAGCTGAACTAGCCGCTCGTTCTTTTTTCTCAGAATAATTAGGTTCACGACATCTAAAAAAGTCCAACGAAAACCCTGCGGTCATTATTTCAGGGGCACCCAACGAGAATATAGTTCAAAAACCACTTAAACATAGCATTGTTGAATGTATTTTAGTATTTAAACGGTAGATATAGGCATATTTTTATCCCCTAAAAATTTTTTATCTGTTCGGATTTCCTAGCTGAAAGTCTAGTGATCCGAAAATTATAGGGATCAAAACTTACCTTTTCGAAAATTTCAGCCAGATAAAAGGCTCCCGAAAATTCTAGGTGACCTTTTTAGGGTAAAAATCCGTTAAAAATGGGCAATTATTCCATTTTTTAGATGTTCGAAAATCCTAGGAGAGGCAGGCAAGCAAGATATTTTAGAACAAATGTTCCGAAAATTCTAGATCTCAAATCGCCTTCCGAACAGATATTTTCCGAAAATTGACGTTTATTTGGCCGGAAAAGGGGCAACATAATGTGAGTCCCTAGCAAAATATACATTAACGTGATCTGAGTACAGTAAAGCAGACTTTGGCTACATAGATTTTATAGTACGGCAAATGGGAAATGTGTTTCTTCTTGAATGACGCGAGAAATGACATTGTACTTTGTTTAGAACCATAGTTTTAATGATGATTCAAATGTAAGCTTATTAAGATCCGGGGTAATTGATTCACAATTCACATTCGGTTAAAAATCAACTTCCTGTTACCTGTTTGTAACTAAAACGAATATTTCAGGGATTTTTTCTTAATTTAAAAGTTAAGACGGTTAATTGAGAGTAACATTAGTTAAATGCAAATAAATTCAATTTTTTAGTTTTCCTTTCTCGCAGAAAGCTTTTTTTCGAACTCAAATTCTAGATTGATGGATGAAAAACCTGGAACTTTATCACAAGAGGCCTCTATTATTTATAAAATTATCCCCTTCCCTTTTGATCTTGAAATCAGTACACTAACTCGTCATAAACAATTCAAGGCTTAATTTTTTCCTGAACATCGATGAAATGTTCCATCTAAAGTTCAAATGGAGTATCTGCAAACTTCTTCGTCTCACGCTCGGTTGGGGGATCAATAACCGTACAGGGAATTGGCGCATCACATTGGAGAAGAATCTCCGCCGATACCTTGGCATAGGTTTTGCTCAGAGCGTTTCCCAGGTACTTGTCTCGGTTCTCCTCGGTTGTAAGGTCCACCATCTGGCAAGTCTGGGGCAATTTATCCACTTCAAATTCACAAATTCTCAATCCAGTTAGACCTTTTTCCACGCCTTTTATTTGTAGTCCTTTGCCACGTCTAAGGATGCTGATGTTGATATAAACTGCGAAGCGTATTTTGATCGACTTCCGCAATTAACATGCGAGAGAATATTTTTCTCGGCAACTGGATCTCTTGCGACAATTCCCTCAGGATTTTCGTCTGAGCGCAGTATTCGATAAACGTTTTTTGTCGATGTATATAGTGTCTCTAAGCGGTTATTATCAAGAAACAGGCTTGTCAGTTGGCAACCTAGGGCATCAAACTGGGATGGGCAAGGATGAACACATCCGTATCCGTCACAACAGCCCATGGTAACTTTGTCGCAGCATGCTGAGGATCCATCCTGCTTACAGCAAGAGGCATCTTCTGGGCAGCACTGAGCCCCACAACAGGCGTCTACACTATCACAACAGTTTATGCCATTGCAGCAGAATTCGCCAAACTCGCAACACTTAGCCCCGCAACAAGTACCTACACTATCACAACAGCTTATGCCATTGCAGCAAAATTCACCATTTTCGCAACACCGAGCCCCACAGCAAGCGCCTATACTATCACAACAGTCCATCCCATTACAGCAAAAGCTGCCTTCCTTGCAACAATATAGGCCACATAACGTTGGGTATCCTACTGGGCAGCATTTTTCTGGGTTTTCCTTGGGTAAGCAAAGTGGATACTCTACCGGGCAACATCTACTTGCTGGATCCCCTGGCGTGCAGCATATTTCATCCAGAGGACAGTAGAATATCTCTTCTCCCTCATCAGCACAGATTTCAAAATGACTCTTCGACGAGACATTCCTTATTTGCGCAACAACGAGAGAATTTGCTACCTGCCCCAAGACCTTCTTGTAGCTGGGGTACTTAGGCACCTTTTCGCTTGAAACAATCAAGACAGCTGCGAGAACAAATAAATTGATGTAGTTTGCCTTCCAACAGGTCATTTTTGCATGTACGTTTGCGTTTGGCACTCAACCTAACTGAACTGAGAAAACTGATAAACGATGGTGGTCGCCAGATTGTCTTGTGCCTGTCATGTTTGAACGTGAGAGATCTGCATCGCCCCATGCAAGGGAAAAATATTGCTGAAACCGGAAAATGTTTGCTTGTGGAATGCAGAATCCTGGGCTTTAGAATCCGGAATCACACTAACGACTGTGGAATCCGCAATCTAAGTTCCACTGAATCCCGCTATCTAGAACCTGGAATCCGAAATCCACTGCTTAAAATCCAGGATCCAAGACTGTCTTAGATTCCCTTACCTAAGGCAATCTGCAAGTATCAAATATTCAAACGGGACGAGCACCAGGACAGACACAGGACACGCAAACACGGTCCTTCAACCTCGGGTAAAAGACTATGGTTGCCCTTCTTATGTGTTTCTTGTTTGAACATGCACACTATACACAGTCCTTGAGATAAAGGTCGAATAAGAAAGGACTTATTTAATTCATGTATAACTTCAAAGGATGCCAATCCAATATAAAATATATGAGCTATAAGGAGTGACAAACTTCGTTGTTATCGAAATCCTCGTCATTCTTAATAGTATATTTAAATCATTCAAAGACTTGAATAACGCAGCGAGCTAAAAACATATTCTCCAAGAGCAAACTAGACTTACATATTTGGAACACTTCCGGGTTGTAAAGGCTTGAAAGTAGCTGTTGACGTTAGGATATCGATTTTCATTATTTGTATCAAATTCTTTCCGTATCATCAAACTTTCACTTGAAGATTTCGCTTTCTTAGTCATGCGCTTTATACTAACCCAAATTATTGATATGGATTGAAACGTTTCTGTTTGCGGAAATAAACGTGGTAGCCTTCAATGGAAATTTGTTATGCTAAGTACAGAAACAAGAGACTTAGCATAATTTCAAACATATTTTCTTGTTGTAGCACTGGCAGTGAGTGAGGTCGTGATATCAGTCGACTTGTTGTGTGTCATTTTCAGTTGTCACAGTTGCTCGAGGCCGTTGGAATTTTGGTGAACTTTTTTGCCAGTTTAATGGCTTTGGTAAGTGTTTTTGTATTTGGCTTGGTGTCTCTTTACACCATGGGAGTAATTGCAATTAGTAGATATTTCAGGGTGGCGAAGGGGTTTTCCTTGACGCGTGATAGGACCCAGATTATCAGCGTGATGCGTGATCTGGCCCAAATTAGCCGCGTGAGGCGTGAATGCAGGGTATACCAGCGTGATGCGTGATTTACTATTTTCACAAGGCGTAATGGGTGGTTTTCCTTTGAAATTTCCGTGACGGTTAATATCATTAGAAGCAGAGAAATTAAAAATACATAGTTATGACATCAACAACTTGCCATTTTTCTCGTTCCTCGACTTCTAATTTCCTCAGATCAAATGATAATAGGATAATTGTTAATGTAGTAAACACTTTATTTTATTTTTCCGTGATGCGTGATGCGTGATAGGTACCCAACCCCTTTGCCACCCATAAACCCAGAACGATACGTTGTCTTATTTAAACAGAAAAAGACTATGATAATCACATACATTGCCGCAGTGTGAGGTGGCGCCTTAATCGGATCTGTGATTTCTTTGGAAATGGAGGATTTGAGTTTCAACTAGGAAACGTTATATGTCTGCACTCTTCTTAAACCAACATTTCGTACACTGCTTTTATTGAAAGTTCGTGTGTAGCAACGTCCTTTGTATTGATCATAATCTACTATGCAAAATCTTCTACACTGTTTCGTCAAAAAATCAAATCTTTTCAGCCAAGATCAACCTCCATACGTTAAAAGTAAACGTAGAAGAAGGGAGAGTTGCTAAGACTTTATGGACAGCCATGGTTGTTTTTACGTTTTGCTGGCGGGCCAGTTTGCATCATCGCTGCTGCACACAGGGTACCCACTTTACCTCGACGGTGCACTTTACATACGGGTTCTTGGTCTATTTGAGTAGCGCTATCAACCCCCTTCATATATGGTGCAACTAACAGGCGTTTCTGAAGAGTTATTCTAAGGAAAGTATTTCGTCAGTAACCATCCTGAGAAACGGGCACGATCCATGTGTTAGCGCCAGGAATCTCGTGCTTTGTCTAAAGTATTTGCATGTTCGCCGCGCTTTTAGTTATTTTCGTGTTCACTCCTTTGGCGCAGTTTTCTAGTTCATTAGCCGCTCATTGTTCGGGTACCTTTGTTCTCCGTGTTAGGTTTCCCCTTTGCATATAGTATGTCTAGCTTCTGTTTTAATATTTTGGCGTCAGTTCTTCGTTGCCCTCGGTTCTGTTCACATGCAGTTTGTCTAGGTCGTCCTGATGTTTCGTCTTTTCTCGCTATCGTCTTGTAAGTATCCCGCTTGTTTCTTTCGCCTTTGCCGTATCGGTTTCACTTAGTCCGGTAGTTATTTTATCTTAACCTTGTATTCAGTACCGCTTCGTTTCGCTTCGCTTCGCTTCGTTTCGCTTCGTTTCACTTACTACACATCGGTTCGCCTTGTATAAAGTCTAGAAAGTCCACAAATAAAGTTTGTGTCTGTAAGGAAATTGAAAAGCGCGTAAAGTTTGCGACTACACCATGTTTGCCGCACATATTTAAATAATTCGGCTCACACATTATGTAATTATAATTATTGTTCAAACAAGGAGCTAAACAACAACAACGAGCTTTATTTGCCTGACCATACAAGCACGTACAGTATTGCAAAGCTATGTTTAGGAATCAAAATTACAAAACAGGGCAATTACGTTACTTTGATAATAATTTGTCACGAACATCAAAACAAGCTGAAATATATTTTATGAATTGTATATTGATAAAATAATTAGAAGAGTTCATCAGTTCATTGATCAAACCGTTTATAGGTAACTGGGTAATATTTGGAATCAGAGTCTTGACTTTATAGTAAAATTTATTCCTAATCATAGGGTATATGTAGAACATTGAAAAAGAAAGTGAACTTCGTCTTCTATTACATTGCATCCACAAATAGGGCAATGCCTATTATCCTTTGTAGTTTGATTGTATCTGCCTATTTCTATCATTAGTTTGTGATTGCTTATTTGTAGTTTTACTAAAGCCCTTCTCCCAGCTGTTCCTGTTGTTAAGTCTAAGTAACTAAAGGAGGTATGATCGGTTTTAAAGACCTATAAAATTCAAGTTTTTGAGAATGTTGAAGGGTGTTTTGCAGTATAAGATATATTCCTGTTTCATTGAACTTACATAGCTTTTTACTATAGCTATATCTAATAAATCAGGGTTAAAGTCACGAAGCTTTAAGTATTCTGACATATTTATTAAATGAAAATGGAAGCTATTTTTGCCATTACAGCTGAAAGAGTATGTATAAACAACATAGACGCTTTGCCAAAAAATAACACCATCAAAAACAATAATAACAATAACAAAAGTAGCAAATGCACCAAGCTTCAAGTCCTTCGATTGTGTCGAGAAAAATACTAAGAAACCATTCGCACACTCTTGAGAAAACTAAGACAAGCCATACTAACTTCCGGTTATCTGTTCGTGAATAAAACGAGTATTTTAAGCATTTTTTTTCTGCTTGGGCTAATAACTGAAATTAACATTGGCTTAGTTAATTCGAAATAAAATACTGTTGTTACTTTTCTTTATTCAAGACTGAAACTTTCTTTCGAAAACAAATTTTAGATTTATGGATAAGAAATCTGCAACTTCAACAAAGGAAGCCTCAACTATCTCCTTCCCTTTCAAGTACAATAACTCAACGTAAACAACAAAAGGTTTTTAATTTAAGTGAACAAAGATGAAATGTTCCACCTACAGTTTGTGTCGAGTATCTGCAAACTTCTTCGTCTCACGCTCGGTTCGGGGGATCAATGACCGTACATGGAATTGGCACACCGCATTGAAGAAGGACCTCCGCCGATGCCTTGGCAAAGGCTTTGCACACAGCGTTTCCCAGGTACTTGTCTCGGTTCTCCTCGGTTGTAAGGTCCACGATCTGGCAAGTCTGGGGCAATTTATCTACTTCAAACTCACAAATCCTCAATCCAGTTAGACCTTTTTCCTCGCCTTTTCTTTTGTAGTCCTGAGCCACGTCTAAGAATGCTGATGTTGATATAAACTGCGAAGCGTAATTCGGACGACTTCCGCAGTTAACATGAGACAGAACACTTCTGTGGGTACCCGGTTTTTTTGCAACAATTCCATCAGGATTCTCGTCGGGTCGCAGTATTCGATAAACGTTTGTTGGCAATGCGTATGGTGCTTCCGACGGTTTATCGTCAAGGGACAGTCTTGACAGTTGGTCTCCTATGGCATCAACAGGGAACGCCATCTATGACAAAAAGATTAATATGTAAATTTGAAGAAGAACTCAAATATTCGCATTAGACCATAAATATTTGTATCAAGATAAGAATATATGGGTATTATAAAACCGACCTAATCATATTTTCGCATCAACATATGTACGTTATAGACACGATGCATCCATATCCATACATTACAAACCATTATGTCATAACGTAAATATAGGTTATATTGCTTACCGCCTAAATAACATAATATTACGGAACGTCACTTATGACAAAGAGATTAATGTGTCAATATGAAGAAGAACTCAAATATTCGCATTAGACCATAAATATTTGTATCAAGATAAGAATATATGGGTATATAA
>OZ038001.1:17352015-17422015 GCA_964035705.1 Porites rus | reverse complement strand
TAATAAAAATAATAAAAAAGAACGTAAATTTTTAATGCTTTCAGCGAGTTAACAAGGGAATTTAAAAGCCCCACAATAAAGTGCTTCCTATAGTGTGGACACTGGAAAGCTACGGGAACGTGACCGTGACTAGCCGGATATCTAATAACGTATAGTTTGAGAAGCGCACGAAAACTACAGTTCAAAAAAGTTCGAACCATGTTATAGAAAACAGCCTGTCTTCGATAAATGGGTTTGTCTAATGGTCTAAAGGAAGAGCATGAAGCTTGTAAAAAAGCAGGATTTTTACATAAAAAAGGCAGTTTTCTTACAAAAATATATTTTTGTAAAAAAGCTGGTTTTTTACGTAAAAAAAGTAGCTTTTTTACAAAAATATATTTTTGTACAAAAGCAGTATTTTTACAACCGTTCAATTTGTAAAAAAAAAACAGCTTTTTTACATAAAAATGACGCTTTTTACAAGGAGCCTTTTTTATGCAACAATCGTCTTCATATTTCAGGGACCGCGGAGACCATTTTAAAGTGGTGGGGCTAAAAAATCTGGCCAGTACAAAGAAGCATTAAGTTCAGTGTTTCGCCATTTATCTTGCATTTGCGCGCCATCTTATTTACAACCTCAGCAAATATAACATAAACTTCGTCACTTGTTATAGTGTCCAGTATAGCCAATATGTTAAATAAACCTTCCTAAGATTGCTACTTTTTGAAGTTGTCCGCAATGCTGAAGTTTCTCTTGAGGTTTTCATTGCGGGAAACAAACTCCTGTGCGACGTCAGCTATAGAGACACTGTCTGTTCTCCGCTTGTGACCATTCCGGCAACACTGCTTAGTTGCTAAACCTTTCGCCACGCACCTTTGATCGAAGCGACGTCTTCAGACGCCGTCCAGATGAGAGAGTGAACGCTCGCCAGCAGCACTGGTAACAGGATTTACAGCAAGCAGCTTACAGATAGTTTGGACTTCCTGAATTAGCTTCTTTTCTGGTTCTGGAAACTTTAACACCGCCAACAGGATTTCGTTAAAACATGATATCTTCTCCTCCTTTAACATAACTTCCAAAATACTTAGTTGCTCAGGTACCCCCCCTGTATCAACATCTTCGCTGTATGACGCATCACGAAACTGAACTCTGCCTCGTCGTTACCATTATGAGCTTTAACCAAGAGGGTCTCCATCTGGGCGTAGGAGCTGAAGCTTTCCTGATTAACGCGGTGATAGATAGCCCGACGATGAGAGAATACCCTCATAATAGACCCCTCTAAAGTGATCTTTGGTAGTTTGGGGATAGCTTGGTGCACCAGCACCAACCTCCAGTCTGACCAAAGTGCGTCGTTTTCTTGGAAGCGTTGGTTCACTAAGCAGGCCTTCACCCTTGCAGGAAACATTAGCATAGAAATGGTCCAAGCTTTGATCAGTGCGAATTTTTGTCAGCGTCTTATTTGTTAGTTTTGGCAGGGGTTGTCCAATGACAGCAGCCATCTTAGTGCCCTGAAAATCCTTAGATGGATTATCGGTGTGGGAATAAAGGTGCTCTCCAAGAGCAAATCGCTCCTTCCATTTGGGCCTTACACCTTATTATCCTTGCAAGCAAATCGGGTTGTAATCGTTCGGACATGCAAACACCCCACTCTTCCATAGGGCAAAGTCCAATAATTCTATTCTATAATTTTTTCCATGTCAACTGGAGCCCTAGAAAATAAATCCCAGCAATAAAAGTGGTAGGGCTATGTCCTACCAGCCCCTCCCCCTCCGCGGTCCCTGTATTTACATATTAATCTTTTTGTCATAAGTGGCGTTCCATAGGGATGGGCACGGAGGAACACATCCGTAACCGTCACAACATCCCATGGTAACTTTGTCGCAGCATGCTGAGACCTGCTTACAGCAAGGGGCATCTTCTGGGTAGCCTGCGAAAACATCCGTTTGTCCTCGCTCTTCGCCGCTGGGGACGTTTCGCGCGGAGGAACGTCTGCGACTCAGCGACAGAAATTCCATACAGATGACGTGACATCTGTCCGGAATCCGGTCAGAAGAGGTGATTGGCCGACAGAGTAGTTACATTGTTTTAGCTATTGTTTACGAATGACAGACAAAAGACAATAGGCCACAAAGGTCAAATGTAAACGCGAAGAATCTCTAACAAAACAGTCCATATTTGTCGAATATAGTCTTCTCTAGAAGAAGTATATGAGTTTTGCTGGAGCTCGTTGGCAGATGAACACAACACTTTACCAGAATCTACCAGAAGACACGCAACCTTGGACAAATTTATATTTGGAACCCCATGACTACCGGATTTATTATGTAAACATTGACTTGCGTCATCAGTATGGAATTTCTGCCGCTGAGTCGCAGACGTTCCTCCGCGCGAAACGTCCCACGCGGCGAAGAGAGAGGAGAAATGGATGTTTTCGCAGGCTATCTTCTGGGCAGCACTGAGCCCCACAACAGGCGTCTACACTATCACAACAGCTTATGCCATTGCAGCAAAATTCGCCAACCTTGCAACACTGAACCCCACGACAGTTGTCTACACTATCACAACAGCTTATGCCATTGCAGCGAAAGTCACCGTCCTCGCAACACTGGGCCCCGCAGCAAGCGCCTTCACTTTCACAGCAGGTTTTCTCGTTGCAGCAGAAGCTATAGCCCACAAAGTTTTGGATATCCTACTGGGCAGCATCTTTCTGGGTTTTCCACGGGTAAGCAAAGCGGATGATCTGCCGGGCAACATTTACTTAATGGATCCCCTGGTGTGCAGCATATTTCACCCCCTGGACAATGGTATATTACGCCGCCCTCAACGGCGTAGACTTCGTAACGTACCTTCGACGAGTGCTTATTTGCGCAACAGTCAGAGAAGTTGCTTCTTGCCCTAAGATCTTCTTGCAGCTGTTATGCTTAGCCACTTTTTCCCCTGAAACAAAGATAACTGCGAGAACAAATAAGTTGATGCAGTTTGCCTTCCAACCGGCCATCGCTGTAACTGACAAGTTTGTTACTCAAACTAACTGAACTGAGAAAATTATGCTCTGGGTAAGAGAGTGTGGTGGAGCCTGACTTGTTTGAACGTCCTATACGCAATCTTGAATAGTGGCCAGTTTTTTTTTTTTAGGCCGATCACGTTGTCAAAGCAAGGAAATTGTTTCGTTTTCTTAAGGGAGACAGCATGACACCGATGTAAGTACAATGATAAGTGAAAGGTCAAGAAGGTGTGATTTTTTAGCATATATGCTTGTCATAAAACATACGATACGAAGAAAAAGAGCGATGTGTGTACAGTAACCTACTTCCTTAAAGAAAAAGTTTTTCAATAGAATTATTTTCATAAATTTTGACAAAAAATATGCAAACTTTGTCCGAAAAAAAGATGGAAGGGCATATCTGCCGTAAATTGTCAACACAGTTTAAGGAGGTCCTCTGAGGGACGTCACGTATGTCTCTAGTCAGAATTTCAAAACCTGTCTTTTCGCGTATTGAGGAGGAAGCCATGTCACTGTCGGTTTTTGTGTAAGTAATAGCATGATTTGTAGTGATATTTGGCATAATTACCACGAGTGATATTTCGAATTTGATATACGCAATTACACGAGCCTTTAGGCGAGTGAAATTTGTGACAATCTTGAAATATCACGAGTGGTATTTATGCCAAATATCACGTACAAATAATGCTATTATTTGTTTATACTACTACCCGCAAAAGGTTTGTAATTTTCACATGTAGGTATTTCAAATTAAGCTGAAATACCACTGCTCTAAGCCAATCAAATTGCAGAAATTTCTCATGTAGTTGTATAATACTATCGTATTTGAACGTTTCTCCGTCGCTGTCGCAGTTTCAACCCATCTTTATGTCGTTTGTCGCAATTTCTGCTGTCCTATGTCACTCTTTCAAGGCCATCTTTAAGCCATAAGGGTTGGTCTTTGGCAGGCTGGGGCAGCGTAATGGAAATCCGCTTATTAGTTATCCCTATCCTGCCTATTTCCTCCTATTTTTAGGACCAGCAGATATCGTAGAGACACGTATTTCTCTGCGAGGAAAGGAGCACCTTTTTTCCATGCTACTGAGATAGTTTTCTCGAAGTTGTAAGAAGATGTATGAAAGAAGATGATTAGACAATGTTTTAATTTAGTTAGTAGCAAGAGAGAATGAGATCATTCTCTCTTGGTTAGTAGGTAAAACGTTAATTTGGGTATTTTTCTTGACAATGACAATTTCCCTGAATTAAAGTGACAGAGAGAAAATTTCTGGTTAACTGCTGTTGACAGGGACTTTCCCTCCCCTCCCCACTCTTCATACAAACAAACTAGTATGGTAAAGATAAACAAAGAAGGAACAAAGTCGTGTCTTCTGGAAAAAAAACAGCAGTTTCAATTTGGAATAGGTTGCATAGATCCTTAAAATCCTCTCTGCATGTAGAATGACTGCATTCTCCAAGGACAAACAACGATCGATTCTTCACTATCCATCAGTTCACATTTTTATCCTCCTTAACATTGCGTCTGTGTCAGCTACGACGGTTATACAGAGAGGGCCGCTCCTAGGAATAATCCACTTTAGAGAATTCGAAATGCAAACATCGCAAATGAGCTGAATGTTTGCGGACATTGACTATAGAAAGCTATCAATAGAAAAATTTTCTGCATAATAGGCGCTTTATTGCATGGGCCACTAACAATTGAGCACATGTTTCAGCTGTCTTTAATGCACTGCACTACTGCTGTAAGCAGACAATGGAATTTTATTTACTGTGGGCAAAACGAGATTAGTTTCAGGGAGGGCACTGGCTTGGTTCCAATTTTACCTGTCGAACAGGTCACAGTGTTTTGCATTCGGTGATGGGATCTCTGACACCTTTCAGCTAACATGTGGGTTCATGCCTAGGACCACTCCTCTTCACCCTACCCTCCATGCAAGCAAGTTGTTCCAGGCCATCACGAAACATTTTCCAACTGCGCATACGTACGCCGATTGTATGCAGCAGATATTATCGTTTAAACCAAAGGGTAATGCCAAAGAGAAGGAGAGTCAGTGACGTCTTGATATCGACTTGTTGTGTGCCGTTTTCAGTTGTCAAACTTTTTCTTGGCCGTTGGATTTTTTGTGAATATTTTTGCCGGTTTCATGGCTTTGATGTTTTTACATTTGGCTTGGCGTCTCTTTACAGCATAGAAATAATAAAATTAGTAGGTACCTCTGCGTCGTAAAAGATATGTTGTATTATTTAAAACAAGAAAAACTATGACATACGTTGCCGTCGAGTGGGGTGCCGCTTTACTCGGATCGCTGCCTCCGTTTTTCTTTAGACATGGCGGATTTGAATTCCAACCAGGAAAAGCTAGCAAAGTGCCTGTACACTTTTCAAACCAACATTGCGTACACCGCTTTTATTGGAAGCGTGTATTTAGCAATACCCTTTATATTGATCATATTACACTCTAAATCAGAAACTGTTTTAGCCCTAAAAATAGGGCCGTTTCGGTGACTAATATACAGTCCTATTTTTGAGTCTAATTTGGCTCCCTTAAATCAGGGCCAATACAGTCCAATTAGCTAGGGCTGATTTGGTCCCAGGGCTGAAATGGGCCCTACCGTGGGCTGGAATAGCCTTTTGATAGAGCTTTTTTGGCCTAAATTGTGTTCAAATGGCTCCAGGAAGGGCTGAATCAGACTTTGACCTGCAGGGCTGAATTGACACTGGGGCTGAAACAGATCTTTTCAATTTTCAGCGTACGCTATGTCAAAGTATTCTACACAGTTTCGTCGTTTTTTTAATGGCTTAATTTCATTGGCTACACAGAGGCTGCGCGCGAAATGGTGTGAAAATGTCGCTCTCCTTCTTTGACTTTCTTACATTTATGAGAACAGACGTCTCTCCCTTTTACACGCTTCTTATATATTTAACGCTTCTTATATATTAAACGCCCCCGCTTGGACCTCTAAAATCAAATAGACGCCCCGGGCGTTTATCAGGTCATTTTCGGTAACAGTGCGAGACACCAAGACAGAAGTTAAGGTGTTTTATTTGCGTTTTGTTGGCTTCCGGCCAGCTTGCATCGTCCATTGCTACCTGTTGAAAGTACACGAGTAGTGGACAATTGGGATTTCTGGCTCATTTAGATCTCAATAGAGATCCCGGCTTCTGATTGGTCAATTCAAATCAGGAAATTTCCCACGCATTTCTAGCATGCGAAAACATCCGTTTCTCCTCGCTCTTCGCCGCCGGGGACGTTTCGCATTTTCCATTGCGAGTCCGCTGACGTACTGACCAATCAGTGACGCTGCCTCAAAGGAGAAAATTCGAGCGAGATATATTTAGTATGCATAAACTAGCTGTCAATGTAGATCCTTTTAAATTTTTCTCAAAATAACAAGTTTAAAAGTAAATGCTTCCAGCCCGGACAAAACTGTTTGGAAAAATTAAGACATAAAATTTCATATCATCATATTGATAACGCATCAAACCATTAGCCAGTAGAGGGATCTATGATCAAAATTTTAAGGGCGAAAATGGTAAATATGGCGTTGTAGTACTCTCTCTCGTTCAGTTTGAGCTTCCACAATCCATACTTGGTACAGTTCCCAGGCGCTTTTAATCCTACACAAAGGGTAAATCCTACACAATCCTACACAAATGGTGTAATGGCGTAATCCTACACAAATGGTAAATATGGCTTTGTAGTACTTTCTCTCGTTTGGTTTGAGCCTACGGTTCCCCCGGTGCTTTTAATCCTACACAACGGGTCTGCTCTTTTGAGAAACAAGAAAGCTTAAAATTCTGTGTATACGTGATGCGAAAATGCTTTCAAGACTGCCTAGAACAGGCCGCGAAAAAAAGGTGGGCACTAACGGCAGTTGAGTGTTACACCTGTCTGCATATAGCTAAGTGTATCAATACCGGCTGTAAACATACAGTTAACTGTCTTTCTGTAGAAACTTGTTTTGACAAGGACAACAGTAGAAACAAGGACGTTTTATGTTAATTAAGGTATAATTTCTGAAAATACAAATCCAATATAAAATTTTTGAGATAAACCATACCGCGCTGTAATCGACATCTTCTGTCTTCGTGACCGGAGTGTAAATGTTAAATTCGGAGATTTAGATAACCCAGGGAGCAAAAGTCAAATTCTACAAAAGAACAAGCTAGATTTATCTACTTAAAATGCTTTGCGCTTCAAAAGCTGAAAAGTAATTATTGACAGTAAGATACTGATTTGGTTGTCCCTTGAATCAGTCTACATTATCATCAAACATGAACACTTCGCTTTCTCGTGCGCTTTACACAAGACCAATTCACTTGATATGGATTGAGACCTTTCTATTTGTGGTCATAAACGTGGCGGCTTTTAACGGAAATCTCTTCGTTTGTTATGCTGTATACAGGAATAAGAGACTTCGCACGATCCCAAATATATTCGTGGTAGCACTGGCAGTCAGTGACATCTTGATGTCGACTTGTTGTGTGCCGTTTTCAGTCGCCTTACTTGCTCGCGGCCGTTGGATCTTTGGTGATATTTTGTGCCAGTTTCATGGCTTTGGTGTTCTTACGTTTGGCCTGACGTCTCTTCTCACCATGGAAATAATTGCAGTTAGCAGATATTTCTGTGCGAAAAAACCAGAAAGATACGTCGTTTTATTTAAGGCAAGAAACACTTTGGCGTACGTCGGCGTCGTGTGGTGTGCCGCTTTAATTGGATCTGTGCCTCCGTTCTTTCTTGAAAAAGGCGGATTTGAGTTCCAAGCAGGAAAAGCAATGTGCCTGTACACGTTTCAAACCAACATTGCGTTTACCGCTTTTATTGAATGTGTGTATGTGGCAACACCCTTTTTGCTGATCATAATCTGCTATGTCAAAGTGTTCTACACAGTTTCATTGACAAAACGAATCTTTGCAACTAGAAACAACCTCCAAAAGTTAAGAGCGAACATAGAAGAAACGAAAGTTACTAAGACTTTAGGGGCGGTAATAGTTGGTTTTGCGTTTTGCTGGGTTCCAGTTTGCGTCATCGATTACGTCGATGCTGCGCTCAGGATACCCACTTTGCCTCGACAGGTGTACCTTACATACGGGTTCTTAGTTTATTTGAGCAGCGCAATCAACCCCTTCATATATGGTGCAACTAACAGGCATTTTAGGAGAGAGGGTAAAGTTATTCTAGGAAAGTTACTTTTTAAGAGACGTAATACTGAAAAAAAGGGCAAGACCCATATTCGCCGCACCTAAAATCGGCTCACAATTAAATATATTTGTCAATCGAACCTTCACTAAGGGGCGCCTCTCTACAACGGCCATCTTTTTGTCCCGGTGGACAAATTATCCATACAATGTACATTGACTCATGTTTAAAACTCTCTACAACGGGTTCTTTCTTCGAATTCTGTAAGACTGCCGTTGTGGAGAAGTACAACTGTATTTGCTTTATGCGATAGAGCTGCTGTTATGAGATTTGTTTAAACACGTTTATTAAGTGGAACTGAATTTCCCTCCAAAAAATTACATGTTTGGTTAATTTACAGTCCACTCAAATCATCCATAAAAAGTTAGACTATCATCGTGCTTGCAAATTTGCTCTGCTTAGCGAGGACCTTAACTTGATTGCATGATGTGGGCCGCTTTCAGACAGAAATCATATGATATCGTCACTAAATATGAGATACAGCGAGAACAATATTTTGAGAAAAGAAAGCTTTTGGGCGATATATTGACAACCTGAACACGGATTTGTAAGGTATTAACCTTCTTGTTTGCAAAGACTGATGGCCACGTTTAAACTGCAACGCAGCCGAATATGGGGCACTAGCTTTAAGTCTCCCAAACCAAAATTAAGTTTAGAATTTCCCAAGGAGCCGGGTACAGCGAAAAGCAGGGTTGATGGTCGTAAGGTGCGAGCCTAAATTGTTTTAACTGTATACAGCTGTTTCGAGAAAGGTTGTCGGAAGAAATGCGCATTCGACAATCCCGAAAGGTGATATGGGATATGATCAATACACTGTTCGTAACGACTGAAGCTGTCGAACCTACTTTTGTTGCTTTCCTTTAGTACTCGCAAACATATGTCCGTGGCTGTTCCGTACCATTCTTTCAAATTTCTTTGAAGAACAGTGCCCTCAAAGCCACCCACAATACCTTTCGAGATTGTCGCGTACACTTTTTCCGACAACCTTTCTCGAAATAGCTGTATAGCCTTCCATATATTCAGTCATTGCCGGGACTTGACCTTAGGAGGGTCCACATTGTTGGAAGCCAGAGCTCTCACTAAATTATTGCCCAAACGTAGTTGCTAAAGTCAAGGGCAAATCAGCCTAACAATGAATCTTGAAGTACGCATCGACAGTTTTTTTTGTCAAAGCATATTTACAGCATCTGGATATAATGCCAAGAATTCGATCCTAGCCCTGAGTGTAGCTTCTACCTTCTAAACAAGGAGAGCTCTGGTTGATTATCAGAAATTTCATTTTATCACTACTTGATAAATTCAAAATGACAGTTGTTTGCCAACCCATTGATGACTAAATACTTTAACAAACATTTAAGTTCGAAATTAGGGCGCGTCTCAAGGTGGAAGCCTAAAAGCTCCCGAGCCAGAACTGTTGTGGAATTTATGGAGGAGGTACAAGGGAAATTATGGTTGCCGCTAGTGTAGTAACCAAAGTTATCCTCATAGCGTATTCCTCCTGGCCGACCGTTGAAAGAGCAACCTCCAATACCACCCCAGCTATCCATATGAAGATCCAATGTAGAACTGTAGATGCACCAAACTGTACAGTTTGTGCACTCATTACCACGGACATTGACATGCTCAGAAAAAAGGCAGTGATCCTCTTTTTTTATTATCCACAGTCAAATCCAAGTTTTGCAATGAAACTCTCCAGTAATCTCGGTAGTCCACTCCATCTGTTGGAAAATTGCAAGTTGCTCTCCCGAGTGGATGCGTTCCTTATCGACTGCATACGGGGTAATGACAGACGGTAGCTCTGCCATCCAGGTGAATTAGGATTTATTGGCATATTATATACATAAAAGGGTCTTCTTTGGAAGTGGTCCAAAAAGTTCCGCAAGGAGCAAGACTGAATTAGGGTCCAGGCTGCTCCAGATTCGGAACCAAAGTCGCACTACACTGGGAAGGGCTTGTTGTCTTCATCCACGATATTGTAGATTCCAGTGCTTGTGGCATGCTCCAACACCATTACATCTTTACATGACCGAGGCAATCTGATTCGACACTTGTATCCACTAAAATCTTGTGCGCATGTGCACCTGTATCTTCTCTTTGTGACGTCACACACTCCATGACAGGTGCCGCCGTGTTGACAGGGTGACATGTCACAACATTTGTTGTGACAGGTTTGATTAGAACAGCTTTGACTAGGAATACCCGGAAAAAAATATTACAGTTGATGAGTCCTTAAGCAACAAAGCGATGACGGCGGAGAGAACAACGTCAAATGCGAACTTGCGCTGTTTCAGACTCTATGGCGATTGTTCAAAGGCGGCCATATTGTTGTTCCAAAACAATGAAAAGGAGGCCATTTTGGTGTTTCCAACAAATCCTGTGGAAGTTGAACTCTTTCCTTCTGTAAACGCTTTCTTTTGTTCAAATGAATGTGCGTTTATGCTGGCCACGTGAGTAAAAATGCCCTTTTGGCTAATTGGAGGTGCTCATCGTCAAGCGACCAATTAAAGCTATTTTCAGTCCAAAATGGCTTTATTTTTTAAAAAAACTTTCTTGCTAAGCAGTTACCGGTTTTCGTATGAGACTAGCGGCATCGTCATCTTTGTACCTGGGCCTTTTTAAGCTAATTTTTAGGAAAGCGATGAAATTCGAAACTGGTTCGAAAGGGGACTGGGCATAAGAGAGAAATGCCATCGATTTGGCTGTCAACATAATATTCAACAAAGCTCGGGCAAAGACTTTTCTGTCGTTCTTTTAATGACTTATTTTGAAGCCATTTTTGAATGGCTGTTTTTATAACTGGTTCTATTTCTAATTTAAGTTTTAACGATCTAAATATACGTTGACGGTCACTAATTACCTAGCATGCATACTTTGGATAATGGGATAAAATATTGAGGCCAATTATTCTGCTCAAGCTTTACGGTCATAGGCCTTAAAGCTCAAGTATAGATTACCCTTCAACATCTTAAAAGAATTTGAAGGAAAACCCGTGCAACAGTTTTCTTGAGGGCGATGCGAATTCCGAAAAAACTGATAAACTCGTATACGCGAATTTGCCCATTTTAAACGAAGTCTTACTAAGGCCGTGGTTTAAGACATCATTGGACCTCCAGATCTCTTTCTCAGTGCGCTAATTTAAGAAAATAAGCGCTTTTCCAGTCTACCTATATGCTTTCCTGAAACTGTTCACAATAAATGGTGTTAAGATGAGAGCTCTGGGCAAACTCAGAGAACTTTAGAGCACGGGTTGTCAAACACCTGCCAAACTCTGTTTAAATATCTGGCCCTAGCAGTTTTTTCGTGAATATCATACCACGCAGGTGGTAACAATGCATTGTCAGATCTGGCCGCTCCTACAGACTCAAAACTCATTTTCTCCGTCTAAAAAGGGGTATCAGCACCTACCTTACTGTTGTACTATGTCCTGACTGGCTCATAGCAAACCACCCCTTCTTTCGCTTTCAATGCATCGGGCTCTAACATGGTATTGGCATCGTTTAATTCACAGTTCTCGGTTTGCCTCCTCTCGTGAAAGTTGAAGGAAAGACACTGACATTTTCTCATACACATATAAAGACAATCCTTCCAAACTGACAAGTTCAAAGTCTCAAAGACAAAAACCTCGAGAGAAAAATTTTTCCTGGTGTCGGTATTCAGCGACAGGGCCTTTTTCTCGCACAATGCATTGGCGCATTCACTTTTTGAAGCATCCAAATGAATGAAGACTACGGAACAGCCAGCAGAGAAGATGACTTAAATTTCTAGTCGTTCTTATCTTATCTTCCTACAAAGAAGACATTGTGTAATGTTTGCATCGCGGCCAAGTAAAAAACAAAACAAAACAAAAACAATTATTTCAAAAACAAAAGTGAATGCAAGCGGGCTGGCAATACGGCGAAGGGCTGTTGATTTATTTGAGGCCAATATTTCAGTGTAGCTCTGGCCCTGAGGAAGGCTAATTTTGTTGGCCGAAATGTTGGCCTCAAATAAATCAGCCCTTTGCCGCCGCATTACCAGCCTTGTATTCAGTTTTGTTTTAATTCCCACTTCAAGTGACACCTGTCATTAGCAACTCTACATTAGAGATCCGGTAAGAAATGACCAGTCGTTTCTATTTAGGGCCTGTTTACATGGAGGTGGGGGACCCCAGGAAGGTGAGGTAACCCGCTTAGGTGGGGTAACCCGTCTGTTCATATAATCACTCATTTTAATTTGATCACGTTTACATGACAGGTGGAGTGACCTGCCACATGTTACCTCGCCTACCCGGGGTCCCCCACCTCCATGTAAACAGGCCCTTACGCATGTAGTGAATCTCTGCATTCAAGGGCTTTCACTAAATAAGTGTAGTTCTTTCCCGCCCACTTCATTTTTGGGGGCCGCCTCTCATTTTTCATTATTTCAAATATTGGAAAAGTTGGAACGAACAAAAACCACAGGCGCTACTTTCAACACCAATCATTCTAAAATCCTTCGTAACAGGTGTTACTTTCCATAAAACGAAGCATGTTTTTAAGTACTGAG
Source organism: Porites rus (assembly GCA_964035705.1). NCBI lineage: Eukaryota > Metazoa > Cnidaria > Anthozoa > Scleractinia > Poritidae > Porites > Porites rus. The sequence continues at coordinate 17,409,310 of OZ038001.1, read as the reverse complement.
TCCTAAATTGACACTCTTAACTCACCATAGCTACATATTGAGATATATCGTATGACACATCACGTTTTTTGAAACATGTATCAAAATAAACCAGATTATTGTATAAATTATTGTCTTATTTTAGGGAACAAGGGTGGCGAGCACTCGTCTCTCACCAATTTCGTGGCCCGGTTCGAATCCCGGCGTCGACCATATGTGGATTGAGTTTGTAGTTGGTTCTCCCCCTTGCTCCGAGAGGTTTTCCACCGGGTACTCCGTTTTTCCCTCTCCTTAAAAACCAACACTTCTGAATTCCAATTCGATCAGGAACGCACGGACACGTTTCAGCGAGTTCGCATGAACTCCTAAGCGCTTCGTGGGTAAACAAATAACAATTTATTACAATTGTGTTTAATCAATACCTGAAGTTTCATTTATTGATATTTGACCGGAGAACTCCAGTGTATCCTTTGGGGGAGGTAATAATTTGTAACGAAAGTATGCAATTGGCAATAATAAAAAGTAGGACATAACAAGCAAACAAAAAAACGCCCCCGCACTATCCTTTCTTTATAGAAATCCAGACGAGAAACATTTGCTTTTACTTATATACTTCGCCTTAAATCTCTTTGTTAAATTGGCCACTGAGCGGTGCGAGTTTACAACTAAATCAATATTTGTAAAATAAAAGGTTAACTCAGCAGTTACACCGATTGACGTACTTACGGTTGTTGATTTTTGGTCTTTAAGTTAAGTTTTTTTTTAAGTGAGTCTTTATCCTTTATGATATGATGTGAATGACGATGTCATCAAGGGTAGTTAACATCTGTTACTAAACAGTTTACAAAGGGATTATATTATACACCCTCGTTGCCTGCAAACAATCAGCAAGAGTAACCTTGGATAACAACAAAGGAAAATAATAAACACAAACGAAAAAAACCTTTTGATTAACAAGATTTGCGAATTTCCTTTTTCGAAGTTCGTGATTGCCACCTCAATAGTAAAATTCCTGATTGCGCGTCAAACGTTTTCTCGCTTATCCAAAACTGTTAAGCACACTGGTATTGAAACTTAACAAACTTTCACTCCATGTTAAAAGAGTTTTTCGAAAAATTCATCCACAATAGGTAATAAGAAGCTGTTTTCCCGGTTTAATCCCTAGCTGTTGCTGGCCGTGCAGGTTGACAATTTAAACTTTTAATGACAATATCGCCAACAAATGAAAAATGCATTTTGTGATATTCAGTTTAAAGGTCTGTTTACATGGAGGTGGGGAACCCCAGATAGGTGAGGTAACATGAGGCGGGTCACCCCACCTATCATGTAAACATGATCAAATTAAAATGAGAGATTATGGCGGGTTTCCCCACCTAAGCGGTCTTACCTCACCTTCCTGGGGCCCCCCACCTCCATGTAAACATGCCCTAACTTCCTTCACAGTTTTAAGTAGTTTGTTCCATATTTACACAATTTGATGGCCACCTTTACTTTAACTGTAAGAATCCCGCATATAATAACGCAATCAAACTTAAGAAGGAACGACCAGCCTAGGAGGGTTTAATCGGATTCAATTCTGGATTCGATACTGAGACCCGTTTCTCGAAAGTCCCGAAAAACTTTGGGGACCCGAAGGCAAATTTTAAAGTCAAAACCTGTTAACGGTAGCACGGTCCTTAGCTGGAAACCCAGTCAATTTTATTTTGTTAACACACGGTTTCATTGTATCATTTTCCAAATTATGATTACTTTGATCTTGAATGCAAACACGGCAAATATATAACAGCGTTCAGTTCCAGAAAAGTTACTCGCGGGGCCAGAAATATTTTGCAACCCGTTTACAGGGAGCCAAGCAAATTCTGTTACAGATTGCAGCATTGTTTGCCGTTCAAAAACTTGCACGGTTCCGCGGGACAATGTAAACGAAAGGCAGACCCGTGCAATCTTCTTCCGATCAAAAATTTGTTTGGACCCGTGTAAGTGGGTCTCTTTTGTTTTTGAAACAAACACCTAGAGTAGACAAAATTGTACCCTTCTTTCATACAGTCGAACCTCCCGTAAGCGACCATCCAAAATGCAGACTTAGTGGTCGCTTACGGGAGGTGGTCGTTTACAAGAATCAAACTACAGGGGCTCTCTTCCGAGAAGAGGTCCAGGCACATCTACTTTATGGAAGATAATTTATTGCTTGCAATGTCTAAGTAAGGACATGTGTCGTGACATGTTGTCCATAAAGTTCTTCGTACATTCTAAGTAGCATTGTGCACACAGCGAACATAGAGATCAGAGAATAGGTAAAAGTGGTCGCTTACAAGAGGTTAAAAACGATGGAAAATCATTTTTAACTTTCAGGCCCAAAAAGTGGTCGCCGTCGCTTACAGGAGGTGGTCGTCCACTAGAGGTTCCAACTGTAAGGCTTTGACTGGGAAAATTTTGGTGTTTAGGATTGGCGGTTCTTTATGGGAGGTTGTCGCATATGGAGGTTCGACTGCATTAATTTATTTTTTTACACTTGACGACGCAAAAGAAGCGATATATTTTCAAATATGGAAAAAACCAAACCTGACGGCACAAAATATGCACCTCTGTGGCGCTGCCACATCAAATTCAGCGGAAATGCCACAGAACTATTAGTGTCCTTCGCAGTCGATATCAGTGTCATCACACAACCCTCTTCGAGACTATAAGTCTATAACCTTGGAATCGAAGAAACAAACAGAGGACGTTTTAGTTTTTTTTATTTAAATAACCGGTCATCCGGGTCACATTCAACCAAACAAAACTCTTCCAAGTATCTGCTATCTTCATTGTTTTCTACAGTTTTCCAGCAACCCTGAGAGCACGTGAACACCATTACAGTACCAAATTCGATTGTGACGTCACGACTTGAATTGACAGCTGCCATGAACGTCTTCCATCGGTCTTGCTGGTGGGTTGGATCATCTGCAAAAATTTCACTGTTTTCTAAAGTTTCCAATTTAGTTTGATTGCTTTCTTGTGATATTTGTCCTTCTTGATTTTCATGGTGAGGGGAATCAGGTTTATGAGCTAAATTCAACTGTTTTGCACATTTTAAATTACCAATCAGAGCAGGCATAAACTGTAATTCAAAGACTCGCTCTGCCGCACAATGTTGACATCGGGGAACGTTTGCCAAGAGCTCTGACACGTTTGCAGTTACCGTAGACACAGGAACGCCATTCCACTGATATCTAGCACAAAAATGTAAATAAACACAGAATTAACAGGGATTCAACAATAATTCTACATTGAACTTAACGAATTACATACACCATAACACGTTTTGAAATACAATGATATTCTCTTGTCAAAAATACTCTTGGGTGCCTAATACAATCCAGTTCTCCTCTTTGTATTTGATCACCGCTACAAAGAGTTTCTGGTGATTGATAATTATAATCCTTCTAACAAAAGCTTACCTTAAGCATTGTTGTGGACATAGTTGCAGTTTTTTATTAAACTTGTGAAATGCTCTATCGCCATGTTTAACAGCTGCCCTTTCATATGTCTCTCCTGCCCATTCCTTGGGATTTTCATCATTGTCCATCATCTTTGCCACGTGAATACCCTCTCGCTGCTCATATTCAGACAAAAGTTTTTTCTCATGTTTTGTTAACTGAGTGGCACCCATTTTGGCTTCAGGATCTTCAATGACACTGACATAAAAGGGTGTGAAGTGTGGAATGCAGCTTGGTGAAAACGTATTGCACAGTTGAGATGAACTAAGACTTTCAAGATTTGCACTTTGCTGCTGCTGCATTGTACAAGTAGTTGTATTTGCATCAGTTTCTAGATCTTTCTTCCACAAATTATCTTCAGCAATCTTTAGGTTTCCAGTGCATTGTTCAAGGTGAGTCAAAACATCATCATCTTCACTGTCCAGATAAAATGAATAAAAAATAAGAAATTAGCCATGAAATGCTGCAAAACCTGAAAATTTGGAGGCCCATGTTAGACTAGACTGTTAAATCATCGCCTTGTTTTGATAGCATAAACAAACTCGGCGGCAATTTCTTGCATTTAGCAGCTTTTATTATTTTGTTTGCCTCCTGAGAAACCACGTGACATTGCTTTTTTTCCCCATCAGTTCTTTAGCACGTGCAAAGATGGTGGGTATCGTGAATAAGGACTAAGGTCTATTTGAGCATGCATAACCTGAAAATGTAAATAGCACTTGAATTAAAAATAATACTTACTCTCCCCAGTCCTCAGCATCATCACACCAGTCATCACCTACAAATTCACTGGAAAGCTGTAATGATAAGAAAATTCAAAATATGAGAAGGTTACTAACAAACTAAAGACACGCATACCTTGGACCACCTTCATCTTCAATAAGCAATAAAAGACAAAAGAATTGCCTGACCTCATTGTTTGTTGTTTTCTTGGTCCCAAAATTGCTGTCTTTGGCTTGTGATCTCAAAACTTTCCAACTGAAAGTAAAAGGAGTACTGTCTGCATTTTGGGCTTCCAGTGTTGGCAGAACTATTAATTTTTGGGTGACATGTGCAGACACTCAGTCATCACATGCATGCATATGTCATGATTTTTAAGAGTTGCAAATTTGCCAGTTTTGCTTAATATGAGCTTAGGTTTCAAGTGTCTTAGGTGTAGGCCTGTTTCAAACCTCAGCTTCACACATGAAGTCTGAAATTTGAAATACATGTAGGTCTTGGAACCTAAACAATACCAGAGATAAAGCCACATACTGATGTGTAGTCATGTAACCACTTCATTGAGTAGGCACATACCTGTGTTGCAAGCATGACCATGGTTCTTAGTGGATACAACTAACTTTCACGTCAAAATATAACTCAGTTTTTATTCCAACATGCACATTTCTTTCATAAAGTTCACCATGATGTGTGCTGAAGCAATCTATGGTGCAATCAGACTCAATCTTGTTTTACAGTCTAATACTTCCAGTAACTAACATCCAGTTACAAGTACAGTTACAAGTAGAGCTTGTATCCAATAACATATAGGAACATAGCCATCTATTAAGCCGTGCAACCACATAGCCATACACTCGTAAAGCCACGTAGCTGTGTAGCCACATAATTATAGCCTTGTAGTGGTGGCATAGTCACATAGCCACATAGCTGTGTGGCCACATTGTGAGTGGCCAGATATTTCACAGTTACTCCAGTTATACATATTTGATAACAGTTTCGTTGGTATTGCAATTTAGGAAATACCACGCAGATCACATTAATTGTGATCTGCTGCATGGATTTTTTTCTCCCCGCCATGGGCAGTAAGGGTTACACGTAGTAATAAGTAATACCTAGTGTTTTTATTCCAGCAAGATTGATTGGTACAACCAAAGATATACAGCACACGATGGAAGATGGAATCTGACAGCGGGCAGTAAACTTGACAGACCAAATATAACACTCTGTTACACAACCGACACGTGGGATACTGCCATGGCGGTCCAAGCAACCAATTCTGTGGGGCAAACCGATAGTTATATAGTAATTATTTTAGATATTATTTTGAGATCAATTATCAAGAAGACCTAATTTACTTACAGGAGTTCCTCCAATCTTATTTGTGGTCCATCCACAGATCTTATCGTCATTTTCAGACATGATTTCGTCCACTAAACCCAAAAGGATGGCTCCGTCCGCCATCTTGAACGCAAGTGTTGCAAAGCATCTCGGGGTAGGATAGTCCGTTCCCAAGTCTCTCGCGATCACACCTTTGTAGGTGGCGCTGGACCAAGAAGCAGAAAGTTGAGCTTGAATTTACGTAGTCGGTACTCATATAGATAATTATCTCTCACTGAAAATCGTTAATAAACAATTATTGGATAATTTTTTTTTGTGATATCGGGTGTAATCAAGGTCGAGGTAAGTGTTATCAGCCAAGCCGAAGGCCGTGGATAACAACAATGACAACGCTTACCGAGACCTTGATTATTCCGGTTATCACAAGAAAGACTTTTTTTGAAGAAAGTAACAACAAACACACCATCCCAAAGAGAACAGCTTGACATTGCTCTTGGAAATCATGCATTGGGCGAGCAATCAGTGTCCTTGATTGAGTCTGACCACATTTTCTCGTTTGGTGACTTGACCGGCCATATGTCCGGCAGAAACGAAAAATATTTAAAGTTTTGTATGTACACATGCATTTTTCATTTATTTCCAACCCGTAAATATCCCTGAGGAAAATTTGCCCAAATAAAAATGTTAAATGTGGGTTGGTTTATAATTACTGTTCGATGGTATTACACTAACCTGCTGTCTTCATATCAGCGCAACACAAAATAACAAAATTAATATGGTCGGCAAAAATCAAAGGCAACATTTACGCCCTGAAACCTTTTAATGCTTCTTGTTGCTTCGTCTTCTGTGACGTAGGTCTCTATTTACAATCCCTGAGTTTTTTACTAACAAAAATATTTTGGTAGTATACCGCTACAGAAAAATATTTTTAATCCCCGAAGGAAGGTAGTGACACGCAACCAAAATCACAAGGTATGTTTTAATTTATCAAATTCACGATGTAATAACTGGTTAATATTGCGGCATATGTTTTATTTACTTCCTCATCTCCCGTCTTTTGATAACATGGTCGTCAATAATATGAACGATTAGCAGTGATTTAGAAATATATATATTTTATACGGATACTTGAACAAGTGGAAATCGTTTAAAAATCAAAAGGATCATTACATCCCAAATAATCCGAAAAGGCCTTTCGGCCTAGCTAATACTTTCATCGCCAATCTTACTAAACGCCGAATATGGCGCTAATTAAAAAAATTCCAGATCAGAAATCACAATCCTTTAATTTTTAGCAGCTTTTTTTTTTAATGAAAACTAAATGAAAATTAGACTTTCATGGAGAGATAACTTGAAAAATTTGGCTGGAAAACGTTAACGCCAAAACGGTACGAGACTGGTTAACTTACCATTTGCAATCTGATGCTAATTACTTAACTTAGCGAGACAATCAAATTAATTCATTAAAAAGAAACTGAAAATATGTAAATGTAATAGATATTTTGCACCATTTTTGGAGTCTTAATTTTCAATGGGACATTCTGACTTCTTACGATAAATAGAGAGTCATCTTCATATGAAAGAAAAAGGGATAATAATTACTGGAAGTAATAATAGTTCGTTGAATAATTCCGGCTCTTAAGGTGGCTCCGTCATTAACACAGGCGCATTGAGTTATGAGAAACTTGTCGTTAGAATTTCTCCTTTTTTAACGCAATGGCTGCGTACCTTTGCAAAGAACGAGAGATATCATTCAGCAATATATACAATTTTTTGATTTCATTGATGATAAATATTTTTCGGGAAATGAGCGCTTAAAAGGGCCCTATACTTTTCAAAGAAGATTGCTTCTAAGAAAAACTTCGCCCAGGGGGGACGAACGACAATGATGTTCATGCCTTCGAACCGAATTATATCACCGTGCAAAATACAATTATCGCGAAAAATTATTCCCGCGTATAAATTTACAACTCGTAAGTTTTTAGTGACTCCTTTCTTTAATGGCAAGGTCGTATTTTTCTTCATTATTATATTTTGCTTTGCAATATACAGATCGGTTGGCAGTCATGGGCCTGGACGAGGTGCCAAAAACTGCTAAGGGATATTTAAACACAGTCGAAAAAAAGTCTTCGACTTCGTAGTAAGGTTTGGATGAATTTATAGTACTTCTAAAACAATAAAATACCTTTTAAAGAATAGCCTGTGTACAGACGCCTCCCTTCCCTCTCTCTCTGATTTTTCCTTAGGGGAGGGGGCGTCTTTACACAGGCTATAATTTAAAGAATTAAAAAACGATTTTTGTTTTAAGAATTAGCAAACACTGAGAGCAATTGGTTGTTTACTAATACTCTCGGACTGCTGCTCCAACCATTTCTCTGAAATTTATCTGGCATCAGGAGCATCTATTATATTACATCAATAAAAGCCGATATCATAAACTTCAGCATAAAATATCAGCAAAATCTTTTTAGACGCGATTTTTTTTTTTTAATTGTAAGGGTCCTTCTAAGCGCTAATTTCGTAAAAACATATTTATGATAAATGAAATCGGAATATTTCATATTAATGCCAAATGACATTTGAAGCTCTTTGCAAACTTTCGCAGCCATAGTTCGGGGCCACCTTAATCCTTATCTCCGAAATACAATCGGCTTTCGTCGGGATTTTCCGAGTACTGCCGAAGATTTAGGCGCGCGGAATAATTTGAATAGACAAACCAACATGGCGACGGTTTCAAAATCTCCCTTGCCTCCGATGCCTCCACGTCCTCAGAGCGTTCCGTTGCTCCGAAAGACCATGTCTCCTGAGCCATCGAACGTCAAGGCTTCACCTATTAGATCAAAGACACCATTGGTGAGAAAACGTTCTCGCTGTTAGCGCGATTTTAGTTCGCAGCGGTTCCACTTTAATACAGCTGTACACAACCGTTTGTAGCGAGCGAGCTTTAATATACCCACTGTATTTTGCTCGCAGTGGACATACCACAAATGCGATTACTCTAAAAAGAAAGCTGTTGATTAGTTAAATTTCTAAAATTCCTTTATTCACCGGGATAAAGGGCTGCTTGTTCATGTGTTCGAAGAAACGTATACGAGTTTGTTATTATTATAACGATCATCCAACGACTTGATACAATTAAGCTAAATTTTAAGCGTAAAAACATGAATTTAAATAAGCGTGTCTGTCGTTGCACCTGCTTGGAAATTGCATAAGTTAATTTAGTGTAACGCTGTGAAGTTGCAGACGGATCCTGTAGCTAGAAAAGGAAGTCTCCTTTTTCAACCTGATGAACGAATTGGAGAAAGACCAGTTGTGGAATGGAAGTAAGAACTTGCGTTACGCGAAATAAACATTCGTTATTTCTGTGTTTGGATAAATTGTCAAAAATAATTCACCGCCGTAAGAGGTTTTCCTGGCTGATTAGTCGATCTTCTGATACTCAGATATGGAAAATATGTGAATTATTGGCACATAATGCAAAATTTACACGTACAGCTAAACGCATATAGTCTCAGAAAGCTTATTGAAAACATTATTTTCTGATCTGGTAACCACCAAAAGCTGTTTGAATTTAAAAATTTGACTGTCTTGCGGAAAGAGTAATCCTTGCCTTTGTTTTGACTCTCTTTATGATCCTAAGCTATGAAACTATATTAAGCCGAAAAAAAAATTAAAAGTGTTACCTTTAATACTTGGCTCTCAGTAAGGGAAAACATAACTACAAAGTAAGCTTAAATTCAGTTGTGTATTAAAAACTATGGCAATTTCTTATCTCTACCATGATACAGGGAAGTTGATCCTTTACCCATAATTTAATCACAATTTACAGCTGTAGGAAGTATCAGGACTCCTTTCTCAAAACATCTCTGAACATCGCTAAATTTAAGATGTCTCATTTTGAATTTTGAGGGTTTGCTTGCGTATCTTTTTTGTAGTAGTTTGTGTTGGTAAACATTTAATTCCTGAGGGGTTTTTAATATCAAAAATTCATTGCTTGACAGTGTATTGAAAATAACTGATAATTTTGGTTAAATTTTTCAAACCAATATGGAAAATTAAGTATTTTTGGCACATGGATATGTGCTATCTCAGTACCCTGTACCCAAACTCTCTTGTCTGAGCTCATACATGTACTCTTATGGAATCACATGGAAAAGTTGACCTTTTGATCTTTTCAGTGATTATTATTTTATTCTGTCTTAAAGCATTAGCGACAGGGTACGACTCCACACTGTATATGTACCACTGTACATGTAGTATATAGTACCTAGAGTATAAGGCAAATACACAAGTATCAACCCATGGTTAGTGCGAGATTTGAATTCAGATTTGAAAGCTTAAAAAGCATTTCAGTTTTAATTCTTTTTGTCTACAAGTTGATGATTGAAAGCTCTAAATAAAACAGAGAAAATTATCCGCGAAAATGCTTTTGAACATAAGAAAGAGAAACCCGGGTGAAATTGAACTCTGGGTTAAGTGCTAATCGACCTTCGAACAACTGGGCCCTGTTGTACATGTACATATATTAACTGCAACACTTTTTTTTTCAGAATAAATCTCTTGGAAAGTCATTAACCTTGAAGTCAGGACTATTACAAGGTTCATTCCTGTTTGGAACTCCTTCCTACCCTTCTCCCCTTGATCGCATTCGCCCAACAAAGAAGGACCGAGCTATAGAACTTGGTTTAAGTACTGCACTACAAGATTCTCTGGACCTCAATGCTACTTTCCCAAAAGTTTACAAAGCTAAGTCAAAACAGGACGAACATCAAATGGACTTATTCAAGCCAAAACGAAACTTGGATCAGATCTCAAGTAAGATGTGATGTACATATACTGCATTTTAAAAACATTCATTTCCATCATTAGCTACATGTAGGGTTTATTGCACTTACTAATTGGCATGTAGTTACTCTTTGATTGTTTATTCCCTTAAATTAGCTGCTTGAGAATGCGTGTTAGTTAAGAAGGGTATAATAATTTTATAAAGGTTAATTATGGCTTTAGAGTGTGACCAGTGTAGTAGGGCATTCTTGAGCTGAAGGTTAATTCTATTAAATTAAACCCACCAATATTAATTGCATTGGTGTTGTGATAATTTATTCTAGATGGATTAATCTTTTTGTCATTGGTTTTGCAGGTGATTCGCTGCACAGCTTCAGTTATTCTCCAGGTCATTGCAGAGGTTCCTTTCTAGAGACTCTTCCTGACCCAAGATTGACAGCATCATGGCAGTTTTACAACTTTGTCGGAGGAGCAGGGACTGGGGCTGTTTTTCCAACAACTGTCAGGAATCCAGTATGTAATTTTGCTCTTGTTGTATTTTAACACTGCTTTCCTAGAAATAGTGGAACCTCTATTCAGGGGACACCCTCAGGACCAAGGGAAACGTCCCTTGAATAGAGGTTGGGCTGGGCTTTGTTAATAATTAACCAATTAATTAAACCCAGCAGGAAAAAATACAGAATGACATTTTACTTAAACAAACTCTGGTCATCAGTGTTCTTTTAATTTTAGCTGATTTTCTTTTTTCTATTATTTAAGGCTGGTTTTCACTAACAACGCAGTGAAAATCAAGAATTGGAGTTGTAAGCAGAGTCATAAGCGTAACGGAATCGGATTCAGAAGAATCAGAAAGTTTCCATTTCTTCCGACTCCACATATGACTCCGTCGCTTACATTCTGCTTATGATCTAGTGAAAACCTTAGTTTTGGAGTTGGAGGCAGAAGCAGAAGGACTAAACCGAAAATCAAAGCATGGGAACGTGCATTGTGATTGGTTTATCCTTTCTCTTCTACTTCTGACTTCAACAATTTGGTTTTCACTAGATCATAAGCGGAACATAAGCGATGGAGTCATAAGCGGAATCAGAACGCTGTTTTCACTAGATCAAAAGCTCTATGCTTCTGATTATGACTCCAACTCTTCCTGACTCTGTCGCTAGTGAACACCAGCCGGGATTCATATAGGATTCATTGTAGGATTCATCTGTTGCATATTCTACATGTACAGGCTCAGAGATAAGCAAACAATAGACAGTTATCTCTGAGGACAGTGTACAGTTAGTAAAAAGCTATGATCCAATTCATCTTGTCTGTCCGAGCATTTCCAGTGATTGGCTTTAAAACCCCAGACCTGACATACATGAATGTACTTAGTGGTGTACATGTACGTCTTATGCTTGACTTTTTTTTTTTTGCAGAACAAAGCAATTGTGACAATCAATGCCAGGACATCTGAAATCTTAACAGCTAATGATATGGCAGCAGAGTTGTTCAGTTACTCCAGACAGCAACTGATTGGCATAAAGATGTCAGACTTGTTTGCAGACACTCACAAAGAAAAGCAAGAAGCCCTTGTAGAGCAGCATATTGAGGCCAGTGGGGCTGTTGTTATGGTCAATGGAAAAGTGGTAAGTTTGTTAATGATATAAGGCAAGACAAGGTTTTTTCAGGATAGTGTCACACCAACAACAACTGAACAACAACAACTTTTTTTAATTCAAACTCTCTGTTACAAAAATAAATTCATATGCAGCCCGGAAGTAGCAAAGGCTGTTCAAGGCAAGCTCACATGTACATTTGTATTGCTTTTCTTGAATGGTACAGTGTTTAAAATTCCTGCTTAATGTGGCCATAATGTAATTTAGGCAAAGTTAACCTTGAAGCTATGCTGGTCAGCAGTTTTTCCAGCTAATGACTAGGGGTGGCCAGATGCCTCTAGCAGGGCACCTCGTGACTTGTATACAGTTGCTTGCTTGCAGTTCTTCACAAAGTGTTGTTCCAATAGCTTGCTGTTTGCATGCCATTTTGTGCTTTGGTTTTTCCTATCCCTCCCTCCCTTGTAAGGTAAGGACCAGGTAAGTATTCCACTGAATTGTTCAGTGTGATGGTAAATACCTCCTTCTCATGCTGGAACATTGCCCGGCTCCACCAACTTTTTAGGCACCAGCGCCCAAGCTCATCTATCGGTGATGAGTTTACTACACTATAATTATTATCATAGGTACAGGTGTATTATGCAGTATTATTATTAGGTGGGAAAGTGAATACCTGGAAAGTTAATCTTCCTTTGTTTCCTATGAATTAAAGTATCAGGCCAGTGGGGGTCATGCTTGTAACAGCTGGGAGAATCTTTTGCCACCAGCCCTTAGTGACAGCCCTGTTACCAAAAAACTGTCCAAGCGAAGAATTTACGAAACACATGGAATGGTTAAAAAATATAAGTTACTTTTACTTGACAATGTCAAGCCAGGGTAACTAAATTAATTATAGAATATTTAAAATGTTGGAAATGATTATTTATTATTGAACCACACCCCCCTTTCTGGCCTTATTTCTCATTTTTAGTTTGACCTCAGGATTAATATTACAGTCATGTTCTCTTTTCTTCAGTTGGAGGCCGTTGATGGTTGTGGTATTGTGTTCCCTGTGTCTGTTTGGATGAAGAAACTGACGTGGGAGGATGAGCCACGATGCATTGCTGTCATGGAACCAGTCGAGAGAAAAACCGCAATGGTTCTTTTTGATGTTAAGGTGATTAGAAGCATTCATCAGACAGTGAATTATAATTTTCCACCTGAAAGTGTCTTGTTGATTTCCATTGATGGTTCCTGAACTAGTTGACCATATTTTTTGGTAGGGCAGCATAGTGGACTGCGATGCAGATTTTGCTTTTCTTTATGGCTACCATGGAGTGGGAGACTTGATTAGAGTCAATATCAAAAAACTGATTCCAGCATTGGTGCTACCAACAGGGGAAACTTTGAACAAGGTAAGTACATGTACTGATACTGACAGCTGTACAGCAGTTTCAACATGAGCATTGAGCAGTGGAGCGAGTCGCAAGAAACAAGCCTATCCTTTCTTGTGTTTTTGCTCAACAGACTAACAAAAAAGAGAAACTGCTTGTAGCCTAGAACAATGCAAATGTTGGGAGGCAGGTTGCATTTTTTTGTGATAGTAATAAGTAGTTGTATTATCAATGACTTTAAGTGAAATTTAACGCACTAGACAAGGAGCAGCAGCCCATTGTCAGTCAGCGGTCGTTCTGAGGGCTCAAGTACGGTCAACTTTGTTGGCATCATCTCCATGTGCTTAGCATGGCAATTTCCTAGCGGCCTCTCTCTTCGTTTTGCCTTTGGATAATTCTTTTGCCCCCAGCCCTCCTCCCTTAATTTTTCGACTGTTAAATCAGTGTGAGAGGTGCCTGGTTCCATTGGGAAGGGGACTCCGCTCATGGCCGGAAGGCACAAGTTTCCCAGCCATGGAAACGTAACTCTGTTTAGGGGCTGGCTCTGTTAAGAGTGGAAGTCCCTGGACAGCCTGGGCACCCAACTCCACTAAGCAACACAGTTGTGAAATGTGATTAAAACAAATAATTTTAAATTCTAACCTTTTTTAATTTCAAGCATATAAAGAAGCAGCGAGCTACTGGACGAACACAAGATGGGGCAACATTTCCTCTCAGCATCTCCCTTAAACCAAAATATGGCAAGGATCTAAAGAAGCTGGATCGTGATAAAAGCTTTGCTGACAATGAATTGTTCTACAAGGGAATGGTTTGGGTGTTTGCTAATATCAGTGGTCTGGTCACGTTTACTCCAGAAGGAGTCATTCATTCTTGTAATCATAACTTCTCACTTATGCTGTTTGGCTATCCAGAGAAAGAGTTGGTTGGCAAGGTATTAACAATTAGTTTATGAAGAATGTGTTGACTTTGTGCACAAGAAATAAACTCCAAGTGTCTGTAAACTCTTGAGCTACTGTTTACCCAAATGATTCTGTAGCAGGGCTAAAAAAATACCTTGAATTAAAGCGTGTCCCTTGAGCAAGCTGCCGTCACATCTCGCTTGCCCAGGGCCACCTCTCCCTCATCATGCCGATTGGGCAAGTAAGCTTTAAAAGTGACTTCTTCAACTTGTCTCGGACCACTGAACAGGACTTTATTCGAGCCCTGTGGAGTAGCATACAAATGTCACTCTGCATATAATTTATACAGCTATCGACAATTATTGACATGTTAATGATCTCTTTTGTCAAAAGCAGTTTACATTAACAATGTGTATGCAGACTAGCGTTTTTATTTTCCTTTGTTTTTTGGGTATGGTACGTGTAAGGTATGGTAATCAGTTTGAAACAACAATAACAACTAATAATAATAATAATAATGACATCAGTACCAAGGGTGGCCCTGGTTCTTGGAGAGTGTAGGAAGCAATTAACAGCACAGAAAGATTTGTAATAATAATTATAATAATAGTAATAATAATAATAATAATAATAATGAACAGAATGATCGACTTGAGTGACTGAAGCTCTAGGTGCATGCTTTGCGCCTGGCTGATGCACAAAAAGAACACCAGCAAAGACTGTGATAAAAGAGATAATAATAATAATAATAATAATAAAACAATATAATAATAAAACTAAACTGCGAAAGAGATAAAGAAACGAAGATTGTTTAACATTACAATGTACTGTAAATGTTAATTGCTTGTCATCTTTTTGGACAGCAAATGGTTGATCTCATTCCAAACTTTTATGATGACATGGACGATATAGATGACAGTATGCCATTACCACCTTTCGATGATGATGACGATGAGGAGTATGATGATGATGGCTTTTTTCTGGAAAAGGAACGGAAGAGCACAGTTATATATTCACGTGAACTTGATTCTAAAGCTAGTGACTACAGCGGACTGCACGTGGGTTAGTAAACAAGTAACGATGTCATTCACATAATAACTTATTGTTGTGTAGATCGCATCAGCCTGAAGTTGTGTTCCATTTACTGTGAAGAAGAATTACATGTAATTATGTTATACATGTATGTATGTGCAAGTACATGGAACAGAGGGTTTCATCCTTTTTAAAATACCCACTCATCCATGTGCATTGTAATGAAGCTACTTATACTAGCTCATGAAAAATTTTACTTACCACGTTTTTATGTGTAGATCTGTCATATTGTACATAAATTATGCTCACCTTATCTGTTTGTGCGGGTTAAGAAAGTGTTTCAATCCCTGTAATTTGAGAAGAGAGGGGAAAAAAGAACCATATGAAGGTACATGTAAAGGAAGCGCATGATCGCATGCTACATGCATGTTTATTGTGGAAGTGCAAACCTTACAGCTCTAGTTAGATAAGATTGTAAGCATTCCACTTGATCTTTGTCTACATTTATTATACAACTGTACTTAATTGCTGGGTGATGTTTGGTGGGCCAAATTAATGGAGCAAATCCTGTTTTCTGATTGGCTAGCAGTGTGGGCAACAAAGGCTCATCTTGCGTGATTGAAATTTTCCGCGTTGGTCCCGCAAGAAAAAGTTCTCTTTTTGGCCATTCAATAAATGTTTTTATTGACCTCGACTTCGTCTCGGTTTACAAAAACGCAAAAAAAAAAAAGAACTTGGCCAACAGCCAGCCATCTTGACCGAGCGCTCGGTCAATGACAGATTAACCACATTTAAAGTTAGTTATAATTATATTGATATCATTTTTTTACCAGATGTCAAAGAATTAGATGGTTCTACAACCAGCTCTCTTAGCACCAGTACAGGACTCAGCAGTTCTCATTCTACAGTGGACAGTGTCAGGAGCTGCAACAGAAGCGCATGCAGAGACCTGCAGTCCCCATCAATGAGTAACTCACTGCTTGACAAAGAAAGTATGGTGGCCAACTTCGGCGATAGCAAAGTTGGAAATGACATTAGTGAATCAAGCGTTCGTTCCGGTACATCAGAATCTTTTACTCCGGGAAATAACGCTGAGGATAGTGGGATAGATGACAGGAGTGGTAGTATAGAGAAGGTGCGGTTAGAGATCGTAGATGATGGAGACGTAGTGAGGCAAGAAGTACCTGTTGCGGTGTCGTCTCCTGCCGAGGCATCAACACCAATTACAGAAATTTATAGAGGAGAAAAGCAGCCTGTATCCTCGTCATCGTTAAGTGATGAGAATGAAAATGAACTGTGTTCATACGAAGAAAATGAGCTTGAAGAAGGCAAGACAGAAATGGATTCTTCTCACACTAGTAAGGAAGGAGGTAAATTGCGTCCCCTTTGTTCATTTTCCATGTTTCACACACTCATTGCAAGATTCGCTCTACCAGTGTTTTCCACAGCCTCAACATTGAGTGCGTGATTTGACCCTCGGCAGTGTTTATATAGCACTAATCCTAGTTGGGCCGAGCAAATGTCCGAAACTAATGTGTGTGTGTTTTTTTATACCACCTCCTACCTCGCAAACTGTAGCTCCCACGTACGTCAACTGGCATCTACGTCTTCAATTCCTTGTCCAGCGATCACAATCATCTCCTCTTCTTTTGCGTTAACTCATTGCCTTTGTCTTTTTTATCTTGATCGTCAGTTCCCCTCGTCTGGCTTCTTCCTCCATTCTTGTTGTTTTTTCCTGAATCTGTGGTTAGGTAAAGGATTATTAGCACTGCATGCACGTTACCTGCAAAGTCTAGGTCGTCTAGAAAAGCTCTCTAGTAGCGTCTAAAAATAACCTTAATATCTCCTATTCTGGCTCTTGTTTTATTGATAGAACAACAAGTCTCAAGTCCGCAGACATCAGCCAACACAAGTGAAACCTATTCACCATCCAGCACCAGTGAAAACCACTTAACATCAGACAGATTGTTTTCGGATTCACCTGGTCAAAGTGAATCAGCTAGAATATCAGTCACGCCTCCAAAGGAGTATAGTTTAAACTTAGAGGGGATCACCTCGACACCAAACTTAGTGACAAGTGTACAACGCACGGATGTAGCTTCACCAGTTCAGCCCATCTGCGAGGGGAGCTTTGTCGGACGAGCCAGACACAAGGATGGGTCACTGCTTGGAATTGTTTTTCAGGTACCCTGCTCACGGTCGTAAAATATACAAGAAACAAATTTTGGAAGAGTTAGACGTCGTGACTTGTCAGAAAAATGTTTCCAAAGGATTAAAAATTTCTTGAAAATTTTTGCGACGGCTAGAATTAGGATAAACGTTTAAATACCCCCCCCCCAAAAAAAAAAAATACACCCGTGTCCTGATCGAATTAGGTGCAATGAGCTAAAGTGTATAATGGAAAATAGAAAAATCAAAACGTTCCTAACGTTTTCACTGGTCTTAGCTTGCGGGCAAGCTCTCCTTTCAGGAGATATCATAAGAGGTCACGCGTGAGTTACACGCGAAAGGAGACGCGATATGCCCGCTCACTCGTAGCTCGCTTGGCTCTCCACTACAAAAAGACAGCTTGCTCATATGATTGATTTTTCTTGTTTGTTGTTGTTGTTTTATTTTTGCAGTGCGGGGTTACCCAGGGTAGGAGAAGTGTTTTCTCGAGAGCAGCGATTGAGAACGTCGGAGATGCTTCGGGGTCGTTCGGAGGCCGACACGACTTCGAACTTGAAACCGCGCATGAATATGTCTCTGGTTCCTAGGGTAGGCAGGGGTCGCGAAAATGGCAAAATTATTGTCAAATATGAAACTTTTGTTTTAGGGGCGAGGCATTTCTGAAGGAAAAAAGGAAGGCGATTGAGTGGGTGGGAGGAAGAGATGGGGACAGTTAATGGGATTTTGATATGAATTCGTCCTCTTGTTTATTTATCGACAGGTGAAGAAAATAGAACTGAATGATGGCCGTGTCCTATTCTGTGCCTGGATATCACGTGACCCAGAAGAGGAAGGGGAGGGAGGCCGCTCTATGAGTAGTTTTGCGTTAGCATCAAGTTTCAACAGCACGTCACCACTGGATCACTCGGTTAGAAGTATTGCAGAGGTGAGTGTCGATATCCTAGCAATGTTTTTTTTCGGTTTTCTGACTGCCCTGGTATATTTTATTTCAGGGATGGGCTGTTCAAAGCTGGGTTAAGATAACCCAGGGTTAGTGGGAAATTTGAATTCGATATGACAGCTTAAAGGCAAATTCCGTTTAATTCTTTTCCTCTACAATTCGATGGTTGAATGCTTTATAAAAAATGGGGAAAATCATCTGAGAAAATGCTTTTGAACAACCAAAAAAAAAACCCGGATTAAACTTTAACCCCGGTTTAGCGCTTATCGGCCTTCGAACAATTGGGCCCAAATGTTAGACTGCTCGTAGTTTTTCTATTTTTATGTGGGTGAATCTTTGGTTTAGTTGAGTGATGTTAATTAGCCATTTCGGAATTGCGTAGGCAACTGGAGCGAGTTTCAAATTTAAACTAATCGATGAACTGACACCATATAAAAACGTCATGTTGAGATTGGTTATTTGACCAAGTTTGGTGCTCTAAAGTTGAACAGGGATCAAGTTATGACTCTTGAAACATGGTTAAAGATCCATACAAACGTCTGTAATTTTGTGACATTGCTTGTTTACGTCCTCCAGAAAACGCAAATTTAGACATTTTCACGTCGTAGTCGTGCGAAAACGAGAAAGAAATGTACAAAAAAGTGTGATGCACGTGCAAAGTTGTTGTTGTGCTCATTAAACCTATTGTTTTTTTACCGTTCTTTATTGCCGTCCGCTTCGTCGTTATTTGCGCCAAACGGCAAAAGTGAATTTGTACCACGTGACCAAGTTTCACTCCAGTTTTATCCATAAGAATTGTTCTGCACAGTTTTTATCTGATTATTTTCTATTCTGAGAAATTCTCAACTTGAACCTGACGTTTGCCGTAAACGTTACTCTTAATGTATGATCTGTCTACTGTTGTGTCTTTACTTCGAGATTCAGCGATGATAACACAGTATGTTACTCTAAGCGATGCATAGGAAGGTAAAATACAAACAGTGGAACAAAATTTTTAATCCTGGCCCCGGTTGTTCAAACGTTGGATAACGCTATCCACCGGATAAAAACCTATCCAATGGATAACGCAATTGGTTTCCGTAATACTTATCCGCTGGATAGTGATTTATCCGGTGGATAGCGCTATCCAACGTTTGAACAACCGGGGCCAGGATTAGAGCTAATCGGTCTTTCAGGAACCCGGGCCTGTACTTTCCGCATTTTGCGCTATATAATGTTGTTGTAACTTTATCTATTTTCTTGTATTTGGCACTGGGTATCTTCTGGGTTAAATTCGTGCTGTAATAAAGACAGTTGTTAATGTTGTTATTTATCTATTTATCTATCTATTTTAACTGATAAGCAAGTTTAGAGAATAAGAGAAAGCATTTTTTGCACCCACAGCTATCACAATACTTAAATGAAAGCAGTATTCGAGAGGAGCCATCGCCTGGGCGTGGTCGATATGATGAGAGGTACATCACCTTACAGTCAATAGGCAAAGGAGCATTTGGCTTTGTTAAAGTTGGCCAAAGAAGATCTGATGGGGTCAAGGTAACCAGAAACCAAAAACAAGTTATATCTTTAAATTAACGTTCAAGAATGGTTAAGAGTGAATGCATGTAAAAATAAAAGAAAAATAAAAAATTCGTGGCCATAGTCAAAAAATCGATTCGGCTCATTTTCTGCTTGTAGGTTGTACATTAGGCAAACTGAAAAGGTATTGTTAGGTTTTTAAAATGTCAGGCTGTGGCAGCTTCGCAAGCTACTCGTGCGCAACCCTTTTGTATTCTAGTAAAATTAAAGTATTTTAATTCGTAATTTGATTGAGTTGTTTTATCCCATGCTACCTTACATCTGACAGGATCAAGTTTGCTTTGCTGATCTTGATTCATCGTAATAATATTTAACTGCGCGCTCACGTACAAGTTGGTCCTTTTTGTAATTTTCTGCAACTCAACTGTTGTTTGAACTCAGAAGTGTGAAGATCCCAGAGAAATTAGACAAGATGTGCAAAAAGCCATCCATTCAGGTTACCTGAATGAAGTTTGGTTAATTTTGAGACATAGACTACCACATGTACTTTTCGTGAGCTGCTCGGTTGCAACGGCATGTTTCGCATGGCGATTGTTGTTCCTACGTCCGAAAAAGCTGTTTACAAATCCGCTATTAATTTACTCATAAAAAGCATAAAGCCACAGTTATTGCTACTTTAAAAAAGAGGAAGACCTAGTGCACACAACTATAGCTGAAAAAGTCTGAGTTTAGTTTTTGGTCCGAATAAATACTTCCTGAAAACCCTGTATTTTCACGTTTGAAATCAGTGAAATTTTACCTTTTTAGGTCGAGACGGTTTTTTCCTTATTGTTTGCAGCCGTTTAAAAGAATATTTTCAAAACCTAACCTTATTTTAGTTCACTACGCACGTTAGGCTTACTGCGCTCAAAAAGAGAGCGAAAGCGATATTTGACCATGGCCGCGATGTTTCGAATTTTTTTGAGTTTTACAGACATTCACTCTTAAACTGAAACCGCTGATTAAATACAGGAAAGTTCCGGAAATAAGTCCCTCCAAATATAAGCCCCCCAAACCGGTGACGCAAAAAACCCTCCGTTAAATCGCCCCTCCAAATATAAGCCCCCAGGGGCTTGTACTTGGAAAATTGCCCTCAAATACAAAGTAAAACAAAGCAAAAACGGTAAATTTGCTTCCGACTATAAGGCTAGCCCAATCGATTTTGAAACGCAAATTTCCCTCCGTAGATAAGCCCCTCCGAAAATAAGCCCCTCAAAAAGGGCCTTTGAAAATTATAAGCCCCGGGGCTTATTTTCGGAATTTTACGGTATAGGGTTAACATGGACTAGAATACAAGTTTCGAGAAGGACTGAGAGTCGTGTAAAAGTTCAAAGGAAACCTTTGGCTTGGTGAAGTCACTGAAATGTCAGGGTCGTCTATTCTCTGAAGGACATAGTGTCCTTAATTGAGTTTACTGCATGAAATCGCGGAAGTGACAACGAGCACAAAAACTAAGGCTGGCAAGAACATTGATTTTGTGGTATGCGATAGTTCTACAAAATAGGATTTTATTCACTAACTCTAGACTTAGATTTGTATACTTAAAGATAATACAGTGTTAGATTACTACCGAAGAGGTTATATTTGAAAAGTCATACCGTACTAGTAGGTTGACTATTGGTTCGAAGTGTGACAAAAGAGAGACGCCAGTGTTTTGCCTGTCGCAAAAAAATCAAACTCTTATTTTATGTTTATTTTGTCCATTTGCAGGTTATTGTGAAGTTTATCAGAAAAGCCAAGATACTCGCTGATTGTTGGGTGGAAGATCCTGTTTTAGGTTCAGTTCCGTTAGAAATTGCTCTCCTGGCAAGCCTCAAACACCCGAACATCGTTAAGGTGAACACTATTATTGGTACAATGGAATTTCTTAGCTACTTTTAAACTTCTGACCAGTATTTTTGAAACTCAATAGAAATTAACGCCTTATGGGAGTTTTGCATAGCTTGGAGATTCCTGGGGGGGAAAACCATAATATCTACATTATGTGACTGTGGTGTAATGATTTTTCGGTTTTCAGCGTTTTTCCATGGGAGACTTTCCTGATTCCCCTGCAAATTTTGCTTCAATCGTTTAACTTGCACAACAAGCGTTTTTTGAGGAGCGCTACAAGATTTATCGTCCTTTCTACGCTTGATTATACCTATGTTCCTGTAGACTGATCAAGCGCGGAGATGGAAATAACAGAGTAACAGGCCATTTTCAATGGAATGCACTTGAACTTAACTCTCTAAATCCGCCAAAATCCGTAAGCATTTTAGTGGCTGTAATCAGCTGCTAAATCAGCGCACTCAAATATTCTCCTAATTCAGCAAATGTACCGTAAAATCCCGAAAAATAAGCCCCTCCTTGTATAAGCCCCTGCAATATAAGCCCCCTGGGGGGCTTGTACTTGGAAATTGCCCTCAAATACAAAGTAAGACAAAGCAAAAACGGTAAATTTCCTGCCAGCTATAAGATAGCCAATCGATTTTGAAATGCAAATTTTTACCTCCGTACATCCCCTCCAAAAATAAGCCCCTCAAAAAGGGCGTTTGAAAAATATAAGCCCCTAGGCTTATTTCCGTAATGTTACGGTAATCTATTAACAATTTAAAAAGACACTAAACAACAAATTGTTGTCATTGTTTTGCAGATGTTAGAGGCTTTTGAAAATGAAGAGTTCTTTCAAATGGTGATGGAGAAGCACGGAAGCGGAATGGATCTATTTGAGTTTATTGACAGACAACCAGCGACGGACGAAGCTCTGTGTAGTTATTTATTTAGACAGGTAAAACTCTTGTTCTCTAAAGCGCAAAGCTCTTTCTTCTGAGAGAATGTGAAATATAACATATAAAGAGACCATTGGGTTAATAACTGAGAGCGCCTTCAGTGCTAGTGGCACCCGGTAGGTCGGTGTACGCATGCCCGGTAGTTCGCGACATCTTCCAAGTTAGTGGGTTGCGTGTTTTAGTTTCCTTCGTGCCCAGCGTTTTCCTGCTTGCCTGTTTCTCCGTCCCCCTGAGGCCCTCCCCTCCCTGTTGTTCTTTCGTCTTTGGTATTTTTTTGTTTCATTGTGACGTCACAGGTGACAGTGTTTTGTTTCATTTTTATGGAAGCCCATGGCTGGGTTGTGCCATTGTGCAAGTCATGGGGGCGTCGTTCAATCTAAGGGCTGACTGCCAAAAGTGGAAGCCCCTGGATCATCTAGGCACCCAACTTACATCCTGCGATACGGTTGTTAATCTTTGTTTAATTTTTCTCTTAGGTTGTTTCTGCCGTGTCATTTCTTCACAGCAAAAGAATACTCCATCGTGATGTTAAGGTAGGATCCGACGGCCTCTGAAGGTGTCCACACATTTATACGATTAGAGATCGATCCCTTACAAAAAGTATGCGTTTGGAAAAAAACTGTCTCGTCCGTTAATCTCCCTGAGAAACATGACGTAATTTCAGCGTGTAAACTGGAGCAAGCGAGGGGTATCCGAATAGGTTACTAAGAAGAAAAACTTAACTTTCGCAAAGTTTGAACGCGAGTTACTTGTTTCAAACCCAGTTTCTGGTGTGATAGGTGTAAATGGGAATGAAAAAGGATTTTCTAAGCACAGCCGCCGTGAGTATCGCTGGTGTTCCTTGCATGATAGCGGAGCACCATGGGTAAGAAAATCTGGTTATCTATGCATCCAAGGAATTTTGGTTCTGAAAAAATCGTCCGTACGTACGTAAGTGCACCCCCTCATGTAAGCTGAGGTGAAATTTCGCATTTCAGGCACCCCGCACGTTTCGGCGGTAAATTGCATGGCCACCCGCATTTTTCAAAAGAAAAAAATGCAACAACAAAGCTGAGTTTTTCTTTCCACTAATTTTAATGTCAACATTAACATGGAAAACAGAGAAAGAGCTAGAGCTAGCCTGCGTAGCTGGCGGTATTGTGTAGCAGTCGAGTGAGATTTGGGGGCGAAGCCGTCACGAGCTGCGTAAGCCGCGAGAAATAGAAATTCAAACGCCTCATCCCCACTCCATTTTTTGGATCACGGTTCCGCCGCCAAAACTTTAATCTCGCGCCCACACAATACCGGCAGCTACGCAGGTTAAACTAGAGCGAGAAATAAGGAACAACGGAGACCAATTTCGTTGGAAAAAAAAACGTGAAAATTTTATAGCGGAGGTGAGAAAATGAGAAATGCTTTCAGCCGTTTTTTTGGATGTCACGTAACGCCGTTGCGTGACAGCCAAAAAACGGCTGCGAGGGAGACTAAGTACCAGGCTAAAGCGACAAACTACGGAAATGGAAGCCATTCACACTAACATAATTATTAAAGTAGAATGGTTATGAAACCCGTTAGACGCTTTTGTTATATATTTTTGTTAGCTTTTTTGGACCCGCTCGCGCACAACGTTCAATAGCATTCCTATCATTTTGAACTTACTGACCAATAGAAACAATTTGTGAACATAAAACAAAGGATTGTGCACGGTAAGGGAGCTTTCAATATAAACTACAGCACCGTTGTTTTCAACTTTGTGTTTTGCCGGCTTTCTCTACAACTATGTCATTTAATCGTCTTCCTTTTTTTACCTACAAAAGGATGAAAACATCATTTTGGATGACAAGTTTCACATTAAGTTGATCGACTTTGGCTCAGCAGCCTACATGGAGGAAGGGAAGAAGTTTAGCACCTTTTGCGGAACAATGGAATACTGTTCGCCTGAGGTCTTGATAGGAAACAGGTACATTACTTGAATAGGCCACTTCCCGAGTTCCAAAAACCCTCACTTTCAAAAGGAGGCTAGGTTCACAACCTTTCTAGTGGAAATGAGTTTTATTTGCATGAGAATGAAAAATGATTCCCATATCAAAGGCTGAGCAACCTACCCTCGTTTTGAAACAGAGGCCCGGGGAGACTCGGAAATGGCCCATTATTGCCAGCAATGTGAAACATAGAACTACAATGCCCTGTAGTAATTTCTTTTTGCAACGGACATGTCGCTACCTTCTGGGGCAGTCAAATTAATTTGTTATTATCATAAAATTAATCTTGCGTAATTTTTCAGCTATGCAGGGCCTGAGTTGGAACTGTGGTCAATGGGAGTTACATTATATACTTTAGTGTTTGGCGAGAATCCTTTTTACGATGTTGAAGAGACGATCAGAGCTGAATTACATCCTCCTTTTGCTGTTTCAAATGGTAAGATTTCATGCTGAACCTTGTAAAAGTTTCCATTCCAATGTACCCGCACGTACTTCCACATAAGGGTCCCTTGTTCAAAGATTTCAGCTTATTCAGTTCAGAGCTAGCCTGAGGACACACGACTCCTATTTCTTTCTTCTTTTATGCGAGACGTCTGGGCGAAGGCTATTCGCCACTTTAAAAACGAGGAAGGAAAATGGGCTGCCCACCTACCCCTCCCCTAAGCCAACATTTTGCCCTAAGGAAGAAGTAAGTGTTAGTATTGGCTTAGGGGAGTGGTAGGTCGGCAGTGTTCCAGAAACGAAGCAAAGTTAACTTCAGTTCGCAAGGTTTTCTGGGACAGTTACTGGGGACATGGTAATGATATTAATTGAGTTGCAAGAATATGAGTAGTTGACGCAGATCTACTTTTCTGAGTGTTGTAATTTTAAGCTGGCGTTTCTTGTTCAACAGATCTCATGTTTATCATCTGTTGGCTTCTGCATCCTGATCCTCGTTGGCGAACAACAATGAAAGACTTAGAAGAAAATGAATGGATCAACCAGCCTGTTGATGTATTTAAGTATTCCTTTGATGCTGTCATAGGTCAGTTGAGTTCCCAAAATTAATAGGAGAGATATCTAGACTATGAACAATCGCTCAGTGCCGTCGCGTTTTGCGCTTACAAAAAAAGGAAGAGCTCCTAACAACTCACTCAAGTTTAAAAAACGTGATAAAAATTGAAAGAACACGGAATTCATTTTCAACAGTAACGTTCTCTCTTCCATCTTCTTTGTGGCTGATTAAGGCCTGTTTAAGCTGGTCAAATAAAAATGTGTGTAGGCATCTGTGTTGGATGATGTTGGACCAACAGTGCTGGCGTATGTTGGACCAAATATGCTGGATAATTGGATCAGCAGTATTGGATGTTAGACTAACAATGTTGGTCGCACCTTTAATGTTGGACTAATGATGTTGGACAAACTGTGTTAGGTGATGTTGAACCAACAATTATGTCCGATGTTTGATCAAAAATATGCTGTTGTGCCAACAACGTTGGGTGATGTTGTTTGTCCAACAGTGTCGGATGGTGCTGGACCATCAATTTTGGACCAACTTGTTGAACCTGTTCAAACGTCCTCTTAAGCTTTATGGTTTTCGTTCAGTCATTCTTTTTTTTCCAGGAGACCAACTTGATGGTTTACAATTCCACTTTCCCGGAGCTGGTCTAAATGACAGTCAAAGCGATGGAAACGTCACTCAGGATGAAATCATCGACCATGGTAACCATGACGACGAAGATAACCTCCAATTGTCGGCTCTTCAGGAATATATTAACATGATTGACGACGATGTAGAGGAAAGTGGCGAGGACACGTGACAAATTCAATGAAGAATTTTAATTTATTCATACCCCTGGGCCCGGTTCCTGAAAGGCAGATTAGCACTAATCCTAGATTAGGTTTTGTTCCACTCTCATTACTGTATCTCAGGGTAAAGGTTCAACAACATCTATAAACTTGAGTTACATGTTTTTAGCCAAAAAAACCGTGCTTACAATTCAGTTGGCTTAATCTTCGGCTAAACTTAACCGTCTTTCGAGGAACCGTGCCTTGGCCATAACTATAATTGTTGTAAATTTTTCTGACCAGAATCAATTTAGTTGTTTCTAAGACTTGAAAGTTTTGAATTTTTATTGTTAACTGGTTATATTAGTTCCATCCTCTGTTAGTTTGAGTTATTTCAGGTACAGAAGCATACGAAAACAACCTAATGATTCTGGAAGTTATTTCCACTGGTTTTATTATTTTTATGAACAAAATACCATCAATTTTTTATTTTTTTAGATGGGAGTTGATTTTTATTTTTTATGTATATTTGCTATTGATTCTAATTGATATATAAAAAGATAAAGAATACGATGTTTTACTTCATCGTACAGATTTTACTTTTTATCAGGTTTTGTCTCAAAGATATAAAATAAATATAAAATCGAAATTTTAAGGTTATGCGAACATCATGTTCACAAATCAATTTGGAAATATTTTTCTCTTGGCGAAAGTTTGTTGTAACCATATTTCAGGCCTTTTTTATTCCATTATTTAAGATGTCACACACTCACTTTTTAAATGCTTGTGAAATTTACTGTAAAATTGCGCATTGATTCACTTTTGATTTGATTTCACAATTATTATCGCGTTTTATGCAGTCCTGTATATGCTAAGCTGATTATAAACTAATCAGTCTCCAGGCGGGAAGTGTTGTTGTTGTTTTTTATTTTTTTTGATGATTATTAGAGAGAACCTAATAATTATGCCAACCCAGAAAATTTATTGTGACTGGATGCATTGGTTGCCTCTGGAAAACCGCTGACCAATCAAAACTTCCTTTTTTTCACGTCACGCAAAGGATCCAAGAAATCAACTCAATAAGTCGTTGATGAAACAGGTCTATCGCTTCAGTGGCGAGAGTATTGTGGAGTCGTAATCGGAAAAAACCTTTTTATCTACTGTAAATCAAACGGCAGAAGCACAAGCCTTGCTTTCATTCTGTTAAGTTTAGGATGGCGGGCAATAACATACTATGACAGCTTCAATTCTTGGTAAAACAGTTAATGGTGTAATGTTACAAATGTCGGTGAAGTAAGTTACAAGTTTCCTATGCTTTGAAAATACAAATTTGAAGCCTACTGCATGAGGATGTTACCCTGGGTACCAGAGAATTTTCTCGCGTGCGGCGGGAATTTTCGGTGTTGGCCGAAGGCTGACACATCTTCTCGCTTGGATATCATATGAAACACTCTTCTCCAATGGTCAAAAACGCAAAGAAAAATTTATATGTATGATTCTTCTGATCCTTCCCGCCTGTGAGTTTTTATTTTTCTTCGTGAATGGGAGAATGTTTCGTTTGGCCTTGAGACATGGTTTTTGTGAAAAGATTAAAACAAGGTGTCGTCGTGTTGAGGTCAATACAGTATATTTTTGTTCGCTTGTTGTATAATATAGCGTTATCATTTCAAGGTCAAACGACTTTCTCTTACCAGTGAATTTAAGAAACGCAACAGTGTTTTGGGAAAGGACCTCACTTAAAAGCGGTGTAATTGTATAGGTACCATGTAAATAGTAAGTTATTTAACGACAAGTAATCTGTTACCTTCATGAGGTAATTACTGTGACAACCAATTAAAACGCCAAATACCAGAGGGAATATATTATTTTCATAGTGATTCTTTTACATAGATTTGTAACATGGAATAAGTCCTTATCGTTTCCCTTGAAAATGATAATAACAATAATGATAAGTTATGGTAACAGGACTGAGTGGAGTCCAATTTGGTCTGTAATAATACGAGTGAATAACAAAATTGGACGACCGCGTAGCGTGAGTCCGATTTGTTTAATCACGAGTATGATTACAGACCGAATTGGACAACACGAAGTTCTGATACCAATTAATCATAACTTTAAAAAAAATTGTGATATAATAGGCTATTTCTTTTTAATCAAAACCCAAGAAATTCCAATTTTTTGTTTTGCTAGCAGTGAAACTCAAAAGTCATTTAAGAGCGCGCGTGATGGCGCGTACTGTCCAATTAAGGCTGAAATCAGGGCAGTTGATAGCCAATCAGATTTTGTTATAGTTATGATCACAATGAAAATACTTTGTAAGGGTCGTGCGTAAAATACCGTTATCGTGGCCTTGGAAATGCACGGTATTTCACCATCCGGACCTTCCCGAATGGAAATAAGATTCTTAAGTTATGGCGATGCTTTCGAACTACGGCCACCCTCTTGACGTGGGCTTCTTTTTCTGTATAGGACCGTTTATCTAACCTACGAAAATGTCAATGGATGGGTCGAGAATATTTTTAGTGTATGACATGACAGTGCAGATTTGCAAACCCAAGGCAATAATAATAAAAAAAAACGCTCTTAAAACTGATGATTTAAAACATCCTATGTCACAGTCTTTTCGTATGTGAAGTCTCCTGTTGCTTCACCATAGTGAACAACGTAGGATGGTAGGATATGATATGAGTTAAAGATCACAAGTTCCTTCCCGTCTGGAGAGGTGTGTGAATCATGCCCCTTTTCCAAGGGTTCCCCGTGAATCAGATTGGTACATCGATAAACCTTTCCTGGGAGCACCTGGCACAGAAGGAGCTTTGATGCACCTCTGATGTAGTTCATGGAGTAGGAAGGGTACTCGCTGAAGTACACTCCACGGCCGTAATTTCCTACCCGAGTAATGGAAACATAAAATTAGAACAGCGACAGCCAGGCACCACACTAGATGGCTGGGTCAGTCCGCTCTTGCACATAGTAGGCGGATTGGGCAAAGACAAGGAGACAAAAGTGACTACGGCGCGCGCAGATCTAAGAACCGATTTGGCCAATGACAGAGAAGAAAATTGAGCATCGGAAGTCGCGTTCAGTCCTTTCAGCACGCCTTCTCGATCTTATTTGACGTTGCGTTGTCTTTGCTAAATCTGCCTGTACTTTTCCGAGATCACCAAGGAGTTACTACCTCGGATACTCCCAAACGACACACACATTGGTGCCTTTGAAATAACAAAAGTATTGGGGAAGGATGAACCACTTCCGTATAACGTGATACCGTACGATTCCTAAAATAGCATAGAGGAGTTCCGATAGCAGGGTATACTCTAATATAACGGTGACGCCGTAGAACTTCGAAAATTGCAAGCGGGGTGAGTTATCTTTTTACAATTCAAACCAGAGGAGATTGGACACCAGTTCGCAAAGGATCATGGGGTGAATTATCCGAAGAGATAAGCTTCGGATTCAAACTGTATGGGACTGAGGGGGGCTACTCCTAATAAATCAAGCCATGGGAAAATGCGCGGCTTCATCCTTGATTTCGGAGGGGGTCGGGGGGGGGGGGGGGGGGAAGAGGAGTTTGCTTTGAATTTCATTATAATTATTCTGCCCAAGATCGTAGCCTCCCACGTAGACGTCCATAGGGCTTTGCCACCCAGTCACGCATTCTTTAACGGAAACGTGAAGCCCTAAATAAGATCGTAGCCTCAGAGACTGGCCTACAATAGGATCGTATTCACCTGTATCAGTTGCATGTTCAAAATTTGCATCTCCCGGAGCACGAAATCCAGTGTTACATATAGAATGTATGTTCGTCTCCTTTGTTCCATGGAATGCCAGCACTGGGTAGGACACCTCTTCACCTCGTGCGTTTTTCAGCTTCTGGCGAGATTTCTGGAATCTTCTGATCAACACAGGATTAACGACATACTCCACCTTGGTGACTCTATACTTATCTGTGGTATCTACGAGTCTGTAAAACTGCGATTCTAAAACAAATAAGAAAACAGAACAGACTAGAGACACTAGACTTGTCCTTTCATACCTGATAGAGCCTTTTCACTCACGCGCCATCAGCTACGCAAATTTACTGTAAAAAAGAATATTTTTCTGTACTAAAACTGCCTAGCGTGCTTCGCAATTCTATTGTGAATTGAAGCTAACTTTTTGCAAGTTGGAATAAAAGTGCTTTTAACCCCTTGGCCTAAATTTGGGTAAAATAAACTGCCACAACTTTAATTTAGTATCTGCGCGGTAATTGGTTCGATTTTACTCTTTCATGTACTTTTTCTTAACAAATCCATCTACTTATGAATCATGATGGATTACAAATGAATACTGTTACAGACAGTAAAATAGTTTACCAACTTTACCTGCTAGGCGAAAATGCATTTGGGCAGCCGAGCCTTCCTTGTATTCTCTCTCAGCAAAAAGAGGAAAGTAATGCAAATCATCTTTATCCAAAGCTTCTCTTTCGCCTTCAACCATCAACTGCCCTCGCTCCAGCTGGGAGTGAAATCGTCGAAGTTCTTTGTTTTTTTCTTCAATGATGCTTAATGTTTTATCAAGTTCTTTCTTTAGGAGATCCTTCATTTCAAAGGCCCTTCGTATGAGCTCTCGACGCTCTGTTTCAGACAACAAGGAATAGCTCTTTACTATGCTGGGACCACGGCTCAGTATTGTATCGTCTCTTGAAAGTCTAAAAATCGTTGAAAAGCACAGTTTGTTGTAAATTTAAGTGACGTGGGATATCAAACTAGTGGGACGACTGATCTGGTAATAGGCCATTTGGTGCTCAGTGTCCTGGCGTTTGAATGGAAGCGAGGCTCAGGTGGCCTTGTTGTGTTACTAACCTTCCCACAAATAGCGTCTTTCTCGTGCTAAAAAAAAGCCTGTGAACATGTGAAAACAGGGAAGGCATGTAACGTACAAGGTCATCTACAGCCTCGCTTCTATTGACCACTCCAGAAAATACCATAACATACCATAATGCTCTTTGTTTGTCACCCCAAAATTTTGCATAAGCATTGTCTTCAGTTTCTCTTGGGAGTTAAAATGGGTCCCAAGAGAAGCTGAAGACAATGCTGATGCAAAATTTTGGGGTGACAGAAAAAAAAGAGCATTATGGCATGTTATGGTATTTTCTGGAGTGGTCAATTCAGAGGTCTAGGCACTGAGCACACATCTGGAAAGTGGCCTATTGAACTGACTGCTGGCTTCGAGAAATAGCCGCTAAATCAAATATTTATATTCAACAGCACGATTTTTGTATACGTTCTTCTTTTTTGTATTATAAAATGTGTTTTCACTTTCATGCTATATGTCAATAGAAATCGCGTGACACTTAAGCCAGCGCATTAGAAAATTCACGCAACGTTTTTGATTTTGCAGAAGCCATCGCATGACTTTTCTACAATTATTATACCACCTTGACGCGGAAGCGTTTTCTTTTCAGTAACGTAGAAGTAGAAATCTTTTAAATCAAATGATTAACTCTAGTCTTTCAAGTCCATTTTCTGAGTAAACAGGGTGACGTTATCGAACTGTTGTAATGTAAATTGTACACTTGTACTACTTCCGTTCCGTTAATACAAATACTTTTAGCTTTGATGAGGCGGCGGAGATGGGTAAGATGTAAGGACAAATACCTGGCCTTTGATGCAGAATATTCTCCTAAAATGTGTGTTTTTAAAATAGGTTACTGTTTGTGATTTTAAGCCATATTCGTCGCGTGACTAGGAGTAAACACAATATGCGTGTTGCCAATAAATTAGGTTTGTTGCTTTGTTTTTTTTTTCATTTCAACACGTTGAGCAAATAAACTGCAATGTAACCTATAATAAGTTTATTCTAACTTACTGAGGATTCAAGCTGTCAAAACTATAGTCTTTTTCTTGACAGTGCTTTATCGTGTTCGACTTTCCATCTACAACATCGCCGTTGTCAGATCCGCTGTCGGAAGGGTCATCATATACCTCCTGGGTGGCTTCGACACTGTAAAAAGGTAACTCTTCAACTTCACACTCATCTACTTCATGGGATCCGCTCTCTTTCTGATCATCGTCTTCGTCCCCGTCTGTTTCAGTTGGATGCCAGAAATCTGCGAAGTGAATTAAGTCTGTCTCGCTGCAGTCCACGCCGTGCTCGCAGACCAGACGTCCATTTCCCGCGTCGATTTCCACGTGATCACTTTCAACTTGTTGAATGCTTTGGTTTTCCCTACAGTTGAGACTGTCGAATGGTGACTCCTTTGAAATTAAAACATTGTTGTTTGAATCGCTGTTTTTCGGGATCTCGTCAATTTTAAGACGCTTTTCTTTTGGCTCCAAGTGTTCCATCGTGACAACCGAACTTGATCACGAAAAACTTTGCAGGCAAATCGGGGAGGGCCTGAGTCCCAAAAAGTTCCAGGCTCCTTTCGTTAGATCACGGACAACATGGCGGACGGGTCCGTTCTCGAATACTTTTAAAAACTTTTGGTGTGTTCTCTGAACGCTGTGATGTCGTTTCCGACCCCTTCGTTTGCTCACTTGAAGAAGACGGATTACGACAACGTCTATGAGCCTGCAGAAGACACTTTTTTAATGATGGATGCGTTGGAGAAGGATGCAGAATTTCTAAAGAGGCAAAGGTACTACTTAGACTACTTACTTAGCCTGAATTTCATCCGAGTACTTCGAGTCGTTATTACTCCCTCAGTAACGTCTGAATCGACCGGCTGTTAATGCCGTCCACTGACGTCACTACTCTTTGACCTTTGTTTTAGTTCATGCAAAAAGTAAAACGCATTAAAGTATGTTAACCTGAGTTGATTCTTAATTTCTTTTGTCACCTGGCTCTTAAGCATAATAGATTAGGGTAAGAAGACAAAGGAAATTTAGAATTAACCCACTTAAAGTGAAATTAATTTTGACCGTTAACATACCCTCTTCGTAAAAAAAATTTAAATAGTACCCACTGCTTTAAATAGTATCTGGGTATCTGCATATTTCCTTTAATATTCAGTTAGTACAGCGTGTAAAGCATATAACTTATGTTTATTTGTCATAAGATAGAAAAGCGTATAAAAGGAGTGACTGGGTATCCATGTATTCAGCTCTTTCAGGGATACTTGTTGGAGGAGGCAGAATATTCCACAGACTTTACACAATTAAGTTACTCTTCACCCTAGAGAAGGTGAAAAAAAATTAATGTTGTTATTTCTGCCAAAATGGTATCCTCCATAGTAAAGACATACAACTTTATTTTGTTTAAATTACAGACCACTCTTGTGTGTAGAGATAGGCTGTGGTTCTGGTGCACTGATAACATTTTTGGCCTCCATACTTGGACCATTATCCTACTACATGTGAGTCAAGGTGCATTTTATAGTCCTCCATGTTTTTCTCTAACTATAATCTTCCTTGTCTTTCACTGACCTGCAGCAGGAGTAAATAGCTTTTTAATTCATAGTAGAAGGGAGCTGGGGGATATATATGTGCAAGGTTCTCATTAAGTGCTGGCAACCAGCTAAAATACTGGCTACTATGAGGTCTGAGCCTTCTACTTTTTGGGGAAAATGGGTATAAAGTGAGGGAGTGAAAGCCTCCAATTTTAAATTGTCTACAATGATTGATTACAATCCGCCTAATTTTATATCAGTTTTTGATTGCAAGTAGTTTTTTCAGACTGTAGTTTCTCAGTATCCTCCAATGAGGCCCTGCCAGGGTAAATTCCGACAAGCAACATGGCCCAAAAAGTAGCGACAGTGTGTAAAATGAAATCGCAACAAGAGACAACCTCCCTTGGCCAAATTGCGACGGTGACGGCAAAGCCAACAATAAGCGACAAGCATTTATAAACACCAACACAAGACATTTTAAAATTCAGACAGGCGACATGGGACCCCCCTCCTGGCAGGGCCTCTCCAATATTGTTAAAAAAGGTATTTTACCTTGTGCAATGCTAAGACATCAACAATCACCTGTATGACCTGATTATTCCACTCACACATAAAACCATGCCTAAATAGCATCCTGTTACATGTCCAAGACTTTTAAAAGATCAGAGGAACGTGATGATGTTACATCATCCTGTGATTCAAGCAACAAGATATTATATTATATTTTGATTATAATTAGTTTTTTCTATTTGCTCAGTGCTACAGATATCAACCCAATTGCTGCTCAGTGTACTTTACAAACAGCTAAGGAGAATAACGTGAACATTTGCACTGTTGTCACTGACTTGGTAAGCCAGTTAATCCTTTCACTGCCAATAGTGGCCAAAGTGAAAAATTCACAATAATAAAATTTGATTTTTAGTCTCACTTGCCTTAGCTGTGAGACTCCAAAAATGCAAGCGTTTTCTTTCCAACTTATCAAAGCACCAGAAAGCTTAGGAAAGATTGATTTGAAAGATGTTGGGCTTTTCTGGAACGGGTCAGTCCACAAATTCTGTTGCTTGAAAGCATTGATTTCTTTGGAACAAGTGAATACTTCAGTGAAAACTGGCGAGCACCATGTGAAAGTACTGCTCAAGAGAATTCATTGAATGGTAGCAGTGTGGTTTTGCCCGTAGACAAGTTTCAATGTTAAAATGACAAATAATCTTGCCATAATGTTGTCTAGGAGAAAAAAAGTTTAAAATTTTCAATCTTTTCATTACCTCTAATATGTGTTAACAATGCACTCTGCACTCCCTTTAAATTAAATTTTTTTCACATGTTTAGTATTTGCCTCTCCAGGTAGAATGTCTTGTTCCACAAATTCTTGGAAAAGTTGATGTATTGATATTTAACCCACCATATGTTGTCACACCATCTGAGGAGGTATGACAAAGTGTCTATTTGTTAACTTTTTGTTTTAAAATTCTTGCATTATTTAAAGTTTGTATTTCATTACTTGTGACTTGTTAGGTTGGAAGTCATGGTATTGAAGCATCTTGGGCTGGAGGGAAAGATGGAAGAGAGGTAAAAATGGACAAGATAAAAAATCATTTGTAAAAAGACAGAACATGAAACACATCCGTGATAAAAAGCTCCAGTCAGGGGTCTAGAAGGGTCGAAACCTCTTGCCTTTTTTACCTTGCATTCCCACATGACTAGGTGAACTTGGGTTACTGGGGTAACTAAGGTGACTAGGGTTGGTTGACAAGGGTGATTAGGGTGAGTTGGATGACTACATGTAGGTTGACTAGCGTAACTTGGGTAACTCGAGTGACTTGGGTGCTTAGGGTGACTAGAGTGACAAAGGTGACTGGGGTGAGTAGGGTGAGTAGGGTGACTTGGTTAACTAGAGTGACTAAGCTGATTAGGGTGACTTGGGTGACTAGGGTGACTAGAATGACTTGGGTGACCAGGGTGACTAGGGTTACTAGAAGGGTGACTTGGGTGACTAGAGTGACTTGGATTACTACTGACTGAGGTGACTCAGGTGACTAGGGTAACTGGGGTGATTTGGGTGACTTGGGTGATTAGGGTAACTTGGGTGACTAGGATAACCAGGGTGACTTCAGTGACTTGATTGACCAGGGTGACTGGGGTAACTGACTAGGGTGACTATAATGACTGAAGGTGACTAAAGTGACTAGGGTGACTTGCGTGACTATGATGACTTGGGCGACTTGCATGACTAGGGTGACTTCTGTGACTAGGGTGACTTCTGTGACTAGGGTGACTAGGGTGACTTGGGTGACTGTGGTGACAACTTGGGTGATTATGATGACCAGAGTGACCAGGGTGACTGTGGTGACTAGGGTGACCGCAGTGACTGCAGTGACTAGAATGACTACGGTGACCTGGGTGCGACCTGGGTGATTATGATGTCTAGAGTGACCAGGGTAACTGTGGTGACTAGGTTGGCTGAAGTGAGTGCAGTGACTAGAATGACTAGGGTGACCTGGGTGACTGCAGTGACTAGAATGACTAGGGTGACCTGGGTGATTTTGATGACTAGAGTGACTAGGGTGATCTAGGTGACCGTGTTATCCCCCACTCTCTAGGTTCCGTTAAAATTAAAAGTGTGTTGAAGATAGGCTTTGATGAGGGAATTTGAGGGGATGTAATGGTGAGGATGATATTTAAGTGTTTCATTCTTTTTAAAACAAGCAAGAAATCTATGCACTTATTATGGTGGTCAATTCTCTGTACTCGCCCTATTTTGTTTTACCTTAGGTTATGGATCGTCTGCTTCCACTTGTCTCCACACTTCTGTCCAACTTTGGTTGTTTCTATCTGGTGACTGTAGCTGAGAATAAACCAGGTATATACTCTGTTTAGTTGATTAGAACATGGATCGTTGTTTATGAATTATTATTTACGCTGAAATTGGCGAAGGCACCATAATATTATAGCACCCATATTACTCGGCGCCCATTGCTAACCCTTTCCTTTCCTACCCATTTGTTATAGGTGATTGTTATTTCTTTTCGTGGAAACGTTTTTTAAAGTAACTTTTTGTATTCGAAAATAGTTGCTCTTGATATGGCAAAAAAAATCGCGTTTCTGGAAATTATATTTTGCGCAGGTATTGGGTTATAGCTCTTAGGTCAGTGGTAAACAGGTTGGTAGCCTGCGAGTTCTCTTCTTCCGTCCCCCTCTTTTTTTTTTCGTCACTGCACGACGATGTTCTTTCTATCTCCAGAAAAAAGTCTTTGTCGTTTTACTTAATTATAGCGATCAGATCTCAAACAAAGTGAATTCAGGTAGATATGCAGATATTCAAATTCCATAGACGCACAGTAGTTGCAAGCTCTCCTTCCTTTCCCCGCCCTGCTGCCAGAGTGCCCCGGAGAGCTTGCTCGCAGGCTAACCACCACGCAAAAGAGGACCAACAATGGTTTATGCAACACCAAGAAAAATCCCAAATTTCTTTTTAAAGTGACTTCTCGGGGCCATTGCCATCGTTGTGGCTTAGGTAATTAAATGATGATGATGATGATCTGTAAACCTTTCTTTTATTTTCAGCTGAGATCATTAATTTATTAAAATCCTATGGATTACATGGTGAAGTTTCCTTGACAAGAAAGGCTGGAAGAGAAAGACTCTCGATTCTCAAATTTACAAAGCGGACGGGAGGGAGTTCTTTGAGATAACAGGTGATAATTCTTTTTACGTAAAATGTATTGTTTGTTTGAAAGATACAGAACACCTAGGGGGCTACTCATTTGATTTGTTTACAAGACACCGAACTGAAATTTCGTTCCCGTAAAAGCCATTCCGGAATGAGTTCATTCCGGTTTTCAATCCGAATGAAAGTCTCGTTTTGGTACGAAATTTCATTCTGGTATTTTGTAAACATAAAACGATCTGGATATGAAAATCGCATTTATCGTGTAGTCTGGGGCGATTGGTCAATGCCTATCTGATGAGATCTGGCACGTCGTGCTGCGTGGGAAATTTGATTCAACCAATTAGAAGCACAACCTAGATCTGGGTAGGGACACGTCATCAGTATGGAATTTCTGCGCTCGTTTCTCTGACGTCATTTCGCGGGGAGACCAGCGGTGGCATGGCGAAATGCCGGCTGTTTTCTCACTGTTTTCTCAGGTTAAAGTGCATTTTGTTACATTTCTTAACCGTCCCTGTACAACTACGACGAGAAATTTCTTACTTTCGCATTAGATGTAGGACACTAAAAAGAAAAAGACGAATTTCTTGTTTTCTTTTTAGACCTTGGCTGCGTGCAATGTAAGAATTCCACTTCAGGAAAATTTCGCCCACATTTGACAGCTTCAGCTATTTGTGATATAATTGCGATGATTTGAAAATTCACTTGATAAGTTTGCGTAACCTGTCGCCATCTTGACATCCCAAACTTTCTAATCACGTGACGGCTAATAAGTTTCTATACAAATGAGCCATTCAGGTATTTATACGAACGCACAATTTTGTACAAAACAATTCAAAATTCCTTGAGTATGATATTAAAGATAAACTGACGTGGGAGCGATGTTTTGAAACGTATGTTCATACATAAATGTATCTCATTGTAATTACGAATTTCAGGGAGGAAACACATATCATAGTCTCATGCATTAATCAAAATGAAATACTATGCTAGAACGAGAGTGGACAGAAAAAATTTGTGATTCGTCCTAGCTCTTAATCTTGTAGTGGCTTAAAATTTCGCTGAAGAAAGATCGATCGAGGCTACAGCGGTTGTTGAACCGTAGAATTGAGCCATATAAGCAAGTGGGAAACGTGGGTTTTGACCATATTGTGCAGAAGATTGCCTGTCTAAATTTGGATGGACGTTGGCTAAATGGTGCTTTGGGGAGTAATGCACGATATAACAGTTTGTCCACACGGAATTGAAAATTTGATTAATTCAGTATTATAAATGAAATGAAAACTTTATTTTTTTTAAGGGTGCAGTTAATGGGGGACACCAAGAGAGAACTAACGACATAAACAAGCATTTCCGTAATAAAATATTGTAAAAAACTAGGTTATATGTACATTTTTTAAATCCTTCATTGGAAATGTAGAAGGACAAACTATATGAATTATTTACATCCTCCTAGCACTAGAATTGTCAAAACCAAATATGGTACTTAATTCTTTAGTGCAGTGGTTATGCCATGGATATATATGTACGTATATATCGGTCGTTCGACTGTCCTGATATTTCTCTTTAGGCAGTTCTTAGATTTCTGGAAAACTTTGACCGAATTGCAGGCCCTAAGCATTTTATGGAATACAAAACAAATTATGGGGATTTTCTTTTTCTTTTTTTTCTTTTTCTTTCTTTCTCTCTCTTTTTTTAATAGGTGCTTACGTACTACGTATTTTTAAATATTCTAACATGAATACTACGTGATCTTAAACTCATTTTTTTCGTTTCCTTTTCATTTGTTTGACTCTTTGGATTTGTAACGTCAATAGGAAGTTTGAAGCACTGTACTGTTTACCCAGATGTTTTCTCAGTCTTTTGAAGGCAAATTTTACTGGAGAAGTCATGATCACATCCCATGCCCGTTTTGGTTCCTTTACATGCAGCAGCCTTTTTTTCTTCATTTCTTTAAAAAAAGAAATGGGACGGTTTTACTGGTTTTCTTAATTGTCCTGTTTTGAATTAATATTCACGAATAAGTATTCTGTCAAGCATTTGCCCTTGTAACATTGTGGATTAAGTTTTTGTTGGCGTTCGTCGTGTCACTGGTGCCCGTAGTCAAATACGGAATATCAATATCTAATGTGTGACTACGGATACTTTCTATTAAAACTTCGCTGAAAATTAACTGGTCGTATCTCTTTTAGTCCTTTTTTGCGTGCACGTGATATTAAGGTATGTATTTTCCTTGGTGTGTTCTTTTATTTTCTTCACTGCCGTAGTTTTATTGTTAAAAAGGTTTGATTTTCACTCCTAAGGTATAAAACTTTGCTATCGTAAAAACGAATTTTTTCCAGTAGTGATTGAAACAATAATTATAAACTTCATTCCAAAATAACTCGAAAACCTTCTCATAGGTTTTGCTCAAACTTAAGGAATATTGAGGCGGCTATGAAAGGAACAGGCTCCGACCTATGAACGGTTTTGGGAAAAAATCTCCCAGTGCCGAGAAATACGATTTAAGGTAAAATAGGTAATGACGACGTTACGTTGCTGTGAAAATAACCGATGTCGATATAACGCTGATCGTAACAAATTTCCTCTTTGTTTAAAACAGCTTTAGTAGTCGTTTCCCTAAATTTTTGTTATTGGCGACATAGTTTATCCTTAAGCTAGGGAGGTACTGCCCCTGAAAAATTCAAGGCATTCAAAGTTTTGATTTTCTTGAAGTATTTTTTATTATTTAAGAAGCTACATTATACACTCAACAAAGTGTTAATTCTTTCGATTTCCAGAAATCTCGAAGTAGTTTTAATGACGGTTTATGAGCTATACTATACAGATGCAAACTCTGTACCCCTGGTCAAATCCATAGATCGTTTCCACATGACGTCATGGCGGCCATATTGGTGTACAAACCAATGAAGCGGCGGCCATGTTGATGTACCAAAACATCCAGTGGGGGTTGAACCCTTTTCTAATGTAAAAACTTTTCTTTTGTTTCGAGAAATTTGCAAAGGCACTGATCACTTGCGTGAAAACGATCTGTAGTTAAAGTGTCAATCATTTTTATGTTACACTTCTTCAGAACTTCAACAAAATGTTGGAAGGCCAAGATGATCAGTCGTGTCTTGTTCCAGGGATTTCCGTATCATTTCAGAAGCGTTACTTCTACTATATAAACAAGCTTTCGCCAATCACGCTGCTGTTGAGCATTTGGTGTTTTGTATCGAATGCAGCCGTCATCATAGCGTTAGAGCGGTTTTCATTTGAGTGTCGAAAAGTAATTGGTTTTGCACTTTCTACACGATGCGATTGGCTTAAAAGATTCGCGCCACCTTTTCATCCAATCAGAAGTAAAACCAAAGCCAATTGTGACGCGCTCGCATGCATTTTCCCGCGCTTTGGGTCAGCCACATGTAATTAGTTCGAGTTTTGATTGGTTCAATGTATTGTCTGTGTCCTATGTGATTGGCCAGAGTAATTACTTTGGTTTTGGTTTTACGACACTCAAACGAAAACTACTCTAATGCTATGCAGTCTCTCTTTCACCGATCTTTTTCGGAGTGCAGTTGTTAGTTTGACGATTTGCGTTTTCAGATTGAAGCACCTTCTAAACAGTCAAGTTTGCCAAGTATACTCGGAAATGGAGACGATGCCACTGTCAAGTGCTTTTGTGATTAATTTCATTTGTACAATCCTAAACCTAACAATTATTAGCATTGATCGATACCTAGCTGTCAAACGCTTTTCTCAATACAAGTTGCTGGTCACCTGGCGTCGGGCGCTCG
Organism: Porites rus; assembly: GCA_964035705.1. Lineage (NCBI taxonomy): Eukaryota > Metazoa > Cnidaria > Anthozoa > Scleractinia > Poritidae > Porites > Porites rus. The sequence goes on along the minus strand of OZ038001.1, from coordinate 17,368,139 downwards.
TCGCTTGTGCAGCAGTTTGGGTGCTGTCCATTACAGCTGGGATTGTTACGGAACTATCTGGTAGAGAATCAAAGCTTACAAATGTCCTGTTACCTGCAATTTCCATCCCTTCAGCAGCAATCATCACCATTCTTCAAGTCATGACAATTCGTCTCCTTCGTCGCCACAACAGGGCTCTTGCTGGCATGATGGAGGAAAGTAATGAAACAAACCATGTTGACACTGTGAATGCCGCCATTGAACGCAGACTGAGCAAAATAACAACATACGTCGTGGGTGTATTGGCATTGATCTTCATTCCTTGTGGTGTTATCAATTTCATAACGGTCGTTTCAAAAACAAATTATACAGAGCTTCTGGGTCCTGTTCTTATTCCTCTATTGATTTTGTGGTCAATTATAAATCCGGTGTTGTATTATCGTGGAAACGAAAATGTGAAGAAAGGAATACTTGGGCTAATTAAACTTATTAAATGTAAGCAAGCAGTTGTTAGTTAGATTACTTCCTGTTTTTAACTCCAGAAGTAAGAGTATGAGATCTGATGTAACATACGGAAATGAGGGCAGAGTTGCGTATTGAAAAAGTCAGCAGTCAGTCAATCAATCAATCAGTCGTTCAATTAGTTGGTTCATTGATCTGTATAGTCGGTATAGTCGGAGATTTTTGCGGTTAATCAACCGATGACGTCAAAAGTGCTGCTTCCTTGAAGGTTAATGCATCATTAGCCGAGAGGACCTGGGGACGAGGTTGAGTTGTTTTGGTTGTGAAACAAAAATGACCGACATTTCACTCTTTTCAAGAGTAAGAACTAGGCGAAATAATAGCTAAAAATATGGCAAGAACAGCAAGGAGACAAGTCGAAGGGCGACATCTACTATTTGGAGAATATTTTCGGAGCTGAACAACCCTAAACGTGCACTAGCATGTTTTAGCTATGTTTTTAAAGTAGGAACTACTTTGAATGACTAATAAAACAATGATTGAATTCGGCTTTCGTATCATATGAAGAATTATGGAGATCTCGGAGGGTGTTATCCGCCTTCTCCTACGGCCTCCTCCTCGATCTCCATAATTCTTGATAAGATACTCAGCCTCATTCATTAATTGTTAAATAATTTATTAATTTGCTATAGCGCTTTTGACCGTGTTGCACGTAGTCATGTTTTTGTTTTAATAAAGTTAGCAGGATTTTTATGTGAAACTGTGGAAAGAGTAGGTTGTGTTTGATCGTCCGGGTTTTTATGTACAGACGAAACTTTTGCGTCCGTAACGCATGTTTCCTGGTTTAGCCATCTTAAGGAATGGTTAAAAAGGAAAAATCAATGAGTTTAGATCCGGATGAGGATTATCTCAGTTTTTATCGTTGTACCTGCACTACAGGAACGGTGACATGCCATTTGCGCAGTAACGTCTAATTGGAGGTTTCATCAGTACCTTTGAAGCCCAATGATTCTGATCCGGATTGTCCGAAAGAAAGCGGCCTTAATAAACAAAACAACAATTCTGTACGTTCATGACACGTTTGGTTCTTTTTTTTTTACCGTCTCAAATTTCGCCATTCAAGAAGCATACGAAACACACAAGGACGAAATTTTCTTCTCTTTTTTGACTTGGATACTTTTTTATAGTGCCACCTTCAGGGCATTTCGCCTAGATTTGACGACTTCAATTCAGATAGCTGAGATGAAAATAATTGCGATGAAATTTGAAAAGAACGCCAAGTTTACTTGGTAGGTTTTTGCTCCCTGTCGCCATCGTGATTTGTCTAGTTACCTGATCTCGTGACGGGTAATGAGTTCTGTACAAATCATCCATTCACGCGCTTTTCATATTAAAAAGAATGCAAAGAATAAATCAAAATTCCTTAATTATAATATTAAAGACATTGCCGAACGAGGGATACTTCCTGTGAATATGGTCATACATATATGCATCTCGTTGGGGCTGCAAGGAAAAACATGCTACAAATTCTCGTGGTGGGGTGGAAATGAAAATGTGATTGAACGATCTTCTGCAGACCTCGTTTCCTTAAACCATGCGCCTATAACACAAAAATTCGCTTTAATAAGCAAGATGGATTGAAAAATAGGTTGTCTTATACGTGAGCAAATTGAATTCTGCCCTGGTGAGTCAGAGGCTTTATATTGTTATTGTTATCGAGGCTACTGCGGTTTTTAATCATTAGAATTGAGCTGATTAAGTCAGTACTAGGTAACGTGGTTTTTGACCAAAAGCGAGGACAATTTCGGGTTTAAATATGGATCCGATGATAGTTTGGCTATATAGAATTGTAAGGCACACGCAAAGATAGTTGATATTTGTCCATAAGGAATTGAAAGTTTTATAATTATATTCCTGTATTCGTAACTGCTTTGCTTACTGAATACTGTGTGATCGCAAGCCAGTCTTTTCCGTTTATTTTTATTTTTTATTTTTAAATCATTGTTGCATTCTTACTTTTTGAAGGCAATTTTAGCTAATTTTCTTTCCCCTGTAGTGTTTCGTTTACGTGCAGCTGTTTGCATATGTTATTGTTTTTAAATGGAACAGTTTTTCTAGTTTACATAAATGCTTTTTTGATTTTATCACGAATTAGTAGTCTGTCAAGAATTTCCCCTGGTGACAATTTGTGCTAATTTTTCTTCCGCGGTCGTCACACTGCTGGTGATACATAGTCCTAGCACGGAATAGCGACTGGTCATTCTGTCCTGCTCGTGGTTGCGGTAACTCTCTACAAAAACTGCATTTTTAAAAAAAAATAGGTGGCTGCTTCTATTTGCGCGAACGTGACAAAAATATTGGCCTCTTAAAACATCATGTAATTAAGGTACGAATTTTTTTTCTTTCTCTGTTATTTAATTTTCTCAACTAAGACAATTTTAACCGTTAAAAAAGGTCTAACTTACGCTTGACTTTCACGCGAAAGGTATACAACTGAACTTTGTAAAATAGTTTTACTGAAACAAATAACAGCCTCGCATGTTATGTTGGTTACAAAATTGTCGTATGTCGGAATAATTCAACAGGACAAACTGGATGTTCCCAAATTTACATTATCCTCTTTTCTAGTTGGAAAAGAGCAACAGAAGTTAAAATTGAAAATTGGGGTTCTCCTATAGTACTTTTTCACTATGTTGTCTTTGCGCTGTGGTTTGCCGCTTGAATTTAGTCCTTCGAGGAAGTCGACAGAAAAAAACATATATTTTACACGTTAGTAAAAGGGAATTTTTCTTGCAGCATTTTGTTGTCTAGCTACCGGTGTTTATTTTTCGTCATGTTTTAAAAAGTGTGCAGTCTATTTTTATGGTTTTAGCATTCAGTTTTGCTTCCACCCGGAGGCTATGAAAAACGTATATTAAGCGAGAAGAATGAAATGTAATTTTCAAGCTGTTGCTGGGACACCAAGACGAGAAAACTTTCAATTGTATCTTACCGAATGGTTAAATTTATACCCTTTTTTATCTTCTTTCACACAATCTATGGTCGTGCTATTGCTTAACCAGCCAAGCTACGTAAACGCTAGAATAAATGCGCACTATATTCAGCAGAATATTTCATTCGTTCTACGCTCCTACAGTATTTGATTTGATAATAATAGTATTACGATGTATTGCGTTTATCGCTGATAATATTTGATAGTACGAGCGGTGCTCCACAATTTTACTCTCGCTGTTGTTTTATTTTGTTTACCGTTTCATATCATAGCAAATGTACCTTTGTCTTCCCCATGGTCTTTTCTATTTTAATTAACGCCAGTTTAAACAAAATTTATAAGTTTGCAAACAAACTGGCACCAAACTGAGCTAAATGTATTATTTTAAAATTAACAGCTTGTTGCCTCGTCTTAAATCATAAAAAATTGACACTGAAGCCACATACAAAATTTACGTGTGTAAACCTCGAGCGTGGAATATAAAATGACGCGAACGACGTTTGTCCGCCGAAGGCTATTATTGTCTGCGAAGGGATAACTAAGCCTTGGAAATAGCACGTATTTTTCGCCAATGAAGCTTATTTGTTTTACGTACCAGTTTAAAACGTAAGACGATAAAAACAGAGACAATATCAAAATAAAACCTGCGTTAGAAAAGAGAACACTGAAAACTTGTCTGGGCAAAAATCTTAAGTTGTATTTCTTTACGAAGGAAACAAATTGAAAACAGAAAAAGATTGATTAAAATTAAAGAGGGAAAGAAGCTAAAAAAGCTTTTCGTGCGTAACGAAAGCTTAAAAGGAGAAACATCGGATTTACGCGTGTACGGAAAAGATTAATTGGCTGTCAATTAGAAGTAAAATTAAAGTTTTGCTCAATTTCAGGTGTTCGAGAATGGTAAGAAACACTTTTGCGCGTTAAGGAAGACGATTAATTTGAATACACACAACAACCTTGAACGTACTGGGGAAAGGCTTTTATAAAAAATATGCTTTTGCGCGTATATTTAAAGGATATTTTGACATTTATTAGCAAACAAAGTTAACCATCTCTCGAAAAAAATGTTGATAATCTATCGAGAAATTGGGACCAGTAGTATGTAATAAGGGCGACAGGCTGTAACCAGTTCGTATTGAAAAGTGTACAGCCTCCGATACCCGAGCGAAACCACTAAAACCTATTGATATGGCAGAATGCATTGCAGGCAAAAAAACTTGTTTAGCTCAGGGGCCTCGTTAAAAATCATGACCGAGCGCGAAGCGAGGGGGTGTTATTTATAAGAAGGCCGAGGAGAGAGGGTATTTCCCGGATTAATGCACCTTTCCATTGCTTTCAACCTGCAGGTCATCATTGTGGCTACTGAAGTGGAACAGTAGGTTATTATTCGTAAAAATGACCTCCTGTTCCACTTCTAATCAGTGACCTGCTCATCCATTTATTGATAATAATAATAACCTGTTCAAAACAATGGAAAGGTACATAAAAAGACTATGAAAACCTTATGGTCCCCCTCTGTAGATGAATTTCATTTTTTGAAGTCAATGGAAAACCAACATATTTTATCCTTTTACAGTTTCACAGACGTTAAATTTTGTACTTCTTGACTGGTTGGGCCCTAAAGCTGACTTGTGTGCTGTGTTAGAGGGGACGTGCTCTAGAATCATGGGAAGTCTTCAGTCAAGAGTCTGTATTCCTGGAGCAGCATTGGTGGTACTATTTTCTGTAACAGCCGTGTTGCTCAACGGTCTTCTCTTGCTTCTGCAGTGGAAAGATCCAACGAAATCTCTGCGATCGACAGCAATGCTGTACTTCGTTTTTTTGTCTGCGTTCCATGTCCTATATGGCGCCTGTGCTGGAACAGCGGCTGCAGAGAGCTACATAACATGCGCACTGGGTGGAAGTGACTCACCCCACTTGGAAAGAAACTTTTCCAGAATATGTCTAACGTTTTTTATTCGCGCAGAAAACTTTCTTATCCTCGCTTTTGCTGTTGAACGCCTAGGAAGTATTGCTTTTCCAGTTCTCAATCGGCAAGAAAGTGATAAAACCAAAAATACTTTGTTGTGCTTGGTGTGCATCTCTCTCTTCTCGTTATCTTTTTCTGTCTTTGATATTTTTGAAGGAAAATTCTGGGTACGCCGTTTGGACGTGCATTTAAACAGTATCATTCCTCTTATAGTAAGTGTAGTTTTAACCTTCATTCTGTGGAGATCACTTCGAGAACTGCGCCTGCCATCAACAGACAAAGAAGACAACAATGGCATTTGCTCTGAGAGAACGGAAGAAAACTTAGCCTTAGCAAGAAGTCTAAAGGAACAAATGCCTCTAGCTCGGGCATTTATTTTTATAGCATCGCTGTACTCCATTTCTGTGATTACCTACTTCGTTATTTCATTGATTGAAGTGTATTGTTCGGAGTGTTGGAGAAGGGAGTGGTTTTTTGCGGCACTAAGATTTTCAATCGCGATGCACTTTATGCATTTATCAGTCAGCCCACTGGTTTGTTTTGTTTTTCTACCGAACCTTCGAGCAAGATTCAGAATCATGTTTTGCGGCAAACGAGGAGAAGAACAGATCGAAATGGAAAATCTCCATCACAATAATAAGAAGCTTGGAACTGTTCCTGTTATATACCTCTAACCCTTCAAGCTCTCCGTAATGGGAATATTCCAAATCTTCACAGCCCTGATTTACCTGCGAGGATAGTTTGTGCAAAGACAACGATTCTTTCTATATAGTTCTCGTAACTCTAGATGACCTTTGTGTACGAGTTATCAAACAGTGATTTCAATCAGAGTTCGGTTATTTCTAGGATTTTATGGGTGAAAGATTAATTTGAAAAACTGTGGCAGCCTATATAACTATTACGTAATTCAAGAAACCATGAAGAGAAACGTGAAAAAGGCACATTTTTCAACATTGGCGGTCTCTGAAGAATGTAAAAACGTTGAAGACGCCTGACGTTTTCCTTTCTCGTTGTAAACTGGAATGCATTCTTTGGGTTTTCAGCCCAGCTTGACAAATTTAGGGAGTTGGAATGATCGCGATAAAGTTTTAACGAACGCGAATGCGCTCAGTCTATAAGTGTTGTTTTTGCTGCTGTAGCCGTAGACTCCTTGATTTAGAGGCCCTTTCCGGGGTTTAAAGAGCTTCTCAAGAAACATTTTTTTTAGTGCATCGTATTTTCCCGAATGAATGTTCGTCTCTCGAAAATTCCATAAGTACTTGAAGTTCATCGTCAGGACACCTCCACCGAACCATTTTCAAATACGGTCGCACCTCGTTTATGGACACCGTGTAATACGGACACCTCGTTATAACGGACAGTTTCCTTTGTGCCTTGCAAAGAAATCTCATTATTACGGACCGTTTTTTTTGTGCTTTGCGAAACCCTTCCATTTTCTCTATATTCAACCCGCTTAACACGGACATCGTTAATGCGGACAAAAGAAACTTTTCTTGCTCAATCATTTCTCATAGAACGTCAACCTCACTCCTGCTGACACTTTATTCGAGTGCGGTAACAAACCTTTCCTTTTTGGAGGTGGAAAAAAAAAACACTGACTGAAAGCATAGTGATGTTCAAAGCGCTACAGTACATCTGGACAGGATGTATTGTGGACATCCGGGTTCTATCTAGGATTTATCTATTGGGGGAGAAGTCCTGAGTGGCCGAAGGCCACAAGCTTCCTTGGGGGTCCGGGGGTTTGCCTCCCTTGTATGACTGTAATGATAACAATATTTTTTTTTAAGTGGGGGGAGAGAAGCTGGGCATTTTTTTGGGGGGGGGGGAAGCTTTCACCCCTCAAATACCCTAGAAAGAACCCTGAACATCAATTTCAGACATTTTGAAATCAGCTATACAGAGAACGGTTTATGATTAAGAGTAATGTATAAATGAGAGACTTTAGTGCTCCATAGACTTTGACGGCTTTGTGTAGGTTCAAGAGATGGTGATTTGACGATGCTTATCACCTGTTTAATTTTGCTAAATAAATCAACTGTATAGAAAACAAGCCTTTCTGGGGACTTTAATCATAAGAATTTGGATTTTGTCAGAAACGTCAACCTTTTTTGTTGTTTTCGTCATCTAGACAAAATGAGGCAAATAAGGTGTTTTTGAAAGTTCCCTATCGAAAGAAGGCCGCTATACAATATTGATTTTTACATACGAACATGGACTTGAGAAAGCCGCAAATTTGCATTTTTTTTCAAAGGGTTTAGTCCATAATTTTTCTCAAAAACTTGAAATTTTTTCATCCTTTCTTTTTAGGAAATTGAGCCAATAAAAGGTTTCTATAAACGATCTATAGAGCAATTTAGCCTTTCTAAACTCTAAAAACACCGATTTAGGAAAGTCGGAAAATTTGCCTTTTTTCAAAGTGGTTAGTCCATGGTATTTTGTCAAAAATCTGAAATTTCTGTATCCTTTTTTTCAGTCAAATTGAGGAAGGAAAAAATGTTCGGGTAAGTTCTATTTAGAAAACAAGCCTTTCTAAACGTTGATTTTAGAAAGTCGAAATTTTGCATTTTTTCCAAGGGGTTTGTCTATGGTTTTTATCAAAAATCTGATAATTTCTTCATCCTTTCTTTTTTGGCAAAATTAGCCTGGAAAAAGAGTTCATGAACGTTCTATATCAAAAAACCCCATTCTAGACTTATAAAAACATTAGCTTAAGAAGGTCCCTAAATTTACATTTTTCCCAAGGGGTTAGCCCATGGTTTTTGTCAAAAATTTGAAATTTCTGTATTCTTTTCTTTTTAGGCAAAATGAACCAAGGCAAAATGTTTATGAAAGTTCTATATCGAAAAAACGTATTTCCAGACTATAAAAAGATCGATTTAAGAAGGCCACAAAACTTCCATTTTTTCAAAACGGCAAGTCCATGGTTGTTGTCAAAAAAATTGAAATGTCTTCATCCTTTCTTTCCCTCCAATTTGGCAAGGAAAAAGTGTTGGCTACGTTCTATCTAGAAAACAAGCCTTCTAGACTATTGCTTTTTTTTCAGTGTCACGCCATTCGAAATAGATCAAAATAAAAATCAAAACCGTTCAATAGATAAAGTCCAGAGTCTTGGAAATGAAAGGAGGTACATATACAAAGACCCTCGCCAAGATTCAGGTCAGAGGAATATTTCGTATACGAGATATCCGAAGAAATGTTTTGCCCAAACTTATAGAGACTTGTATGGAGACGCCATGCTTACCTGGATGAGCTCCAACATGACGGACGGAAACCAACAGAAACATCTGTTACCGAGCTTTGCCACAATAATGTGAATTTATTCTTCGAGAAACTCGTAAACATTAAAGTAATACTTTTTCTAATTTATGAACTGTTAAGATAGCAAAATTTCCTGAAATAAGTCATTTTTTTAACCTGCATGACAGCTCTCTTGGCCGTCATGTAAATGCCGCGTCAAGCAAAAGCTTAGAAATCTAAGCGTACTCTATCACAAAATCTTGAAATGGAAAGAAAACAATCGTTTCTAGGTTATAAAAATATGCACTTCTAATAGTCGCATAGTTTCTTATTTTCCACAGTGGTTAACCCATGACTGGTCAAAAAATATATAATTATTTTTTTTATTTTTAGTTTTTGGGCAAAAATGATCTCGGAATAATGTTTGGAGATATTTTTGATAGAAAGGAATGATTTCTAGACTATAGAAATATGCACTTCAGGTAGTCGCATTTTTGCATATTTTCCAAAAGGTAAACCCATGATTTTGGTCTTCCGATAGGGTTAACCCATGTTTTTCGTTAAAGTATGGTTTTTTTTTTCATTTTTAGTTTTTGGGAAAAAATAATCTGAAAATAATTTTTGTGGATCTTTTTAATAGAAAAGAATTGTTTTTTAGCCTATAAATGTATTCTCTTCAGGTAGTCGCATTTTTGCATATTTTCCAAAAGATTAACTCATGATTTTGGTCAAAAATGGCTTTTTTGTTCATTTTCTGTTTTTGGGCAAAAATAAGGATCTTGAAATAGTGTTTGGGGATCTTTTCCATACAAAAGAATCGTTTCTAGCGTATAAATATATGTGTTTCAGATAGTGGCATTTTTGTATACTTTCCAAAGGGGTAAATCTATGATGTTGGTCAAAAAGGCATTTTTTTCATATTTTTGTTTTTGGGCAAAACTAATCTTGAGATAATGTTTGGGAATCTTTTCGAGAGAATCGAATGATTTCTAGCCTATAAAAATATGCACTTCAGATGGTAGCATTTTTCCATTCTTTGCAAAGGGGTTAACCTATGATTTTGGTCTAAAAACGGCAGTTCTTTCATTTTCCGTTTTTGGGCAAAAATGATCTTGAAATAGCGTGTGCGGATCTTTTCGATAAAAGAGAATCATTTCTTGCCTATAAAAATATTCACTTCAGGTAGTCGCATTTGTGCAGATTTTCCAAAGGGGTTAACCTATGATTTTGGTCAGAAATTGCTTTTTTTCCATTTTCTGTTTTGGGGCAAAAATGATCATGAAATGATGTTTGGGGATCTTTTCCATCAAAAACAATCATTTCTAGCCTATAAAAATATTATCTTGAGAAAGTCGCATTTTGGTCCAAAAATGGCATTTTTTTTCATTTTCTGTGTTCGGGCAAAACTAATCTTGAAATGATGTTTAACGATCTTTTCGACAGAAAGCAATCCTTTCTAGGTTATAAAAATATGCACTTCAGATAGTCGCATTTTTTCATATTTTCCAAAGTGGTTAACCCATAATTTGGGTTAATTTAATTTGGGGGGGGGGGTTATTTTCACTTTTTGAACAAAAAGGATCTTGAAATAATGTTTGGGGATCTTTTCGATCGAAAACAATCATTTCTAGGCTATAAAAGTATTCACTTCGGGTAGTCGCATTTTTTCATATTCTCCAAAGGGGTGAAACCATGCTTTTAGTCCGAAAAATGGCTTTTTTTTCTTTTTCTGTTTGTAATCTTGAAATGATGTTTAACGATCTTTTTGACAGAAAGCAATCCTTTCTAGGTTATAAAAATATGCACTTCAGCATGGGCTCCTGACTTCAGATAGTCGCATTTTTTTATATTTTCCAAAGTGGTTAACCCATGATTTGGGTTAATTTAATTTTTTTGGGGGGGGTTATTTTTAGTTTTTGGGCAAAAATGATCTTGGAATAATGTTTGGGGATATTTTTGACAGAAAAGAATGATGTCTAGGCTATAAAAATATGCACTTTAGTTAATCACATTTTTGCTTTTTTCCAAAGAAGTTAACCCATGATTATGGTTAAAATATGGGATTTCTTTCATTTTTAGTTTTTGGGAAAAAATAATCTTAAAATAACTTTTGTGGATCTTTTTGATAAAAAAGATTGATTTCTAGCCTATAAAAATAGGCACTTCAGATAGTCGCATTTTTGCATATTTTCCAAAGGGGTGAAACCATGCTTTTAGTCCGAAAAATGGTTTTTTTTTCTTTTTCTGTTTGTAAGCAAAAATAATCTTGGAATAATGTTTGGGGATCTTTTTGATAGAATAGAATGATTTCCAGCCTATAAAAATATGCACTTCAGATAATCGCATTTTTGCATATTTCCAGAAGGGGTTAACCCATGATTTTATCAAAAATGCATTCTTTTTTATTTTCTGTTTTCGCGCAAAAATGATCTTGAAATTCTGTTTTGGTGTCTTTTGGACAGAAAAGAATCGTTTTAAGCCCAAAAAACAACGACTTCAGATTGTCTCATTTTTGCATAGTTTCCAAAGGGGTTAACCTATTATACGATTTTGGTTACAAAATGGCATTTTTTTTGTTTTTGGGCAAAAGAAGATTGAAATCATGTTTGGAGATCTTTTTGACAGAAAAGAATGGTTTCTAGCCTATAAAAATATCAGGCTCTTCGGATAGTAGTATTTTTGCATATTTTTCAAAGGGGTTAACCTTTGATTTTGGTAAAAAAAAAATGGCAGTTTTGTTCCTTTTCCGTTTTGGAAGAAAAATAATCTTGAAATAAATAAATGTTTCTTTTGGAGAGAAAGCAATCGTTTCTAGGTTATAGAAATATGCACTTCAGATATTCGCATTTTTTCATATTATCCAAAAAGGTTAACCCATGAGTTTGGTAAAAAAATGAAATTTTTTTGTTTTCTGTTTTTGGGCAAAATATCTTGAAATAATAATTGGGGATTTTTTCGACAGAAAAGAATGATTTCTAGGCTTTAAAATGTGGACTTAAGTTAGTCACATTTAACGGTCAACCCATGATTTTGTTCCAAAAAATGGCATTTTTTACCTTTTCTGTTTTGTTTTCAAAATGATTTTGAAACAATGTTTGGGGATATTTTCGAGAAAAGGATGATTTCTAGCCTATAAAACGGATATGTACTTCAGATAATCGCATTTTTGCATATTTCCCAAAAGGGTTAACCCGTGATTTTGGTCAAAAAGTGGCATATTTTCATTTTCTGTTTTTGGGGAAAATGATCTTGATATAATATTTGGGGATCTTTTAGATCGAAAACAATTATTTCTAGGCTACAGAAATTCTTATTTTAGATAGTCGCAGTTTTGCATGATGTTAACCCATGATTCTGGTGAAAAAATGCCATTTTTTTCATTTTCTGATTTTGGGCAAAAATAATCTTGAAATAATCTTTAGGGATCTTTTGGAGAGAAAACAGTCGTTTCTAGGTTATAAAAAAATGCACTTCAAAGAATTGCATTTTCGCATATTTTCCAAAGGGGTTAATCCATGATTTTGGTCAAAAAATGGCATTTTTTTCATTCTCTGTTTTTGAGCAAAAATGATCTTGATATAATTTTTGGGGATGCTTTCCATAGGAATGGATGATTTCTAGCCTATAAAAATATGCGCTTCAGATAGTTGCCTTTTTGCATATTTTCCAAAAGGGTTAAAGCATGATTTTGGTAAAAAAAATGACATTTTTTTATTTTCTATTATTGGAAAAAAATCTTCTTGAAATAATGTTTAGAGATGTTTTCGATAGAAAAGAATTATTTCTAGCCTATGAAAATATGCACTTTAAGTAGTCGCATTTTTGCATATTTTCCAAAGGGGTTAACCCACGATTTTGGTCAAAAAATAGAATTTTTTTCATTTTCTGTTTGTAAGCAAAAATGATCTTAAAATAATTTTGGGGGGTCTTTTCCGTAGAGAAGAGTGATTTCTAGCCTATAAAAATATGCGCTTTAGTTAATTGCATTTTTGCATATTTTCCAAAGGTGTTAACTTATGATATCGGTCAAAAAATGGCATTTTTTTCTTTTTTTTTTTTTGGGGGGGGGGGGGGGGGCAATAATAACCTTGAACTGATGTTTTGAAAAACGATCATTTTTAGCCTATAAATAGTGTAACTTTAGATAGTCGCATTTTCGCCTATTTTCCAAAGGGGGTTAACCCATGATTTTGGTCAAAAAATGGCATTTTTTTCATTTTCTGTTTTTGGACAAAAAGAATCTTGAAATAATGTTTGGGGATCTTTTGGAAAGAAAGGAATCGTTTGCAGGTTATAAAAATAGGCTCCTCAGATAGTCTCATTTTTTCATATTTTCGAAAGGGGTTAACCCATGATTTTTGTCAAAAAAAAAATTTTTTTTTAAATTTTTTGTTTTTGGACAAAAATGATCTTGAAATAATGTTTGAGGGTCTTTTCGATAAAAAAGAATGATTTCTAGCCTATAAAAATGTGTACTTTAGATAGTCGCATTTTTGCATATGATATTTTACCTATGATTTTCGTCAAAAAGTGGTATTTTTTGCTTTTATGTTTTTGGGCAAAAAAAATCTTGAAATAATGTCTGGGGATCTTTTTCATCGAAAACAATCATTTTTAGTCTATAAAAATTGTTGTTTTGGATAGTAGGATTTTTGCATATTTACCAAAGGGGTTAACCCATGATTTTGGTCAAAAAATGGCATTTTTTTCATTTTCTGTTTTTGGGCAAAAATGATCTTGAAATAATGCTTGGGGGTCTTTTCGATAAAAAAGAATGATTTCTAGCCTATAAAAATATGTGCTTTAGATAGTCACATTTTTGCATATGATATTTTACCTATGATTTTCGTCAAAAAATGGCTTTTTTTGCTTTTATGTTTTTGGGCAAAAATAATCTTGAAAAAATGTGTGGGATCTTTTCGATCGAAAAGAAACATTGTTTGTCTATAAAAATTGTTTCTTTAGATAGTCGCATTTTTGCATATTTTCCAAAGGGGTTAACCCAGGATTTTGGTCCAAAAAATGGCATTTTTTTCATTTTATGTTTTTGGACAAAAACAATCTTGAAATAATGTATGGGGATCTTTTGGAGAGAAAGGAATCGTTTCTAGGTTATAAAAATAGGCTCTTTAGATAGTCGCATTTTTGCATATTTTCCAAAGGGGTTAACCCATGATTTTGGTCCAAAAAATGGCAGTTTTTTCATTTTATGTTTTTGGACAAAAACAATCTTGAAATAATGTTTGGGGATCTTTTGGAGAGAAAGGAATCTTTTCTAGGTTATAAAAATAGGCTCTTTAGATAGGCGCTTTTTCATTTTTTCCAAAGGTGTTAACCTATGATGGGGGTCAAGAAATGAACTTTTTTTTTTATTTTCTGTTTGTAAGCAAAAATGATCTTAAAAAAATGTTTAGGGATCTTGTCGATAGAGAAGAGTGATTTCTAGCCTATAAAAATATGCACTTTAGTTACTTACATTTTTGCATATTTTCCAAAGGTGTTAACCGATGAGATTGGTCAAAAAATGGCATTTTTTTTCTTTTCTCTTCTTGGGCAATAATAATCTAGAAATTTTGTGGGGGGAATCTTTTCGATCGAAAACAATCATTTTTAAATTTCTTCGTCCTTCCTTTTTGGCCAAAAGAGCCAAGAAAACGTGTTTATGGACGTTCTATGTCGAAAAAAAAAAACCTTTCCAAAAAAGTAAAAGCATAAACTTAACACGGTCCAAAATTTGCATTTCTTCATATTTTCGCCTTCGGCAAAATGAGCGAAGAAAAAGTGTTTATGAACTTTCTATATCGAAAAAACCCTTCCTAGACTAGTAAAAACATGTACTTAACAAGGTCGAAAAATTTGCATAATAGTCCATGGCTTTTTTCAAAAATTCGACATTTTTTTATCGGTTCTTTTTAAGCAAAATGTTCTGAGAAAAATTTTTTATGAATGCTCTATATCGAAAAACCCTTTTCTAGAATAGAAAAAACATGAACTTAAAAAGGTCGCAAACTTTGCATTTTTACGAAGAGGTTAGCCATTATTTGTTGTCAAAAATTTGAAATTTCCTTAACTCTCCTTTTTTTTTGGCCAAATTAGCAAAGAAAAAGTGGTGAGCGTTCTATATCGAAAAAACCCTTCCTAGACTAGTAAAAACATGAACCAAGAGAGGTTAGTCAATGGTTTTTTGTCGAAATTTTGAAATCTCTTGATTTTTCCTATTTTGGCCAAATGAGCCACAAGAGAGAATGATCTAGCTCATTTTCTCTTGTGAACCCAAAAAGAAAGGTTATGAACGTTAAATTTCCAAAAAAAAAAAATCCTTTCTAGACTAATAGAGATATGAACTCAAGAAAGTGGCAAAATTTGCATTTTTCTAAAGGAGTTCCTCCACGGTTTCTTGAAAAAATTTTGAAAGTTTATTATACTTCCTTTTTTGGCCAAATGAGCCCAAAAAAGTGTTGATGGACGTTCTGTAATATTGCAAATACCCTATCTAAAATAGCAAAAACATGAACTTAAAATGTTTGCAAACTTTTACAGAGGGGTTAGTCCATGGTTTCTTGACAAAAATTTGAAATTTTCTTATCCTTCCTTTTTTTGGCCAAATGAGCTAATAAAAGTGCTTTTGAACGTTCTATATCGAAAAGGCCTTTTCTAGAATAGTAAAAACATGAACTTAAGAAGGTTGCAAAATTTGTATTTATCCAAAGGAGTTAGTCCAGGATTTTTGTGATAAATTTGAAATTTTGCCCCTTTTTTTTTGGCCAAATGAGCCAAGAAAATGTGTTTTTGAACGCTGTATTCGAAAAACCTCTTCTAGACTAATAGAAATATGAATTTAAGAGGATAGCAAAATTTGCATTTTTCCAAAGGGGTTAGTCCATGGTTTCTTGTCAAAAATTTTTAAATTTCTTAATCCTTTTTTCAGATAAACTGAACCAAGAAAAAGTGTCTTTGATGGAAAAAGACCCTTTCTACATTGGTAAAAGCATGAATTTAAGAAGGTCGCAAAATACGCATTTTTTTTCAAAAGATTTAGTCCATGGTGTTTGACTAAAATTTTAAATTTCTTTATGCTTTATTTTTAGGCAAAATGTGCCAAGAAAAGGTGTTTATGAACGTTCTATCTCAAAAAACCCCTTAAGAAGTTCGCAAACCTTGCATTTTTGCAAAGGGGTTAGTTCATGGTTTCTTGTCAAAAATTTGAATTTTTTTTTATCCTTTCTTTATAGGCAAATGAACCTTGAAAAACTGTTAATGAACGTTTTATACCCGAACAACCCTTTCTTGAATAGTAGAAACATGAACTTAAGAAGGTGGCATAATTTGCATTTTGCATTTTTTCCATAGTTTTTGTTAAAAATTTGAAATTTCTTAATTCTTTCTTTTTCGGAAAAATGAGCTAGAAAAAGTTTTAATTTAACTTCTATTTCGAAAAAACCCTTTCTAGAATAGTAAAATCATAAACTTAAGAAGGTTGCAAACTGG